>CM061233.1:115306295-116506295 GCA_030844895.1 Ambrosia x helenae
GCACAATCTCCTCAAAAGTTCATGCATAGAGTTCAGGACCTGTCAGTAGGCGATCCCCAAACTTCAGTCAATCATATGGGAGACCTACACTTGCGTTCATACAATGCCTCAAAAGGCACACACTGAATAGAAGTGTGATAACTGTTGTTATACGAGAATTCGATCAAGGAAAGTGTTTTATCCCAACTATTTCCAAAATCCACCACGCTTGCCCATAGTAGATTTCCAATGTTTGGATGGTACGTTCACTTTGTCCATCCGTCTAAGGGTGATATGCCGTGCTCGTGTCTAAGCGAGTCCCCAATGCATCTTTGAGAGTAGTCCAAAAACAAGAAGTGAATCGCGAATCGCGATCAGATATAATATATGTAGGCACTCCATGCCTAGAGACGATTTCTTTAATATAGATGTTGGCCAGTCGCTCCAGCGTGTCTGTTTCCTTAATTGCCAAGAAATGTGCCGATTTGGTTAACCGATCAATGATAACCCAAATCATATTATGTCCACTTGGTGTTTTAGGGAGTTTAGTGATAAAGTCCATAGAAATTCCATCCCATTTCCACATAGGGATTTCTGGTTGCTGGAGTAGGCCCGAAGGTTTCCGATATTCAATCTTAACCTTGGCACAAATCAAGCACTTACTAAGATAAGTGCTATCTCAGCTTTTATGTTTGGCCACCAATAAAGAGTTTTGAGATCTTGGTACATCTTATCCGACTAGGAGTCCAATAGTCCAGCCACTATTTTTATTTTCGCATAAAAACCTTGTTGAAAAATTATGAAAAATCAAATACTACAACTAGGTACCGAAAACTTTCACATCAGGCCAGTTAACGGTAAAAATCCTTAAAAATTGTGTATTCGTCCAAACGGAATGAATCCCCTTGGAAAAGCCAAATTATTCCCATATCAACCTACTGACCAAATTTCACAACCTAATTCTTTATAAAACTCAAGTTATGGCCGATTAAAGTTGACCCAAGTTTTTTAATCCGAAAATCAGTTTTGACCTTTATTAGAATAAAATTCCAAAAAACATATCAAACGACAACCAAGCAACATGATTTTACCCATTCCAGAACCCTAAGACCATGTACGACATGCACATGACAAGAATCGATCAAAACCAATATTTTAAAGTCAAGCTACAGAGCCTACAAGTCGACATGCACATTACGTCCAGATTTTAAACATGCAATCTTCTTAACTATATCCAATCCTAGTGTATATCATCAATTAAGAACCTTAAATAATCATCACACAATATCCCTAATACATTAACAAGACCAAAAAATGCTAGATTCACCATGAATACAATCATCTACAAACCCTACACATTTAACAATCAACAACATGCAAACATAATCATATAAGCATCATGAAACCTTATGTTTAACATGTTAATC
The DNA here is from genome assembly GCA_030844895.1 of Ambrosia x helenae. Taxonomy (NCBI): domain Eukaryota; kingdom Viridiplantae; phylum Streptophyta; class Magnoliopsida; order Asterales; family Asteraceae; genus Ambrosia; species Ambrosia x helenae. The sequence continues at coordinate 115,307,702 of CM061233.1, forward strand.
TTTTGAAAACTCATGTTCTAATATTTATAACTTTGTTTCATATCTGGATAAATCGTATTATGGTGTTTAAACATAATCAATAAGGTTAAAACTCATGGATTTAAGACAATATACCTAAAGCACTTCACAAACAAGAACCGAACACCTTCTAATCTTCCGGATGATGTTCTTGAGCTTTAGCAGGTGTTAGAGGGTTTATTTTTCGTATGGGGCGGTTATGGATGATTAAGGTTGAGATTATGAGGTGCATGGGGCTTAAGGTTGCTTAAATAGGCGTTTTAAGTCGGTTTCACTCATTGGGCCCGCCGAACGGTCGTTCGGCACAAGTGAACGGCCGTTCACTTTGCCTCGGCCCATTTCGGGCGGCCCAGTGTAGTGTATTGCATGTTTTCTTTGATGTTTTCGTTATTTGGACACTACCAAGCGTTACCCCATGTATTTAGACCCCAACCATATCGATTACGACTTTGATAACACGTTCGTTTAAATTCATGTATCACATAACAGTTTACACATAGATTCACAGAAACACGTAATTGCAATTAATATCAAACAATTAGTTCACAATTATTCATTTTCACAATTCACCAACGTTTAGGGTTCGATACTCGTGATACGCAGTTCAGTAATTCCTCGAATTACCATTCTATGCAGTTATTATCCTATAAATGTGCAACGTATGACTCACTTAACTAACCCTAGTTAAGTAACATGCCGTGAATGTATGTAAAGTTAACTAGAGTTTAGTTAAAGTAGGAACCTGAAAAATGCGGGATGTCACAACCTAAAATGGAAACTATCAGATTATCACCATATACAGATTTAATTAGCACAAATTAACGCATACAAGTGAATCCCCAATCATATAATCATCAATACCAACATGAACAAACCCTAGATCCAGCATAAAATTCCCAAAATGGGTGAAAGTCCATCAAACATCAATTACACCTCACATTATCCATAGATCATCATTCAAAACAATACTAAATCATTAATATAACCTCTATTCATCATTTCATATCATACAACACATAAACTAATCATTTAACACCACTAACATTGGGGTTTTTGTAAGAAAAACTCATTATTAATGAATAGGTTTTGTTTAGAAAGGTGTTAGAAAGGTTTTAATCCATGAAAACTTGTTTGAATCAGATTTAGACACTTAGGGTTTGATAAAAACATATGAAACTTGATTAAAAAGGGTTTAGATGATGAACACACCATGATTCTTTGCTTGTTTTGTGAATAAACGTGTTTTTGGTTTAGGATCTGAAAATCGACATCAAAAACTCCTCCCTACAGGTTTGGGGTTGAGAGAGAGCACTTGGAGGCGAATTAGGGTTGTGAAATGATGAAAATTTGGCAAAGTGTTATATTTATACTCTGTTCTGGTTCGCCACTACGTGAGGTTGAACCAAACGTTATGGAGTCGAATCAATCTTTAGTTTTTCTGGTTTGACTCCCCTACCAGTCGAACCAAAACCTAGGCAGTCTTACTTGATTCTTTGATTCACAATTTTGCCATTTTAAACACATGTTAACACCTTCTAACACATGAATATGAATTTATAACATATGTTAATAATATCTAATCGTATAAACACGTATCCACACGTTGTACATCTTTATAGAACATTTCATACTAGATACTTAATCCAACTATGTAATTTCACCAACAACGGGACTCAAGACTCGTGTGTACGTGTTTCCCTAATGATTCCCCAAATCATTGAACCCTGGACAATACATAAATGTAAACCGACTCAACTGACCCAGTTAAGTATGTCAATTAATGTTTTTCGCTAAGATAGACTTATATGTTTCTGAAATTATTAACCTGAGTTTGCTGGGTGTCACATATATAAGAGTAAATTACATCCATGCGGTTTGTTGAAAATAAGATTACAGACATTAGTTTAAAAATTGCCAAAACAATAATGACTGTTTCGTTTTTGTTCCAATTAGACATACCTCGCTTAATCCCATAAAATTCGGTGTTAAGTTTTAGTGAAAAAATACTAAAATACCCCTATATTAAAAAAACTACGTATTTTTATTATAAATAAGAAAAAAAACTAATATCTCTTTCATCCCTTCTCCATATGCCTGTTCTTCTTTAGTACACATTGACGGGTGGTTCAAGGAACAACCCTTTATAATGTTAAAACGCTTACATTAACCACATTTGATCATGATATTGCTTGGAATTGGGTGACTACGAGTACTTTGGTTGCAGGTGTGAAAAGGAGCTAAAAACGAAGAATTACGAGCTTTGGATCGGACCGGAACGGATCGGAACGAGATGGAATGCAAGAAAGAAAGTTGAAGATTTTTAAGGGCTCCACCGTACCTTACGGTAGCCACCATAAGGTACGGTGGCTTCAGGACACTGATTTTCCCAGCGTTGTTCAGTTTCAAACCAGCGTAACAGTTTTAACTTCCATCGTACCTTACGGTAGCCACCGTAAGGTACGGTGGCCTCTGCACCAACTTGTAACTCCCACCATTTAAGACGAAGTTATGGTGTCTTTTGGGCATCTTCTCACTTGTGAACGTTTCTAAGCAACTTTTGGGCGATTTTGGCTGAAACTAATCATTGGAGAACATTTCTAATCATTGGGTTTATGTTTGTAATTCTTATGAACAATTATTTGAAGATTATGATGATTCACCAAGCTATGTTAGGCTAAACAGTTGGTGACCATTCGTGGTGAAGGTTTTTCTAAAACTCTTATGTGTGTCTTTCTTACAATTCTAGAATAATAATTTGGTACTTTGCTTGATTATTATGGTGCATGAACAATTGCTTGTAGTGTGTTGATTAATTTACTAATTCTTAGTCTTTATCGTACGTTCTTGGTGTTGCTAACAATCGAGATATCACGGGAAGGATTGGGGGTTGGTTATTGATTAATTGGTCATCGGGAAACAACCTCGCGTTAATTTAATCCGAGTACTTTGTTCCCTTTTATCACAACAATTGTTTGTACATGAGTTATGTCTATGTAACTCTTTCTAGTTGAAATTTACACATGTGTTTAGAGAAACCGGATCCTTGAATGGTCATTATCTCATAATTTGAAGAAACGCTTTTAAGTTTGAATCGATATTAGTCGTTATTTTAGTTCAACTCAAAAACAACCAAAAATCTCAATCATTTACTTTTTGTTAAGTAGTTATATTTTAGTTAATTAACAAAGCTAGAAATTGCACATTTTCCACACAAACTCCCTGTGTTCGATACCTTCTTGCCACTATTCAATAGTTGTAATTGGGAAATTTGTTAAGTAGTCAAATTTTGGCGCCGTTGTCGGGGAGTAGTGCGCAACATGTGTTAATCTTTTAGTTTTGTTTTGTTATTTTCGGGTTTACACTGGTTGTGTTTAGTGTGCCGGTACTTCAAGTGTATGCATACTAGAGGCTCTCACGAGTCATCACCACTTTTGTTTGATCTGGAGATTGAAAGGACATTGAGAAAGAACTGAGTTTTGATAAGAAGGAACAAAATTGTTGATTCACCTACTTCACCGTTTACACCAAGAAACATAATGCAAGACTCTCACTTACCAACAACGGGTCAAACGACCTCATCATTCATGCCTACTTCTTCACAACTTTCACCCAACACCACAATGCCTAACCTTTCCACCAGTCCGGAAACACCAATCCATACCACCCAACCGAGTTCCACTCAAGTTGATCCAAACCTTACCTTTAATCCATCAAACACCATACCACCATTTTCCCATTTTTTCCCCAACTACGGGTCAATCATCTTCTACTATCCCACAACCACAAGGACAAGGTTCCATAATTGTTCACACCACATCTACTTACCAACCACCTAACCAATCGGGTTTTTACTACTCATCTTTTCAAGGTGGCCAAAATTCTAGATTTCAAAGAGATGTGTATGATGATGGGTATGATGATGAAGAGTTTAGTGGGTATAATGAAGAGGGGTATTATTATGGAGGTGAAGGTGCATTTGTGGGCTCTCAAGCTCAAACGGGTCAAGTAAGTCAACCACTTTTACCATTTCAAGACCCGGGAAGATTACCGGTTGGCGTGCAACATGTTAGACCGCAAGGATTGCATTTGCAACGTCCCACACCGCTTAATCAAATGCGGCCTACAAACATGCAAGCTCAACATCAAAGGCCGATTCACCAACAACAACCACCTATGCATCAAAATTAACATCAACAACAATTTGCACCACAAGGTGCAATGCAAGGACAAATGGGTCAACCAAGAGCGCTATTGGGAGCACCTAGAAGACTCCACCGTGATGTTGTGCGGGGAATTGAGGCGCATTTTCGGCCAATTATCACTAATAATCCATCACCAATAGTGATTCCGCAAAATGCAAATGGAAGAACTTTTGAGTTAGAACAACCGCACTCCAAAGTCTACCAAAATTCAAGGGGCTAGCAACGGAAGAGCCTTATTTTCATTTGGAGACATATGATTCTATTTGCAACACTATTAGGGGACAAGGTTTTTCTGCAGATGATGTGAAGTTGGTTCTCTTCCAATTTTCATTGGAAGACAAGGCAAAAAGATGGTTTCACACTTTACCATCCGCATCTATTTTTACATGGGCCGATATGCAACAAATATTTTTGGATGAATTTTATAGTTCTCAAAAGACCAATGATGCAAGGAGAGGGTTGAGAAGCTTTCAACAACAATCGGGAGAGATGTTTCATGAAGCGTTCGAGAGGTTCAATATGATGATAAGAAATTGTCCTCACCATGGGATTCAACTTTGGGAATTATTGAATGCTTTTCATGAAGGTTTGAGTTCGGAGGATGCTCGTGATTTAATGTCTATTACAAATGGTACTTTTTGTCACACCCTCAAAATCCACTTGCGGAGTTTTACCGCGAGGCGCATGACAAACCAGGGTCCAAACCAACGATCATAATAAACAAGTCTAAATGAATATAAATGCAATTTCAAAACATAGTTTAAAATCCCGTTTACAGCGGAAGCTTATTCAAAACAGTATCTCAACAGTGAAACAATAGTTCAACTTTTATAAGACCATGCAACCCTAGTTAGACGCCGTGCAGACGCATGCGCCCTAGTCTAGTCGTGCTACCTTAGCGACCTGAGAAAACATGTAAAAGTTTACGTCAGCACAAAAATGCTGGTGAGTTTACAGGTTTTGTATCCAAGTACCAAGTCAACCTGTCCATACTATAACAAATCGAAAACCAGAGTATGCTAGCTAGGCGTATGTTTTGTTACTACCACGATTGGAAAACCATTACTAACTCGAATACCAAATGTGTGCCCGATGTAGTAAACCTGTTGTACCTGTTGTTCCTGTTTGAGACAATATGCACCCGCCGACCCTCCAAGTCGACGAGCGGGGTTGGTCACTCCAATAGCGCTATTCACATTTCCCCGTTGTGCAAACCCGCACATTCATGGTTCCCCCGGGACTTCCAAAGATCGTGTAGTACACAATAGAAACCCATAGTATGACAGTAGTTACCAAATAATCGTTTTAACACATGTTTTCTCCCCCGAAAGTATAAAACCAGTTTAAAAGAGGGGCCGTAAACTCACCTTAAGTTGCGTTACTCCTTAACCCGAGTAAACTCAGCTGCTATGCTAGTCCCGTAAAGCGGCGACCTAACATATGACAGTTACAAGTACTTAGACTAATAACCCGCAGGTTAATTAGTCCCTAGATGTCCAGACCATAACCAAGTTCGTTTGAAAACACCGTGACTGTTTAACCGACCCAAAGTACAAGACTCGACATCCCATTGGTGACCCGAGACTCCCCGTGTTATGTTTATGCTCTCAAACATGCAATCATGCAATCACACTTAACATACGTTAACGCACACCAAGTTATAGCACATAGTTCACGTATCACCGAATTACATCCAAACATATGTTACCAAGTTATTAGATATGTTACGAGGTTCCTAGCATGTTACTACATGTCAAATCGGGTCTCGGAATGCTAATTTACACTTACAGCAGCAGTACACGCGATTAGGAAAAGTAAACTAGCATTTAGGACTGATTGCATATAAAAACTAGCAATCAGGGCTAATTGCATATAAAAACTAGCAATCAGGGCTGATTGCATATAAAAACTAGCAATCAGGGCTGATTGCATGTAAAAACTAGCAATTAGGGCTGATTGCATATAAAAACTAGCAATCAGGGCTGATTGCATATAAAAACTAGCAATTAGGGCTGATGCATGTAAGTTCATGCGATTAGGCCCTAATCGCATGAAAAACTGGCGATTAGCAATCCTAATCGCCTGTAACCTTGCTGTTCCGGTTTTTCACGCGTTTAACGCTCCAAATCAGACCCAGAACGTGTGTAACTACCCAATATCATCCCAAACACCATCCTAAACATGTTTCAACCAAAACCCTTCGTTTTGCCTCGTATTATCAGCCCTGCATGCAATCACGTAATCCAAACACCATTCACATAGCATGCAATCATCATACTAACATGCATAACAATAACCCTAATAATCAATTACTCAGATATTATCATCATAACATTAATATTATTCTGATTTAACCTAATAACATGTTAATCCATCATTATGAATCATAAAAACCCTAGCTTTCTAATCATAAACACCCATAACGCATGTATACTAGTTAAAATCCGATTAACAACCCTTATTAACGATTATCAGAAAGCTTTTTCGTTTTAGAACAGGTCTGGACCACTAGGGATTGATTAAAAACGTTTATAAAGATTCATGGATGGAAACCAAACCTTAGGATTATGAAAGAACGATGGATTATGCTTGAATCCTTGTGTTTTGATCAAAAATTGCGTTCCAGAGGTTGTGTGTGTGTTGGGGCAGGTTATGGGACGACTAGGGTTTGTATAATGAAGTTTATGAGGTCAAGTATGGTATTTATAGTCGTTTTTAGTCGTCCAGCACGTAACATGCGATTATGCAGCTTTACACGCGATCAGGAAGCCTAATCGCATGTAAGTTCATGCGATTGGGGCCTAATCGCATGAACAGTCATGCGATCAGTCCCCTACTCGCCCCACATGATGCCTACTCGCCTCCCTTATGGGCGATTAGGCTTGCCTAATCGCCTATAGGGGCTGGTTTCATGCGTTTTGTGCGTTAAACCCCGTTTTAACATATGTTAACACATATTCACATACCGACAAGTCACATAATGATTGTAAACACATAACACATGTAAATACACATATTCACCCTCGTTCACCAATTCCCGGGACTCGAGACTCGTATGTTCCGTATGTCCTGACGATCCTACAAATCGTCACCGTTTGTACACTTGGTTAAGGACTGACATCTAATGAACCTCTAGACCAACATCCAATGATCCTCTAGACTAAACCGATAGTTCCCGAACCATAACCCGACTTAACTAACCCAGTTAAGTACAATATACGCGTGACTCGCTAAGGTAGACTTTCATCTAGACAACGTTGTTAACCATAATTTGCCGGGTGTCACATCATCCCCACGTTAAAAGAATTTTCGTCCCGAAAATTGCACAAGTACCAAAAGAACAAGGAAATAACGAAGGGAACAAACAAAAGATAGAAATCAAAAGAGAGATTTACCCGAGTTGTCACATCATCCCCACGTTAAAAGGAATCTCGCCCCGAGATTCATTCAGCTGCAGAAGAGACATATCTCGACTCGAACGCTTCCTTAGGAAAGAGGTGAGGATATTTAGACTTCATCTGATCCTCCCGTTCCCACGTATACTCCGGTCCCCGGTTCGAGTTCCACCGAACCTTAACGATACGAATCTTGCTGTGACGTAGGCTACGAATCTTGTAATCAAGGATCTCCACAGGTTCTTCCACAATCCGAAGACGATCATCAACCTTGATCTCTTCTAGTGGAACGATGAGAGACTCGTCAGCCAGACACTTCTTCAAGTTTGACACATGGAAGACGTTATGTACGTTACCGAGCTCCGTCGGTAAATCAAGACGATATGCCACCGGCCCAATCCGTTCCAGGATCGTAAATGGGCCGACATACCGCGGATTGAGTTTGCCACGCTTCCCAAAGCGTATGACGCCCTTCCACGGTGAGACTTTTAGAAGTACTTTGTCATTGACTTGGAATTCAAATGGTTTGCGACGCTGATCGGCATAACTCTTTTGCCGTCCCGTGCCGCTGCCAACCGGTTACGAATCTGTACGATCTTTTCCGAAGTTTCGTACACTAGTTCAGGCCCAGTGAGTTGACTCTCACCCACTTCAGCCCAACAAAGAGGAGAACGGCATTTCCGTCCGTACAGTGCTTCGAACGGAGCCGCCTTGATGCTCGTGTGATAACTGTTGTTGTACGAGAATTCTACTAACCGTAGATGAGCTTCCCAACCTTTGCCAAAATCGATCACACATGCCCGCAGCATATCTTCTAAAGTTTGAATCGTGCGCTCACTCTGACCGTCAGTCTGTGGATGATAAGCTGTACTCATGTCTAGTTGGGTACCCAAAGCCTTGTGCAAAGACTTCCAGAAGTGCGAAGTAAAATGGGAGTCACGATCCGAGATAATAGAAACTGGCACCCCGTGTTTAGAAACAACTTCCTTCAAGTAAAGACGAGCCAAACGATCCATGGTGTCGGTCTCCTTAATAGCAAGAAAATGGGCTGATTTCGTCAACCGATCGACAATCACCCATATCTTGTCATTCCCGCTTGGTGATTTAGGAAGTTGTGTGACAAAATCCATAGTAATCCGTTCCCATTTCCATTCCGGAATTTCAGGTTGTTGTAAGAGACCCGACGGTTTCTGGTATTCCACCTTGACCTTAGCACAGGTCAAGCATTTGCTCACGTATGAGGCTATATCCGACCTCATGTTTGGCCACCAGTAAAGCACCTTCAGATCTTGGTACCTCTTATCCGAACCAGGATGAATAGAATACCGGGACTTATGAGCCTCATCAAGGACAAGCTCCCGTAGTCCCCCGAATAAAGGAACCCATATGCGTTCTGCGAAGTAGTGCAGGCCATCAGGCCTTCGCTCGAGGTGCTTGTCGGCACCGTGCATAGTTTCAGCTTTAAGGTTTTCCTCCTTCAAAGCTTCTAACTGGGCAGAACGGAGTTGATCAGGTAAGGATGAATGAATGGTGAGCTGCAATGCCCGAACGCGACGAGGTTTAGTCGATTCCTTCCTGCTCAAGGCGTCTGCTACAACATTCGCCTTGCCAGGATGGTACTTAATAGCACAATCATAGTCGTTCAGGAGTTCAATCCAACGACGCTGCCGTATGTTCAAGTGTTGTTGGTCGAAAATATGTTGGAGACTCTTGTGATCGGTATAGATGGTGCATTTGGTACGTACAAGTAATGTCTCCAAATTTTCAACGCGAATACCACGGCACCCAACTCCAAGTCATGGGTGGTGTAGTTCTTCTCGTGCACCTTGAGTTGACGAGAAGCATACGCAATCACCTTCTCGCGTTGCATCAACACACAACCGAGACCATGAATAGAAGCATCACAGTAAACAACGAAATCATCAGGGCCTTCAGGTAAGGACAAAATAGGAGCAGAACAAAGTTTAGACTTTAGTTCCTCAAACGCTGACTCTTGTGATTCACCCCAGTCGAATTTCCTATCCTTCTGAGTGAGAGTGGTCAGGGGTTGAGCGATCTTCGAGAACCCCTGAATGAAACAACGATAGTAGCCCGCAAGGCCTAGGAATTGCCGCACCTCAGTTGGCGTCTTTGGTGCTCCCCAGTCCTTGATTGCTTCGATTTTAGCTGGATCGACATGAATTCCTAGTTCATTAACCACATGTCCTAGGAACTGAACTTCGCGTAACCAAAAGTCACACTTTGAGAACTTGGCATAAATTTGTTCCCGTCGCAAGAGTTCCAAAACTAACCGCAGATGTTTCTCGTGTTCGGTCTTGTTCTTAGAGTAGATCAGAATGTCATCAATAAACACAATGACGAACTTGTCAAGATATGGTTTGCAAACGCGGTTCATCAAATCCATGAAAACCGCCGGTGCGTTTGTAAGACCGAAAGGCATGACCAAGAATTCGAAATGGCCATAACGTGTTCGAAAGGCAGTCTTGGCAACGTCAGCCTCCCTGACGCGCAGCTGGTGATAACCGGACCTCAAGTCAATCTTGGAATAATAACTAGAACCCTGAAGCTGGTCGAATAGATAATCAATACGTGGAAGAGGATAACGGTTCTTGACGGTCAATTTGTTCAGTTCTCTGTAGTCCACACACAATTGGAAACTTCCATCCTTCTTCTTAACAAATAGAATCGGGGCTCCCCAAGGGGAAGAACTTGGTCTGATGAAACCCTTGTCCAAGAGTTCCTGTAACTGACTAGACAATTCCTGCATCTCGGGAGGTGCAAGACGGTAGGGGGCCCGAGCAATAGGAGCAGCCCCTGGTACAAGATCAATACCGAACTCGACTTGACGATGAGGAGGAAGACCAAATAAATCATCGGGAAAAATATCAGGAAACTCGCGTACCACCGGAATGTCGTCGATCTTCTTCTCATCACTAGAGGGAACAGATAAAAGCGCCAAAACGGCTGGATAACCCTTTCGAAGACACTTAAGGGCTTTCATGCTAGAGATGATGTTTAGCGGAACACCACCCTTGATACCGTACACAGAAAGGAATTCTCCATCAGGGAGAGGAATCCGAATAACCTTATCGTAACAGACAATCTCCGCGCGATACAAAGATAACCAATCCATTCCTACCACAACGTCAAAACTACCCAATGGTACCGGCATAAGGTCGATGGGGAACGATAAACCCGACAACTCTAATTGACACTCCCGAAGGATACTAGTAGCTTCAATCTTTTTACCGTCAGCCAACTCAATAATATACTTGGTCTCTAATGGTACGGGTACTACATCTAGCAGTCGACTAACTCCCATGGATACAAAACTCTTGTCGGCACCAGAATCAAATAACACACTAACAGAACGATTATTGAGAAGGAACGTACCAGTGACTGTGTCAGGGTCCTGTCTAGCCTCAGCGGCTCCAATGACGAAGGCACGTGCATTTCTGCCGCCGCCCCCGTTGTTCCCATTACCGTTGTTTCCACCCTGCTTCAGTTTTGGGCAACCCTTCTTGTAATGCCCAGTGTCACCACAGTTGTAGCATCCTTGTCTTCCTGTAGTCCCCTGAGTAGTCGGAGCTGAGTTAGTAGTCGGGGCCTGAGTCGATGGAAGTGTAGCCCGACAATCCTTAGCAAAATGCCCAATTCGCTGGCAGCGATGACAACGGTTACTGTCGCAGTTCCCTTGATGATGGCGTCCACACTTGTTACATTTGGGCAGTTTCCCCGCATAACCACCCTGCTTGTTACCCGAAGAAGAAGAACCCCCATTATCAAACCTCTTACCCTGCTGTGTTGGCCCAGATCCCTTCCCGTCATTTTCCCACTTGCGCTTGTTGTTCTCTGGGGCCTTAATAGTCAAACCCTTCGCAGGCAAAATACCCTCATTCACCTTTAAGTTGGTCATCCTATGGGCCGATCGAACCACCTCTGCGTATGTAGGATGATTTCCCGCAGCCACTAATCCTGCAATTTCCGGTACTAACCCCGAGACATAGTGTTCAATCCTACGGTATTCTGGCACATGCAGATCGGGACACAGCACTGCCAACTCATTCCGCCTCACAGTATACTTCTCAATTTCCGACCCAGTCATCTTGAGGTTCCATACCTCGTGCTCCAGCTTCTGTACCTCTTCCCTCGGACAATACTCACGCTTCAGCAACTGCACAAAATTCTCCCATGGCATAGCATATGCCTCCCCAATACCCATATTCTGGGTGATGCCATTCCACCAAGTCAATGCCACATCCTGGAATAACGCAGCAGCATACTTAACCCGATCTTCTGGGAGACAGTTACACATCAGAAATACTGACTCCACTTTCTCCAACCACCTAAGCAAGCTCACCGCACCCTCAGTGCCAGAGAATTCCTGGGGCTTACAATCCCGGAACATCTTGTAGGTGCACATGGGTGGGGGTGGGTCAACAGGACCACCTGAAATGAAACGTATGAGAAACCACGAATAATGTAAACAAGGTTCACCAATGAGGCAAAGAAAATGGATAAATCAACTTACCACCACCGTTGTGCCCTAACTGAAAGGCAGCTTGGAGTAAGTTGTTCAGATCAGCCTGCGATAGGTTAATACCTCCGCGACCACCAGCACCACCGCGACCACCACCACGTCCACCATTGCGACCACCTCCACGTCCTCCTCGTACTCCAGACATGATTCTGGCAGAAAGAACGCGAAAATTTAGTTTCGCAGATAAAGATAACCACTAATGTTCACAAGATCAAAGCTAGATCCAATCCAGGACTATCCCTTCAAACCCAGAGCTCACCAGGGCTTCCATGCATTTCGGTTTATGATTTTGTGTGCACCCAAAATGATAAACCGCTCTACATGGTCCTCCAAGTGTTCTCCTAGTTCAAAGTTCAAGTCACCGAACATAGACTCTTAGCTACACACCGTAATACTACGGTAGTTTATGGCAAGTGTTTCTATTGGAGTATGAAAGGGAGATGTCCGAGCCTTGGACAAATCTCAAGAGTACACGATTTACTCCAATATACTACCCGCCTAGAAAGTACGTAACCCGACCTAAGATAGAACGGATGATGTAACGTAGAAAGACCAACAATTTAGAGACACCCCGACAAGACCATACGTAAACCACCTTAATGTTTAGTACCATGTGATCGTCTAGTGTGTGCGACTCGGCTATAGACTAGACTCTACATGTAGTCCTAGTTCACTATAACCATTGGCTCTGATACCAATCTGTCACACCCTCAAAATCCACTTGCGGAGTTTTACCGCGAGGCGCATGACAAACCAGGGTCCAAACCAACGATCACAATAAACAAGTCTAAATGAATATAAATGAAATTTCAAAACATAGTTTAAAATCCCGTTTACAGCAGAAGCTTATTCAAAACAGTATCTCAACAGTGAAACAATAGTTCAACTTTTATAAGACCATGCAACCCTAGTTAGACGCCGTGCAGACGCGTGCGCCCTAGTCCAGTCGTGCTACCTTAGCGACCTGAGAAAACATGTAAAAGTTTACGTCAGCACAAAAATGCTGGTGAGTTTACAAGTTTTGTATCCAAGTACCAAGTCAACCTGTCCATACTATAACAAATCGAAAACCAGAGTACGCTAGCTAGGCGTATGTTTTGTTACTACCACGATTGGAAAACCATTACTAACTCGAATACCAAATGTGTGCCCGATGTAGTAAACCTGTTGTACCTGTTGTTCCTGTTTGAGACAATATGCACCCGCCGACCCTCCAAGTCGACGAGCGGGGTTGGTCACTCCCAATAGCGCTATTCACATTTCCCCGTTGTGCAAACCCGCACATTCATGGTTCCCCCCGGGACTTCCAAAGATCGTGTAGTACACAATAGAAACCCATAGTATGACAGTAGTTACCAAATAATCGTTTTAACACATGTTTTCTCCCCCGAAAGTATAAAACCAGTTTAAAAGAGGGGCCGTAAACTCACCTTAAGTTGCGTTACTCCTTAACCCGAGTAAACTCAGCTGCTATGCTAGTCCCGTAAAGCGGCGACCTAACATATGACAGTTACAAGTACTTAGACTAAAAACCCGCATGTTAATTAGTCCCTAGATGTCCAGACCATAACCAAGTTCGTTTGAAAACACCGTGACTGTTTAACCGACCCAAAGTACAAGACTCGACATCCCATTGGTGACCCGAGACTCCCCGTGTTATGTTTATGCTCTCAAACATGCATTCATGCAATCACACTTAACATACGTTAACGCACACCAAGTTATAGCACATAGTTCACGTATCACCGAATTACATCCAAACATATGTTACCAAGTTATTAGATATGTTACGAGGTTCCTAGCATGTTACTACATGTCAAATCGGGTCTCGGAATGCTAATTTACACTTACAGCAGCAGTACACGCGATTAGGAAAAGTAAACTAGCATTTAGGACTGATTGCATATAAAAACTAGCAATCAGGGCTGATTGCATATAAAAACTAGCAATCAGGGCTGATTGCATATAAAAACTAGCAATCAGGGCTGATTGCATGTAAAAACTAGCAATTAGGGCTGATTGCATATAAAAACTAGCAATCAGGGCTGATTGCATATAAAAACTAGCAATCAGGGCTGATTGCATGTAAGTTCATGCGATTAGGCCCTAATCGCATGAAAAACTGGCGATTAGCAATCCTAATCGCCTGTAACCTTGCTGTTCCGGTTTTTCGCGCGTTTAACGCTCCAAATCAGATCCAGAACGTGTGTAACTACCCAATATCATCCCAAACACCATCCTAAACATGTTTCAACCAAAACCCTTCGTTTTGCCTCGTATTATCAGCCCTGCATGCAATCACGTAATCCAAACACCATTCACATAGCATGCAATCATCATACTAACATGCATAACAATAACCCTAATAATCAATTACTCAGATATTATCATCATAACATTAATATTATTCTGATTTAACCTAATAACATGTTAATCCATCATTATGAATCATAAAAACCCTAGCTTTCTAATCATAAACACCCATAACGCATGTATACTAGTTAGAATCCGATTAACAACCCTTATTAACGATTATCAGAAAGCTTTTTCGTTTTAGAACAGGTCTGGACCACTAGGGATTGATTAAAAACGTTTATAAAGATTCATGGATGGAAACCAAACCTTAGGATTATGAAAGAACGATGGATTATGCTTGAATCCTTGTGTTTTGATCAAAAATTGCGTTCCAGAGGTTGTGTGTGTGTTGGGGCAGGTTATGGGACGACTAGGGTTTGTATAATGAAGTTTATGAGGTCAAGTATGGTATTTATAGTCGTTTTTAGTCGTCCAGCACGTAACATGCGATTATGCAGCTTTACACGCGATCAGGAAGCCTAATCGCATGTAAGTTCATGCGATTGGGGCCTAATCGCATGAACAGTCATGCGATCAGTCCCCTACTCGCCCCACATGATGCCTACTTGCCTCCCTTATGGGCGATTAGGCTTGCCTAATCGCCTATAGGGGCTGGTTTCATGCGTTTTGTGCGTTAAACCCCGTTTTAACATATGTTAACACATATTCACATACCGACAAGTCACATAATGATTGTAAACACATAACACATGTAAATACACATATTCACCCTCGTTCACCAATTCCCGGGACTCGAGACTCGTATGTTTCGTATGTCCTGACGATCCTACAAATCGTCACCGTTTGTACACTTGGTTAAGGACTGACATCTAATGAACCTCTAGACCAACATCCAATGATCCTCTAGACTAAACCGATAGTTCCCGAACCATAACCCGACTTAACTAACCCAGTTAAGTACAATATACGCGTGACTCGCTAAGGTAGACTTTCATCTAGACAACGTTGTTAACCATAATTTGCCGGGTGTCACACTTTTGGTACAAATTATGAGCAAGATGATTGGGCATTTTTAGAGCAAATGGCGGTGACTTCCAAAAGAAAGGCTCAATCATTTAGATGAGCAAGGCATGTAATTCAAAGACCTCAAGTGCATGGGGTAGAAAGTGGTAATGTACAAAATTCAAATCAATTGTACAATGTTTGTAACAATTGTCAAGAAATAGGTCACACGGCGGAGGTTTGTCAAGTGGTGGTAAATGAAGGACAAACGGAGGAAGTGAATGTTATTCAAGGGGGTGGTAGAAATTATGACATGAATTCTAACACTTATCACCCCGGGTTACGAAATCATCCAAACTTTCGGTATGGAAATGCATCAAATCAAGCCAACCCGAATTTTCAAGCTGCTCAAGGTAATTATGTGCCTCGCCAACAATACAATCAAGGAAATTATAGAGGTGGATACAACAGTGGCTACCAAGGGCAAGCTCAAACTGGTCAAAGGAATTCGGGGCAAGATTCATCAAGCGGAAATGAAGTCATGGAGATGCTTAGAGCTATGCAACAAGACATGCAAAAGAGAAACCAACTTGATGAAGCTCGGATACAAAAGGATGAAGTTCGTGATAAAAGCATTCAAGCATTGACAACTCAAATGGGCCAATTAGCAACTGACGTGGCGGAATTGAAGAAATGTAAAGGAAAGCTTCCTAGCGATACTCAGGTAAATCCGTCACATGGCTCGTCAAGAGGTAATAATGTTAATGTTAATCAAGTGAGTGTTTTAAGGAGCGGTAAAGAATTTAAAGCTGATTTGTCATCGGGTGTTGTCGAGGGGGTAGTTGAGGATGTTACGGGTGATGAAAGTGAAAGTGATGAAGTTACACCGGTTTTACAAAAGAATTATATGTTAAAAAACGGAAGCGAGTGAGAGTGAAAAAACTGAAAATGAGCCGAATCAAGTTCCATTTCCATCGGCTCTACTTGACCCGGGTAAGAAAACTTTTATTGCATCAAGAGGTCCCCAAAAAGAAGAAATGTGGGACATGTTTAAACAAGTAAAAATAAATCTTCCTTTACTTTATGCAATAAAACAAGTACCCGCCTATGCTAAATTTTTGAAAGAATTGTGCACGCAAAAGAGGCAACAAAAGAAAAAAATGCCTAAGCGGGTAAATGTTACCGGTCAAGTGAGTGCAGTTTTTAAATGGGAGCTTCCTCCCAAGCTTCAAGATCCGGGCACGCCATTAATAAATATTCAAGTTGGTAATTTTCAAATGGCAAAGGCATTGCTAGATCTTGGAGCCGGGGTGAGTATTTTACCGGGTGGGTTGTATGATCAATATGACTTTGGTCCATTAGCTAGGGTGGAGACAACGGTTGTTTTAGCCGATTTGTCTCATAAGTTACCCCGGGGGATGGTTCAAAATGTCATTGTTAAAATTGATGAATTTTATTACCCGGTTGACTTTTTGGTATTGTATTACTCATCAGCAGACTCAAAACAGCAACAAAATGTTATATTGGGTCGACCATTTTTGAACACCGCACATGCGGTAATTGATTGTAGATTTGGCACAGTCGATATGACATTTGGAAACCGGAAAATGCGTTTAAATGTTTTTACTAACAATACTAATGATTCCGGTGTTGAAGAATGTTTTATGGCAGATATCAATGAGGGATGCAATCCATATGAGTATGAGAAAGATGGAATGGAATTGTGTGCTTGTAATTTTTCTGAACAGGTAGATGCTTTTGATTTGGAGATTGAAGAAGAAAAGCAAGATGTGTTGGCGTTGAAGGAGGGTCGACCACCATGGTCCCACCATTTTGATAGTTTGCCGGTGGAAATTGATTCGGGCACCAAACCCTCGTTAGAAGTGGCACCAAAGTTGGAGCTCAAAGATTTGCCAAGCCACTTGAAATATGTTTTCTTAGGGGATAATGACACATTACCGGTCATTATTGTAACACCTCGAGGTGTTACGGGTCTCTTTAACGGGTCGGGTCGGACCTGACCACCCGATTACTAAATTAAATATTCAAGTTCGAATCTCGCGACAAACCGTTTCAACCAAATATATAGATAATAATTATTAAGATTTTATTATCTTGGTTAAACGCTCCTTATCTGGTATTAACTCGTGGCCAAACGTCTTTTTGATCTGTTATTATAACCATTACCAAACACCCTAGTTCAGTTATTATCTCTGTTGCCAAACACCCTCTATTTAATTCTCTTATAAAACCACCTCTTTCTCTAATCTCTTGCTCTCTCTCTCTCTCTGCATATACATCTAACACACACATTTGTGTGTTAAAGAAAGCTCTCACCGGAGACCAATGGCCGGCCGCCGCCGCCTCTGTCTCCGGCCACCATCTCCGGCCGCCACCTTGTTCGGGTAAGCTTAGTCTCCACTGAATCCCAACTCTCTTTCTCCTCTGTTTCTGTTACAAAACATAACCGGGTACCCTTAATCACCACCTATAGAACCATCAATCTTTCTGCTTGGGATTTAACCATTAACCTTTCTTGTTCGTCCCTCTGTTCCGGATAACGAACCGGACAGTCACCGGTCATGGTGACTGTCACCGCTGAACCCAACCATCAAACCGGATGAACCACAGTAACTTTAATCGAGTCAGTTTCTGGTCGTGCCTGAGATGTTTCCGGCGAGTCCTCCGGTTACCAAACCTTCTCTTTGATGTAATTATAAACCGTGTCCTGTTCCTATGTTCCTGTTAATACACCCGATAAACATCTCTCTGTTTCATAATCGGGCAGTCACCGAGACATGGTGACTGCCATCGGGTCTTGAAGATCTACGGATGCGAATCCCGATAACATAGCCTTATGTTTCCGGTTGGAGCTCATGAACTATCCGTTTGTTCTAATCTATAAATGATAATGATTTCCTTTGTCTCTGACAAGAATCGTACCGATAACCTATTCCCTTGTTTGTGCTCGTGAACCGTTCTTATGTTGGGTTAGGGTGCATCGGATCAAAGCTTCGAGTTATATGTTGTTACCGGTTGGATTTCTCCACATCACCCGATTATAGTTCGGTTGTTGACAATTACCAATCGACTATTGTTATGACCCGAAGGTGGTTTGGGTTATAATATCTTTATATATTCAATTTATATATTTAAGTGTATATTTTGATTATAAAGAATACAGGTATCATTGGTTATGATTATTGACATGTTGTTATGTTAATTATTGCAAGGTACCGTTAATCAATCGGAAAATAGAGTCGATACCGAGTCGACTCAGTGACTCGGTCAACAACCGGAATAGAACCCGGTCCAATAACTAGACGAGGAATATTATTAGAATTATACTAATATATATATAATACGGATAACGTACGGACTTGATAATAATAATAAGAGAATAATAAACATATATAAAATATATATGTTTTATATATATAAGATTCGATATATAAAACGATATACTAGACTCGGGTAAATTCGTGTCTAGAGTTCTTTAGGTTCGTGTGCCAAGCTGTAAAGGCCAGCTTTATTTCTTTTTGCCTAGATTTAGGATGCCTAAACCCCGAGTGTAGGACTATCTAATATATACCGAATTCTATATGTATAAATTGTATATATGATATATATTCCAAGTATTACAATCTAACAAGTCCCACGTGTAAAACGTATCCATATATATATGACATATAATTGTAATAAGAAGATTAGCTAGAGATTAACGCAAACCTGTGAGTATCGTGAACTCCCCACTTTTACTGTTTTATTAAGTGTTTTCGGGGGAATACATGTCATTTACAAGAAAACATAATAATGCTTTACATAAAAGAATGATTATTAATAAAAGTTATATAAAAGGGGTAATAGAAACGACAAGGACAGTACTGGACGGTATCGCCATTTCCTTTCTTGTCCAACTAGAGGACAAGAACCAGTTTTACCCGAGTAGAGGGTAGAAATAATTATATTTATCACAAGCAGAGTGATACCATAGATAGGAATGGCAACCAATAGAATATAATCGGAATAATAGACATATAATCAAATTAATAGAATATATTTTCCCCTCCAGAATTAGAATTGTAAAGCATGTTTATAAAAGAATATTTTAAATAAAAGAATTATCAATAAACGAACTGGCCATTCACTTTATAAAATACACGACCTCACCAACTTTATGTTGACAGAAACTATTTTTGACATGTGTTCAGGTAACCCAACAGATATGATGACGTGGATTCTGGAAGACTAAAGACTGTTATTACCCTGGATTCCGCTGCGTAACTCCGATAACCCGACCCGACGATCCGGCCACGTCAGGCAGGGTCGTTACAATTATTGCCTCTAATTTGGAGATGGCACAAGAGCTAGCGTTGATGGAAGTCTTGAGGGAGAATAAAGAAGCTATTGGGTGGACGATTGCCGATCTTAAAGGAATTAGTCCATCCATTGTTATGCACAAGATTATTACCACCGAGGATGCAAAACCCCGAGAGAAGCGCAAAGAAGGTTGAACCCGAACCTTAGGGAAGTGGTAAAGAAAGAGGTAATTAAGTGGTTGGATGCGGGAATTATCTATCCCATTTCGGATAGTGCTTGGGTAAGTCCTACTCAAGTGGTCCCTAAGAAGTCCGGTATTCAAGTAATTAAAGATAACAATGGTGAACAAATTGCTACCCGACCCGTTACCGGGTGGCGGGTGTGCATTGATTACCGAAAACTGAATGCCGCTACTTCTAAGGACCACTTCCCACTTCCATTTATTGACCAACTTATTGAAAAACTTTCGGTCAAAAATATTATTGCTTTCTAGATGGGTATTCGGGGTATAACCAAATAGCAATACACCCGGATGACCAACACAAGACCACCTTCACCTGACCATATGGTACTTTTGCCTTTAGGCGGATGCCATTTGGATTGTGTAATGCCCCGGCGACTTTTCAACGATGTATGATGAGTATCTTCTCGGACATGGTTGGAGAGTCGTTGGAAGTGTTTATGGACGATTTCTCAATATTTGGCACTAGTTTTGAATCTTGTCTCAATGAATTGCAAAAGGTTTTAAAAAGATGCGTTGAGAAAAACTTAGTGCTTAGTTGGGAGAAAAGCCATTTTATGGTGCAAGAGGGAATTGTGTTAGGACATGTGATTTCTGAGTGGGGTATGGAGGTGGACAAGGCAAAAATTCGGGTAATATCATCATTGCCACCACCGAAAAATGTGAAGGGGGGGGGGGGGGGTAAGATCATTCTTGGGACATGCCGGGTTCTATAGACGTTTTATTAAAGGTTTTAGTGTCATTACCAAGCCTTTATGTAATTTGTTATTGAAAGATGTTCCTTTTGATTTTACTAATGAATGTTTGCAAGCTTTCAATGTGTTGAAGGAACATTTAGTAAAGGCTCCTATTTTGCAACCGCCGGATTGGTCGAAGCCATTTGAGATAATGTGTGATGCAAGTGACACTACAATTGGTGCTGTTTTGGGCCAACGAGTTGACAAGAAGCCGGTGGTAATCTACTATGCGAGCAAAACTTTGTCTGAAGCGCAACTGAATTACACCACAACCGAAAAAGAATTATTAGCAGTGGTGTATGCTTTGGACAAGTTCCGTTCGTATATTTGGGGGAGCAAGGTGGTGGTATATTCGAACCATAGTGCGGTTCGATATTTGATGGAGAAGAAAGATGCCAAGCCACGATTGATTCGATGGGTCTTGTTACTCCAAGAGTTTGATTTGGAAATTCAGGATAAAAAAGGGAGTGAAAATGTTGTAGCGGATCACTTGTCTCGAATTCCGGTGGAAGGGAGTGATGATTTGACTGAAATAAATGAAAGATTTCCGGATGAGCAACTCTTAGCCGTGTCTACTCAAGCCGCACCGTGGTATGCCCACTATGTTAATTATTTGGCCACGGGTGCTATTCCGGATCATTGGACCAAGAAACGACGACAACAATTTATGGTCCAAGTGAAGCAATACATTTGGGATGAACCGGATCTTTTCAAGATTGGGCCCGATCAAGTGATCCGAAGATGTATCCCCGAGTCGGAAGTTAAAGAAATTTTGACACATGCTCATTCTTCCGCTTGTGGTGGGCACTTTAGTGGACATAAAACCGGTTACCGGGTGCTTTCATGTGGGTTTTATTGGCCTACAATTTTTAAAGATGCTTGTGAATTCGCCCGGAATTGTTTAAATTGTCAAAGGTTGGGGAGCATATCCAAAAGGGATGAGATGCCAATGCAACCAATCTTAGTTGTAGAGATATTTGATATTTGGGGCATCGACTTTATGGGTCCGTTTCCTAATTCAAACGGGTTTTTATATATTTTGGTGGCGGTGGACTATGTCTCAAAGTGGATTGAAGCAATTGCTACAAGGACAAATGACCATTCGGTTGTTTGTAAATTTGTTCAATCTAACATTTTTGCCCGGTTTGGAATTCCAAGAGTAATCATAAGTGATGGTGGGTCACACTTCAAAAATTTTAATTTTGGGAAGCTATTGAAGAGATATAGTGTGAATCACCGGATTGCCACACCGTACCATCCTCAAACAAGTGGACAAGTTGAAGTGTCCAACCGTCAAATAAAAGAAATTTTAATGAAGACGGTGCGAGTTGATAGAAAGGATTGGTCGGGAAAGTTAGACGATGCTTTGTGGGCGTATCGAACGGCCTACAAAACTCCAATTGGCACAACACCGTATCGAATGGTGTATGGAAAGGGATGTCATTTGCCAATGGAGTTAGCGCATCGAGCACATTGGGCAATCACGACGGTAAATATGGATTACGATGAGGCGAGTAGAACAAGGAAGTTGCAACTAAGTGAGATGGAGGAGATTAGAGATGAGGCATATGAATGTGCATCGGCTTATAAAGACAAATTAAAAAAGGTTCATGATGCTAAATTGAGAAAGAAAACCTTTGAAGTGGGTCAAAAGGTTTGGTTGTGCAATTCAAGATTGAAGATGTTCGCGGGCAAGTTAAAGAGTAAATGGATGGGTCCTTACATAGTTTGCCGGGTTGGTAAGTTTGGTGATGTTGAAATTTTGGATGAAAACACCAACAAGCAATAAACGGTAAACGGACATCGCTTGAAGCCGTATTTGGAAGGTAAGGACATTCACCACTTGGAAGTTGACAAAGCGGGCTATATCTTACGCCCGGTGGAGGAAGTACAATCATAAGAGGCCCAGGTTTGGTAGTGTAAATAGTTAGTTTTTATTTTTATTTTTATTTTGTTTATTACCCAATTTTGTTTTTGATCGAAAACGGTGTTTGAAGCAAGTGTGGGGACGTTCGTTTACGAACATGTCCTAGCATTGTGTTGAGGACAACACAGGTTTTTCGAGGGGGTAGGGTAATTTTTAGTGTGTTTAAAAATTACAGTTTTGCTTGTTTTCTAAAAAAAAAAAAAATTGTACAGGTGCTACCGTAAGATACGGTAGGCACCGTATCTTACGGCAGAAATGAAAAAGTGACGGTAAGAAGCTACTGACCAACGGTGGATAAAAGTGACCATAAGCCACCGTACCTTACGATGCCCACCGTAAGGTACGGTAGGGTCTGGGAATGTGAAGAAGTTATTTGTTACGGTTATAAAATTTTTTTTTTTTGTGGTGCACGAGAATTAACACAGCAGAATTTCTTCTTTATTCTTCCACCTAACTCTTTCTTCTTCTTCTTTCACAAGAATTCTACAAAGCCACCATAACCCTTTTCAACTTCAATCCTCCCTAAAACCTTCAATCTTTCACCAAATCCATCGATTTTTGGGTCTATCTTGACTAGATTTTCATCTAGTTTTTGATTTTGGGTAGTAAATTGAAAGAAAAACACGTTTTGGTGGCCGAATCAAAACCCTAGAAATCGCCTATTTTGGGGGGTTTTGCACGATTTTGTTGTTTTTGTGTTTTAATCTCTTCAATACAAAGGTATGTACCATATTTCCTTAATTTTAATGCCGCATTGTAAGAAATAGAGGTTATTGTTCTTACTTAGTAAACACCCACTTGCTTGTTACTAGATATTAGAATGTGAATGCTTTGTTTGATAATGATATGGTGATAGATGGTATGTTGAGATGTACATTGTGAACTTGTGGTTTTGCTAATATTGTAGAGGCGTCATGCCCAATTTTTGTCAAATCAATTTTGAAGTTTTTGGTTCACAAACATCTACTACCATGATAACAAGCAAGTGTGGGGATGGGTTGAAGAGATTCAAACTGATTTTGGTGTGTTTGGTTGATTGTAATGTGTGTAGGAATATGGCAAGAACGGGGGAAGTAGCGGGTTCAAGCTCATCCGCTGCTAAGGCAAAAGGGAAGCAGCCCGTACAATACAAACGAAGAAAATATGTTGGATGAGCCAATGATTCTGATGAGGAAATGGAACAAGCGGCCGAACAGCCTAGATTGGACCCGGCTGACAAGCCGAATTGGAAGACGGGTCCTTTGAATGCTCAACCGGCAATATGGCAACCAACATTGTTTCACGATCAAATAAAGGGGCTACAAGATCGACCTGGCGCGTTTATTTGTGAAAGGGATGTTTGTGAAAGAGAATTTGGTCCGTTTGGAGTTTTTGATAGATTCAAAGCGTTGGGATGGGAGGCGGCATTGCATTGCTATAATCATGATGAGAAATATTTGTTTATGGATGAGATTGAAGAATGGATGGCAACGCTAAAATGCAACAAGTACGATAAGCCATCCCAAATGAAATTAACAGGAGTGGTAAATGGGATAGAGGTTGAGATGTCTTATGACACATTGCGCCGATTGGCGAAGTTTGACAGTTTGCCTATGAGAGAATACAAGAACCCACACATTGATGACTTGCTCATTAGTCCTGAAAAACATCCAAAGTGGATGATGATGCTAGAGTCATTATTTCTACCAGGTACTTACACCGGGACGTTGTACAGGCGGAATATGAAGATTGTGCCCAAGTTGTTGTTGGCGATTATAATATTGAATATTTTACCAAGGCGAGCTGACAAAGAGCAAGTGCGGTTCGCAGAAATCCCTATTTTATATGCATTAATGCATGGGGGACCGAAATTCTCTTTTCGGTATTTGGTTCTAAATCATGTGTGGATCAGCCGGAACTCGGTTGATAGGACGATTATCCCATATTGCAGGATCATTACGGGGTTGATGAAACAACAAGGGGCAATCACAAATGATGATGTGGGTAAAAATAAGAAATATAGGCCTTTGGAGCTATCAAAAATGGGTATTGGATGGTTCTATTCTCAATCATAGAGATATCACAAGCTGAAGACTGGGGGTCAGCGGTGGAGAGTTTTAAAGACTGATGCGCGGGCACTTTTTCCCCGAGAAGAAGACGAGGTAGAAAGTGGCAATGAACAACCGCCAAGCGAAGATGACGATTATGAAGAAAACCCATCAGGGGTACGTATGGAATTGGGGCAAGGTAGTTCGGGTCACATGCATGGTGGAAGCTTTTATGATTTTACTGAGAGGTCGTATGAGGAAAACTGGGCCTTTGGGGGGGGGGGGGACAATGCAACAAGTAATTGAAAATCAACGCCCCCCAGCTTCGGTTTTTGATACATGGTCTGGTTCAGAGCGCACGTTATTCGATCACCAAACGATGATGAGCGCAAGTATGGAAAGAAATATGAGGCAAGGGTTTGACCGGCAGGAAATGTGGAATAGGGCGCATGCCTATTCTCACGAGGTGGAAATTAATCATCGATATGTGGATGATCAGAATAGGCGGATGAATGATGATTGGCATGCGGGAAGACCCGTAGTTGCAAATCCACAACCGGTGGATTACGGGTCTTTACCACCTTATGATGGGAGCATATCATATCCGACTCCACCACTTCATCATTCTCAATGGGTTGACCCGCAACAACAACAACAAGCCTCGGATCAAGGTGGAAGCGGTAGTGGTGCATTTGGATTTGGCGAGTGGAACGACCTGATGACTTCCGTGTTCGGTGTAACATCACACAAATTTTCTTATATATATATATATATATATATATAACTCCCTCGTTTATTCATCCGATTCATGTTTACAGTATCTTTACCATCCATTTTGTTAATTTTTTTTGTTTAAATAATGACGTATAATCAATATTAAATTGGATTGTATTAAATTCTGATTTAAAAACGTTAAAAAAAAAACGTTTGTCTGTGCCAGGATTCGAACCCGAGTCCCTGGCGGGCTAAACCTTAACCACACCACACAAACCACTACACCATTTGGTGTTTTGTGATGTTAATTAAAACCAATTAAACTTAAACCCTTTCAAGGTCCCTTAGTCAAACCTGAAAAGTCAAACGTAGTCTCCTAGTCAAGTCAAGTCAAAGTGTTAGTAAATATGGTCTCCTAGTCAAGTCAAAGTGTTAGTAAATATGGTCTTCTAGTCAAGTCAAAGTTGTTCCTAAATTCTAGCCTAGTCAACGTAGTACCTAATTACAACTCCCAATTTTACACTATAAATACACTAGTCTACCATTCAACTCTTTATACCATTCAAAAAAAAACATTATTATCCCATCTCCCATATACTAAAGTTTTCATCCGTCATTATCTCCTCTAGCTAGTTTCGAGTTTTCCAAGGCATTATTACTAAGTGTTTGCACGCTCAATAAAACGCACGAACTCGTTATGCACCTAAGGTGAGTTTACATAGCCCTTTTTTCTGTTTTACATTTTGGGGTAAAACATGTTTAAACATTTTTACACTATCATTTACTTATTCTTACATTGTTGAAACTTGTGATTCAATTACACTATCATTTACTCATTCTATCATTTGACTGTAACAAAAAGACACAGTACAATCATTAACATTGATCAAGCCGCCTGTTTAGATTATAGCGCTATAGGTCTGACAAACCCATCCCCCCGCATAAATTCAGGGATGATCGATAACAGTTACACTTTTACTAACTTGCGAGTTAGGTCTCAGTCGACACAAGGTTTGATTGTACAAAAGACGCATTGTTACATGTCGGACTCATATTCTATCATTACTCATTATTATAGTTCAACTATGATTGCTATACATCATATTGTTTTCAACTATATGCAAAACCTATGTATTCTCACCAACTATTTATAGTTGACCCCCCATCTTTCCAACTTAACATGTTTCAGGTTATAGCGTGCTTGAAGATTAGAGTTAATGCTTGAAGATGTGTATCTAGTATTTTTCATTTTGATGTACAAAATTCTTTAGAACAATTGTATGTAATTTATTTAAATCAATTATTGAAATTTATTATTTACCATGAGCTACTGAACAATCATCAATACGTGACACCTCGATGTTTCCGCCATCGGTTGGGGTGTTACAGATTGGTATCAGAGCCATGGTTATAGGGAATTAGGTTATTAGAAAAATAATCTAGTCTATAACCATAGGATTATAATCAGTACTTGCTCCTTTTACTTGCAACCCTACTTGTTTCTATTCTCTATCTCCCTCCTACTTCTTATCCCTACTTTAGTCCCTACAAGAAAATTGTTCTCCATCACAAGATCTACTCTTAGACTAATAGGACAAATCCTCAGGTTTAGCCTGAACCACCTTGAAGATCTCGTCGAAGTTCTAGATTTTAATAACGAACACGTGCAATCTGGAAGGGTGAACACCTGTATTCTGAGTTTTCTGTCTAGGACTGGCATTGCGCATAAATCCCAATCAGACGAGGGACCCGGATGCCTAACTGGGAATTCCAGGGATGAGTGTTCACTTATAGGCTAAAGCATGTCTTCACTATGTTATTAGAATCTAGAAGTTTTGATAAGTCAACGTTTTCGTTTATTCGTTTTAATTAATGAATAAATGATTACACTCACTTTCCTTAAACTAAGCTCTAAAATCTCAAAATTTTACAGCTTAAATCAATCTCATTTCATAACCATCTATGGATTTCACAATCACACTTCACCTTACCATCTTAGCCACTTTTTAAATATTCAACACCCTACCCAAATCATATTATTTCATTTCTCCACATGTTACTTATTTTTAAAAACTATAACCTCATACCTTAGCACAAACTAAAGATTTCTAAATCCTGTTGTATTTTCATTACCTAGTAACTTTACAAAGTACATATTTTTGTCAAAAGATGTCCTCGAACTTATATTCAATTGTTTATTTATTGACCTAACAAACAATTTTCTATATAATGCTTTAAACTATTAAAAATCACTTAATAGAACCTTGATCTTCAAAACCTAATGTCATGTTTGAAATCTCCAACTAACGGGAATATTTTAATCAAATCCCACTTAGCTTGTACTATTTAACAACTTTTGCTTTATGTATAAAACCAATTTTGAAAATAAGATTTTTTTTTATCCATAGGAATAATATCTAGTCTCTAAATTCTCCATCGACACTCACTCATTTTCAACTTGTTCAAATTTTTACAATATTTGGCATATACCACAATCATGTTTTCTTATACACTTGATTATAACCTTTGATCCAAACCCCAAAATTTACACTGCTACATAATCTCCTTACTATAAAATAAACTCTTTATCAACTATCTTCACATTCAATATCTCTCACAACCTTGATTCTGCTTCAAGATTTTTCATCATCCTCTCAAGAACTAAATTCATATCCTTCACCTTCTCACACATGAGCTAGTTACCCATGATAACCAAACTATTGAAACTTGATTGTGTGTTGCATCAAACATAATCCTTAGTTATACATGAGGATTCGACTATCTACCATATTTGAACATTTGAAACTAGAATTCGTGGAATATAAACTATTTGCTATAGACACACCTAGAGTCATTAACCTTGTCTAGGGCAACTCTATTACAACTCGTATGCTATACTTGATACTTGATTGCTTACATGTACATATTATCAATTTGCAATTCATGTGTGTAATAATTGGTACACTTAATCAAACAACTGATAGAGGATGAAGTACTTGCTCAACAGTTAGTAGAGTACCAAATAACCTACTCAACGATTGGTAGAGGTCATCATGCCTGCTCAACAGTCGGTAGAGGTCCTACAACCTGCTCAACGACTGGTAGAGGCTATCGCACCTGCTCAACAATCGGTAGAGGTTCTTACTCACTGACTGGTAGAGGTCTTTTTCCTGCTCAACAGTTGGACTTATTTTTGGATACATTGTATACGATTCAATCACAAGGCTATTTTGCATTACTTACATGTGTGTTTAGAGTCATAGAAGGACACAAAACCCTAATGTAAGGTAAATTGGTGATTGCGGTCCGGAATGTAATCATGAATTTACAGGTACATTAAGGTAGTGTGAAATTCTATTAAGGTTTTGGGAGATACCCCGTATGTTTTCGAAGTATCAGAGGTGTGATGGGTTAGCTGCGGTACACCCTATATATAAACACTAATGATACGTGGAAAGGGATATTGTAGGGTCAGACCAATAACAAACCCTAGTTATTTGGTAGTCCATCTAGCATTTATGGTTATCTTATACATTCCTTAAACTCTTACCCTACTCTGAACCATAGTCACCCTAACTATCCTCAACACTATTCAAATGTTTCTTCTTAAAATAAACTTCGGGACGAAATTCCTAAAAGTAGGGGAGACTGTAACATCACACAAATTTTCTTTATATATATATAGAACTCCCTCGATTATTCATCCGATTCATGTTTACAGTATCTTTACCATCCATTTTGTTAATTTTTTTTGTTTAAATAATGACGTATAATCAATATTAAATTGGATTGTATTAAATTCTGATTTAAAAACGTTAAAAAAAATGTTTGCCTGTGCCAGGATTCGAACCCGAGTCCCTGGCGGGCTAAACCTTAACCACACCACACAAACCACTACACCATTTGGTGTTTTGTGATGTTAATTAAAACCAATTAAACTTAAACCCTTTCAAGGTCCCTTAGTCAAACCTGAAAAGTCAAACGTAGTCTCCTAGTCAAGTCAAGTCAAAGTGTTAGTAAATATGGTCTCCTAGTCAAGTCAAAGTGTTAGTAAATATGGTCTTCTAGTCAAGTCAAAGTTGTTCCTAAATTCTAGCCTAGTCAACGTAGTCCCTAATTACAACTCCCAATTTTACACTATAAATACACTAGTCTACCATTCAACTCTTTATACCATTAAAAAAAAAACATTATTATCCCATCTCCCATATACTAAAGTTTTCATCCGTCATTATCTCCTCTAGCTAGTTTCGAGTTTTCCAAGGCATTATTACTAAGTGTTTGCACGCTCAATAAAACGCACGAACTCGTTATGCTCCTAAGGTGAGTTTACATAGCCCCTTTTTCTGTTTTACATTTTGGGGTGAAACATGTTTAAACATTTTTACACTATCATTTACTCATTCTTACATTGTTGAAACTTGTGATTCAATTACACTATCATTTACTCATTCTATCATTTGACTGTAACAAAAAGACACAGTACAATCATTAACATTGATCAAGCCGCCTGTTTAGATTATAGCGCTATAGGTCTGACAAACCCATCCCCCCGCATAAATTCAGGGATGATCGATAACAGTTACACTTTTACTAACTTGCGAGTTAGGTCTCAGTCGACACAAGGTTTGATTGTACAAAAGACGCATTGTTACATGTCGGACTCATATTCTATCATTACTCATTATTATAGTTCAACTATGATTGCTATACATCATATTGTTTTCAACTATATGCAAAACCTATGTATTCTCACCAACTATTTATAGTTGACCCCCCATCTTTCCAACTTAACATGTTTCAGGTTATCGCGTGCTTGAAGATTAGAGTTAATGCTTGAAGATGTGTATCTAGTATTTTTCATTTTGATGTACAAAATTATTTAGAACAATTGTATGTAATTTATTTAAATCAATTATTGAAATTTATTATTTACCATGAGCTACTGAACAATCATCAATACGTGACACCTCGATGTTTCCGCCATCGGTTGGGGTGTTACATTCGGGCCACCTCAACCCCACTATTATTGACCAGGTCGTGCTCTCTTGTACATAGTTGTATGTTTATTTTCTGTTTCTTATGTTTTTGGGATTGGGTGGTTGGGTGGTGTTATTGATTGATGATAATTGGTTTGGGTTGTGGTAGTAGGAGGTGTGTTGTTAAAAAAATTAAAAAAACTAAAAAAAATATAAAATGAAAATACCAAAAAGAAATTTGTGGTTTGAGTCTTGAAGCTTTTCCTTTCAAAACCGTACATTGGGGACAATGTATCCCAAGTATGGGGATGGGGGAAATTTTTGAGGTTTTAAAAAAAAATTTTGTAGTCAAGCGTAAACATTGTGAAAATTGGAACACCTTGAATTAACCCCAATAGACACACCGGCAACGCTTAACACCCACTTTTATTCTTGGTGAGAGTTTAAGCCATACTTGTATATAAATAATACCTTTCTTTGTGAGAGTGGCAACGGGTGGGGGTGCACTAGAACTTGTGCTTGAATGCAATTTGAGTCTTTAGTTGGACATGAGTGTGGAAAGGATAAGGGCATTAGGTAGCCTCGTCTAGTTGAGCGTGAGTGTGGATTTTGGGGGGTTGGACCTCATACATTACATATATGAGCATGGTAGCGAGAGGGGCGGGGGTTTGGACATTTAGTTGCCCATTTTTGTGCCTAAAAGCCTATCAATTGTTAACCCTTAAACTAGCTCCCTAAATTAATACCCAACTTGACCCGGTCTTGTGTGTTTAAATAGAGTGTTAGTATGTTATTCTAGTATAAGTTTGAAGTTTAGTTGTGTGCATTTCGTTTGTTTATATAGTTTACTTGGTTCGAGAAAAAAAAGAGAAAAAAAAAGAGAGAGAAAAAGAAAAAAAAAAAAATATATATATATATATATATATATATAAAAGAAGAAAAATGAAAAAAAAAGGAAAAAAAAGGAAGCTTATGCGTGGTATTTATTTTGTTCGTGTTCGTATGTATGTATGTTGGCGTGTGTTAGTCATGTGCGTGTGTGTCATTGTGTAATAAAAGACCGGGTAAAGTTTGCGCTACTCATACATATTCCATTCCCTACCTTTGCACTTAGCCAAGTTATAACCTTGAAAGTCCCTTTGATTTGCATTCATGTTTAACATCCATAAGAGGAAGATTGATTTAGGTACAAGCCTATGGTTGTGCAACCGCCCGTTTGCCTTTTGTGTGTCTAGCTCATCTATGCTAGAGCTTACTTGTAACCGAGAGGAGAGATATTGTGAGGGGTGTGTTGATTTGGGTGTTGAGGATGGGTTAATACAAGGATTACATGTTAATGCTTGACTTTAAAATGATCGTTTTTATGGAAATAGTTTGTTGGTGGATTGCTTGGGGCAAGCAATGGTTAAGTGTGGGGATGTGACGGGTGGTTCAAGGAACAACCCTTTATAATGTTAAAACGCTTACATTAACCACATTTGATCATGATATTGCTTGGAATTGGGTGACTACGAGTACTTTGGTTGCAGGTGTGAAAAGGAGCTAAAAACGAAGAATTACGAGCTTTGGATCGGACCGGAACGGATTGGAACGAGATGGAATGCAAGAAAGAAAGTTGAAGATTTTTAAGGGCTCCACCGTACCTTACGGTAGCCACCGTATGGTACGGTGGCTTCAGGACACTGATTTTCCCACCGTTGTTCAGTCTCAAACCAGCGTAACAGTTTTAACTTCCATCGTACCTTACGGTAGCCACCGTAAGGTACGGTGGCCTCTGCACCAACTTGTAACTCCCACCATTTAAGACGAAGTTATGGTGTCTTTTGGGCATCTTCTCACTTGTGAACGTTTCTAAGCAACTTTTGGGCGATTTTGGCTGAAACTAATCATTGGAGAACATTTCTAATCATTGGGTTTATGTTTGTAATTCTTATGAACAATTATTTGAAGATTATGATGATTCACCAAGCTATGTTAGGCTAAACATTTGGTGACCATTCGTGGTGAAGGTTTTTCTAAAACTCTTATGTGTGTCTTTCTTACAATTCTAGAATAATAATTTGGTACTTTGCTTGATTATTATGGTGTATGAACAATTGCTTGTAGTGTGTTGATTAATTTACTAATTCTTAGTCTTTATCGTACGTTCTTGGTGTTGCTAACAATCGAGATATCACGGGAAGGATTGGGGGTTGGTTATTGATTAATTGGTCATCGGGAAACAACCTCGCGTTAATTTAATCCGAGTACTTTGTTCCCTTTTATCACAACAATTGTTTGTACATGAGTTATGTCTATGTAACTCTTTCTAGTTGAAATTTACACATGTGTTTAGAGAAACCGGATCCTTGAATGGTCATTATCTCATAATTTGAAGAAACGCTTTTAAGTTTGAATCGATAATTAGTCGTTATTTTAGTTCAACTCAAAACAACCAAAAATCTCAATCATTTACTTTTTGTTAAGTAGTTAAATTTTAGTTAATTAACAAAGCTAGAAATTGCACATTTTCCACAAACTCCCTGTGTTCGATACCTTCTTGCCACTATTCAATAGTTGTAATTGGGAAATTTTACGTGTACCACGACAAACACGACACACATACTGCAAACTTTTGATAATAAACATTTATCGACTCCTAGCCTAAAATTAATGAGACTCGTTTTTTTTTCCATATTACAACTACGATAGCAAATAACAAAGAAAGAAAGAAAGAGAAAGGAAAACATGGAAATGACTAATTCAAAGAACTCTTAGATGTGAAACGGTAAAGAATCTTATATAAAAACTCAGAACTCTTGGACTTGAATAACGAATTGGCTACTGGATCTAAAGATACGACAAACTTAAGCCCCAACTGGAATGCAGATCACCTCCCCATCTCACCGACAAAATCGCAATAGCATGCCTAATAAAACATGTACAACTAAGTGGTAGGGGTTTAGATCGATTACCTCTTGGTATCACTACACTTAACAATATCAAGTACTCCGAAATCTAGATATCCTCCCGGTCCCACCAGAAAAATACATCAAAAAGTGTAAGGGATGTAAGGAGTAGTCTAACTATCATGCTTATGAATTGGAATTGCAAGGAATATACAGACATGCTAAGAATGAATCACCTATTGGTCTCACCGTAAACCGACACCAAAAGATCTAGACAACCCGACATTTTATCTCCCCCGGTCTCAAGAATGGTAGTAAATCACCAAATTGTCTAAGGGAAAAAGTAAAAGGGGCATTTTTGTTTTAATTAAATAGATTTTTATTTTTAGTTTATTGAAAATTTTAAAGGAAAAGGGTAAAAAGACCACATTGCCCTCATGTTATAGGCACATGGTCAGACTTAAAATTAAAATTTAACAGGGTTAAGACTATAGGACACTGACCAATAGAAAACACAAATATAATGGACATCCAGTGTAATTTTCATAATTAAAGGACAACGCCTGCAACTGCATTAAAACTTAAATGACGCAAATACAATTTTTACATTAAACTAATTACAGTAAAAAATAGTTAATCACATGTACAAAATTTATGTTGTTGTCTAATAAATAATAATAATTTATAAAATGTATGTATTAAATGCAGTTTATAACAATTACTGATTTAATCGTTACGTATGCTCAAATTTTATGCATTAAATAATCAAATATACAATTAATTTTTATTCGGTAAAATACCAAATGTATTAAAATTTTCAGTCAACATCATTTTGAAACTTGATGACCTACTCAAGTCATCGCCACCTCATCCACCATCAGCTAGGTAGATCAAGCCTCTTACTCAATCAGCACTCTTAATGGCTAAACATTATTGGTGCTGATGAGGTAATTAACAACCACTTAGTTGAACATATTTAAAACTTTCAAGAGTGTCCTCATTAGTATATCCATTTGAGCCTGATCTTTGTATTTACGAGAAAATACTGATAAATAAACAAAGTTGCAACATGAAGATCCCTACAATAAGAAATAATTTAGGGAAGCTATATTGATTTCCTAAATATACAAATTTGCCATTAATAATTAAATATATTTAATCCCAATAATTATTATTAACGGTTGTAAGCGGGAGGAGATGATAAGAAAAATAAGTATAATTTAATTGAATAATGATATATACGAAGAATAAGATGTTAGAGATTTTTAAAAGATAAATAAATATTAGAAATAAATGTGTTTCTTAGTTAAATTATAAGAATGAGAATAAAGAACATAACGTGAATGATATAATAGTTATTTTACACATTTTGTCGTGTTTAGTAAGGCATTAAATTATTTTTCATTTAATTGTTAACTTTTAATTTCTTTAAAACGTGGAACATAGTTATGTTTGTATAGAATTTTTCAATCAATCATATCCAGTATAATCCCATTTATAGCCAAAAGTAGTGGTATAGTTTGAGGAGGGTGTGATGTAGTCACACCTTACCTCTATCTCATGATATAGAACGACTGTTTCTTGTGAGACCCCCAGCTCGAAAGACGTTTCCACATATACGAGTCATAGAAAAACAATACATATGAACACAACTAAGTAAAAGATTGTAGAGAAACGTGGCGTACTAGAAAATATCCTTAGTAAGCGAGCGCACAAACAAACAAGACATTAGAACACCTTATATAAGTGATAACGTGCACAATACTTAAGACAACAAACAATATAATAGTACAAAAAGGTAAAACACCCTAAAAGTCTTTAACCTTACTCCTATGTCTCAATGAACTCCTATCCTCAACCGTACCATGTCTTTATAAATGTGTAAGTCTAACAAATCCTTTCTAATTCGCTCATCCCAAGTTAGTTTTGGTCTGTCTCTACTTCTCCTCCCATCCACAATGAGACTTTCTACTGTTCTAACTGTGGATCTTGCTTGTCTCCTCCTTATATGCCCAAACCATCTCAACTTCCTCTCCCTTATCTTATCCGAAATATTAGCTACTCCTAACCTCTCCCTAAAAAACTCATTATTTGTCCTATCCAACCTAGTGTTTCGACACATCCACCTCAGCATCCTCATCTCTGCTACCTCCAACTTACGCGCCTAAGACTTCTTGATGGCCTAGCACTGTGCTCCATATAACATAGCCAGTCTAACTCAAACCCTATAAAATTTCCCCTTTAAATTAGTAGGGAACCACTTATCGCACAATATCCCAGTGGCTTGTGACAACCTGCACCCTTCATTTTTCATAAATGTGCATAGTTGGTTCCTCAACTATTTCAAAATTTTCATTTTTAACTCTCGTATTTTAATAGGACCAAAATTTACAATTTAATAAAACTTATAATTTTTATAGATAAAAGTATGCACGTTTTATACTCACATCTACACCCGAGCACGTATGTTTCAGACCTTGATACTCAAAGCCCTTAATTTTCGGTCCTAAAACAACTTAGAAACCGAAGAAAACAAGTCCAGAACTTAAAATTGATTAAATTAGAAAAAATATTTTTTTAGCCCTCGCGGTCCGCTGAGACAATCAAATAGTCAAAGTCTCAGTCAAAATCCTAGTCAAAGTCTTAGTCAAACAGTCAAAGTCCTAGTCAAATATTCAATTCATCATAAAACCTTACTTTATGGTGTTGACCAATTTTAAAGCCTAATTGAATCCAAAACTAGTATAAAAACCCACCTATGACCCATTACACTTTGCACCTCTAAATCGATTGTTTCAATTCGATTAAACTCTCCCTCATACCTTTCTTCTAGAGTATATTACTTCTACATTTGAAGCTTTGATTATAAGCTCTTGTAATTGGCGAATTGGAAGCTTGATATTTTTCCTATTCAGTTTCTTTTCTTCTAAATTGGACTAGTTTCGTTGTTGAGTCTTTGGATTGCTCGCATTTTCACGCTCGCTTAGTCATCTAGTTATTTGGCGAAAGTGAGTATTTCCTATCCCCTTTTTGCTTTTATTCATTTTTGGGGTGTTACATGTACACTTATACAAATTACAAATACAAGTTCACATTTTTACAATACAATTCTAGTACTATGTGCATTTGCTTACAAACATGCTTTATGCTTAGACATTACATGTAGAATACATTTGTACTTAGTGAAATCATTAACATTGTACAAGCCGACCTTAACATTGGATAGCGCTATTGGATTGACAACCCACCTAGGTTGATTCTCCCCCTTTTTCATCGGAGAATCCATGGTCATTGTTAAGTTATTATCCATTTATTGGATAAGTACACCGCCGTTCATTTTAGTACATTTATACAGTCACAGGATTGATTTCGCTCATTTGTATGATACATAGTTTACATAATTGCACTGTAGCTTTGCACTTGAATTGTATACCATTTTTTCCAACTTACTATATGTATTAAAACTAGGAATGCTCACCAACATTTCATATGTTGACAAAACTTATTTTGTACATGTTTTAGGTGCAGTTTGATCTTAGTTCCATAGCATTGGATTTTAGTGCTTGCTTTTAATAATTTATTTCAAATTTCATGTTTTGTTCAGACTTATGTATTTTTCCCATTTCATCCATGTAAGACAATTTAAATTATTCAATAATATATTTACATTTTAGTACCATGTGCTTTTGAACAATCGTCACTACGTGACACCTCGATGATTCCGCCATCGGTTGGGGTGTTACATGGCTGCTCTCCACCCACACCATTCAACCTGGATGCGGTGGGCTACGTTGCTATCAAACTCCCTAACTCTTTGTACAAATGATCCTAAATACTTGAATTTAGTTGTATCTAGGACTACCTACCTTTCAATGGTGATCTGAGTTTCCTCGTCGCCTACACCATTGAAATTACAGTAAAAGGTACTCAGAAAGTATAACTGATGTATTGACAAATACCAGGGATGAATTTATTAAAAAGTAAGATATTTGATAGTTAATAGTTATGGGGATGCTATACTTAAATTAGTATCTTCTTCTTAAATATCATATTAGTTACGAATAATAATGTAAAGAGTTTATTATTCTATTTAAACCCACAAACAAAAACGTGTTCCATGGCATAACCAAATTAAAATTACTTCAAATTAATCTAGCAGAGTTATTCTTATTTGTTTAACTACAACATAAAGAGAAAAAGATGTCAAATTAATAATTATTATCTATTAATTAATAAAATAACATAACTTAAGCATAAGTTGCTTCACTACTTTTTCTCTATGTATCAACATTATGGGTGGTTGTTTTCATTAGTTAGGTTTTTGTGGTTGTTCATCCAGACTTTAAAGGCACGTTCAGTAACCCCTATATCGTTACAAAATCCATGAAGTGTTTCTTTGTCATTTTTCACCATCTTCCATCCAATTGTTTGAGCAAATTTTGTCATCTTTTCCTTCTGATTCTCAGAAAATTTCGTCCGAACTCGTTTCATCCCATGTTGGCTTCCAGAATGTGCAAGGTTGATGGAAAAGTGCATGTCTGGGCCTGGTGGATAGTGAAATGAAATTGGTGATGGCGATGGTGAACTTGGAGTGCTTTCGTTCATCGCGGAAGGTGGTGAGGTGTGTTGGTGATCATAGAGGTGGTGTGGTGGGAATTGGTACTCGATAACATGATGGTATGGTGGGTAGTAGTGATTTGTTTCATGATGGAAGTTGTGGTGACAGCCGCATGCATCGCAGTATAAAAAGGTCGGGTCACTTGGAGTGGATGTGAATGACGGCATGAATTCACCACATCCATCTAGAACATTGCCACCAATTCTAGCTGCGTGATTCTTGTTACATTTTCCGTGAGCGAACCCGATAATCGGCAGTGGATGGTGGCAGTTGGGTGCACCTTTGGTTAATGGTGGTGCATGTTGTTTTGTAAAGCTATTTGGTTGGACCTCATTAGGTAGCTCAACTTTAGAACCACCAAAACTTGTGGTGGCAATGGTTTGTGGTGGTGTGATGTCCATGAGTATGAGTATGTTTGGATTTGGGTAAGTATAAATTAGGAAGGGATGTATATGGGTATAAGGGTGAATTAGGGAGTGATGGATTTGGGTAATAAGGATGGATTAAGGAGTGTGGGTTTTTATGCATGGAAAAGTGATACTATAGTTAATGATATTAAATGTCAAGAAACAAAAAAACAAAAGATGTTAATCTTTTTGTTGAAATTTAGATTAATTAATTATTGTAAGAATTAAATACAAATAAGCTTAACCTATTAAATAAAATAAGTGAAGAGAGAAAAAAAATATTATTATTGTTATTATTATTATTATTTTGAATTTATTTTCCCATCAACTTAGAAATGCGTAACTATAAACCGAATCATTGAACCCAGGACAATATGTAACTGTAAACCGACTCAGCTGACCTACTTAAGTATGTCAAGTAAAAGTTTTTTGCTAAGGTAGACTTATATGTTTGTAAAAGTATTAACCTGAGTTTGCCGGGTGTCACATGTGTAAAGAGTAAATTACTTTCTTCCGTCCATGCGGTTTGTTGAAAATAAGATTACAGGAATTAGTTTAAAAATTGCCAAAACAGTAACGATTGTTTCATTTTTGTTCCAATTAGACACACCTCGCTTAACCCATCAAAGTCAGTGTTAAGTTTTAGTGAAAAATACTTAAATACCCCAATATTAAAAAAACTACATATTTTTATTATAAATAAGAAAAAAAACTAATATCTCTCTCATCTCTTCTCCCTATGCCTATTCGTCTTTACTATACATACTACAAACTTTTGATAATAAACATTTATCGACTCCTAACCTAAAATTAATGAGTCTCGTTTGGTTTCCATCTTACAACTACGATAGCGAATAACAAAGAAAGAAAGAGAAAGGAAAACATGGAAATGACTAATTCAAAGAATCTTAAATGTGAAACGGTAAAGAATCCTATATAAAAACTCAGAACTCTTGGACTTGAATAACGGATTGGCTACTGGATCTAAAGATACGACAAACTTAAGCCCCAACTGGAATGCAGATCACCTCCCCATCTCACCGACAAAATCGCAATAGCATGCCTAATAAAACATGTACAACTAAGTGGTAGGGGTTTAGATCGATTACCTCTCGGTATCACTACACTTAACAGTATCAAGTACTCCGAAATCTAGATATCCTCCCGGTCCCACCAGAAAAATACATCCAAAAGTGTAAGGGATGTAAGGAGTAGTCAAACTATAATGCTTATGAATTGGAATTGCAAGGAATATACAGACATGCTAAGAAATGAATCACCTACTGGTCTTACCGTAAGCCGACACCTAAAGATCTAGACAACCCTACATTTTATCTCCCCCGGTCTCAAGAATGGTACTAAATCACCAAATTGTCTAAGGGAAAAGGTAAAAAGGTCATTTTTGTTTTAATTAAATAAATATTTATTTTTTAATTTAATGAAAATTTTAAAGGAAAAGGGTAAAAAGACCACATTGCCCTCATGTTATAGGCACATGGCAAGAGTTAAAATTAAATTTTAACATGGTTAAGGCTATAGGACACTGCCCGATAGAAAACACTAACATAATGGACATCCAGTGTAATTTTCATAGTTAAAGGACAACGCCTGCAACTTCATTAAAACTTAAATGATGCAAATACAATTTTTACTTTAAACTAATTAAAAAATAGTTAATCACATGTAGAAATTACAAAATTTATGTTGTTGTCTAATAAATAATAATTTATAAAATGTATGTATTAAATGCAATTTATAACGGTTACTGATTTAATCGTTACGTATGATCAAATTTTATGCATTAAATAATCAAATATACAATTAATTTTTATTCGGTAAAAGACCAACTGTATTAAAATTTTCAGTCAACGTAATTTTGAAACTTGATGTGTAAGAGACTTAAGCACCACCTCCTCAAGTCATAACCACCTCATCCACCATCAGCTAGGCAGATCAAGCCTCTTACTCAATCAGGACTGTTAATGACTAAACATTACTGGTGCCGATGAGGTAATTAACAACCACTTAGTGGAACATAATTGAAACTTTCAAGTTTCAAGAGTGTCCTTATTAGTATATCCATTTACGCCTGATCTTTGAATTTTCGAAAAAATACAGATAAATAAACTAAGTTGTTACATTAGGATCCCTACAATAAGAAATAATTTAGGGAAGCTATATTGATTTCCTAAATATACAAATTCACCATTAATTATTCAATATATTTAATCTCAATAATTATTATTAACGGTTGTAAGTGGAAGGAGAAGATAAAAAAATATGTATAATTTAATTGAATAATGATACATACGAAGAATAAGATGTCAGAGATTTTTAAAAGATAAATAAATATTAGAAATAAATGTGTTTTATAGTTAAATTATAAGAATGAGAATAAA
The DNA here is from genome assembly GCA_030844895.1 of Ambrosia x helenae. NCBI lineage: Eukaryota > Viridiplantae > Streptophyta > Magnoliopsida > Asterales > Asteraceae > Ambrosia > Ambrosia x helenae. The sequence continues at coordinate 115,348,432 of CM061233.1, forward strand.
GAACATAACGTGAATGATATAATAGTTATTTTATACATTTTGTCGTGTTTAGTAATGCATTAAATTATTTTTCGTTTAATTGTTAACTTTTAGTTTCTTTAAAACGTGGAACATAGTTATGTTTGTATAGAATTTTTCAATCAATCAATCATATCCAGTATAATCCCATTTATAGTCAAAAGTAGTGGTAGTCTGAGGAGGGTGTGATGTAGTCACACCTTACCTCTATCTCATGATATAGAGAAACTGCTTCTTGTGAGACCCCCAGCTCGAAAGAAGTTTCCACATATACGAGTCATAGAAAACAATACATATGAACACAACTAGGTAAAATATTGTAGAGAAACATGTCGTACTAGAAAATATCCTTAGTAAGCGAACGCACAAACAAACAACACATTAGAACACCTTATATAAGTGATAGCATGCACAATACTTAAGACAACAAACAATATAATACTACAAAAAGGTAACACACCCTAAAAGTCTTTAACCTTAATCCTATGTTTCCATGAACTCCTATCCTCAACCGTACCATGTCTTTAGAAAGGTGTAAGTCTAACAAATCCTTTCTAATTCGCTCATCCCAAGTTAGTTTCGGTCTGTCTCTACTTCTCCTCCCATCCACAATGAGACTTTCTATTGTTCTAACTGTGGATCTTGCTTGTCTCCTCCTTACATGCCCAAACCATCTCAACCTCCTCTCCCTGATCTTATCTGAAAAATTAGCTACTCCTAACCTCTCCCTAAAGAACTCATTATTTGTCCTATCCAACCTAGTGTTTCCACACATCCACCTCAGCATCCTCATCTCTGCTACATCCAATTTACGTGCCTAAGACTTCTTGATGGCCCAACACTGTGTTCCATATAAAATATCCGGACTAACTCAAACCCTAAAAAATTTCCCCTTTAAATTAGTAGAGAACCTCTTGTCGCAAAATATCCCAGTGGCTGCTCTCCACATACACCATTCAACCTGGACGCGGTGGCCTACGTCGCTATCCAAATCCCCATCTCTTTGTACAAATGATCCTAAATACTTGAATTTTGTACAAATGATCCTAAATACTTGAATTTAGTTGTATCTAGGACTACCTACCTTTCAATGTTATCTGAGTTTCCTCGTCGCCTACACCAATGAAATTACACTAAAAGGTACTCAGAAAGTATAAGTGATGTATTGACAATTACCAGGGATGAATTTATTAAAAAGTAATATATTTGATAGTTAATAGTTATGGGGATGCTATACTTAAAATAGTATTTTTCTTCTTAATATCATATTAGTTATGAATAATAATGTAAAGAGTTTATTATTCTATTGAAAACCACAAACAAAAAACGTGTTCCATGGTATAACCAAAATCAAATTACTTCAAATTAATCTAGCAGAGTTATTCTCATTTGTTTAACTACAACATAAAGAGAAAAAGATGTCAAATTAATAATTATTATATATTAATTAATATAATAACATAACTTAAGCATAAGTTGCTTCACTACTTTTTCTCTATGTATCAACATTATGGGTGGTTGTTTTCATTTGTTAGGTTTTTGTGGTTGTTCATCCAGACTTTAAAGGCACGTTCAGTAACCCCTATATCGTTACAAAATCCATGAATTGTCTCTTTGTCATTCTTCACCATCTTCCATCCAATTGTTTGAGCAAATTTTGTCATATTTTCCTTCTGATTCTCAGAAAATTTTGTCCGAACTCGTTTCATCCCATGATGGCTTCCAGGATGTGCATGGTTAATGGAAAGGTGCATGTTTGGGCCTGGTGGATAGTAGGATGAAATTGGTGATGGCGGTGGTGAACTTGGAGTGCTTTCGTTCATCGCGGAAGGTGGTGAGGTGTGTTGGGGATCATAGAGGTGGTGTGGTGGGAATTGGTACTCGATAACATGATGGTAAGGTGGGTAGTAGTGATTTGTTTCATGATGGAAGCTGCGGTGACAGCCGCATGCATCGCAGTATAAAAAGGTCGGGTCACTTGTAGTGGATGTGAATGACGGCATGAATTCACCACATCCATCTAGAACATTGCCACCAATTCTAGCTGCGTAATTCTTGTTACATTTACCGTGAGCGAACCCGATAATTGGTAGTGGATGGTGGTAGTTGGGTGCACCTTCGGTTAATGGTGGTGCATATTGTTTTGTAAAGCTATTTGGTTGGACCCCATTAGGTGGCTCAACTTTAGAACAACCAAAACTTGTGGTGGCAATGGTTTGTGGTGGTGTGATATCCATGAGTATGAATATGTTTGGATTTGGGTAAGTATGAATTAGGAAGGGATGTATATGGGTATAAGGATGAATTAAGGAGTGATGGATTTGGGTAATAAGGATGGATTAAGGAGTGTGGGTTTTTATGCATGGAAAAGTGATGCTATAGTTAATGACATTAAATGTCAAGGAACTAAAAAACAAAATATGTTAATCTTTTTGTTGAAATTTAGATTAATTAATTAGTGTAAGAATTAAATACAAATAAGCTTAACCTATTAAATATGAGAAGTGAAGAGGGAAAAAAAACTATTATTATTTTTATTATTATTATTATTATTTTGAATTTATTTTTTTTATATTTTAGTACTAAAATACATGTTTAACAAGCTTGAGAAAAAAAAGAAATCTCTCCTTCACTTCTCATAGTGAGACCTATTTATAAGATAAAACTCATTTATAAAATAACCTTACTCTAACATTTTAATATATATTTAATTTGTTTGTGTATAAGCATCCGAAAAGAAAAGAAAAACATATATGATGGAATATAGAAAAGAAAAAGATTGTCAAAATAATAAGGGAAAATGGATTTTAATACTCCCAACTATCGCATGTTGGCAGATATCACTCCGAACTTTCACTTTGGCCAATAGTACTCTCAACTTTCAAGTTATTTTCTTCCATCACCTGCAGGTTTTTACATTTTGGCCACGAAGACTAAGCAGGTTAGACCTCCGTTAGTTTGGGGGTGATGGAACAAACTAAGTTGAAAGTTGGGAGTGCTATTGGCCAAAGTGAAAGTTGGGAGTGATATCCGCCAACAGGCGATAGTTGGGAGTATTAAAATCCATTTTCCCAAATAATAATTATTATATATTAGTTAATATAATAACATAACTTAAGAATAAGTTGCCTCACTACTTTTTCTCTATCTATCATCATTATGGGTGGTTGCTTTCATTAGTTAGGTTTTTGTGGTTGTTCATCCTGACTTTAAAGGCACGTCCAGTAACCCCTATATCGTTACAAAATCCATGAATTGTCTATTTGTCATTCTTCACCATCTTCCATCCAATTGTTTGAGCAAATTTTTTCATCTTTTCCTTCTGATTCTTAGAAAATTTCGTCCGAACTAGTTTCATCCCATGTGTGTATGAGTGTTATGACTAATAACTCATAGGTTAACTAGTTCCAGATTGTCCAAATCGTGACTACACGTATGTTTGAAAACGTGTTTAAACGTTGACCCGACACACAGGACAGACCCGACACCCCGTTGGTGACCCGTTACACTAGTTGATCAAGTACATATAGCTTACATATAAGAATTACACATTAAACACTTAGTTTGCATCAAATTTCCATTTCTGCAGTCGAAAGGTCGAATGAAAGTTTGAAAATTTGGTCCGTGCCAAGTCACAGGGTCAAATGCGAGTTTAAAGTTTGGTTCGACCCAACTGCTGCTGCAGAAACTCATTAAACGGACAAAATCACATCAAAACAGTCCGAAAGCATCATGAAAGTCACAAATCACAGCAGTTGACTATGTCTATCCTAACCACATGTAATCATACCATTTTCATATACAAATACGCCTGTTTCACATAGCAATCACAATCTTTCCCAAAATCGCATATTATAGAAATACCACTTCAATTGCATGAAATCTTTACCTAAAATGGAAACTATCAGATTATCATCTTATACAGATTTAATTAGCACGGATTAACGCATACAAGTGAATCCCCAATCATACAATCATCAATACCAACATGAACAAACCCTAGATCTAGCATAAAATCCCCAAAATGAGTGAAAATCCATCAAACATCAATTACACCTCACATTATCCATAAATCATCATTCAAAGCAGTCCCAGATCATTAATATAACCTCTATTCATCATTTCATATCATACAACACATAAACAAATCATTTAACACCACTAACATTGTGGTTTTTGTAAGAAAACACATTATTAATGAATAGGTTTTGTTTAAAAAGGTGTTAGAAAGGTTTTTATCTGTGAAAACTTCTTTGAATCAGATCTGGACACTTAGGTTTGATAAAAACATATGAAACTTGATTAAAAAGGGTTTAGATGATGAACACACCTTGATTCTTTGCTTGTTTTGTGAATAGAACATGTTTTTGGTTTAGGATCTGAAAAACGAGATCAAAAACTCCTCCCTATAGGTTTGAGGTTGAGAGAGAGCACTTGGAGGCAAGTTAGGGTTGTGAAATGATGAAAATTTGGCAAAGTGTTATATTTATACTCTATTCTGGTTCGCCCCTACGTTAGGTTGAACCAAACATAATGGAGTCGAATCAAGCTTCAGTTTTTCTGGTTTGACCCCCTACAGGTCGAACCAAAACCTAGGAAGTCTTACTTGATTCTTTGATTCACAATTTTGCCATTTTAACACATGTTAACACCCCCTAACACATGAATATGCATTTATAACATATGTTAATCATATCTAATCGTATAAACACGTATCCACACGTTGTACATCTTTTATAGAACATTTCATACTAGATACTCAATCCAGCTATGTAATTTCACCAACAACAGGACTCAAGACTCGTGTGTGCGTGTTTCCCTAATGATTCCCCGAATCATTGAACCCTGGACAATACATAACTGTAAACCGACTCAGCTGGCCCAGTTAAGTACGTTAAGTAAATGTTTTTCGCTAAGGTAGACTTATATGTTTGTGAAAGTATTAACCTGAGTTTGCCGGGTGTCACATATATAAAGAGTAAATTACTTTCTTCCGTCCATGCGGTTTGTTGAAAATAAGATTACAGGCATTAGTTTAAAAATTGCCAAAACAGTAAACGATTGTTTCATTTTTGTTCCAATTAGACACACCTCGCTTAACCCCCATCAAAGTCAGTGTTAAGTTTTAGTGAAAAATACTAAAATACCCCTATATTAAAAAACTACATATTTTTATTATAAATAAGAAAAAAACTAATATCTCTCTCATCCCTTCTCCTTATGCCTATTCTTCTTTACTATACATACTGCAAACTTTTGATAATAAACATTTATTGACTCCTAGCCTAAAATTAATGTGACTCGTTTTGTTTCCATCTTACAACTACGATAGCAAATAACAAAGAAAGAAAGAGAAAGGAAAACATGGAAATGACTAATTCAAAGAACTCTTAGATGTGAAACGATAAAGAATCCTATATAATAACTCAGAACTCTGGGACTTGAATAACGGATTGGCTACTGCATCTAAAGATATGACAAACTTAAGCCACAATTGGAATGCAGATCACTGCCCCATCTCACCGACAAAATCGCAATAGCATGCCTAATAAAACATGTACAACTAAGTGGTAGGGTTTTTAGATCGATTACCTCTCGGTATCACTACACTTAACAATATCAAGTACTCCGAAATCTAGATATCCTCCCGGTCCCACCAGAAAAATACATCCAAAAGTGTAAGGGATGTAAGGAGTAGTCTAACTATCATGCTTTATGAATCGGATTTGCAGGCAATATACAGACATGCTAAGAATGAATCACCTAGTGGTCTCACCGTAAACCGACACCTAAATATCTAGACAACCCGGCATTTTATCTCCCCCGGTCTCAAGAATGGTACTAAATCACCAAATTGTCTAAGGTAAAAAGGGCATTTTTGTTTTAATTAAATAATTTTTTTATTTTTAATTTAATGAAAATTTTAAAGGAAAAGGGTAAAAAGACTACATTGCCCTCATGTTATAGGCACATGGTCAGACTTAAAATTAAAATTTAACAGGGTTAAGGCTATAGGACACTACCCGATAGAAAACACTAACATAATGGACATCCAGTGAAATTTTCATAGTTAAAAGACAACGCGTGCAACTTCAATAAAACTTAAATGACGCAAATACAATTTTTACTTTAAACTAATTAAAAAATAGTTAATCACATGTGGAAAATACAAAATTTATGTTGTTGTCTAATAAATAATAATTTATAAAATGTATGTATTAAATGCAGTTTATAACGGTTACTGATTTGATCGTTACGTATGCTCAAATTTTATGCATTAAATAATCAAATATACAATTAATTTTTATTCGGTAAAATACCAACTGTATTAAAATTTTCAGTCAACATCATTTTGAAACTTGATGTGTAAGAGACTTAAGCACCACCTCCTCAAGTCATCACCACCTCATCCACCATCAGCTAGGTAGATCAAGCCTCTTACTCAATCAGGACTGTTAATGGCTAAACATTACTGGTGCTGATGAGGTAATTAACAACCACTTAGTGGAACATATTTGAAACTTTCAAGAGTGTCATCATTAGTATATCCATTTACGCCTGATCTTTGAATTTTCGTGAAAATACAGATAAATAAACTAAGTTGCTACATCAAGATCCCTACAATAAGAAATAATTTAGGGAAGCTATATTGATTTCCTAAATATATAAATTCGCCATTAATTATTCAATATATTTAATCTCAATAATTATTATTAACGGTTGTGAGTGGAAGGAGATGATAAAAAAAATAAGTAAAATTTAATTGAATAATGATATATACGAAGAATAAGATGTAAGAGATTTTTAAAAGATAAATAAGTATTAGAAATAAATGTGTTTTTTAGTTAAATTGTAAGAATGAGAATAAAGAACATAACGTGAATGATATAATAGTTATTTATACATTTTGTCATGTTTAGTAATGCATTAAATTATTTTTTGTTAATTGTTAACTTTTAATCTATACTACATTATAAAGGGGGAGACATGGGCAAATATGTCCAATATGTCAAAGTTAAGATGGCATTTGAAAAGTCATCTATACTACATTATAAAGGGGGAGACATGGGCAAATATGTCCAATATGTCAAAGTTAAGATGGCATTTGAAAAGTCACAAGTATAAAGGACTAAATTTTACCCACTTTCTTTCATTTATACCCCTACTCACAAACCCTAAAGCCAAATATTCTATTTAAATGAACGTTGCAAACAATTGTCTGCCAAGGAACGAGGTGAAGTAAAGAACAAATTGAACCACTTGCATAGTTTGTGTTGTAATGTCTAATTCTTGGTTTAGTATTCGGAAACCTTTAAACTTACAAATGCATCGTGTTCCTGCTGCGAAGCGCGGCACCCTACTAGATGACAAACAAAAAATAAAGACAGTGTTGTGGGTGTGTCATGTGGCATTATATTGTTGGTTAAAAAATGAAACTAAAGAAATAAATGAATAGAGATGAGTGGGCAAAAGTGTAACTACTCTTTATATAACCAAAAGTTACGTAGATATTGGTGCAAAAACAATACAAATTTGCCCCAGCTCACAAGAACGCCCCGTAGCAACGCGCGGGTTTCCCACTAGTTTCTTTAAAACGTGGAACATAGTTATGTTTGTATAGAATTTTTCAATCAATCAATCATATCCACTATAATCCCACTTATAGCCAAAAGTAGTGGTATGGGTGTGATGTAGGCACACCTTACCTCTATTTCATGATATAGAGAAACTACTTCTTGTGAGACCCCCGGCTCGAAAGACGTTTCCACATATACGAGTCATAGACAACAATACATATGAACACAACTAGGTAAAAGATTGTAGAGAAACATGTCGTACTAGAATCCTTTGTAAGCGAACGCACAAACAAACAACACATTAGAACACCTTATATAAGTGATAACATGCACAATACTTAAGACAACAAACAATATAATAGTACAAAAAGGTAACACACCCTAAAAGTCTTTAACCTTAATCCTATGTCTCCATGAACTCTTATCCTCAACCGTACCATGTCTTTAGAAAGGTGTAAGTCTAACAAATTCTTTCTAATTCGCTCATCCCAAGTTAGTTTCGGTATGTCTCTACTTCTCCTCCCATCCACAATGAGACTTTCTACTGTTCTAACTGTGGATCATACTTGTCTCCTCCTTACATGCCCAAACCATCTCAACCTCCTCTCCCTTATCTTATCTGAAATATTAGCTACTCTTAACCTCTCCATAAAAAAAACTCATTATTTGTCCTATCGAACCTAGTGTTTCCACACATCCACCTCAGCATCCTCATCTCTGCTACCTCCAACTTACGCGCCTAAGACTTCTTGATGGCCTAGCACTGTGCTCCATATAACATATCCAGCCTAACTCAAACCCTATAAAATTTCCCCTTTAAATTAGTAGGGAACCTTTTGTCGCACAATATCCCAGTGGCAACTTGGACGCGGTGGGCTACGTCGCTATCCAACTCCCCATCTCTTTGTACAAATGATCCTAAATACTTGAATTTAGTTGTATCTAGGACTACCAACCTTTCAATGGTGATCTGAGTTTCCTCGTCGCCTACACCATTGAAATTACAGTAAAAGGTACTCAGAAAGTATAAGTGATGTATTGATGGAAGCTGCGGTAACGGTCGCAAGCATCGCAGTATAAAAGGGTCAGGTAACTTGGAATGGATGTGAATGATGGCATGAATTCACCACATCCATCTAGAACATTGCCACCAATTCTAGCTGCGTAATTCTTGTTACATTTTCCGTGAGCAAACCCGATCATCGGCAGTGGATGGTGGCATTTGGGTGCACCCTCGGTTAATGGTGGTGCATGTTGTTTTGTAAAGCTATTTGGTTGGACCCCATTAGGTGGCTCAACTTTAGAACCACCAACACTTGTGGTGGCAATGGTTTGTAGTGGTGTGATGTCCATGAGTATGTTTGGATTTGGGTAAGTATGAATTAGGAAGGGATGTATATGGGTATAAGGATGAATTAGGGAGTGATGGATTTGGGTAATAAGGATGGATTAAGGAGGGTGGGTTTTTATGCATGGAAAAGTGATGCTATAGTTAATGACATTAAATGTCAAGAAACAAAAAAAAACAAAAGATGTTAATCTTTTTGTTGAAATTTAGATTAATTAATTAATGTAAGAATTAAATACAAATAAGCTTAACCTATTAAATATGAGAAGTGAAGAGGGAAAAAAATATTATTATTATTATTTTGAATTTATTTTTCCATCAACTTAGACATGCTTTGTAGACGAATAAAACTTTTTTTAGCTCAATTACATTATTAGAGTAACTACAGTAGTTTACACTAGAGTAAAGTAATTACGCTAAAAAGTTTTTTTTTCTATTTTTTTAGATTTCAGTACTAAAATACATGTTTAACAAGCTTGAGAAAAAAAATAAAAGAAATCCCTCCTTCACTTCTCACATTGAGACCTATTTATAAGATAAAACTCATTTATAAAATAACCGTACTCTAACCATTTAATAAATATTTAATTTGTTTATGTATAAGCATCCGAAAAGAAAAGAAAAAACATATAATGGAATATAGAAGAGAATCAATGTGAGTTAAGGTAAAAACTAAACCATTAAACTATTTACATTCAGTGTATCTATAGTCATGTTGGAATTGAAGAATAGTATGGCTCAATGCTTGCCCTCTTCTCATTGGTTTTATCTTAATATATATAACTCTCTAAACTTGGGGAGAAAAGAATTACCAAAAATAATTACAAGATAATCAATCTAAATTACATTAGGAATATTCTAGATTTATATTCTATTACACCCCCGCATTCGAAACGGGATGTTTCCGTATGTTGAGCTTGGAACGAAAATCGTCGAACAACACTCTTGGGAGGCCTTTGGTGAATATGTCCGCAATTTGGAATCTTGTCGGAGTATGTAGAATTCGAACTGTTCATCTCTGACGCGCCTGTATCCATTGTCCATGACGGGTCATTGTGATGCAAAGTCAAGTTGTAGATAGTCTGGGCTATATCCTGCAGCATATGATTGGGCTGAGTTGGATTGGGCCGGTTTGGATCCCAAAATACCTTGACCTGAATAAGAAGGTGGTCCGGCAAAATGTTGTTGGGCCGAGGAGTTGGGATAAGGACAAGGAGGAGGCCAATTGTTCCACTGATGTGTTGAAGGTTGTGGGCTAGGCCAAGGGGAAAAGGGCCACGTAGAGGGAGGGTAGGAGGTTGGTAGTCCATAGGTAGTGGGATAGTTCTGTTGTGACCGATCTTGGCCAATAGAGATGAAATTAGGGTTAGAATAGTGCATGGCTCTTGAAGGAATAATTATGAAAAAAAAATATAGGTATATTATTATTATTAATATAATAGGGAAGAGATAGGCGGTGTGAAGGAATAATTATGCAAGTGAGAAAACCGAAGTTGAGATCGGCGTATTATTATTATTGATATAATAGGGAAGGGGCTAAAAAGAAAAAAACAATAAAGAAGAAGTGAAGCAGCCGAAGAAATAAGGGAGGAAAGTGAAGCAAAGATCAAAGGTGGGGAAGGGAAGAAAGGGGGAGGAGAAGAGCTAGGTCAGAGAAACTTGCTCTGATACTATGAAGAATAGTATGGATCAATGTTTGCCCTCTTTTAATTGATCTTATTATAATATATACAACTCCCTAAACTTGGGGAGAAAGGAATTATAAAAAATAATTACAAGATAATCTACCTAAATTACATTAGGAATATTCTAGATTTATACTCTATTAGAAACAGATTATTCATATAGCTAGAATTTTGGTCATGTGTGATATTTAATCTATATCTGTATCTCTATATATAATAAAAGAATAGGGGTCAAACACATAACACTTGGTGATACCGTATCTTCCTTGATTTCACTCTCAAAGTTTGTTTTTCTCTCATGTGTATCGTACACGCACTTTCTCCCACGATTTTTATACGTTAACAACTTTTATGTATGACATTTTTTAAAAAAAAAAAAACAAAATTACACAAAATTAACGAGTGCTTTATTATTTTTCAACGAGTATTATAGTGTTATAAAAAAAAACGATTTTTTAGTGGATTTTGTTCATGCAGAAAAAAAACACAATATGGTCAGGTAATTCATTAATCATATCTAGGCAAGTCATTAATCACATTAAGATAGTATATATGTTTTTTTAACCTACTATTACATATAAGAAACAACTAACTACACACACACACACATATATATATATAGGTCAATTATAAAATGAAAACCCGCTTGAGTTGAGAAAACTCTCGAAAACCCATGTAAAAAAACATTTTTTTTCATTGAAAAAAATAACAAATGTAAAATACATGTTTGTAAGCGTTTTGAGCCAAAAAAATAAAAAAAGCGCCGATGGGATTTTGTCACACCCCGCCCAGGCCGGGGCACTTACAGAGTGACCAGTCGGCGCAAACTTAAAGCGGAAACGTAATCTCATTTCATAACTTTAGTATTTATTACAAGCCAGTGTGATTCAAGTACCACCAAGCTAAACAAAGCTTAACTATAATAAGATGAACCGTCTAAAGTATTCCAACTCTTAGCTAGGAACCCCCATTCCTTACACCATCAACCTGTGATAAATGCTCAAGTAATAAAAATACGTCAGCACACAGCTGGTGAGTCACATAAACCGACTCATTAGTAAAACAACCACATAAACATTTTATTGATCAAGTGTGAGCTCCTTGCATGTCACCATAATCATAATCCGGACTAAGCATTATATATTCACACACATGGTCTACCAATTCCACAGCAGACCCGCCCGTGGCCTACCAATTCCACAGTAGGCTCACACAGTCTACCAATTCCACAGCAGACTGTAAGTGTATGTCCCCCCATGGGAAAATATAATGATCATTATAATATATATAACACCCTGGATGCCACACCTATGGTTCGATGCATATACATGATCAATCACCATCAAAACAATTTTATGAGCAAGTACCATGTTTTGAAAATAGTTTAAGTAACCCACCTCTTTATCAGCTCTTTGCAATTGACAACGCTAATACAACCAGGTAATATCTCAGGGTCCTGATACAATTATCAACCCCTAGGTTAGGTAATAGTACACCTAACTAATTATTATTACAGTTGGATATTTGTTAGCACTATCTTGTTTAAGCATGGATGATCATTCCATGCCTAACTAAGGCTAGGCTACCTGTTGGGATCAGTATGCTCTTTGTTTAAGTAAGAACTTGCTATCTTTGACACTTAAGTGTTTAGCAAGCTCTTGTATATCAGATTTGTAAGCACAGCGGAATGTATAAGTTAAAGCAACACTTTTTATACTTAAGAGGAGTTATTACTCCCTCTTGATGATTGAAACTAATAATGACAAGTATTTATTATGAATCTAAGAAGTAAATGAGAATTAGATACTTAGGCAGATTCACAATAAATACAGAAATGGAATAGAACAGTGAAAGTGTGTGAAGGATTTTTCTATTAAAATCAATGTCTAAAATAGAAGGTTGAAGCCTCCTATTTATAGACGTTTACATGCATGTATCTTGCCAATAAAGCAAGTACAGAAACATCAGAAACAAGTTGCAACATTGAAAGAAACAATTACAGCTAAAAGTAATAATAAACAATAAACTACTGATACAAGAAGGCGGTGGAAAATATCTGATGCTAAGTGTTGATGAATGACAAACTACTGATGAGTAGTTTGTCTTCAGTACTTCTGAAGTGAACTTGTCTGGTTTGGACTTCAGAACTTCTGATGAAGTTTCTTCTTCAGCACTTCTCATATCTTCTCTTCAGCAGTTTCTTGTCTTCTCTTCAGTTCTTCTATACTTAGCCAAAATTGATAGAAGTGAATTAGACTAAGGTTTCCAAAAGTGGTTTCACCAATCCTCTTTGTCCTAACAATCTCCCCCTGGATTGATGAACCCAAAACCTTACTAATTCCTTATGATCTTCTTCTGTCTTGAACAATCTTCCATATTTCTTTATACATGGTGTTCTTTAGCTGGTTTAACTGTCCATCAGATAGAGATCCTCTCTGTGGTTCCAGATGTTGAATTGTGATCAGGTCTTGTGTTGACAGTTTCTTTAGATCACTGATCTTCTTGTAAGCCCTGCTTGAAAGGTCTCTTCTTGTCAATAATACTGAGTTGTTAGCAGTAAGTGACCATCTGATGATAGGTACCTTTGACTTGTTAAAGTCAGAGGTATAGGGAACCAGACTTGTCCCTTGGGTTGATGATCCTGAGTGTTGGATGCCTTCTACTTCAGTAAGCCTCAGGTGGGAGTCTCTTCCTTGTTGTTGTTGTTGTTGTTGTTGCATATCAGGCATCTGAATAGTTGGGAGATGGTGTTCAGTCACTACCTTGGTATGCATCTTGTCTTTGATAGTCTTTAGAATTTGGTAGGCAAAGGTGGAAGGATCCCTGAATTGTGTTATCAGAGGTTTCTCCTCAATGTCAAAATCTGAGTGAACTATTGAACTTCCTTCAAGTAGTACCATTTTGAAATCAGTTTTGACATTGTCCTCTGATTTCTTCCTTTGAGTAGCAGGCCTTCTTGTTAAAACACCAGAAGTTCTAACTACTGATCTTGAAGGTTCAGTAGTTTGAAACTTCTCTGGATTTGCAGCCTTGGCAGCCTTATATTTTCGATAAGTATCCACCAGTCTTTCTTCTTTCCATCTGGATACTGAGGCTTTTGAACCATAGCCATCTGCTACTAATTCATCTATCATCTGGGCTCTCTTGGCCTTTCCTTCTTTACTTGTGGCCAGTTTGTCTGCAATTAGTTGTGCCCTTCTTGTCAGCTCTTGCATAGAGAGTCTCTTGAGTGTGTAGGCTTTAGTCTTGCTGTTCTTTGTGATGTAAGACACCAGTTGTTGTCTTTTGTCTTCTTCAGCAACATGATCAATTTCAGCCTGTCTTTCCAGTTCAGCTTGATAAGCCTGGAGCTTCTCTTCAAACTCTAAGTCATCCCTTTGTTCCAGATTTTTCCAAATCTGGTCTTCCTTGGCTTTTTGTTGAACTGCCTTTAACCTCTGCTCAAGAAGTTCAGTAGATTGAGAGATTGGAGCAGGGGTTAGGACAGTCATAGTAGTGGTTGTTGTAGGCCTTGGAGGAGCAGAAGTTGGTTTGATTTGTTCAGTGGATCTGGAAGGTTTAGTTTGTTGAGATTTGGAAGTGTTAACCTCTGCTGGGTTGACAACTGCTGATGGTTTGTCAACTACTGAAGGATTGTCTTCAGTATCTTCTGAGTCATCAGGACTTTGACCATCAGAGGTTTCTTTATTATGCCTTAGGGATTCTTCAGAGGTTTGGGTCTCATCTTCCTTTTATGTGGCTTCAATATCTTCCACTGAGACACCAAACTGTTTGGCCATTGCTTCTTTTCTGGCCTGGTTTTTCTGATCTCTCTCTAGGATAGCAAGTCTTGCCTTTCTTCTGGCTTCAACTGTATCCATTGGTTCCTTCATCTTCTCCCTCTTTTTGGATTCATCAATAGTCTTCAGAGGTTTGATCTGATCTGTCAGATTGGCAATTTGTGTGAGCGAAAGATTTTATCTAAAACAGGATAATATGATCATACAAGTCACAAAACCAGGTGCGGAAACCCTAGTTCTGAACAAAATGATAAAACTCTAATCAAAACACAATCAAGATCATTTTCAATATCTTTTCATAGATTAACTTTGCCAAATATTCAATTACAATCACACACACGTTAATCTAGATCAATTACAGACTTTCACAAAATCACCTGGAAACCTGACCTGAACACATACACAACTGACAACTCTCTTACATACTCAAAATCACAAAACCTATTTATAGATACTGCACGTTCGCCCCTTTGCACTGGTCGAATGTGGAACATTTCCACATTCGCCCACTACCAATGGTCGAATGTACATCTTGTCAGCTTCCAGTCTACCTTCGTCCGTCAACATTCTACCTTCGCCCACTATTATCTACCTTTGCCCATACTCTAACATATGTTAATTATGTTTATCCAATCATTAGTCGCAAAACGCATCAACAAACTCCCCCTCGACTATTGATTGGATAGTTTTCTCTGTTGGTCCATTGTCTTGTTCATCAACTTGATTCTGAGCTGTTTCTTCTGCTCAGTAGTCATTGGAAGCTCAAATGTTTTCTTCACTGGTTTAGACACATTCGCTATCTTCACTGTCTTACCAAGCTTACCCTCCAAATTGCTTCCCGCATTGATGTCATAGGCAAAACAAGCTCCAACCACTTGAGTATATTTTCTTGCTTGAGCAAAGTCTTTTGGTTCATAGTAAATCGGATTGTAGAAAAGCATGATGATGTCTTCAAACGTGCAATTAATCAACCACATAGGATCAAATACATGAACATGCTTGTATTTATCCTTTCCATCTCTCAACACGATCACCGCTTCAGCCTTTCTCCAATCATAATACCAGAAGATAAAATCAGCACTGAAATGCTGTGGCATAGGCATCAAAGGTATCTTTCTCATCACTGCAGGTGCTTTGTAGATCAAAGTAACTCGTTTCATATTGGTTTGAGGATCAATATCCCTATGAACTTTTCTTCGGGGATATTGAGGCTTGAACCTATTCCATCTTGTTCGACTTTCCCAAACCAACTTATCTGCGCACCAACCAACATGCGAACCATTCACTTCTGCACCTGACATTGGGAATCTACATAAATCTCTGACCGCCCAGTACGGTAGAGTAAGCAAATCACAGAATCTATTAAAGTACAAGATTCCTGTTTCCCATTTCGTAGCTATGCACTTCAGCCTGCCTAAGTATGTCCACCCAAGAGCTCTGCCTTTAAACTTGGCATTGTGGAATCTATAAAAGTTACCTTGAGCTTCAGGCTTTGGTCGGTTCTCATCCATTTCCCTCAATTTCTTCAAATAACTCTTCAAATCATCAGACTGATTTGAAGGTCCTTGTTTATCAACACCAAATACCTTCTCCACAAACTCTTCACTCCTTTGCTGAGCTTTCTGCTTTGCTGACTTATTTGGTACCTCAGTGAAATCAGGAAATACCTCTTCTTCATCATCTTGTCTGAAGTATTGGGGAAACTCTTCATGAGTTATATCTTCCATCTCCACTTCATTGTTCTCAGGAGTCTGCATATCATCTGAATGACTTCCAATATCCTTTTCAGGAATATCTGGAATCGATTCATCCATCATAAACTCCTCAAAAGTTTTCCCTACCCTCTGTGCAAGACCATCTAGTATTTCCTTTGCCACAGATGCAGGTAATTCCCCTTCTTCAAGATCAGGATCTTCATATTCCAATTCATATCTTAAGTCATCAGTTTGGAATATCTCAGCGAAGCATCCTGTGAACTCAATGGTCCATTCTCTCTTTTCCAACATATCTTTATACAACTGTTTAGCATCATCAGATAGAGATCTCACCTTCTCATTCCAGAAAATACTTTCATCTGAATCAACGTTCTCACCTTTCTTCTTAGAACTTGATTCTCCAGTATCTTTCTTCTTTGGTGTTCTCTTCTCATAAGTGAATCTGGAAGTATCATCTCCTCCATCATTATCACTCCCACTGCTAAACTCATCTCCTTTCTGTCTCCCAGCACCTTCTGCATCATCATCATCATCATTCTTGTCATCATCATCATCACTTTTCTTCGATTCATCATCATCCTCATCATCATCTTGTTCTTTATCAGATTCAGAATCTTCATAATCAACTTTCTCTTCTTCTTCTTCTTCATCTTCTTCACCCTCCTTCAACTTGGGTGCAGTGTTGTACAAGTCATCAATCAAATCACTAAGGCGTTTGTTTTCAGCCCTTAGTTCTTTGTTATCTGCCTTAATCAGCTTAATCCTGCTCTTGTTTCTTGCACACTTTCTTTCAAGCTTTTCATTCTTAGCTTCAAGCATCTTAACCTTCTCATTGATCTCATCCTGATTAGATTTAGACGCAACCACAATCTGAAGCATTTTCTCCTCATTCTGCTTGAATTTAGCAATCTCAGCTTGTTGAGCTACAATCATTTTCATCATGTCATCCATTTTCCTATTCACCTGCTTCATCACATCATCATCTACAGTGACTTTCTTGGATTTGGATTTGGATGGCTCAACTTCTTTTTCTTTCTGAGGCTTTCTGAACATGTCAAGTACATTGTCCAGTGCAACATTAAGTTGATCAGCTGATATTGGTTCTGCCTCTTTGGTTTTCTTTTGCTTCTTGGTGACAGGTGAAGATAGCTTAGATGATGTACCAGCATCGGGCACTCTTTTTCCTTTCAACAGTTGAGCTAACTCTTTCTCTCTCAACTCTTTCGTACTAGACTTCTTCGCCATGGTCTTTTGCTTTTTCGTTCTAGGCAAATTAACCACCACAGTCTCTCCAACACTCAACTCTGCCAAGTCAACACCTAGACTCTCATCTTCAACAGATTTCTTCCTTTTCTCAGCTTCTTCAATCGACTTATTCAAAGATTCAGACTCACCAACCATAGTGGCCTTACGTTTGGTGGCCCTAACATTTTCAGCATCAGAATCCCACTGCTCATCTATCTCAGTCTCCTCTGAATCAACTGACTCTTCATCCACCAAACCTGAACCTTTCTTTGCCGTTGATTTATGTCTAACCGCCTGTTGCTTTGAACTTCCCTGATCAATCTTTCCCTTGCCCTTCCCTTTGGCTCCAGGATTAACTACTTGTCTCTTCCTCTTAGTGCTTGAATCAGCGTACACTAAGGGATCATCATTATCCGAATCACTATTATCGTGCCTTGCTTTGTTCTTGCCAGGATCAGTGTAATCCTGACGAGCCAAAGCTCCAAAGAGTCTCCTATTAGGTGGCTTTTCACTATCTGGCACACCTTTGTATCCCTTCATCCTTGCTAGAGTACGAATGTTCATGTGATCTTGACCTAGGATCATAGTTGGATCCTTCTTCAACTCTGGATACTTGTGATCAAAGATCATCATCAGAAATCTTGGATATAGCATGAACTTCTTGTACTTCATACCTTTCAGCATCTCCAGCATATGGTCTAGAATCATACCAGAAACGTTAAATGGTTTGTTGAGTGTCAACGCAACCATTAACGAACTCAAACTTCTTCTCATAACGTCATATCCACCGCTCACACATCCAAATACGTGGATAATAACGTGTGCAAAGTACTTGAACTGCACGCCCAGTTTCCCTTTATACATAGATCCATCAGTAATCGGACCTTTGTACTTCATCCGTAAGAAACAAGCTTTCTGCTCAGTCCATGATAACTCTCTGGGATCTTCACTGACTTCAAACTTGATCTGCAGTGCTTCCCGTATATCAGACTCTGTCAAAAACATCTCCATATCTTGAATCTTGCTTTTGATAATTGTCTGATTATCCCAGAAGTCATACTTCGCATTATGGTAGAAATCTTCAATAATGTCTCTGTATATGATCGTCGGTGTGGCTAATGCATGTACAATTCTGCTCCTTCTCAAAAACTCTATGATCCCGGTGAACTCAGTATTCTTCTCTACGTCACCAAGATATGCACAGCAATTGTGAGATCGCTCGAACGGCCAACTGCTTGGAACAGATGCTTCAGCCTGTTGCACCGAATCTGGAACAATATTCTCTGCTGGAGTTTCCACATTTTCTACTGGTGCTTCAACATTCTCAGATTGATCAGCCATCTGTACATCAAAAACAGAAAAACACGTCAAAACGCAAAAACGACAAAAAGTTAAAAATTTTAAGGTTTTAAAGATCTACATTCGCCCGTTTTAACTGGTCGAATGTATAAAATTGTGGTCGAATGTGAATTCTACTGGTCGAATGTGTAAAGATTTCAAGTAACAATCACATTCGCCCGTTTTCTGCCCACATTCGCCCATCTATTTCCACTTTCGCCCATTTTTGGAACCGAATGTGAAAACAGATAATCCCCAAAATTTAAAAATTTAGCAAACTTGTTTTTGACTCTTGATTTTGATTAGGTTATATCCTAATATGGCCGATTATCACTCGTGTATCACCAATTGTACTGATTATTCAATTTTCATTAGTTTTACAGCGGAATTAGGTTTTATCAGTTTCAATCGATTAATCAATCAACTAAACCTTGTTATTATCCTAATTCCTTATACTATCTCCCCCTAAAACTGATGAAGATTGAATGTGAATCAAAAACAAGCATGAAAACAGACGCTAAGACCCTAAATTTTAAAACCCTAGGTCCGAGTATAAACACGTCGATTCTGATGTGAATAAAGCTCCAATACCTGTGAAATTAGTGTCAAAATGATCAGGAATGTATAGGGAACAAATCACACAATCACAGGAAATCAATGCAACAAGGTCTGGGTATCGAAGAAATTTTGAAAAAATTTTGAATGAGAGGTTCGAACCTGAAATAACTATATATAAAAGGCCACCTTCGCCCGTTTGAGATGGACGAATGTAGGGTAATTCCACATTCGTCCCAAGCTAATGACCCGAATGTGAAATATGTTACCCGAAGGTGGAACTTATACCCGAAGGTGAAAATGTCCTTCATTCGTCCAAAATGAAACGGTCGAAAGTGATGATTTTTCCACATTCGACCCAATTAAGGGGCGAATGTGAAATGGAAAAATCTGAAAATTTCGCCAAATCACGAATTCGAATCCCGTTCAACATTTTTCAATCTGTTAAACTTCCAAAACTCAAATTTTCACATTTTGAATGATACAAAGTCCAGATGGTGTTATCAAATCTCAGAAATTGACCATCAAGCATCCCCGGTTATCAAAAATAAAGCAGAAATGCAAATCTTTTGGATTTTCTGAAATTTTATCAAAACACACCTAAAATCTTTTTGGATTTTGTATCTTTTTGACAATAAAAGTAAAATGCAACAAAGTAAAATGCATTAAAGTAAATGAAAGCAGTAAACATTTTGTGATATCCGGTAAGAGGATCATATCAGTTTACTGAGAAATCTGAGCACAGCGTTGATCTGTTTTAATATTATCATTAGAAACAATATGTGATACGGCAATTGCTGATATTGTGGTCCACATAAGCTCACATGCAGACAATTACGCAATGCTTTAAAATGATACGAGTTAGGTGTTTTAGACTAACACATTGTGGTTCCCACACACACGACATACTCCCGTATCAAGTAATTGCACAAAGCTTCATCGTAACGCGTGATTATGCCAGAGTTATCCGTAAATTTTACAAAGTATATAGCACAGAGGTGTACAGGTCAGCAAATAAATGCAGCAAAGTAACATGTGCGTATACACTAGGTTGAGGCTGATATTAACCACTGATTTGCATCAGAAAGTCAATACGATGTAATAATGATCTTTGATCAATAAAACATAAAGTTCCTCAATTCGGTAACTTTCGGTTTTGGCAATATGCTCTTTTTGCAAATATTCTGAGGAAACTAGGTCCGTAAATCAATACGACAGAAGTTTAATCAGAATATCCCGGATAACAATAACATAACGACCCGAAACCTCAGATTTTGGCAATCCTATCAAACGAAATTACGGTACTAAGACCATATGCCCATGAGGTGTTCAGCCACAAATGCGTAGTTTGTTATGTTTGTATCACTAATGCACGCAATATTTAGTCTACGAAGCCTATCAGCATATCACACGTAATCAACATACGTCTCATTATACTATACAATTCTTTAGCCTGTGTCAGATCCCCACTGATGTACTATCATTTCCTCTTTTTATCCAGGAAATCATTTTGGTTTTTCTAATTTTTAGGTATTTTGAAAATTTTTCAATGTTTTTGGTTTTTCTGATAAAATGACTCCCCCTAAAATAAAGAACATATTTTTGGGTTTTTAATTTTTCTGAAAAACAAAACAAAAATTAAAATTTGAAAGAAACAATCCACTTGAAAGCATCAACTTCTTTGAGGATTAAGCAATCCTCTCGAAAGCATCAACTTCTTTGAGGATTATGATAGTAAAGAGAAATTCCCAATTAGCAAAGAGAAATTCCCAATTAGCAAAAATTTAAAAACGAAAACTAAAAACTAAAAGAAACGATAAACCGAGGTGCCGATTAGTCCTGTTTTTCCTTTATATTGTTTACTTTTAAAAGATATTCAAAGCGGGATCTGTCAAAAGCTTTTGTAAACAAATCTGCACGTTGGTAGTCAGTATGGATTTTGACCATATCTATCAATTCCTTAGCGTAACAATCACGGATAAAATGATATTTAATCCGGATATGTTTTGCTTTAGAATGATTTTCAGTATTTTTAGTTAATGCAATAGCGGCTTCGTTGTCACAGTGTATAGGGGTTTTAAGAAACTGCAAACCGTAATCCACCATCTGTTATTGGATCCAGAGTACTTGCGAACAGCAACTTGATGCTGCAATGTACTCAGCTTCACAGGTAGACAGTGCCACGGAAGTCTGTTTCTTGCATTGCCAGGTGATTAACCTGCTCCCTAAAAACTGGCAACCGGCTGTAGTTGATTTGCTGTCTTTGTCACAGCCGCCCCAATCTGCATCACTAAAAGCAATAAAATCAAAATCATCATCATTAGGGTACCAAAGTCCTTTTGATGGACAACCCTTCAGATATCGAAGGATACGCTTGACCGCCGTCAGATGACTTTGTTTCGGCTTCGATTGATAGCGAGCAAAGAGACACGTTGCATACATAATATCTGGTCGAGACGCTGTCAAATACATCAGAGATCCGATGATTGCTCTGTATGTAAATGGGTCTGTCAGCTCCCCCTTAGTGTCCACTCCAATCCCGTGATTGGGTTGAATTGGGGTATCCATCGGCTTAGAGTCCTCCATCTGGAATCGGCTCAAGATGTCGGAAACATATTTCGTCTGGTGAATGAAGATCCCGTCGGGTCTTTGGTCCACCTGTAAGCCGAGGAAAAACTGCATCTCCCCCATTGCGCTCATTTCGAACTTTTCCTGCATGACAGTTTCGAATTCCCTGCATAAAAGTTCGTTAGTTGAACCAAATATAATATCATCAACGTAAATCTGTACTAGAAGCAAATCATCTCCCGTCTTCTTCGTGAAGAGGGTGCAGTCGACGAGGCCGCGCTTGAATCCTTTGGAGATGAGGTATGTACTTAGCTCCTCGTACCACTGTCTTGGAGCCTGGTGCAAACCATATAAAGCTTTGTTCAGCACGTAAACCTTATCCCGGTGGATTGGGTCCTCAAAGCCTGGTGGTTGCCCGACATAAACCTCCTCCTTGACTTTCCCGTACAAAAATGCGCTCTTGACGTCCATTTGATAGACTTTGAATTTCTTGTATGAAGCAAACGCAAGGAACATCCGAATAGCTTCAATTCGTGCTACTGGTGCATAGATTTCGTTGTAATCAATCCCTTCGATTTGATGGAAACCCTGCACGACCAATCTGGCTTTGTTGCGAACAATAACCCCACGATCATCCTTTTTGCACTTAAACACCCATTTAGTGCCTATTTTCTTCCTTCCTGGCGGCAAATCTGTGAGCGTCCAAACTCCCAATTTCTGGAATTGCAATAACTCCTCCTGCATTGCCTCAACCCAGGCATCTTCATTCAAAGCGTCCTTGTATGTCCTTGGCTCTACCTGCGACACATAACATGCAAACGACCAATCATTTTGACTACCAGATTTTTGAATTTTGGCATATAATGCTAAAGCACCAAAACTCTCTGGCGAGTTAACGCTTTTCAACTGCCCTCTGGTCATAACACCACTTCCAGGATCACCGATAACTTGCTCCAGCGGGTGAATTCGATGAATCCGAGATTCCGGATAAACAGGTACAATAACTCCCGTCTGAGCAGTCAAGTTTTCTACAGCATCCTGATCATGACCCGTGTTTGATGATGAAGCAACATCTGGATTTGGAGTTGAGTTCACAGGTTGCACTTCTAATTCTTCTGCATGTTCAAGAACGGCTTCTTCAAATTGTTCATCTTCAGATTCTGAAGTGTCTAATGAAGTTGAAGCCTCTTGAAACATCTCTTCCTCTAGTATAGGAGCACTGGTATCATTAGAAGCTGGTAGGGGGTTCACGGTGATTGGACGCATCAACGGTGAAGTCGCCGCGTTTTCACACTCGTAAAGTAATCTGATAACAGCTTCTTCAACCAAGCTATCTAGGTTGAATGATTCAAAGAAATCTTTGTAATCAAACATCCAATCAGGACCCGTGCCTTGCAAATTTTGAGTGTATCGTTGAACTTCCACGTTAGCCCAATCCTCCACTTGACGAGTTCGCTTGTTGAATACCCGTTTGAGCGGGGTTGCATATCCAACAAAATATCCCTCCTCAGCTTTAGGACTAAACTTCTCACCTGGATTCAACATCGTGCATGGCGCCCCGAAAGGTTCTAGATACTCTAAGTTTGGCTTTCGTCGGTGTAACAGTTCATAAGATGTTTTTCCAAACTTCTTCACTGTTAGAACCCGATTTAATGTATAATTTGCTGCATAAATCGCCTCATTCCAGAACATTACCGGAAGATTTGAATCAGCGAGCATTGTTCTAGCCGCCTCAATTAGAGTCCTATTCTTTCGTTCAGCAACACCATTCTGCTGTGGGGTATACGGAGCCGAATATTCATGATGTATCCCTTTGCTTTCACAAAGTTCATCCAAGGTGTCACTTTTGTTCTTCAAACACATCACCCATGAAAATCTTGAATAGTCATCAGTGACAACTAAACAATAAAGCTCTCCAAGATGACTTTTGCGCTTGACTGGTCCGAAAAGGTCCATGTGCAATCGCTCAAGCGGCATCTCAACAGAGTTAACTTTCTTCACTTTATGGGACTGTTTGTGTTGCTTCCCCTTCATACAACTTACACACTTGTCATTCAGATGGAAATGTTTCACGTTTACTCCATCGACAAGCCCATTTCTCACAAGTTGATTCATTTTTCTCAGATGAATGTGCCCCATTCTGCGGTGCCACATTATCGATTCTTTCTCGGTCGCCTTGGATAGAAAACATGTTATTTGCCCCTGTGATGTCATCGCCTTGGACATGTCAAGAATATAGAGATTGTTGACGCGAGGTGCCATCAACATTACCCACTCCTTTGGAATTTTGAAGCCCGGTTTGAGAATATAACAGGATTTGTCATCGAAATGCACAGAAAATTGTTTATCACATATTTGACTGACGCTCAGCAGATTATAGTCTATCTGTTTCACATAAGATATCCGCTCGAAAGTCACAATCCCATTACTCACGCTTCCTTCCATTGTGATATATCCTCCTTTATTACCCGCGAAAGCTACATACCCTCCATTAATGTTTTTCACGTCGAACAGCAATGCAAGATCCCCGGTCATGTGGCCTGAAGCTCCACTATCAACAATCCATAGACTGCTAATAGGGCCAGCTGAAGCTCCCTGCACACAAAAAGTAAACATTTAGTTCTTTCGGGGGACCCAAGCCTGAGTCTTGGGCCTTTGAACATCGGCTTTCAAAGAAACATCCTCATTAACTTTTTCAACAACTTTTTGTTTTGGATCAATCTTTTTCTGATTGTTCAAAACATTTTCCTTTTTCTCACTTACCTTTGAAGTAGAAGCTCCTGGAGTACCATTGGGTGTCCAAGATTGTTCAGACCTTTTAAGAATACGAATTTGAGATTTTGGTTTCTCAATCGGTTTCTGAACATTGTTAACAAAAGTAACTTTCTTGGCTACCTTATCTGAGTTAACAGACTTAGGTCCAACATTTGATTTGACAATCGGTTTTTGTGGAACCTTTTGCCTATCAATTGTTGCGTTCACCACAGGCTTTCTCCATGATTGTTCCATAGCAATCCGATTTCTTTGATCATATTGAATTGGACGATTGTTCCTCATTTGAAAATTGTTTTGATTATAAAACTGCTGTTGTTGAGGAACAACTCGTCTATGTGGTGGAACATAATGATCAATCGGTTTTCTCATGGAATTTCTAACTTCAACCTCATGTCTTTTATGCCTTACATATGGACACTGAGCAAGTAAATGCCCACGTTCTCCACATTTAAAGCATTTTCGATATTCTTCAAAAACATAATGAGCATTTGGTGGAGCAAATGATCTAACAGGATATTGATCATTATACTGTTGATTCCTCAAACTCTCAGGAAGTGGTCCTTTTGAGTAACCGAAACAAAGTCATCTGACGGCGGTCAAGCGTATCCTTCGATATCTGAAGGGTTGTCCATCAAAAGGACTTTGGTACCCTAATGATGATGATTTTGATTTTATTGCTTTTAGTGATGCAGATTGGGGCGGCTGTGACAAAGACAGCAAATCAACTACAGCCGGTTGCCAGTTTTTAGGGAGCAGGTTAATCACCTGGCAATGCAAGAAACAGACTTCCGTGGCACTGTCTACCTGTGAAGCTGAGTACATTGCAGCATCAAGTTGCTGTTCGCAAGTACTCTGGATCCAACAACAGATGGTGGATTACGGTTTGCAGTTTCTTAAAACCCCTATACACTGTGACAACGAAGCCGCTATTGCATTAACTAAAAATACTGAAAATCATTCTAAAGCGAAACATATCCGGATTAAATATCATTTTATCCGTGATTGTTACGCTAAGGAATTGATAGATATGGTCAAAATCCATACTGACTACCAACGTGCAGATTTGTTTACAAAAGCTTTTGACAGATCCCGCTTTGAATATCTTTTAAAAGTAAACAATATAAAGGAAAAACAGGACTAATCGGCACCTCGGTTTATCGTTTCTTTTAGTTTTTAGTTTTCGTTTTTAAATTTTTGCTAATTGGGAATTTCTCTTTGCTAATTGGGAATTTCTCTTTACTATCATAATCCTCAAAGAAGTTGATGCTTTCAAGTGGATTGTTTCTTTCAAATTTTAATTTTTGTTTTGTTTTTCAGAAAAATTAAAAACCCAAAAATATGTTCTTTATTTTAGGGGGAGTCATTTTATCAGAAAAACCAAAAACATTGAAAAATTTTCAAAATACCTAAAAATTAGAAAAAACAAAATGATTTCCTGGATAAAAAGAGGAAATGATAGTACATCAGTGGGGATCTGACACAGGCTAAAGAATTGTATAGTATAATGAGACGTATGTTGATTACGTGTGATATGCTGATAGGCTTCGTAGACTAAATATTGCGTGCATTAGTGATACAAACATAACAAACTACGCATTTGTGGCTGAACACCTCATGGGCATATGGTCTTAGTACCGTAATTTCGTTTGATAGGATTGCCAAAATCTGAGGTTTCGGGTCGTTATGTTATTGTTATCCGGGATATTCTGATTAAACTTCTGTCGTATTGATTTACGGACCTAGTTTCCTCAGAATATTTGCAAAAAGAGCATATTGCCAAAACCGAAAGTTACCGAATTGAGGAACTTTATGTTTTATTGATCAAAGATCATTATTACATCGTATTGACTTTCTGATGCAAATCAGTGGTTAATATCAGCCTCAACCTAGTGTATACGCACATGTTACTTTGCTGCATTTATTTGCTGACCTGTACACCTCTGTGCTATATACTTTGTAAAATTTACGGATAACTCTGGCATAATCACGCGTTACGATGAAGCTTTGTGCAATTACTTGATACGGGAGTATGTCGTGTGTGTGGGAACCACAATGTGTTAGTCTAAAACACCTAACTCGTATCATTTTAAAGCATTGCGTAATTGTCTGCATGTGAGCTTATGTGGACCACAATATCAGCAATTGCCGTATCACATATTGTTTCTAATGATAATATTAAAACAGATCAACGCTGTGCTCAGATTTCTCAGTAAACTGATATGATCCTCTTACCGGATATCACAAAATGTTTACTGCTTTCATTTACTTTAATGCATTTTACTTTGTTGCATTTTACTTTTATTGTCAAAAAGATACAAAATCCAAAAAGATTTTAGGTGTGTTTTGATAAAATTTCAGAAAATCCAAAAGATTTGCATTTCTGCTTTATTTTTGATAACCGGGGATGCTTGATGGTCAATTTCTGAGATTTGATAACACCATCTGGACTTTGTATCATTCAAAATGTGAAAATTTGAGTTTTGGAAGTTTAACAGATTGAAAAATGTTGAACGGGATTCGAATTCGTGATTTGGCGAAATTTTCAGATTTTTCCATTTCACATTCGCCCCTTAATTGGGTCGAATGTGGAAAAATCATCACTTTCGACCGTTTCATTTTGGACGAATGAAGGACATTTTCACCTTCGGGTATAAGTTCCACCTTCGGGTAACATATTTCACATTCGGGTCATTAGCTTGGGACGAATGTGGAATTACCCTACATTCGTCCATCTCAAACGGGCGAAGGTGGCCTTTTATATATAGTTATTTCAGGTTCGAACCTCTCATTCAAAATTTTTTCAAAATTTCTTCGATACTCAGACCTTGTTGCATTGATTTCCTGTGATTGTGTGATTTGTTCCCTATACATTCCTGATCATTTTGACACTAATTTCACAGGTATTGGAGCTTTATTCACATCAGAATCGACGTGTTTATACTCGGACCTAGGGTTTTAAAATTTAGGGTCTTAGCGTCTGTTTTCATGCTTGTTTTTGATTCACATTCAATCTTCATCAGTTTTAGGGGAGATAGTATAAGGAATTAGGATAATAACAAGGTTTAGTTGATTGATTAATCGATTGAAACTGATAAAACCTAATTCCGCTGTAAAACTAATGAAAATTGAATAATCAGTACAATTGGTGATACACGAGTGATAATCGGCCATATTAGGATATAACCTAATCAAAATCAAGAGTCAAAAACAAGTTTGCTAAATTTTTAAATTTTGGGGATTATCTGTTTTCACATTCGGTTCCAAAAATGGGCGAAAGTGGAAATAGATGGGCGAATGTGGGCAGAAAACGGGCGAATGTGATTGTTACTTGAAATCTTTACACATTCGACCAGTAGAATTCACATTCGACCACAATTTTATACATTCGACCAGTTAAAACGGGCGAATGTAGATCTTTAAAACCTTAAAATTTTTAACTTTTTGTCGTTTTTGCGTTTTGACGTGTTTTTCTGTTTTTGATGTACAGATGGCTGATCAATCTGAGAATGTTGAAGCACCAGTAGAAAATGTGGAAACTCCAGCAGAGAATATTGTTCCAGATTCGGTGCAACAGGCTGAAGCATCTGTTCCAAGCAGTTGGCCGTTCGAGCGATCTCACAATTGCTGTGCATATCTTGGTGACGTAGAGAAGAATACTGAGTTCACCGGGATCATAGAGTTTTTGAGAAGGAGCAGAATTGTACATGCATTAGCCACACCGACGATCATATACAGAGACATTATTGAAGATTTCTACCATAATGCGAAGTATGACTTCTGGGATAATCAGACAATTATCAAAAGCAAGATTCAAGATATGGAGATGTTTTTGACAGAGTCTGATATACGGGAAGCACTGCAGATCAAGTTTGAAGTCAGTGAAGATCCCAGAGAGTTATCATGGACTGAGCAGAAAGCTTGTTTCTTACGGATGAAGTACAAAGGTCCGATTACTGATGGATCTATGTATAAAGGGAAACTGGGCGTGCAGTTCAAGTACTTTGCACACGTTATTATCCACGTATTTGGATGTGTGAGCGGTGGATATGACGTTATGAGAAGAAGTTTGAGTTCGTTAATGGTTGCGTTGACACTCAACAAACCATTTAACGTTTCTGGTATGATTCTAGACCATATGCTGGAGATGCTGAAAGGTATGAAGTACAAGAAGTTCATGCTATATCCAAGATTTCTGATGATGATCTTTGATCACAAGTATCCAGAGTTGAAGAAGGATCCAACTATGATCCTAGGTCAAGATCACATGAACATTCGTACTCTAGCAAGGATGAAGGGATACAAAGGTGTGCCAGATAGTGAAAAGCCACCTAATAGGAGACTCTTTGGAGCTTTGGCTCGTCAGGATTACACTGATCCTGGCAAGAACAAAGCAAGGCACGATAATAGTGATTCGGATAATGATGATCCCTTAGTGTACGCTGATTCAAGCACTAAGAGGAAGAGACAAGTAGTCAATCCTGGAGCCAAAGGGAAGGGCAAGGGAAAGATTGATCAGGGAAGTTCAAAGCAACAGGCGGTTAGACATAAATCAACGGCAAAGAAAGGTTCAGGTTTGGTGGATGAAGAGTCAGTTGATTCAGAGGAGACTGAGATAGATGAGCAGTGGGATTCTGATGCTGAAAATGTTAGGGCCACCAAACGTAAGGCCACTATGGTTGGTGAGTCTGAATCTTTGAATAAGTCGATTGAAGAAGCTGAGAAAAGGAAGAAATCTGTTGAAGATGAGAGTCTAGGTGTTGACTTGGCAGAGTTGAGTGTTGGAGAGACTGTGGTGGTTAATTTGCCTAGAACGAAAAAGCAAAAGACCATGGCGAAGAAGTCTAGTACGAAAGAGTTGAGAGAGAAAGAGTTAGCTCAACTGTTGAAAGGAAAAAGAGTGCCCGATGCTGGTACATCATCTAAGCTATCTTCACCTGTCACCAAGAAGCAAAAGAAAACCAAAGAGGCAGAACCAATATCAGCTGATCAACTTAATGTTGCACTGGACAATGTACTTGACATGTTCAGAAAGCCTCAGAAAGAAAAAGAAGTTGAGCCATCCAAATCCAAATCCAAGAAAGTCACTGTAGATGATGATGTGATGAAGCAGGTGAATAGGAAAATGGATGACATGATGAAAATGATTGTAGCTCAACAAGCTGAGATTGCTAAATTCAAGCAGAATGAGGAGAAAATGCTTCAGATTGTGGTTGCGTCTAAATCTAATCAGGATGAGATCAATGAGAAGGTTAAGATGCTTGAAGCTAAGAATGAAAAGCTTGAAAGAAAGTGTGCAAGAAACAAGAGCAGGATTAAGCTGATTAAGGCAGATAACAAAGAACTAAGGGCTGAAAACAAACGCCTTAGTGATTTGATTGATGACTTGTACAACACTGCACCCAAGTTGAAGGAGGGTGAAGAAGATGAAGAAGAAGAAGAAGAGAAAGTTGATTATGAAGATTCTGAATCTGATAAAGAACAAGATGATGATGAGGATGATGATGAATCGGAGAAAAGTGATGATGATGATGACAAGAATGATGATGCAGAAGGTGCTGGGAGACAGAAAGGAGATGAGTTTAGCAGTGGGAGTGATAATGATGGAGGAGATGATACTTCCAGATTCACTTATGAGAAGAGAACACCAAAGAAGAAAGATACTGGAGAATCAAGTTCTAAGAAGAAAGGTGAGAACGTTGATTCAGATGAAAGTATTTTCTGGAATGAGAAGGTGAGATCTCTATCTGATGATGCTAAACAGTTGTATAAAGATATGTTGGAAAAGAGAGAATGGACCATTGAGTTCACAGGATGCTTCGCTGAGATATTCCAAACTGATGACTTAAGATATGAATTGGAATATGAAGATCCTGATCTTGAAGAAGGGGAATTACCTGCATCTGTGGCAAAGGAAATACTAGATGGTCTTGCACAGAGGGTAGGGAAAACTGACGTGCTTGTCGTGGTACACGTAAAATTTCCCAATTACAACTAAAGATAGTGGTAAGAAGGGTATCGAACACAGGGAGTTTGTGGAAAATGTGAGAATTAAGGTTTTGTAATTAAATTACTATTTAACAACTAAGAAAAATAAGGATCAAAGATTGTTTGTTGGTTTTGATTTAGATTTAAGAAAAGTAAACTAAATTGCTGAATTGAAATAAGATTGTGTTTATCAAATTGAGAAAGCAATGGCCATCCCTGGATCCATTTCCCTTGAATCTTTATGCCAAAAGTCTCACTAGAAAGAGTTACATAGACATAACTCGTATTTGAACAAGTGTTGTGATAAAAGGGAACAAAGTACTCGGATTATATTAATGCGAGGTTGTTTCCCGATGACCAATTACTCAATTATCCAACCCAAATCCTTCCCGCAATATCCCGATTGTTAGCAACACCAAGAACATGCAATCAAGAAGAGAAATTGATAAATTAAATAACCACTACAACCAAATGTTCAAATACCATAACAATTCAACAAAGCATACCAAATTGTTATTCTAGAAATCATAAGTCAAAAGCATAAATAGTTCAAAGAAAACTTCACCAAGGATGACCATTAAAGGTTTAGCCAAGCATCACCAAATGGGTCATCATAATCTTCAATCTATTGTTCATGTGAATCAAAGATAATAACCTAATGATTAGCAATGTTCTTCCACCTTAAGTTCCAGCCAAAAACTCTCTCAAAGATGATAAAAACGTTTAGGAATGGAAGGGTTGATATAAATCTTCATCAAAGTGCTCTTAAATGCATGAGTTACAAAAACTCATCAGGTCCACCGTACCCCTACTCCAGGGCCGTAGGGGAACGGTCAAAAGGCATGGCTTCAGCTGCATCAGGCTCGCCGTACCCCTACTCCAGGGCCGTAGGGGTACGGTCAGTTATAAATCCTGACGGCCATTTAAGCCTGACCTACGGCTGGAAAAAGTGTATCTGGGCCACCGTAGGGGTACGGTAATGGAGTAGGGGTACGGTAGGCTTGTTAAAATCTTGATCTTTTTACTTCTTTCCTTCCACCTCATTCCAATGCTTCCGGTCCGTTCCAAAAGCCTGTTTTCCCTCGTTTTAAGCTCCATATTTTACCTACAATCATAACAACCGTAGTTACCCAACTCCAAGCAATATCATGATTAAATGTGATTAATATAGGCGTTTTAACACTATAAAGGGTTGTTCCTTGAACCACCCGTCAAAAACTTTTGAGGAGTTTATAGTTCTGAACAAAATGATAAAACTCTAATCAAAACACAATCAAGATCATTTTCAATATCTTTTCATAGATTAACTTTGCCAAATATTCAATTACAATCACACACACGTTAATCTAGATCAATTACAGACTTTCACAAAATCACCTGGAAACCTGACCTGAACACATACACAACTGACAACTCTCTTACATACTCAAAATCACAAAACCTATTTATAGATACTGCACGTTCGCCCCTTTGCACTGGTCGAATGTGGAACATTTCCACATTCGCCCACTACCAATGGTCGAATGTACATCTTGTCAGCTTCCAGTCTACCTTCGTCCGTCAACATTCTACCTTCGCCCACTATTATCTACCTTCGCCCCTTTTATCTACCTTTGCCCATACTCTAACATATGTTAATTATGTTTATCCAATCATTAGTCGCAAAACGCATCAACAATTTGTTTGCTGTTGAAGTCAATCTTGGTCTGCAGATCATTCATCTTCGTTTGAATCACCCCAAATTGGTTCTTGATGGACAACTCCAAGTTAGCTGTATAGGTTTGGAGGTGATTCTTGATGAGGGCATTCATCATATGATAAAGGTCACCACCTGGGCTGCATAGTTGGTTCATGTCTATGCTTGAAGGCCCAGGGAATTGGGTAGGCATTTGATTTGAAGGGTGTGTTTTTGGGAGATCCTCATGTTGTACAGAGGATGCCACTCTAGGGGTTTTAGGGATTGAGTGGACTTTAACCAGTTCAGGGGTGACTAGCTTCTTGAGCTTGGATACCCCTGAAACAGGACCTTCATAAAGTGCCGTGAATTCAGTAGTTTTGGTTGTTGAATCATCATCCAAATTAATGGAATCATCTGAATCCCTGATGTTGTCCTCAATGAGGACTGTCTCAGTTAAATCATGAGCTGAGCCCATCTCAGTTCTCTCATGAACCTCTTGTTCTTGGTTCTGAGGATTTCCTACCTCAGGCATTAAGCCTTCATCAGTAGTTGCCACATCTGAGGTCTTAGCTGTTTTACTTCTATCCTCAGATCCACCACTGGGTGGTAACTGAGTAGTAGCAACCTCAGATGCCCCAAGAGTCTCTAAGATTGGGCTTAAAGACCCTGGTCCACCCTCATCTCTTGGGTTAGGGCTAGTGATGTCCACATCCATGTCTGATTCTGTGGTTATGTCCCTTGTTTGTTGTGGTTGTAGGGGACTGACATTATCAGTTGGGACTATCTCTTTTAGCCCAGAGAGAAGTTTGGCAATCTCTATTGCCTCTGGTTCAGAAATTTGAGGGGTTGGTTCAGAAGTTTGGGCAATAGGTTGAATAGGTTGGTCAGCAGTTTCAAAAGAAGTGTCAGTTACAACAGTTTTTCTAAGTCTTTTTCTTTTGAATAAGATTTTTATGGGTGCTCTTGGTGGGGTTTGAGATGGATGAGACTGAGAGGGTGTTTCAGTCTCACCTATTTGAAGAGCAGATTGCTCATGAGCATGTTCAGGCATCTCAACCTCCTGAACAGCTTTTCTTTTGGGTTGGTGGGTTATTGTTTTTGTTGGCTTGGGCTTTTTGGCTTTTGATGGTGTGAGTTTGGAAGATGTGGGTTTCAGGGGGACTTTTTGTTGTTCTCCCTGATCATCTTCTGGCCAGGTAGCCGATTTGTTATGCCTAGAGTATGCTTGTGAGGTTAATGGATTTAAAGTTGAAACTTTTCCCACAAGCACCTCATTACCCAGTTCCCCTATTATGCATTGCATAATGAACCTTGGGTATAACAAAAACTTTTTCTTGGTATTATTATGATGTAACACCAACTCATTGAAAAATAATTTTGATGCCAAATTTGGTTTCATTCACTATGGAATGAAATATTGGTTGAAAAGTAGAGGGCATCTGGTCATAAGACCCTGTCTTTGGACTCAAACACATAATAATATAATGAAACAAAAGCTTGTATTTTGGTTCAAAATATTTTTTGAAGATAGTATCATGGGAGAGAGTACCTTGATAACCACACTCTGTCATGGTTAAGTGAATGTCAGAATTAGCAACATGATCAGGGGCAGCTACATCATTCAGGCCCAGTCTTGTTGCCAGTGTGGCCGGTGTGATGGTCAGTGGTTTCCCTTTTATTCTTGAGTTGAGGGAGATAATTTCACCATCAACCGTCACCGTCTCAGCATTAGCCCAGAACTCATTTAGAGTTTCAGTATGAATTGGTGGGTCGATTGTGAGAGCAGTAAAATATTGGGATTTTACGACAAGATCAATGATCTCATCGTATTGGGACCAGCCTTCTTGTTTTTCAAGAAAGGCCCTTTGATTGTGTCCCTGTTTTAGAACGAGAGCCATGTGGTTTGGGTTTTTGTTGATCGAACAGTTGATTTGCAGGTTTAGGTTTTTGAGAGAGAAGGAGGAAATTTTTGAGTTTGAAAGGATAAGTGTTGAAAAAAGGTATTTATCAGAAGTTTTTAACCGCTTGAATCTTCTTTATTAGAAGTTTTTAAACCGCCTCGGTTAAAAATCTCTTTATCAGAAGTTTTTAAACCGACTAGGTTAAACTTCTGATGATGGGAAAAGTCAGATTTGCCCTTTTTGACTAAACTGCTG
This sequence comes from Ambrosia x helenae, assembly GCA_030844895.1. Lineage (NCBI taxonomy): Eukaryota > Viridiplantae > Streptophyta > Magnoliopsida > Asterales > Asteraceae > Ambrosia > Ambrosia x helenae. Next base: position 115,382,854 of record CM061233.1, read on the forward strand.
ATGAAGGATTATCTTCATCAGTAGTTCCCATTTCCTCTTCAGTAGTTTAACAGCTGATGAGAAATGTTTTATAAATACTTTTATTCACAACTTTTCAGAAATTATCCCCATACTGATGTTTTGTTCATCAGTAGTTTCTCTCTTTTCAGAAGTTTTTCAAGTGTTTTGAAAATAGATGTAAGTGAAAAACAAAAAAATGTGCAGAAAAATAAATAGAAACACTTACAAATTTAGCATCCCTAGCATGGATACTAACTTCTGAAATGTTGATGTGTCAAGGGGTTTAGTGAAAATGTCAGCTATTTGATTAGCTGTTGCTACATGTTTCACTTCAATCTTGCCTTTTTCATAGCAATCTCTTATGAAATGATACCTGATCTCAATGTGTTTAGTTTTTGAGAACTGTACCGGATTTTGAATGATGCTAATGGCAGATTTGCTGTCTACAAGCAATGGTGTCTTGGTCTCTTTGATTCCATAATCAAGAAGTTGATATTGGAGCCATTGTATCTGTGATGTACAACTTGCAGCTGCAATGTATTCAGCTTCAGCAGTTGAAGTTGCAACAGATGTTTGCTTCTTTGATTGCCATGACACTAGACAGTTACCCAAGAATTGACAACCACCAGATGTTGACTTTCTTGTCATCTTACACCCTGCATAGTCACTATCTGAAAAAGCTAATAACTTGGTATTGCTTGAAGCAGGATACCAAATTCCAAGTGTTGGAGTTCCTTTCAGATATCTGAAAATTCTTTTGACTGCTATAAGGTGTGATTCCCTTGGTGCTGATTGATATCTAGCACAGACACATGTTGAAAACATAATATCTGGTCTAGAAGCAGTTAGATATAAAAGGGAACCTATCATGAATCTGTACATGGTTTGATCAACCTGTTTTCCTTGATCATCAGGTTCAACTTGTGTGATTGGTGTCATGGGAGTGGAACATGATTTACAGTCTTTTAAAGAAAATTTGTTTAATAATTCTTTAACATATTTTGATTGATGTATAAAAGTTCCATTTGTTTGTTGCTTGATATGCAGTCCCAGAAAGTACTGCAGTTCTCCCATGGTACTCATCTCAAATTTTGATTGCATGAGTTTCTTAAAATCATCACACAGTTTTGTGTTTGTTGAACCAAAAATGATATCATCAACATAAATTTGAACAAGTAGGACATGATTTCCAACATGTTTAATGAAAAGAGTTTTATCAATGGCACCTCTTGTAAAGTTATTTTTGAGTAAAAAGGTGGAGAGTGTATCATACCAGGCTCTTGGAGCCTGTTTGAGCCCATAAAGAGCTTTGTCTAGTCTGTACACCCACTCAGGATGAGAAGGATCCTCAAACCCAGGTGGCTGACAGACATACACCTCCTCTTTTATCTTTCCATACAAAAATGCACTTTTTACATCCATTTGATAAACTTTAATTTTGTTGGAAATGGCATAGGCCAGAAATAACCTGATGGCCTCAAGCCTTGCAACTGGAGCAAAGGTTTCATCATAGTCAATTTCCTCTTCTTGAGAGTACCCTTGAACTACCAGTCGTGCCTTGTTCTTGATTATCATACCAGCTTCATCTTGTTTGTTCCTGAAAACCCATCTTGTGCCAATTGGTTGCTTGTTTGGAGGTAAGGGACAGATTTCCCAGACCTGTTGCTTGTTGAACTGAAGCAGTTCATCTTGCATAGCTTGCACCCAATTATTGTCTTTCAGGGCTTCCTGGTATTTCTTTGGTTCCAACTGTGAGATAAAGGCTGAAAATAGGCAAAAGTTGGAGAGCTGGTTTCTGGTAAGAACATCTGAAGCTATATCACCCATGATTTGATCAAGTGGATGATCTCTGTGTTCAATCAGTTGTTGTAAACCACTGACAGGTGTAGGTGGCTCATGTTCTTCAAACAAACTACTGAGGTCTATAATATCTGGTTCAGATGTTCCTTGATCTTCAGTAGTTAGATCTACTGAACCAGAAGTTTGAGTTTGTTCCTCAGTACTTGTTTGATCAGAAGTTTGTGGAACTTCTGATGATTTTGAAGTTGACTTGATAACTGTTTGAGGAGTCCATGGTGTGGGATCCTCATCATCAAACCTTTTGTCACCATAATAAGTAGGTTTTGATGAAGTAACAGCCTTCTCAGGTCCAAAATGGAAGTTGTCAAGGTCAAAAAGTTCAGCAGGATGTGCTGGAATAAGAGTGTGTTTTGACTCATTGAACTTGACATTCAATGTTTCTTCTACTATCCTGGTGTGAGAATTAAAAACCTTGTAGGCTTTTCTAGTTGAAGAGTAACCAAGAAAGTAACCTGAGTCAACTTTGGCAGCAAACTTTGAAATAGATTCCTTGATGTTCAAGATGAAACATTGACACCCAAAAGCCCTGAAAAAGGAGATAAAGGGCTTCATGCCATGAAGAACTTCATAGGCAGTCTTGGAATGTCTCTTGACCACAAGAACTCTATTCTGAACATAACATGATGTGTTAACTGCTTCTGCCCAAAAGTACAAGAGTAGCCCAGAATCAGCTAACATTGTTCTTGCTCCCTCTATTAAGGTTCTGTTCTTCCTTTCTACTACACCATTTTGTTCAGGAATTCTGGGAACACTGTATTGTCTAATAATCCCTTTAGACAAACAGAATTCATCCAGAGTTTTGTTCCTGAACTTTGTCCCATTATCACTTCTAATGGTTTTGACAGGTAGAGAATATTGTTTCTCCACTTGTAGAATGAAGAACTTGATGATTTCAGCAGCCTCATCCTTGGAGAATAAGAAGAATACCCATGTGAATCTTGAGTAGTCATCAATGATGACTAAGCAGTACTTCTTCTTACCAAGGCTCATAATCTTGACAGGTCCAAATAAGTCCATATGGAGTAGTTGAAGACATGCAGTTGTTTTTGATTCTTCAATAGACTTATAGGAGGACTTATGATGTTTTCCCTTTAAACAGGATACACAGTGTTCTTGACACTGGTATACTTTCAAAGGTAGACCTCTGACCAAGCCCATTTTTGTGACTTTATTTATGGTTTTAAAGTTCACATGGCCAAGTCTCCTGTGCCAGAGATCAGTTTCTGAAGTTGATGCCCTTGAGAAGAAACAGGCAGTGTTGTTCAATACCTTGTCTTTCTCAATGTCCACTGCATAGACATTGCCACATCTTTTGGCAATCAGCAAAGTATGATCTTCAATGATCTTCTCTATCAACTTCTGGCCTTCTGGTGAGATGATCTTGCATGCTGTCTTTGTGAAAAAGGAAGAATATCCTTTATCACACATTTGTGACACACTTAGCAAGTTGTATTCAAGGTTTTCAACCAGATTGACCTTGTCAAACTGTATTTTGCCAGAGGAGACATTGCCATGTCCTAGCACATATCCCTTAGCATTGTTCCCAAAGGATACAGATCCTTCTCTTCGGCTGATAAAATTGTTTATCAGGTATCTGCATCCAGTCATGTGCATAGAGCCTCCACTATCAACATACCATATGCTGTTTAAGCCCCTGGAAACTCTCTGCACACAATAGCAAATTAGTTAGATTTAGGAACCCAAGCCTGTTTGGCTTTGGGTTTGCTCTTGAGAACAGTTACAGTTTGTTTTTGACCAGGTTGAGAAATCCATGTCTTTTTGGCAATAGATTTTTCATTAAGAGCCATGGTGGTATCCTTTTCAGGACCACCATCAACCTTGGTAATCAGTAGTTGTACCAAGTTCATTAGATTTTGAATCTCAGCAGTTTGTGAAACTGCTGATGATTCAGGTCTAACTACTGACAAAGAATTTTGAGAAAAAGATTTTAGTTGAGATTTTATCTTTTTCTGAGAAAAGGTGTTTTCAGGTTGTTGTTTCTTGGGATTAAAGATTCTTTCATAATCATTTCTGATTTGATTTCCCACAACCTGTTGTTTAATTTTTTGTTTGAACTGAATTCCTTTTCTGTATCTACAAAACTCTGTTTTGTGGTTGAACAGACCACAAATTTCACACTCTTTTGCCTTTTGTTTTTGATCTAAAGGCAAATTTCTGACATTAGTGTAAAGATTTTGCTCATCAGTAGTTTTCAGGGTCTCAACTCCTGATGTAGATGAAACTACTGATGGCTTGTTGTCAGATTTTGTTAATACTTCTGAAGTACTTTCTTTGAAAATACCAGGATTTCTGTTTAGAAAGTTTTCATGGAAAGATGTGCAGTCTTTCCCTTCAGAAGTTTCATTTGAAACAATTTTTCTCCCATCTTCAGTAGTTTTGGGAGAGAAATCTGTTCGTGTTTCAACATGATGGTACCCTATGCCAAATTTAACATTTGAAGCACTCTGTTTGTTTAGCAACAGCTGGTACCCCTTACAAGAATCCACCCATTTTTCACAACTGATCTTGGTGTCAGCAAGCTCTTTTCTGACATTTCCAAGATCTTATATCATCATTTTAATTTGTGCTTGGGTTTCAATAGCTGAGTTAGTTAATTTAGAGACTTCTTTTGTTTTAGTAGTAAGTTTTCTCTCTAAATCACATTTCATCTGAGTGTATTTTCTTTCTAAATCATTGGCTTTTCCTTGTAAGTGCACATTTGTCTCTCTTATGAGAGCAAAAGATTCTTTGCAAGAATTTGAGCAAAGTTTTGACAAAGACTCTTTTGATACATGTGACAATGCAGATTTTGAGGTACAGCCTTCAAATGCCATTAAGGCAAAGTTCTTTCTGCCATTGTCTGGTTCTCCCCAGTTGATGTCAAACAACTTGTTGTCTGCATCAGGATTGCACTCTGTGGTGTCAAAAGGAAGACTGCTCCAGTCAACATACCCTGAGGTGAAAAGACTTTGTTGAGAGGGTTGTTGAGGCTGTGGAGGTTGTTGAGCAGCTGGAAAGGGAGGGATTGATTGTTGGCTCTGCATCTGTTGAGCAGGCATTTGAACATATTGTACTTGTGGCATGTATTGCTGTTGAGGAGCTTGTGCCTGTACAAAATGAGCACTCCCTTGAGTTCCATTATTCCTATTATAATTGGGGTTAAAGTTATTTCCAGATTGTGATTGGTTAAAGCTAGAGTTTCTACACTCTCTAGCAAAGTGTCCCAACTTCTGACACTTGTGACATCTTAGTTTAGATTTGTCAAAACCAATTTTTGTATTACTGGTCAATCCTGGAAATTTCCTTCCTGACCTTTTATAAAACTTATTAGTTTTAATGCTTAGCATGGCCAGTTGGTGTAAAATGTCCATTTCTTCTAAGTCATCACTGCTAAAGTTTTTCAAATCATCCATGATAAAACATAGATTATCAGCAGTTTGACTTTGGTCATTATTGTCATAACCTGGGAAAGATCTTTCTGATGAGATCCCAGTTGTTATGTCAATGTTGTCATAAGATCCATAGGAACAAGTTGGTGAGTCTTGTCCCAAAAGTGTTGTACTACCTGGTAGGTAGTCATCAGCAGTTTTACCAGATGATTGTAATTTCTTCTTTTGATCAATTTCTCTCTCAAAAGTAAGTAATCTCCCATGGAGTTTTGTAAGAGTGAGGGAGCCAAAATCTGGTGAGGATCTTAAAACAATGGAGTATGTTTCCCATTTGTCTGGTAAAGACCTTAAAAATCTATGTAGCATAGATATTGTTGTATAGGTCTGACCATTTAACTTTAGCTCAGATATTAATGAGGAGAATCTTTCAAATTGTTGAGTTAAAGTTTCCCCATTAACGTGAGCAAATGTCTCATATTGTTGAGCTAAAATCTCTCTGGTGTTGGCAATCACCTCTTCAGTTCCTCCAAACTGTTCTTTAAGACAATCCCAGAGTTCTTTGGTACTTTCACAATGTAAAAGGCCAGAGTATATCTCATTTGGGAGAGCCATTGTCAACATAGAGAATGCTTTTGCATCTAGCTCAAGTTTTAGGAAATCATCATCAGTATAGTCTTTTGGTTCTTTTGGAACCTCAACTTTAGTTTCAAGATTTATGTTTACTGGTTTGTGAGGACCATATATCACAGATCTCCAACAACGTGTGTTGGTCTGTGACAAGGTATGTGCCATTCTCTTTTGTCATATGTTGTATTCATTTCTTACAAGCATGGCAGGTTTAGTGGCAGAACCAGTATTATGTGGATCCATTTTAAAGAGTATTGATTTGTCAGATGACTCTTTTAAGTGATGGATGTTGATAAAAAGTGAACTTTTGATCTTTTATTGAGTATCAATAAGAGCTTTGTGTCTGATTCTCAATTTGTTAGATTGATATGTGATCAGATAAACCAATGCTCTGATACCAATTGTTGGGATCAGTATGCTCTTTGTTTAAGTAAGAGCTTGCTATCTTTGACACTTAAGTGTTTAGCAAGCTCTTGTATATCAGATTTGTAAGCACAGCGGAATGTATAAGTTAAAGCAACACTTTTTATACTTAAGAGGAGTTATTACTCCCTCTTGATGATTGAAACTAATAATGACAAGTATTTATTATGAATCTAAGCAGTAAATGAGAATTAGATACTTAGGCAGATTCACAATAAATACAGAAATGGAATAGAACAGCGAAAGTGTGTGAAGGATTTTTCTATTAAAATCAATGTCTAAAATAGAAGGTTGAAGCCTCCTATTTATAGACGTTTACATGCATGTATCTTGCCAATAAAGCAAGTACAGAAACATCAGAAACAAGTTGCACAAGTTGCAACATTGAAAGAAACAATTACAGCTAAAAGTAATAATAAACAATAAACTACTGATACAAGAAGGCGGTGGAAAATATCTAATGCTAAGTGCTGATGAATGACAAACTACTGATGAGTAGTTTGTCTTCAGTACTTCTGAAGTGAACTTGTCTGGTTTGGACTTCAGAACTTCTGATGAAGTTTCTTCTTCAGCACTTCTCATATCTTCTCTTCAGCAGTTTCTTGTCTTCTCTTCAGTTCTTCTATACTTAGCCAAAATTGACAGAAGTGAATTAGACTAAGGTTTCCAAAAGTGGTTTCACCAATCCTCTTTGTCCTAACACTACCCGATACCCATCCCTAATAATAATAATAATAATAATCCTAATACCTAAAAATAATAATGCTACACTACTACTAATAATAATGCTAATAAAAAATAATAATTAACTAAACATAACTTAAATGAGAACATACCTCAAAACTATCTACGACAAATCGGTATAAAGTCTCCTATACCCGTGCTCTAAAAATGACTACTTACAACACCCAACGAGGTATCGTAAGCCTGGATCCTCTCTATATTAGAGTGTTCCCTTAAAACTTTATATTTTAAAGTAAAACTGTGGCCTTCTATTTATACATGGAGTTGAGCACTTTTGTTTTCTATTTTTATCGATGTGGGATCAAGATGACCAGGCAACTTGCTTGCTTTACACTACTTAAAAAGCCAAGCTTCATATGTATTATTAAAACACTACAATAGGTGATCATGCAAGCTTAACTCGTAACATTTGAATTCAATTGTTATATTTTATATTTTATTGTTATTATTAGTATTATTATTATACTCTATAATTAAATCAACTGCTTCACTTGTTTTTTTCGTATAACTTTTAAACTATAACGTTTTATAAAATTTCAAATATACCGTTGAGACGAGCTAATTTTTATCTAAGTTTTGACCTGAGTTTTATTAAAAACGGAGCAAAGTCAAATATAATATAATATATTATCTCATTACTAAACGGTCTCCTATAATACTAATTATTCGCCTAGATCTCATATTTCAAATAATCATGCTATCTATCACTTGCTCGTCAACTAATTCTATACATACGAGTACCCATCTCCCATGTTATTACTCTTGCTTTAACGATCATGGACCCGTTTCATTCTCAAATAAATATGAACCAAGACATTTTATTTATATACAAAAAACAGGATGTTACAGATTTTTTTTTAAATAAACAAAGTTGCTAAAAACATAGGTAAATAGCTGAAAACATATGTTTTTTTAGCAACTTTGTTTATTTTTTTAAAAAAAAATCCCATTGGCGCTTTTGTTATTTTTTTGCCCAAAACGCTTAAAAACATGTATTTTACATTGGTTATTTTTTTCAAAAAAAAATAATGGTTTTTTACATGGGTTTTCAAAGGTTTTCTCAACTCAAGTGGGTTTCCAAAATATCATTTCCCTATATATATATATATATATATATATATATAGTGGAAGTATAGACAAGAAACTCCCTCAAATGAAAAAACTCTAGAAAACCAAATACATGGTTCATATTAAGCCACACTACCCACCATATTATAATATTAAAAGGGCAATATAGACAATTCCACTATTTCCCTTCTCTCTCTACCTATATATATTGTTTCCCCCCCTCTCTCTCTCTTCATTCTTGTTTCAAATTCAAATCTGATTATACCCTCCTCTCTCTCTATCCTCTCTTTCTCTGTCTCTCTCTAGAAATACCACCACCATCACAACCACCACCACCACCACAACCACCACCACCGCCACCACAACAACTTCTCAACTTCTGTTCAAACAAAACAGAGTTCAAACGAAACAGAGCACCCTCTGTTACCGTCAAACAAGAACAACAAACCACCACAGAACAGCCACAACCACCGTCCCGTCGTTAGGTTGTTGTCAGATCGTTTGTCGTTTTAATTGCGTCTGCAACTAATTGGGAATCTGGATCGAGTCGTCTCGGGTGGATCTGGACGAGAAGAAAGATGATGGTATATTATTTATTTACACATCCATTACATTCATTCTATTCATATTCAGAATGATGATCGTAGATATTATTATTATTATTATTATTATTATTATTATTATTATTATTATTATTATTATAATATGCTTTTCGTTTGCTTTCTTTTGGTGTAATCTATTAGCATGATGAGTTGCCTGATGTTATTATTATTATTATTAACAGGGACGATGCATCAAAAGAAACCAATATTGTCTCAATCTCAAATCTAGAAAGAAAATGAGGCTTTGGAATGAAAATTGGGATTAATTAGCCTAGGGATTGAGGAGGCTTGAAAAATACGATTGAGGGATATAACCAAGAAAACATGGCCAAAAAATTGATTGCCATAAAAGTCAGTGGCCACTTTAGAAAACCAATATTAAAAAAAAATGCGGATAAGATGAGGCTTTTTCGAAAACAATATTATGTATAATATTAAATCTGTTTTATTTTTTGATTATGTGTAATCAAAACTTTGACCCACTTTATTTATATTCACGACTTATCAAGGCGTTGCTTCGAAGTATTATAATAAAAAAATTTCAAACTTTGTTTATGTAAGATTTTGATTTTTGTAAGCTGTTATGTTTTGGGTTTAGTGAAATAGGTTTTGGGTTTTGTTAGAATAATAATAATAATTTTTTTTAGGGTTAGTTTTTGGTTGCACACCAAGTGTTTGATCAAATGCTTGAATGAAAAAAAAAACTTATGTTAACCATTTTTATTTTTTTTATTATTATTATTTTGTTTATGTTATATTTTTATTGGATTGGGGACATGAGGTTGATGGATCACATGTGATTGATGAATAAATTTGTAGTCTTTTTATGTTAGTATATGCTAACACAGGTTAGTGATGTCCCATTATGTTTTTAAGGATCCCAAACTAACATGTGTATCTGTTTTAGTGTGGGTTTTCACGAGTAGGCTATTGGAAGAAGGCGGCGTTGGTGATGTGGCTGTGGTAAGTGATGTTTTTTTATAAAGATTATAAATTTTTAATCTTTTGGTGAATAGGGTGTTTAAATAATTTTTATATTCTATTAAATAAATTTTTGGCAAGTGAAATTGTTATGAACTCGTATAGGGTATATGTCTATTTTTTTTTATACACATGTTAGTGATGCTAACACGTGCTAGTATATGCCTAACTAGCAGGTGTTAGGGTTCATATTAGTTGGGGAGCCCAACTAACACATGTAAGTATACGCCCTTTCACATGTTAGTGATGCTAACACGTGCTAGTATATGCCTAACTAACAGGTGTTAGGGTTCATATTAGTTGGGGAGCCCAACTAACACATGTAAGTATACGCCCTTTCACATGTTAGTGATGCTAACACATGTTAGTATATACTCAACTAACATGTGTTACGGTTTGTATAACATACGTTATTTCAGTAAAACATATATTTTAGAATATACTAACAAATGTCATTGATGTCCCATTATGTGTTTTATAGAGCCCAGCTAACACGTGTTTACTTTTTTTGTAGGTGAAAAGATGTTTTTGAGTTAAAGATGATGATGAGGATCAAGAACGAAGAATAGCTAGATTTTTTCTATGTTGTTATGATAGTTTTTTTTTTTTTTTTTGAAAATTCACAAATAATTATGTTTGTATTAAACGGTTTTGATATGTTTTAGTGTTTATTGTTATGATCGTTTTTATCAATTCTAAAATAAATACACATTTTATGTGTTCTTTTAATATGTTCTTTTAGTATATGCCTGGTAACACATGTTATCGATGTCTCATACGATGTCAAAATTTTGTATCACAACACTAACGTACGTTAATATTCGTGCTGAAAAAAGTGCCATAAAGTAGGAGAGAGGTGATTTGACAAGTGTCAAATCAACCTTTTTAAACCTAGGATTCAGAAAATACAAGATTACCTTAATGCCCTTAATCCAATATTTTATTAAAGTGGCCCACTTGCTTTTGATTATTAAATACAAATTAATTTAGGACCATTGATCAAACTTAATCAATGGTCACCATAAGGTTTGCAAGGTTTTTCCAATAGATAGAGTTTCCATATTATCCACACCCTATATATATATATATTCATATATGTAGCTAGTTTGGTAAGAATCTAACTTTTTATATTTTGATTGGTGTTGCTAAGAACCTTGATTACTTGCTAAGCAGGTTAGATGTAGCCTATGATTTTTAGACACCATGTAAATATATAGCTGATAAGTGACAATTAATCATCCCACCATGAACGCCTCTTAGATCGTTTTTAACGTATGTACTTTCAAATTGACTAACATGTGCTGATTATTGAAATAAATACTTAAATTATGTACGAGCAGAGAAAATAGCAGTTAGATCATTTTTATTTATATTCAAAATAGACTTTCACTGCTTACCTATTGATTTTTGTATTCGATGTCACCCAAGGTAATCAATTATATATCCATAATAAAGATTGAACACATATGTCATTCTTTCATATATGCTCACTATACACCTCAGAATCGTCTATTATCATCATCATAACAAATCAGATTGGGACCCACAATTCCAAATCGGACCAGTTCATTCGGCCAAACCCAACCCCTACAATGGGATGCTCGGCTGTTTCCTCTGTCCGTATCAAGCGGACTAGTCCGGTTTCCTACATTGTGGAAGCTCTAACACTTTGTTCCAGAGTTTCATTAAAGGATGGAAGAGAAAGGATCTCTCTCCTCTTCCTTTCTCTCCAATTCCTTCCAAATTGAAAAGATTGAAAATCACCTTAAAAACATCTTTATTATCCCTCTCATTCTCTCCCTTTCCCTCCTACATAAAACTCTGAAACACATTTTTTCCTCACTTTCTTTCCAATCCTTTCTCTTCCATCCTTTAATGAAACTCTGAAACAGAGTGTAAGATGAAGCTGAGATATCGGAAAATCTCCACCAATCGGCAAACCAAAAGTTATATAACTTATGAGAATAAAAAAGTAAAAAATAAATATAATTAGCAAACAAAACATCATCTTCCTTAGATCGGAAAGTGATTCCATATATTCTAGTTTTTAAACCACATGCTGTCGAAATATTATAACAATTTCCACTACGGGATTAGAACAGTTGGGAAGGAACACTTTACTAAACTCCTTGGTTCCACCACACTACAAGCCCTTTTGTGTTTAGTTCTTGGTCTTTTATATTCGGAACCGAACAAGTCCACACTTGTAAAACCTAGTAATTAACAACGTCATCATCAAACTCAAAACTTATATTAATCGTTAATCGCAATAGTATGTTATGTTTAAAAGTGTGGTAACTGTAAGTGGTAAGGGACGGTGAACCTAAGGTGGCGTTTGTTCGTCTGAGTCATTGAAACATAATATCTTAATTACCACATTTTATAATTGCTTAGTTCAAAGGATCATACATTTAGTTTTTTTAAGGCAAACTTCATGTAATATATTTACTTAGATAAGGATTTTACGCCCTACTTACAATGTGCACATATAATGTATATATGTATAGGGTATTAGAGGGAAACGTGAAATTGCATTAATTTTAACGTTATTTGACTAATTTCGTGAAAATAAAGTTAAAAGCGGCGGACAATAAATCATGAATCAGGTGGCGGCATTGATAGTCGAAAAAAAGGGGTACTTGCTGTGACACCCGGCAAATACCGGTTAACAACGCTGTCTAGATTAAAGTCTACCTTAGCGAGTCACGTGTATATTATACTTAACTGGGTTAGTTGAGTCGTGTTACGGTTCGGGAACTGTTAGTTTAGTATAGAGGATCATTAGATGTCAGTCTAGAGGCTCATTAGATGTCAGTCCTTAACCAAGTGTACAAGGGGTGACGATTCGTAGAATCGTCAGAGCATAGGGAACATACAAGTCTCGAGTCCCGGGAATTGGTGAACGAGTGTGAATGTGTTTGTTTGCAAGTATTATGTGTTTACAATCATTATGTGACTTGTCGGTATGTGAAAGTGTGTTAACATATGTTAAAACGGAGTTTAACGCGCCAAATACGCTGAACCAGACCCTATAGGCGATTAGCATCTGTAATCGCCTATAGGGGAGGCGAGTAGGGTTTCCATTTGGGCGAGTAGGCCCTAATCGCCCCTACTATAGGCGATTAGGAGCCCTATTCGCCTGATGCTGCTGCGTAATCGCCTGTAACGTACCTGACGACTAAAAACGACTATAAATACAATACTTGACCTCCTAAACTTCATTATAACAACCCTAATCGTCCCACAACTCGTCCCAACACACACACAACCTCTGGAACACGATTTTGGATCAAAATACACGATTTCAAGCCTATTACATCAATCTATCATAAACCTAAGGTGTGGTTTTCATTCATGCAACCTTTAATAATGTTTTTATTGAATCCCTAATGGTCCAGACCTGTTTATAAACGTATGTGTCTTCTGAAATTCGTTAATAATCGTTGTTAATTGGATTCTAGCTATTATGCATGTTGTATGTGTGTTTATAATTAAAAGATAGGGTTTTTGTGATTCAAGAAGGATTGTTAGCATGATATTAAGGTAGTTACAGATTGATGATGATAGCATGTTGATGAGATCTGAGTAATTGTTCATTAGGGTTACGGTTATGCATGTTAATGTGAGGTTTCATGCTATGTGTATTGTTTTTGGGATACATGGTTGCATGCAGGGCTGATAGAACGAGGTTAAACGAAGGATTTTGATTGAAATATGTTTGATATGGTTGTTTGATTGATATTTGATGTTTACACACGTTCTGGAATTGATTTGGAGTGTTAAACGCGCGAAAAACCGGAACAGCTGGGCTATAGGCGATTAGCAATCCTAATCGCCTATGCTATAGGCGATTAGGAGGCTATTCGCCTGATAGGAAACCCTAATCGCCTATAGTATAGGCGAATAGGGGCCTAATTGCCTTTACTTCATGCGATTACGATCCTAATTGCTAGTTAAGCCCTGAATTGCATGCCTTACGACGTAATCGCCTGTAAACTCATGATTTGCATACCGCATGACCCTAATCGCCTATAGTATGGGCGATTAGCCTTCCTAAATGCCTGTTGACCCACATAATCACTAGTTGACTTTTCCTAATCGCCTGTACTGCTGCTGTAAGTGTAATTTAGCATTTCGGGACCCGATTGGACACTTAGGAACATGCTAGGAACCCCGTAACATACCTAGTAACTTGGTAACATGTGCTCGGACTTATTTATGTGATACTTGAACTATGTGCTACAACTTGTTGGACTTTAACGTATGTTAAGTGTGATTGCATGATTGTATGTTTGAGAGTGCAAGTATAACACGGGAGTCTCGGGTCACCAATGGGATGTCGAGTCTTGTACATTGGGTTAATTTAACAGTCACAGTGTTTTCAAACGAACTTGGTTATGGTCTGGACATCTAGGGACTAACTAACCTACGGTTATTAGTCTAATTACTTGTAACTGTCATATGTTAGGTCGCCGCCTTACGGGGCTAACATAGCTTGCTGATTTTATTCGTTTTACGAAGTAACGCAACCTAAGGTGAGTTTACGGCCCCTCTTTTAACTGGTTTCACTTTTTGGGGGAGAAAACATGTGTTAAACTTATGTTTTGGTAACAACTGTCATACTATGGGTTTCTATGGTTTACTATACGATCTTTGGAAGTCCCGGGGGAAACCATGAATGTGCGGGTTAGCACAACGGGGAAATGTGAATAGATCTATTGGGAGTGACCAACCCCGCTCGTCGGCTTGGAGGGTCGGCGAGTGCATATTGTCTCAAACAGGAACAGGTTTACTATTCGGGCACGACATCTGGTTTGCGAGTTAGTAATGGTTTTCCAATCGTTGTAGTAACAAAACATACGCCTAGCTAGCGTACTTGGTTTACAAATTGATATAGTACGGACAGGTTGAACTTGATACTTTGATTTCAAAACCTGTGAACTCACCAGCATTTTTGTGCTGACGTAACTCTTACATGTTTTCTCAGGTCGCTAAGGTAGCACTACGGAACTAGGGCGCACGCGTCTGCACGGCGTCTAGTTAGGGTTGCATGGTTTTCGAACATTGAATATTTTGGTTTACTTTTGGATTATGTTTTGAGAATAAGCTTCCGTTGTATTTGGGGATTTTAAACTAAGTTTTTGAAATTGCATATGTTCATTTAGATTTGTTTATTGTGATCGTTGACTTGGATCCTGGTTTGTCATGCGCCTCGCGGTAAAACTCCGCAAGTGGATTTTGAGGGTGTGACACTTGCACCAATCGAGTTTGTCCTGTTTTCTGAGTGTTATGTGTCTTATATCCAATTCTTGATGCAAAACAACTATCAAGCATGAGGTCTTATTGGAAGCAGTCTCTCTATTTATATGGGGTAGAAGTGAGGCTATCTACATCTTACCCTCATCGAAGCGTACTTTAACTTTGCTATTGATGAGATTTACTGAGTATGATGATAATGATGAGCTAGATAAGAATTTTGCTGTTAAAAAATAAGTTAATTAATTAAGAAAAGGGGTTTTGAGTTTGGAAAAAAAAAACCCCTCATATTCATTCAAGTAAATGAATTCTAACATTTTTTTTATCCAAATTCATCTCCGCCTTTTAACTTCTTTAACATTAATAATATCAAAACATGATTATTTTTTTAATCCAACGCATCACAAATTTCAATTTTTTAAAAGATTCTGTAAGACAAATACAATGATAGAGATCTTAAAAGATAAATGTGATATCACAAAACAAAGCAAATGAGTACATGAGACTATCTATAGAAGAAAACGGAACAACCATCTAACTAACCGACTCTACCATGAGGAGAAATGATCTAGATCAAAACCAATAGTGTTCGGCCCAGTAATAAAAGCATGTTGCCCAACAGGAGGTAACTACGATGGAGCAGGCCCACTAACTTGCAGTAGCAACAAGCCAACAATTGAGTTTAATGGGCTATGAGCAATACCACCAGGCTGACCAAAACCCAAATTAGCATTATTGAGTGTTGGGCCATAATCAACCAACAGGAGGTAACTATGTTGGAAATTAGGAATCCAGTAGGTTAGCCAAGGTTTGATAATCTTAAGATCTTGGTTTCCAACATAGTTTTCATTACCAAGATAATTCCAAATGTCATAAGTAAGATTCTGAACCTACCTGTCAGCTCGAATACCTTTATTTATTTTATTAATTAATTAATCTTTAGAAAAATCAT
Organism: Ambrosia x helenae; assembly: GCA_030844895.1. Classification (NCBI taxonomy): domain Eukaryota; kingdom Viridiplantae; phylum Streptophyta; class Magnoliopsida; order Asterales; family Asteraceae; genus Ambrosia; species Ambrosia x helenae. The sequence goes on from CM061233.1 coordinate 115,398,756, forward strand.
AAATCAATTTTAAACCAAGTGTTAAGTCTTAGTTGAGTCTAGTTTTGATTTATGGTAGTGTCTTTAGTGTTCGATACTCGGTCTTACTTGTTTACTACGTTGCGGTCGGTACACTTGCCGTGAATGTGTAGTTTATTTGTTAGGTCGTTTTAGTTAAAGTTTGTGTCTAGATTAGTTTATTTTTATATACCATTTACAGCACATCAATAACGATGCCGATGATGTCGAATTTCTGGCTAAATTCATCGCCGAAGAATATAGAGTTGTAATCAAAGCCACCACATAACCATCTGTTTTCTCCCATAACTCACGATCAACAGATCCAAGAGATGGAACATGTACGTTTTCTTTCAAGAATTGAAGCAACCCAAGAGTTTTAAGAACTATAATAATTTGGTGCTTCTAATTCAAGTAATTCTGATCATCGAGTTTAACTAAAAGAAAATTTGTGATGATTGGTAGAGAATTCAATTGATTTGGTGTAACATCGTTTGTTGTAGATATAGAAGATGAGTCTGCCATAGAAGCAGAAAGAATTAGAAACATAAACAAAGAAGAAAATCAGAGAAATGACCGGAAAAACAGACTTTTCATCAGAAATTAGAATTGTCCAAACATAAAGAAATTGGAGAATAATAGGATAGAAGAACAAAGCAGAAGAAGAAAAGATGATCGGAGAAGATGACCGAAAAACAGAGTGTTTCACCAGAGAACAGAGTAAAGGATTGCAGGAGAAGACAAAAAGTCGTCAGAACCCTAGCTTTCTTGCTTTGATATCATGAAAGACTATGATAGAGCTCTCAAAAGATAATGTGATATCACAAAACAAAGGAAATGAGTACATGAGACTATTTATAGAAGAAAACAGAGCAACCACCTAACTAACCGACTCTAACAACCTCTACTGGTCACCGTCAATTATCTGCACAAGAAACAACTACATACTCTAACATTCTGGTTTCACTTAATAATACAATTCCTTCAAATTCCATTGTGTTCATAAATCAACTCCTTTGTATTCAAAGTTCTAGTTCCCTTGACACATTCCGAATCTTTCAAAATAATATTTTGTGAATTGAACGCTCTAAGACCATGTGTAGTGGAGGGCTTTATTTATAAAGCCCTCCTTCCTGATTGGTCCACGTGGCTGTTGAGTCAGCATGGAGAGATAAACTGAAAAAGGGGTGTAGTGGTAGTGTGAAAAAAGGGGCGCTATTTATTATTTTAATTTAGAAAAAAAAAAACCAAAACAAACTTCTTCCTTCTTCTTTGTCTGCCCACCAAGATCATCATCACCATCCCAAACCCTTCTTCCTCATCACCACCACCATCAGCCACAAACACCATCATCTTCCCTTCTTCGTCTGAAACAAACACCATCACCTCCACCGTAAACCACTATCTTCTTCATCATCATCACCACCACGTTCACCTTCTTCTTCATCATCACCCACCACCTCCGCCGCCGGCTTCATCACCACCACCACCACCTTCTAATTCATCATCACCCACCACTTTACCGTTTTTTCTTCTGCTCGTCCACGTGTCACATAGCCATTGGCTATGACAAAACTTGCACTGGCGTTATTGAAATGGCGCCATACATGTTTGTTGGGCTATAGCGCCCCATAGTTCCGGTGTTACCGGCGCTATATCTCCAAATCACGCCACATAACGCTTCCACTACACCCGGTCTAAGAGTCTCGTCTGTCCTCATTGATTTAAAAAGGTTGCACACAACGTTCAAAGTCTTCATTTATAGCCTCTTTAGTCTTTTGTAATAGATTATAGATTGATATTGTAAATATAGTAAATGTTTTATCATTTAAGTCATAGTTATCTCTTCCCTAATATAGGGCTATGTATTTTTGTATATAATGATATCTCAATGGAATGATAATCAAGCATTGAACCTAATTATTCTTCATGGTATCAAAGCCTAACCCTAATTCACCTTCTTCCTAAATCGCCGTCCAACTATACCTTCTTCTCCGATTTTTTTTTTCCTTCCCTTATACCGTCGATCACAGCAGCCCTCAATCTTCTTCGTTGCTTGTTGATCATGTCGGCTATTCATCCCGCTGTCACCGTCACCAATATTAAAAACTTCATCCCTCTCATCCTTGATCGCCAGACCGAACATTATAACACTTGGGCTGAACTGTTCGTCATTCACTGTAAAGCGTATGATGTGCATGATCATCTCTTACCCCGTATACCTCCCACCACAACCACGGCCTCTAAGGAAGCCGAACCATCCTCCAAACCTACATATCAAGAGTCTTGGGAATGCATCGATGCCATCGTTCTCCAGTGGATCTATGGCACTATCACCCAAGATCTCGTCCACACCATAATGATCTCTAACACTACTGCCTATGATGCCTGGTGCCGCCTCAAAAACCTTTTCTTAGATAACCAAGCCGCTAGAACCATCGCCCTACAAAACAAGTTTTTCAACACCCGCTTAGAACGATTTTCTGACATGTCCTCTTACTGCCAACACATGAAGCTATTATATGACCAACTTATTAGCCTAGGAGCCAATGTCACCGAAAACCAACTAGTCATGCAAATCCTCACCGGCCTCACCGAACCCTATGAAACCATCAAACTCATTCTCCAACAAACTAAACCTTTACCCGATTTTTATAATACCCGCTCTCAACTCTGCCAAATCGAGGACCAGAAAATCACCCAAACATCTCTCTCCGCCCAATCCGCTGGAACCGCCCTTAATACCATTACCTCCAACTCGCCACAACCCAACACCAACCAAAACTCCAACCAATCTGAAACAACCGATGGCGGATGCTCCCGTGGCCGTGGTCGGGGTCGTGGAAGCTACGGTCGTGGAAGATTCCAACAACCTGTTTGGCAGCCACAATCCTCTTGGCAGCCTTCTCCTTGGGCCGGCTTTTCTCCACAGCCTCAAACATTTACCCCTTGGGCCCAATGGGGGTGTCCACCTTGTCCATACCCTAGCAGCCCACTTACCAGCCCACATACCTTTTACCCTTCACCTTATCCAGCCCAACAAAACTCCTACACACCTCAGGCGGCCCAGCAGCAATCCACGTCAGGCACTAAATCTGGACAGGCCCATCAGTCCCGCTCTTCCAACACAGCAGGCCTACTCGGCCCGAAACCTGACTCCTCTCAGTCAGCCCAATCTTATGCTGCATCCTACTCTCCCACGGATATAGCTCAAGCCCTTTACAACTTGGCGATTCAAAACAATGACTCCTCTTGGACCATGGACACCGGGGCAACAGGTACAATGTCTCCTCAATTTGATAAGTTCTCCTCTATTTTTAATTCTAGCATTATTCGCAACATTATTGTTGGGAATGGTAAAACCATTCCGGTTTTAGGCCAAGGCAACATTACCTTACCACCACCATTCCTACCATTCAAACTTAACAATGTCCTTTATGCCCCTAACCTTGTCAAAAACCTTATATCTGTACGTCGTTTTACAACTGATAACCATTTATCTGTTGAATTTGACCCATATGGTTTTACTGTGAAGGACCTCCAGACCAGGAAACCTATCCTACGGTGCAATAGCTCTGGGGATCTCTACACTCTCAGCCCGTCCAACATCACCAACCTCACCACTGCTTCAACATATGCAGCTATCTCTCAAGACATTTGGCATCAACGGCTCGGTCACCCAGGCCCCGCCATTTTAAATAATTTAAAAACTTCTAGTTCTATTAATTGTGGTTCTCTCAATAATAAAACTTGCAGTGCTTGTATTTTTGGTAAACACACTAGACTTCCGTTTTTTGCTTCTAATACAAGTACTCATATGCCATTTGATCTTGTTCATAGTGATGTGTGGACCTCCCCTATTATGTCTAACGGGGTCATCACTATTATGTGTTGTTTTTGGATGATTTTACTATTTTTTTATGGACTTACCCAATTGCCCATAAATCCGATGTCTTTGCCATGTTCACCAAATTTAACTCCTTTGTCCAAACCCAATTCAACACTAAAATAAAACAACTCCAATGTGACAACGGTCGTGAATATGCCAATAATCAGTTTTATAATTTTTGCACCTCTAACGGCATGCACTTCCGCTTTTCCTGCCCCCACACCTCCTCCCAAAATGGCAAGGCTGAACGTAAAATTAGAACCATCAACAACCATATGCGCACCCTTTTGGCCCACTCTTCAATGCCCACCACCTACTGGCCTCATGCCCTTGACACTGCCACTTATCTCCTCAACATCATCCCGAGTAAAATACATAATTTTCAAACCCCCACCCAAAGACTATACCGATGCCTACCCTCCTATGATCACCTTCGTGTGTTCGGGTGCGTCTGTTACCCTCTAATCCCACACACCACAATTCACAAACTAGCCTACCGGTCTTACCCATGTGTCTTCTTGGGATACCCTTCAAATCATAGAGGGTACAAGTGTCTTGACCTTAAAACCCGTACCATCACCATAAACCGACATGTCTTGTTTGACGAAACCATATTCCCATTTTCCAAATCCCACAAAACTACCCCTCACACCTACACATTCCTAGATGACCCCCCTCACCCATCCATTTACACCATACCCCCAGCCCCACATAACCCACCATTTGCCCCCACAACCCAACTCTCCTTCCTCTCCTACGCCTACTACCCAAGCCCAAATTCTCCCTACATCGGCCCAACAACAATCTACCACTTCCAGCCCAACCTCGCCTACTGTCCATCCACCTCATTCACCCGACCTACCTCCTGGCCCAATTAACCTCGACCACCTCCCGGCCCAATCCCCTACTGCCAACCCAGCCCGTCCAATCCTCCACTCCGCCCTCACCCACTGTACCGCACCCACCACCACCTCCCCTTACCCGCACCATTCACACCCGGGCCATGTCCGGTATCTCTAAACCCAAACAAATATTTAACCTTTCTACCTCTACCATTGCACCTTTACCAAAGAACCCCAAAGATGCCTTGGCTAAATCGGAGTGGCATAATGCCATGAAAAACGAATTTAATGCTTTAATTAAAAACAAGACTTGGGAACTTGTCCCGAGACATCCTGATATGCATATTATTCGTAGCATGTGGCTCTTTCGCCACAAATACAGGTCTGATGGTACACTTGAGCGATACAAGGCTCGTTTGGTTTGTGATGGTAGTAATCAGGAAATTGGGGTTGATTGTGGTGAAACTTTTAGCCCGGTAGTTAAACCGGCCACTATCCGTACTGTGTTGACTCTGGCACTTTCTCAGTCGTGGCCCATCCATCAATTGGATGTCACCAACGCATTTCTACACGGCCACCTTACTGAGACTGTTTATATGTATCAACCCATGGGGTTCAGACATCGGGATTTTCCCGATCATGTATGTCGATTGACAAAATCTCTCTATGGTCTCAAACAGGCACCAAGGGCATGGTACCAAAGATTCACTGATTTCGTCACTTCTATTGGTTTCTTACAAAGCAGATGCGATAATTCTCTGTTCACATACCATCACGGGGGTGATACAGCTTATTTGTTGATTTATGTTGATGATATTATTCTCACCACTTCTACAGATTCTCTTAGGAAGAAGCTCATGGGCAGCCTCGCGGCTGAATTTGCCATGGAAGATCTTGGACCTCTCAGTCATTTCTTAGGTATATCTGTCACTCGGACAGGTGACCAGATGTTTCTATCTCAGCAATCGTATGGGTTGGATATAGTTAGTCGTGCAGGTATGGAGTCTTGTAAACCGGTTGCAACCCCAGTTGACACAAAACCCAAATTAAGTGCTACGGCAGGTGCCCCGTTTGAAAACCCATCATTATATCGCAGCTTAGCAGGTGCTCTACAATATCTGACTTTTACCAGGCCTGACATTTCTTATGTTGTTCAACAAATCTGCATTCACATGCATAGTCCAGCCACTGATCATTGGAACGCCCTGAAACGCATCATCAGGTATATTCGTGGCACTTCCGAATTTGGTCTTACCTTATCATCTTGCGCAGATATCTCTCTTCGGGCTTACACTGATGCGGACTGGGCTGGCTGCCCAGACACTCGTCGCTCCACGTCTGGTTATTGTGTTTACATGGGTCCTAATGTTTTAACATGGTCATCGAAAAGGCAATCCACTATCTCTCGATCCAGTGCTGAAGCTGAGTACAGGGCAGTTGCTAACGTTGTTGCTGAAGTTTGCTGGATCCGCAACCTTCTTTTGGAATTGCGCCGCCCACTCTCCAAGGCCACACTGGTATATTGCGACAACATCAGTGTAGTTTACCTCTCACACAATCCAGTGCAACATCAACGCACCAAACATATTGAACTGGATATTCATTTTGTTCGCGAACAGGTTCAACGTGGCACCATTCGAGTTCTTCATACTCCTACACGACTACAGATTGCTGACATCTTTACCAAAGGACTCCCGTTCGTGTTATTTGATGACTTCCGCTCCAGTCTCAACATTCGCCCTCCTACTGCTTCGACTGCGTGGGTGTAATAGATTATAGATTGATATTGTAAATATAGTAAATGTTTTATCATTTAAGTCATAGTTATCTCTTCCCTAATATAGGGCTATGTATTTTTGTATATAATGATATCTCAATGGAATGATAATCAAGCATTGAACCTAATTATTCTTCATTTTGCTCAGTCCGTCACGTCATAGAAGTGAACAAAAATCTAATTCATTTCAAATACAAAATCAAGAATTAGAATGTTATTAATAGAATGGAAGAACATGTAAATTTGGGTGTAGTGGATGAAAATATACATTCATGCAGTTAATAAAAATCTATGGGTGGGCCCTTAGAATGACACTAATAATAAAGGGGTCATGTGCGGATCGGGTCCAACAAGTGGTTCTGCACATGATGGATATAACATGGGCAATATTGGACGACAACAGTCGTTATACATTCATCCACTCTTTTATTTACATACTAAAATATCATCCTAAATCTTTACAAGCATCATTCTTGTTAGCTCAACCAACTATTTTCGATCCAAATTCCAACTTGTTAAGTTTTAATTAGATTTGAGTAATTTTATTCACAAAGAGATCGATGACACATAATTTGTTTGATTGAAATGATTATAGAATAGCAATAAGAATCGAAGATAATAACTTTGATCGTGATCGCTAGTGTATTTGAATCCTATAAATATTTTTAGTTACACAAAATTAAGAAAAAAAAACTTGAGTTTTAGACACAAAGCTTTTATGCACTTGTATTTGTGCTAATTATGGTGTTTTCCAAATCATGCAAACCAATTCATACATTAGACTGGACGGAGTGGGGGCGGGAAGGGGGAACACCACCACCACCTTGGCGTGGAGAGGGCAGGAAGGAGGGGGTGGGGAGAAGTTTCTTGGCGTGGGGCTTGGGGTGATGGTGATGTGGCACCACTTGATTGACCAGATTTTTTTTTAACTTTAACACAATATAATATTATTTCCTTCCCCCTCTCTCTTCCCCCTTCCACTCCCCACAATCCCCCCCCCCCCCCCACAGAGGTCCTACAAGTGCCACATGGCGCTTCATCCCCCCACCCCCACCACTCCGAGTAGTCTTAGGGTAACGAATAATTGTTTTAGAATTTTAACATTTTTCAGTCATCAACACATTAATACATTATGGTAACCTTCTTTCATGAACGCATAATGGTCAACTTTTGATCATCAGGGCGTGATGATCCACTTTCGGTTAGACTATCCGGAGTGGGAGGGGGGAAAGAGGGGGATGAAGCGCCATGTGGCATTTGTGGGACCCATGTGGGGGGGAAAAAAATTGTGGGGAGTGGAAGAGGGGAAGAGAGGGGGGGGAAGGAAATAATATTATATTGTGTTAAAATTAAAAAAAAAAAAAAAGCTGCCCAATCAAGAGGTGACACCTCACCCCACGCCGGTGAGTTGCCCCCCGCCCCAAGCCCCACGCCAGGACCGGCGGCGGTGTTCCCGCCCTTAAAAGCCCTTCCCGCCCCCCACTCCGTCTAGCCTTATGAGTATTGCATTACTGGTGTTGGAAGATCTGATCAATCTCATGGGTTGGTCAACGTTGGTCATCATATAGGCTCAGCCTTGATCTGTGCCTATACTTGCTAACGCCAAAGAATATCCAATTAAGTAAATTAAATATAATGGGATGTTTGAACCTACACATTATAATAGATTTATAGCCTAGAATTAAGTGGACATGATATTAGTTCGTAAAGCTAAAAAGTACAAGGATGCGAGGGCATGTGCGAAATCACATGGGGTTTGTGTCGGTGTCATGTTGATATATACATACACCATTTAACTTCTTTCTAAACATTATCTTCAAAGTTGAGGCATATGAGCCCTTAAAGCAAGATACTATGATAATGTCGTTATTTCTTTAATTTCATTTGCAAATGTCCCGCCATCATGATCCGTATTGTATTTCATGTTGTCATCATCTAATTCGATTCGGTTTTTCTGTTTTTATTTTTTTTATTCTATTATTATTATTCATTTATTTATTTTTTGCAAAAGCGAAAGCCGAAAGGTGTAACTTTTATAAAACTCTTCTTTGACATTTCGTAAAAGAAAAATTATACAAACTTGATACCTTTTAATATATGTGAACACACATTTATATAGGGGAGACTTGATATAATGAAATGCATATAACTTTTTTAAGAAGCGTGTGACGGGCTATAAAAAAGCATGTAGCATGGTTGTTATATTAATTTTATTGTTGTTTTTTTTTTTGGAGTATGTATACCTTATTCCTTTATTTTCGTAGTGCCAGTACTAACAAAACAAGCTCAAGAATCCACAAAAGAGCCTTTACCTTTACAGATTTGACACACTATATATTGTATTAGTTTCAACGTGTGATGACAAAATCAAATGTGTTAAAACCATTACATTAGTACGTCAAACTTGCATGCGTGGTTGTAATGATTTTAACAAACCGTTATAAAACTATTTATCAGACTCATTACAACATTGTAAAATTATACGTATGGAACATATAAATGCGTTACAATACAATTCGTTATAAATTTTGACCGTCACATGTATTGAATATGAATTATGTTTATTTTTATCATAAGAAAGAAGTGTATCACGACCAATCTATGAGCAACTTTGCCTCCCAGATTTTTTTGTTCCTCATCTCAAGAAAAAATAAATAACTACCATTGGCTTCATATCATCTACAAATTGGGTTTTAATAATATATCTTATCCTTAAATATAATATCACATACTAAATTGAAATCATAAATTTATTTTAATAGATAGCAATTAATATCTTTTAGCAGGGATGAGAGGGAATGTGACCACTAGCCTTGTGTCGGACCAAATTGGAACCCGTGAACCAAATTGTTCCCTAACCCGAACCCGTACGTCTACAGTGCAAATATGGACCGGCATGCAGGCTACCATAACAATATCTATGTTTCTTCATCTATAAATACCTACAACACACTCCATATATCTTCCATCAAATCATCTCCTTGTCTTCCATCTCCTTAACCACAATGGCTAAGTTCTTCGCTGTCTTCCTCTTAGCTCTGATCGCCATTTCGATGCTTCAAGCTACTGTAAGTCTCTTTGATTTTAACCTCCAACTGTTTGATCAAAGTTTTTAAAACATTATTATTGAATACATTTTGTTCGTTTTCGTTGAATTAGGTATCTGCTAATGGAGGACAACGCGGAGGATTTGGACCTGGAAGTTTAACGAGCTCTCGTAAGTTTCTTGATCTGATGTTACATTATTAGACTAATAATGTGATTATGATTAGTTAGAGGTGATCATCATCATCATACTCAGTTAATCTCATCTATAGCAAAGCTAAGGTAGGGTCTGAGAAGGGTAAGATGTAGACAGCCTTACCTCTAACCCTAAGTATAGGGAGGCTGCTTCTAGTGAGACCTCCGATGTGGTTTGGTATCAAGCCTTGGACATAAGGTACAAAACACTTAGCAATCGGGACAAACCCGATCGGTGCATGTACCCGTTTGTCTTTTGGCTATCCACGCCACCACATGATGCATGATTAACCGTCCGTCGTTTTTAACGTTGTCTTCACGAAATTAGTTAGAGGTGATATTATGTAAATATAATTAAAGGTAGTACTCTCTAAATATGGTTATTATATACCTTCTTTACATTGTAAAACGTTCATAACACTCATGCGATGCAATGCAATGCAATGCAATGCAATGCAATACAATACAATACAATTACAATTACAATTACAATTACACGTGTATAAAGGTGTTTTAGCTTACATCTAGTTAATTTTATGTTCAATTCACCATTAACGCGGTTGTGATCAGTGGTGGACCATGATTTATTTTCTAGAGGGGTCGATCAGGGGGTTTAACCGAATTTTTAAGAGGGGCAATAGATTTTCGCCTACAAATTACACTAATTTTTATAATGGGGCAGCCGCCCCCCACAACTCCATAGGTCCGCCCCCTGGTCATGATTGTGAAATTTTGACAATAATAGTTGCAACCGAGTACTGATTTGTGCGATATTGTCGATCTGATCTTACATCAAGTTAATATTCTCTCCGATTCTACATAAGCGCAGTTGTGATTATGAATTCTTACTGATTTGTGCAAAACTGAACAGAGTGTCCTGGACAATGCATAAGGAGATGCAGCAAAACTCAGTACCACAAGCCATGCATGTTCTTCTGCCAAAAATGCTGTGCTAAATGCCTGTGTGTTCCACCTGGTTTCTATGGAAATAAACAAGTTTGTCCATGCTACAACAACTGGAAGACCAAGGAAGGTGGTCCTAAATGCCCCTAGATCGATCGAGTTCATCGATATTTATAGAATTAATTAACATCGGTATTTTATGCCATAGTTGGTTACTGGAGTATTAATATTGCTATATGGATCTACATCTACTATATAAGTTATACTTTTTGATATTCAATGCTGTAAGTTGTAAAAGTGTGATGTCCCATTTGATCGAATGTGAAAATGGACTAACGGATTATAATACTGTTAGTTAAGAGTGCCGCACTCCATTGATGCAGGACTGTTGCATCTCACATGTGATTGGGCCCCATGTATTTCACACTTAATATTTCATTCTATTATAATTTATAAATATATTTAGATATTTAGTATTCTTACTTTGCATTTTTTTTTTTTTTTGCTAAATTACTTATCTTTTATTTTTTGCTAAATTACTTTTGCATTGGATGTATTTTTTTACATGAGTTTGGTTGTTGGAAATGAAACTTGCATAACACATGATCGATATCAAATTCTATTTCCTATTTATTTGATAGTGTTAAATATATTCCAATGATATTGAAGTGAAAAGAAGATGAAGTTATATACCATTTAAAGTTATATACCATTTAATACCTTGACAATGCGAAATTGTTTTCAGTAGTTCAAACTACTGGAATTTGTTTGGTCGGACGCCGGCGCCGGCAATTGTAAGTGAGTAGGTGCAGCGGCATAGGCATAGGCATAGGAAGAAGAAACATACCTACCAGGCTTTTCTAGCCCAATGCCCAAAACCTATAAGTAACTAGTAGGAATGTTCGCGCGTTGCGGCGGGTGCATCTGTTTTGCCCTTCGTGCATCGTGTTTGTTGGTTATTCGTTATGATGAAGTAGAAAACAACGATGTATAAAATATATGTTATTAAAAACTGAAACTCATAAGTATATCTTCTGAATATTTTAAATATGTACATCACAATAGGCCATTCTATTCCTTGCAACACCCTTATATTGGCCCACGTCCTTTGGTAGGACCCTTTTTATGTATCTCAAAGGCAGATAAGTATGCCATCGTAGAGTGGTGCTTAGCGTAGTGAAGTGGCGTTGTATCTCTTAATGACCATAAGATTGTAGTGGAACTGATGTAATTACTAAAATGCAGTTTGTAGTGTGCAACATATTTCTATTATTTTAGGGAACCCGCGAGATACAGCGGAGTCAATGTTTTTCATAGATACTCTCGTTTTATGTTAGTTTGACAAGCGCCGTAACAAATATATTAGACCAAACAAATTAGTAATTAATATAGTTAAAACTACCAAATCAAATGATAAGAACTTGTCTTCGTTTGGATATGTAAGCAATTGGTGACTTCGTGAGATCAAAAACTTAAATTATATTCCTAGAAGCTTATAGTTATAGAGAAAACAAAAAAAACATCGAGGAAGATGATGACGTTGCTCATGAAGTATCTCTACCATATTTGCTTGTATAAACATCAAGCCTACATATATCGCTCACTTTAATGGGTTGAAACGTGTCTTGGGTTGGGTGTGTTGGCAAACTTCAAGCCTACATATTCATTTGTGTGTAGAAGTGTCACATCATACCATCCTGCAACCACATAAATTTTAAAAGAATATATAAATACATAATATATGATGTAATTTATTTACTATAAACATTGAAAGATATTTAAGTTATGCATGTGAAGAGTCTTCACATTATTTATATACCAAATACATGACCACTATTTATAGGACTATAACATTGATACAAACATAATAAAGACATGGAGGTTATGAATGTAAAGAGTCACCACATTATTGTTAATTTCCTCATCAATTTTATAATTATGTTTAAATTAATTTCTTAACAATTTAATATTTAGGTAGAAAGACAATTTTACCCCCTAAATGACTTCAATAAGCATTGTACTATAAGCAATAAAGGTTGTATTTACTTAAATTTTGCAGGTATCTTTTACTGATGCTTTATAATATAGTATAGATATAGAAGATAAAGATTCGGGTTGATTCAAACATCATACCAAATACATGACCACTATTTATAGGACTATAACATTCATACAAACATAATAAAGACATGGAGGTTATGAATGTAAAGAGTCGCCACATTATTGTTAATTTCCTCATCAATTTTATAATTATGTTGAAATTAATTTCTACAACAATGTAATATTTAAGTAGAAAGACAATTTTACCCCCTAAATGACTTCAATAACCATTGTATTATAAGCAATAAAGGTTGTATTTACTTAAATTTTGCGGGTATCCTTCACTTTATGCTTTATAATATAGTATAGAAGATAAAGATTCGGGTTGATTCAAATATAATACCAAATACATGACCACTATTTATAGGACTATAACATTGATACAATTCATACAATTCAGTAGCGTTGAGGTCATAGAACATGCTGGCTTCTGAAAGCTTCATGGAGAAAAACTAAAAATGCAGAAAGAAGAGAAAAAACTATACTAATTAATTTTGAAAAATATTTTCTCATCGATAATTCTGAATATTGTTTGTTTATTGTTTTAATTCTTAGTTGCACAATTAAATTACCTCAATTTGATTCTGCAACGATCGAACATAGTTGATTATTACATCCAACATCAGTGGCATTCCCATTGTCTATAGCAAATAACTACATTTTTTTTTTGAAAGGCGAATTTCTTGCTCCTTGTGAGACTTGAACTCAAGACCTCACACTTTTAGTGTATTAAAAGGTTTTGCCTTACCACTGGACCACCAACCCCAATGGCAAATAACTACATTTAAATGGAGCAAAACAATGATATATTATGAAGAAAATTTTTTGTAATTGTTAAAGAACATATGAACAAGTAGAAAAAAATGTATATATGTGTATAAATATTAACTCATATCTTTATACCTTGTAGCATCCGAGAACCATATCTTGCAAGCGTCTTAACTTCTCATTGATTTTTTTCTCTTCTCATCTAATGAAGACATAATTTTTTTAGACAAAACAATGTTTCAAAGCATAAAATTAGTTCTAAGATTTTGTTTGGGTTATGAAAAGACTATTAGCATTCAAGAAATTGATTATAATGAAGTATATATAATAATATGGATGAGGGGTTGAAAGGTCTCACATTTAAGATGCATCATAGGTTAGGTTGTATTTTGTGTTTTAAAAGTTGGACATAAGGGCATAATTGGGATAAGATTTTAGGATATGAGGTATTGAATTATGTTAAATTTACTAATCTACCCTCCTAAGTGTCTTAATTGTCACAACTATACCAATAATACCCTTAATTTTTTTGCTTAAATATGTTGTACATGTTGCTTGTTAAGTTGTATAGAAATGCAAATTACCATGTTGTACATCACTCCTCCTTAATAAGATAATATAGATAATATAGATTAAGTATTTAAGTAATGTTATTGAGTGGGCTTTTTTAAAAATGGGCCTATACAATATCTAATAAGTCTAAATTAATTATTTGAGTTTTTGGTAATCAAATCACAAAATCACGGGAGTAGTAAATATTGCCTTTATGTTCACAATCATTTACCTATTATTATTTTTTAGAACGCGGCCTTTATAATTTTTGCTTATGAAATTGGCTTAATTTTTTTAACAACATAAGAGTTAAACATTTCGTTTTAGGTATAATAGCAAGTTGAATTGAGTGGATAAGTGATGTTTTTATTTTAAAATTAGTCAATGATTTACAAGTGTTTTTTTTTTCAAATGAACTCGAATTTATTGTATTATATGGTAATAAGTATGAACAATTTTACATAATCATTAAATGGATACGTATGTATTGGTTTACCAGACCTATTTCGACCCAACTTGTTTTGACCCGTATTTTTTAACACAATTAATTTGTGCCCCCCGTCAAAATAAATTCTGGATCCGCCACTGTGTGAAATGTGATCGTATCAGACATCGAACTTGTTGTCTTACCGGCCCACTGGCCTAATTGGATTTAATAATTGAATGACGTCACAAATTGTGACACCCGGCAAATTCTGGTTAACAACGTTGTCTAGATGAAAGTCTACCTTAGCGAGTCACGCGTATATTGTACTTAACTGGGTTAGTTAAGTCGGGTTATAGTTCGGGAACTATTGGTTTAGTCTAGAGGATCATTGGATGTTGGTCTAGAGGTTCATTAGATGTCGGTCCTTAACCAAGTGTACAAACGGTGACGATCGGTAGGATCGTCAGGGCATACGGAACGTACGAGTCTCGAGTCCCGGGAATTGGTGAACGAGTGTAAATATGTGTATTTACTTGTGTTATGTGTTTACAATCATTATATGACTTGTCGGTACGTGAATATGCATTAACATATGTTAAAACGGGGTTTAACGCGCAAAACGCACCAAACCAACCCCTACAGGCGATTAGGAAGCCTAATCACCTGTAGGGGAGGCGAGTAGAGGACCTTAGGGGCGATTGGAGCCCTACTCGTGTGTATGTAGGGGCGATTAGGCCCAATCACCTGCACAATCATGCGATTAGCAGCCCTAATCGCATGAAACTGCTGCATACTCGCCTATAACGTGCTGGACGACTAGAAACGCCTATAAATACAATGCTTAACCTCCTAAACTTCCTAATATCAACCCTAGTCGTCCCATAACCGCCCCAAACACATAAACAACCTCTGGAAGGCGATTTTGATCAAAAACACAAGGTTTCAAGGTCTAACCATCATTCTTTCATAATCCTAAGGTTTGATTCTCATCCATAACACTTTGTAAACGTTTTTAAGCAATCCCTAATGGTCCAGACCTGTTCATAAACGAAAAAGCTTTCTGAAAATCGTCAATAAGGGTTGTTAATCGGATTATAACTAATATACGTGCGTTATGGGTGTGTATGATTAGAAAGATAGGATTTTTATGATTCTTGATGATGATTTGATGGGTTATCATGCTAGGTCAGGATTGATATTGATAGTATGATAATAGGAATCTCAGTAATTGGATATTAGGGTTATGATTACGCGTGTTTGTATGATGTTGCATGCTATGTGAATTGGTGTTTGGATTACTTGGTTGCATGCAGGACTGATTATACGAGGTTGAACGAAGGATTTTGGGTAAAACATGTTTAGGATAGTGTTTGGGATGATATTGGGTGGTTACACACGTTCTGGATCTGATTTGGAGCGTTAAACGCGCGAAAAACCGGAACAGCAAGGTTACAGGCGAGTAGCATTCCTAATCGCCTATGTTATAGGCGAGTAGGGTGCTAATCGCCCATATTATAGGCGAGTAGAGGTCTACTCTTGTGTAAGATCAGGTGATTAGCCCTAATTGCCTATAAGTTCAGGGGAATAGCCCTAATCACTAGTAAGTTCAGGTGATTAGCCCTAATCACTAGAAAGTTCAGGGGAGTAGCCCCTAATCGCCTATAATAGAGGGGAGTAGCCCCTAATCGCCTATAATAGGGGCGAATAGGACTCCTAATTGCTAGTTGACCAACCTAAATGCTAGTTGACTTTTCCTAATCGCGTGTACTGCTGCTGTAAGTGTAAATTAGCATTCCGAGACCCGATTTAACATGTAGTAACATGCTAGGAACCCCGTAACATGTCTAATAACTTGGTAACATATATTTGGATGTATTCCGGTGATACGTGAACTATGTGCTATAACTTGTTGTGCGTTAACGTATGTTAAGTGTACTTGCGTTATTGTATGTTTTGGAGCGTAAACATAACACGGGGAGTCTCGGGTCACCAATGGGATGTCAAGTCTTGTACTTTGGGTCGGTTAAACAGTCACGGTGTTTTCAAACGAACTTGGTTATGGTCTGGACATCTAGGGACTAATTAGCCTGCGGGTTATTAGTCTAAGTACTTGTAACTGTCGTATGTTAGGTCGCCGCTTACGGGACTAGCATAGCAGCTGGGTTTACTCGGGTTAAGGAGTAACGCAACTTAAGGTGAGTTTACGGCCCCTCTTTTAAACTGGTTTTATACTTTCGGGGGAGAAAACATGTGTTAAAACGATTATTTGGTAACTACTGTCATACTATGGGTTTCTATTGTGTACTACACGATCTTTGGAAGTCCCGGGGGGAACCATGAATGTGCGGGTTTGCACAACGGGGAAATGTGAATAGCGCTATTGGGAGTGACCAACCCCGCTCGTCGACTTGGAGGGTCGGCGGGTGCATATTGTCTCAAACAGGAACAACAGGAACAACAGGAACTACATCGGGCATACTTTTGGTATTCGCGTTAGTAATGGTTTTCCAATCGTGGTAGTAACAAAACGTACGCCTAGCTAGCGTATACTGGTTTTCTATTTGTTATAGTATGGACAGGTGGACTTGGTACTTGGGTACAAAACCTGTAAACTCACCAGCATTTTTGTGCTGACGTAAACTTTTACATGTTTTCTCAGGTCGCTAAGGTAGCACGACTGGACTAGGGCGCACGCGTCTGCACGGCGTCTTAATAGGGTTGCATGGTCTTTTGAACGTTGAACTATTGTTTCATTATTGAGATATTGTTTTTAAATAAGCTTCCGCTGTAAACGGGGATTTTAAACTATGTTTTGAAATTGCATTTATGTTCATTTAGACTTGTTTATTGTGATCGTTGGTTTGGATCCTGGTTTGTCATGCGCCTCGCGGTAAAACTCCGCAAGTGGATTTTGAGGGTGTGACAGATTGGTATCAGAGCCAATGGTTATAGTGAACTAGGACTGCATGTAGAGTCTAGTCTATAGCCGAGTCGCACACACTAGACGATCACATGGTACTAAACGTTATAGTGGTTTACGTATGGTCTTGTCGGGGTGTCTCTAAATCGTTGGTCTTTCTACGTTACATCATCCGTTCTATCTTAGGTTGGGTTACTTGTTTTCTAGGCAGTGTGGTCTATTGGGGTAACTCGTGTGCTCTTGAGATTTGTCCAAGGCTCGGACATCTCCCTTTCGCACTCCAATAGAAACACTTGTCATGAACTACCGTAGTATTACGGTGTATGGCTAAGAGTCTATGTTCGGTGATTTGAACTTTGAACTAGGAGAACACTTGGAGGACCATGTAGAGCGTTTTATCATTTTGGGTGCACACAAAATCATAAAACGAAATGCATGGAAGCCCTAGTGAGCTCTGGGTTTGAGGGGATAGTCCTGGATTGGATCTAGCTTTGATCTTGTGAACATTAGTGGTTATCTTTAACTGCGAAACTAAATTTTCTCGTTCTTTCTGCCAGAATCATGTCTGGAGTGCGTGGAGGACGTGGAGGTGGTCGCAATGGTGGACGTGGTGGTGGTCGCGGTGGTGCTGGTGGTCGTGGTGGAGGTATTAACCTATCACAGGCTGATCTGAACAACTTGCTCCAAGCTGCCTTTCAGTTAGGGCACAACGGTGGTGGTAAGTTGTTTTATCCGTTTTCTTTGCCTCATTGGTGAACCTTGTTTACGTTATTCGTGGTTTCTCATACGTTTCATTTCAGGTGGTCCTGTTGACCCACCCCCACCCATGTGCACCTACAAGATGTTCCGGGACTGTAAGCCCCAGGAATTCTCTGGCACTGAGGGTGCGGTTAGCTTGCTAAGGTGGTTGGAGAAAGTGGAGTCGGTATTTCTGATGTGTAACTGTCTTCCAGAAGACCGGGTAAAGTATTCGGCTGCGTTATTTCAGGACGTGGCATTGACTTGGTGGAATGGTATCACCCAGAATATGGGTATTGGGGAGGCATATGCTATGCCATGGGAGAACTTTGTGCAGTTGCTGAAACGGGAGTATTGCCCGAGAGAAGAGGTACAGAAGCTGGAGCATGAGGTGTGGAACCTCAAGATGACTGGGTCGGAAATTGAGAAGTATACTGTGAGGCGGAATGAGTTGGCAGTGCTGTGTCCCGATCTGCACGTGCCAGAGTATCGTAAGATTGAACACTATGTATCAGGGTTAGTACCGGAAATTGCAGGGTTAGTGGCTGCTGGAAATCATCCTACTTATGCGGAGGTAGTTCGATCGGCCCATAGGATGACCAACTTAAAAGTGAATGAGGGGATTTTGCCTGCGAAGGGTTCGACTGTTAAGGCCCCAGAGAGCAACAAGCGCAAGTGGGAAAATGACGGGAAAGGGTCTGGGTCTGCACAGCAGGGTAAAAGGTTTGATAATGGGGGTTCATCTTCTTCGGGTAACAAGCAGGGTGGTTATGCGGGAAAACTGCCCAAATGCAACAAGTGTGGACGCCATCACCAAGGGAACTGCGACAGTAACCGTTGTCACCGCTGCCAGCGAACAGGCCACTATGCTAAGGATTGTCGGGCTACACTTCCATCGACTCAGGCTCCGACTAACAGTTCAGCTCCGACTACTCAGGGGACTACAGGGAAACAAGGATGCTACAACTGTGGTGACACTGGGCATTATAAGAAGGATTGCCCAAAACTGAAGCCGGGTGGGAGCAACGGGAATGGGAACAACGGGGGCGGCGGCAGAAATGCACGTGCCTTCGTCATTGGAGCCGCTGAGGCTAGGCAGGACCCTGACACAGTCACCGGTACGTTTCTTCTCAATAATCGTTCTGTTAGCGTGTTATTTGATTCTGGTGCCGACAAGAGTTTTGTATCCATGGATGTTAGTCGACTGCTAGATGTAGTACCCGTACCATTAGAGACCAAGTATGTTATTGAGTTAGCTGACGGTAAAACGATTGAAGCTACTAGTGTCATTCGGGAGTGTCAATTAGAGTTGTCGGGTTTATCGTTCCCCATCGACCTTATGTCGGTACCTTTGGGTAGTTTTGACGTTGTAGTAGGAATGGATTGGTTATCTTTGTATCGCGCGGAGATCGTCTGTTACGATAAGGTTATTCGGATTCCTCTCCCTGATGGAGAATTTCTTTCTGTGTACGGTATCAAGGGTGGTGTTCCGCTAAACATCATCTCTAGCATGAAAGCCCTTAAGTGTCTTCGAAAGGGTTATCCAGCTGTTTTGGCGCTTTTATCTGTTTCCTCTAGTGATGAGAAGAAGATCGACGACATTCCGGTGGTACGCGAGTTTCCTGATGTTTTTCCCGATGATTTATCTGGCCTTCCTCCTCATCGTCAAGTCGAGTTCGGTATTGATCTTGTACCAGGGGCTGCTCCTATTGCTCGGGCCCCCTACCGTCTTGCACCTCCCGAGATGCAGGAATTGTCTAGTCAGTTGCAGGAACTCTTGGACAAGGGTTTCATCCGGCCAAGTTATTCCCCTTGGGGAGCCCCGATTTTATTTGTTAAGAAGAAGGATGGAAGTTTCCGATTGTGTGTGGACTACAGAGAGCTGAACAAATTGACCGTCAAGAACCGTTATCCTCTTCCACGTATTGATGATCTATTCGACCAGCTTCAGGGTTCTAGTTATTATTCCAAGATCGATTTGAGGTCCGGTTATCACCAGTTGCGCGTCAGGGAGGCTGACGTTGCGAAGACTGCTTTTCGAACACGTTATGGCCATTTCGAATTCTTGGTCATGCCTTTCGGTCTCACGAACGCACCAGCGGTTTTCATGGACTTGATGAACCGCGTCTGTAAGCCATATCTGGACAAGTTCGTCATTGTGTTTATTGATGACATTCTGATCTACTCCAAGAACGAGACCGAACACGGGGAACATCTGCGGTTAGTTTTGGAACTCTTGCGACGGGAACAACTTTACGCCAAGTTCTCAAAGTGTGACTTTTGGTTACGCGAAGTTCAATTCCTAGGACATGTGGTTAATGAACTAGGAATTCATGTCGATCCAGCTAAAATCGAAGCTATCAAGGACTGGGGAGCACCAAAGACGCCAACTGAGGTGCGGCAATTCCTAGGCCTTGCGGGCTATTATCGTCGTTTCATTCAGGGGTTCTCGAAGATTGCTCAACCCCTCACCACTCTCACTCAGAAGGATAGGAAGTTCGACTGGGGTGAATCACAAGAGTCAGCGTTTGAAGAACTGAAGTCTAAACTGTGTTCTGCTCCTATTTTGTCTTTACCTGAGGGTCCTGATGATTTTGTTGTTTACTGTGACGCTTCCATTCATGGACTCGGTTGCGTGTTGATGCAACGCGAGAAAGTGATTGCGTATGCTTCTCGTCAACTCAAAGTGCACGAGAAGAACTACACAACTCATGACTTGGAGTTGGGTGTTGTGGTATTCGCGTTGAAAATTTGGAGACATTACTTGTACGGTACCAAATGCACCATCTACACCGATCACAAGAGTCTCCAACACATTTTCGACCAACAACACTTGAACATACGGCAACGCCGTTGGATTGAACTTTTGAACGACTATGATTGTGCTATTAAGTACCATCCTGGCAAGGCGAATGTTGTAGCAGACGCCTTGAGCAGGAAGGAATCTACTAAACCTCGTCGCGTTCGGGCGTTGCAGCTAACTATTCATTCATCGTTACCTGATCAACTCCGTTCTGCCCAATTGGAAGCTTTGAAGGAGGAAAACCTTAAAGCTGAAACTATGCACGGTGCCGACAAGCACCTAGAGCGAAGGTCTGATGGTCTGCACTATTTCGCAGAACGTATATGGGTTCCTTTGTTCGGGGGACTACGGGAGCTTGTCCTTGATGAGGCTCATAAGTCCCGGTATTCTATTCATCCTGGTTCGGATAAGATGTACCAAGATCTAAAGGTGCTTTACTGGTGGCCAAACATGAGGTCGGACATAGCCTCATACGTGAGCAAATGCTTGACCTGTGCTAAGGTCAAGGTGGAATACCAGAAACCGTCGGGTCTCCTGCAACAACCTGAAATTCCGGAATGGAAATGGGAACGGATTACTATGGATTTTGTCACACAACTTCCTAAATCACCAAGCGGGAACGACAAGATATGGGTGATTGTCGATCGGTTGACGAAATCAGCTCATTTTCTTGCTATTAAGGAGACCGACACCATGGATCGTTTGGCTCGTCTTTACTTGAAGGAAGTTGTTTCTAAGCACGGGGTACCAGTTTCTATTATCTCGGATCGTGACTCCCATTTTACTTCTCACTTCTGGAAGTCTTTGCACAAGGCTTTGGGTACCCAACTAGACATGAGTACGGCTTACCATCCACAGACTGACGGTCAGAGTGAGCGTACGATTCAAACTTTAGAAGACATGCTGCGGGCGTGTGTGATCGATTTTGGCAAGGGTTGGGAAGCTCATCTACCGTTAGTAGAATTCTCGTACAATAACAGTTATCACACGAGCATCAAGGCTGCTCCGTTCGAAGCACTGTACGGACGGAAATGCCGTTCTCCTCTTTGTTGGGCTGAAGTGGGTGAGAGTCAACTCACTGGGCCTGAACTAGTGTACGAAACTTCGGAAAAGATCGTACAGATTCGAAATCGGTTGGCGGCGGCACGGGACCGGCAAAAGAGTTATGCTGATCAGCGTCGCAAACCACTGGAGTTCCAAGTCAATGACAAGGTACTTCTAAAAGTCTCACCGTGGAAGGGCGTCATACGCTTTGGGAAGCGTGGCAAACTCAATCCGCGATATGTCGGCCCATTTACGATCCTGGAACGGATTGGGCCGGTGGCATATCGACTTGATCTACCGACGGAGCTCGGTAACGTACATAACGTCTTTCACGTGTCAAACTTGAAGAAGTGTCTGGCTGACGAGTCTCTTATCGTTCCACTAGAAGAGATCAAGGTTGATGATCGTCTTCGGATTGTGGAAGAACCTGTGGAGATCCTTGATTACAAGATTCGTAGCCTGCGTCACAGCAAGATTCGTATCGTTAAGGTTCGGTGGAACTCGAACCGGGGACCGGAGTATACGTGGGAACGGGAGGATCAGATGAAGTCTAAGTATCCTCATCTCTTTCCTAAGGAAGCGTTCGAGTCGAGACATGTCTCTTCGGCAGCTGAATGAATCTCGGGTCGAGATTCCTTTTAACGTGGGGATGATGTGACAACTCGGGTAAATCTCTCTTCTGGTTTCTATCTTTTTGTTTGTTTCCTTCGTTATTTCTTTTGTTCTTTTGGTGCTTGTGCAATTTTCGGGACGAAAATTCTTTTAACGTGGGGATGATGTGACACCCGGCAAATTCTGGTTAACAACGTTGTCTAGATGAAAGTCTACCTTAGCGAGTCACGCGTATATTGTACTTAACTGGGTTAGTTAAGTCGGGTTATAGTTCGGGAACTATTGGTTTAGTCTAGAGGATCATTGGATGTTGGTCTAGAGGTTCATTAGATGTCGGTCCTTAACCAAGTGTACAAACGGTGACGATCGGTAGGATCGTCAGGGCATACGGAACGTACGAGTCTCGAGTCCCGGGAATTGGTGAACGAGTGTAAATATGTGTATTTACTTGTGTTATGTGTTTACAATCATTATATGACTTGTCGGTACGTGAATATGCATTAACATATGTTAAAACGGGGTTTAACGCGCAAAACGCACCAAACCAACCCCTACAGGCGATTAGGAAGCCTAATCACCTGTAGGGGAGGCGAGTAGAGGACCTTAGGGGCGATTGGAGCCCTACTCGTGTGTATGTAGGGGCGATTAGGCCCAATCACCTGCACAATCATGCGATTAGCAGCCCTAATCGCATGAAACTGCTGCATACTCGCCTATAACGTGCTGGACGACTAGAAACGCCTATAAATACAATGCTTAACCTCCTAAACTTCCTAATATCAACCCTAGTCGTCCCATAACCGCCCCAAACACATAAACAACCTCTGGAAGGCGATTTTGATCAAAAACACAAGGTTTCAAGGTCTAACCATCATTCTTTCATAATCCTAAGGTTTGATTCTCATCCATAACACTTTGTAAACGTTTTTAAGCAATCCCTAATGGTCCAGACCTATTCATAAACGAAAAAGCTTTCTGAAAATCGTCAATAAGGGTTGTTAATCGGATTATAACTAATATACGTGCGTTATGGGTGTGTATGATTAGAAAGATAGGATTTTTATGATTCTTGATGATGATTTGATGGGTTATCATGCTAGGTCAGGATTGATATTGATAGTATGATAATAGGAATCTCAGTAATTGGATATTAGGGTTATGATTACGCGTGTTTGTATGATGTTGCATGCTATGTGAATTGGTGTTTGGATTACTTGGTTGCATGCAGGACTGATTATACGAGGTTGAACGAAGGATTTTGGGTAAAACATGTTTAGGATAGTGTTTGGGATGATATTGGGTGGTTACACACGTTCTGGATCTGATTTGGAGCGTTAAACGCGCGAAAAACCGGAACAGCAAGGTTACAGGCGAGTAGCATTCCTAATCGCCTATGTTATAGGCGAGTAGGGTGCTAATCGCCCATATTATAGGCGAGTAGAGGTCTACTCTTGTGTAAGATCAGGTGATTAGCCCTAATTGCCTATAAGTTCAGGGGAATAGCCCTAATCACTAGTAAGTTCAGGTGATTAGCCCTAATCACTAGAAAGTTCAGGGGAGTAGCCCCTAATCGCCTATAATAGAGGGGAGTAGCCCCTAATCGCCTATAATAGGGGCGAATAGGACTCCTAATTGCTAGTTGACCAACCTAAATGCTAGTTGACTTTTCCTAATCGCGTGTACTGCTGCTGTAAGTGTAAATTAGCATTCCGAGACCCGATTTAACATGTAGTAACATGCTAGGAACCCCGTAACATGTCTAATAACTTGGTAACATATATTTGGATGTATTCCGGTGATACGTGAACTATGTGCTATAACTTGTTGTGCGTTAACGTATGTTAAGTGTACTTGCGTTATTGTATGTTTTGGAGCGTAAACATAACACGGGGAGTCTCGGGTCACCAATGGGATGTCAAGTCTTGTACTTTGGGTCGGTTAAACAGTCACGGTGTTTTCAAACGAACTTGGTTATGGTCTGGACATCTAGGGACTAATTAGCCTGCGGGTTATTAGTCTAAGTACTTGTAACTGTCGTATGTTAGGTCGCCGCTTACGGGACTAGCATAGCAGCTGGGTTTACTCGGGTTAAGGAGTAACGCAACTTAAGGTGAGTTTACGGCCCCTCTTTTAAACTGGTTTTATACTTTCGGGGGAGAAAACATGTGTTAAAACGATTATTTGGTAACTACTGTCATACTATGGGTTTCTATTGTGTACTACACGATCTTTGGAAGTCCCGGGGGGAACCATGAATGTGCGGGTTTGCACAACGGGGAAATGTGAATAGCGCTATTGGGAGTGACCAACCCCGCTCGTCGACTTGGAGGGTCGGCGGGTGCATATTGTCTCAAACAGGAACAACAGGAACAACAGGAACTACATCGGGCATACTTTTGGTATTCGCGTTAGTAATGGTTTTCCAATCGTGGTAGTAACAAAACGTACGCCTAGCTAGCGTATACTGGTTTTCTATTTGTTATAGTATGGACAGGTGGACTTGGTACTTGGGTACAAAACCTGTAAACTCACCAGCATTTTTGTGCTGACGTAAACTTTTACATGTTTTCTCAGGTCGCTAAGGTAGCACGACTGGACTAGGGCGCACGCGTCTGCACGGCGTCTTAATAGGGTTGCATGGTCTTTTGAACGTTGAACTATTGTTTCATTATTGAGATATTGTTTTTAAATAAGCTTCCGCTGTAAACGGGGATTTTAAACTATGTTTTGAAATTGCATTTATGTTCATTTAGACTTGTTTATTGTGATCGTTGGTTTGGATCCTGGTTTGTCATGCGCCTCGCGGTAAAACTCCGCAAGTGGATTTTGAGGGTGTGACACAAATATTTTTCTAAATACTATAAAATTTATTTACTGTATTATAGAAAATTAGTGTATATAAACCGGTTTATGTAGAAACGGGTCTTTTTAGTACATGCGTTAACTAAGTTTGTGGGTTAACCTATGCACTACTTGTATACAGATTATAGAAAACAGTCTAACTTCTTAAACAAAATAGTTTTGGCATTTGTATACATTTACAACAGACTTTAGTCAAGTTCAACATGTTGGAGCCATCTGAGTTTCCCCTTTTGAGAGAATCACGGCCCAGTTCAACCAGTTGAAATGTGAATGGTCGAAATTGCCAACTTTAGAGGTGGTTCAAGTAACAGGTCGTTTCAGCATACAAGGAAATAGGTCTTCCCAAATTGGTTTGACCCACAACACTTTTTTGTCCATTTTCAAAAATTTAAATTACTGATTTAGTGATGGTGGAGGAAATTGCACACACTTTGTTGTATTTTGTTTGGGATATGCTCTAGCTTACGGCTTACCAGTGGAGGAATACTCTCAGCTATGCGGCGGCGAACTGAAAATCTACCGTGAGTGCAAGTGTCAATTGCGGTCAACATTTTACAAATATAATTTGTGTCTTGGTTGCTTGGGGCACCCAAATGCGTTAGAAGAAATGCCTCTTTTTGCTCTTCCTATATAAATCAAATTTATTTTGATAGATCGCAACAGAAATAAATTGGTATATAAACCTCCACATTCATAAAACGATTACAGGGGAAAATTATACGAAGCTATAAAATGATTAAAGAGGAAGATTATGCTGAGCTAAGTGGTTGTACATATAAACAAAGTGGTTTTTGTATTGAAATTGTATTGATCAATGGAGAATTACAAGACTCTTATATAGAGGATTTACAATAAGGAAAAGTCTAATACTAAGGGATACAACTTAATTACATGATTACAATTAGAGTTGACTAAGCTAAGATTATGCAAAGTCTTGGTCAAGTCTTGGTCAATATATTTAAGATGATGGTTAATGCCTTTATGGTGATGATACATTCCTTATACGCCCCCGCAAGATGGAGGATTCGTTGGAGACTCCAATCTTAGACCGAAAATATAGGAAGGGTGCACGTGCAAGCGGTTTGGTGAGCACATCCTCGAGTTGATCATTGGAGCTGACATGAAGAACTTTGAGTTGCCCGGAATTGACTTGTTCCCGCACAAAGTGATAGTCCAGAGCGATGTGTTTCATGCGGGAATGGTATACATGATTTGCACATACATAAGTAGCTCCGTTGTTATCACAGTAAAGCGATGGGGTACTCTTAATTGGGAGCCTGAGTTCACCAAGTAAATTTTTAACCCATGAGAGTTCAGCCGCAGCATTAGTGAGTGCTTTGTACTCAGCTTTGGTAGATGATCTAGAGACAGTTTTTTGTCTAGCAGATTTCCAAGAGATGATATTGGACCCAAGATATATGAGATATGTTGTGGTGGACCGTCCCCCATCATTAATACCACCCCAGTCCGAGTCCGAAAAAGCCTGCAAGTTTAGGTTAGTATTGCGTTTCAAGAACAACCCATGATGGACCGTTCCTTTCAAATAGCGGAGTACCCGTTTGAGAGCTTGCCAGCGTGATTGTTTAGGTGAGTGCATGAATTGAGATAATTTATTGACAGCAAAGGAGATGTCGGGACGTGTGAAGGCAAGATACTGCAAAGTGCCTACAAGTTGGCGGTAGGGAGTGGGATCGACTGGGGGAGTGAAGTCAGGGGAAGAAAGAGATTCGGAAGTGCTTAAAGGAGTGAGAACCTCTTTTGCACCATCCATTTTAAAGGTGGTAAGAATATCTTGAATGTGGCGATGTTGGGAAAGAAATAGACCATGAGGCGTAGGAATGACTTCGATTCCTAGAAAATGATGGAGAGGGCCTAAGTCTTTGATAGAGAATTGGTTGCTTAGGGCTTGAACAAAGGAATCCATAAATGGATTGTGATTGCCGGTGAGGACAATGTCGTCAACGTACACAAGAAGGTAGCAAGTGATGTTGTTGAGATTGTATACAAAGAGAGAGGGGTCAGAAATGCATTTTTTAAAGCCAAAACGAGTGAGAAAGTTGACTAGTTCGATGTACCAAGCACGCGGTGCTTGCTTAAGTCCATAGAGGGATTTTTTTAGTTTGCAAATGTGACGTGGGAATTCCGTATTGGTGAACCTGGAAGGTTGCACCATAAAGACATCTTCGTGAAGAGTCCCATGAAGAAACGCATTATTAACGTCTAGTTGACGTAAAGACCATCCTTTTGAAAAGAGCAATAGAGAGAACGGTGCGAATGGTAACGGGCTTAGTAACGGGACTAAATGTTTCATGATAGTATTTTCCATATTGTTGGTGAAACCCTTTGGCAACTAGACAGGCTTTGTACTTGTTAATCGTGTCGTCGGGTTTGCGTTTGATTCGGAATACCCATTTGCAACCAATGGGAGTTTGGGTTGTGTGAGGGACAAGTTCCCAAGTGTTGTTATGAAGGAGAGCATTATACTCAAGATCCATGGCATGGCGCCAATCCGGATCTTTCAAGGCTTGAGTATAAGTGGATGGTTCAAGAGAAACAGGTAGAGGGTGAATGGTGGTAGAGTTGACAAAGTTGGGGTTGTAATACTTTGAGTTGGGTTTTGGTTGTCGACGAGGTGGTTGAGGGTTTTGTGGAGGTGAGTTCGTGGGATCATCGGATGTGTTGGATGAAGACATTGGTGAGGTGGGGTCGGTGGAGTGGGAATCGGTTGGGGTAGGGGTGGTGCTATGGGTGGAGTCGGTGGGCCGGTTGGTGAGGGTGTCTCGGTGGACTGGGGGTGTAGGGCCTATTGTGTGGGTGATTGGGCAGTTTGGATCTATTGTGTGGGAGGTGGGCTGTGTGCAGGAGGTAGAGGAGGTGGGTCGTGGGTTTGTGGAAGGATAGAGGTTTGGGCTTTTGTGACATCCGGTAATTTCCTTTTCGTTCTGTTCTTTTTCGTTTCTTTCTTTTGGGGCTTTGCGCAATTTTCGGGACGAAAATTCTTTCAACGTGGGGATGATGTGACACCCGTCATGTTTGGCTTAAACATATTAGTAACATCTAAGTCTACCTTAGCAAGAAACGTTTATAAACAAACTTAACTGGGTTAGTTGAGTCGGGTCAAATTAGGATTGTCTAGGGTACAATGATCTGGAGGATCATTGGGAGTCGTTTTGGTAATACGCTAGTATCGGGTTCCGTTGTTGGTGACATTACATGAACTAATTAAGTATATGATTAGATTATGGATCGTGTGGTGGATTATATACATAGATGTGTTTAAATGATGTGTAAACGATTATCTGTGCTTAAATATGTTAAATATAGGCTAAGGATGCATGCTTATGTGTTAAGATGTGTTAGAATGCGTTAAACACGACAAACTGGAAAACTAGTTAAAAAGAAGTTCTGGTTCGACCACTTCGAGTGGTCGAAGGAGAATAATTGTTTGGTTCGACCCTTTGTAAATGGGCGAACCTGGGAAGTGGAATTGAAAGAATTCCCTTCGACCAGGACAGGGCTCATTCGACCCTGTGTAAGGGTCGAAGGAGGCCACCTTCGACCATTGAAATGGGGCGAAGGAGAAGTAGTATAAATACCAAACTTTGTCATTTTTCATCATTTCACAAACCCTAACCGTCCCAAAACACTCTCAAACGATCTTAAACACTAAGGAAGGAGTTTTTGCTCTTCTTTTTCATAATCTAACCTATCTACAACATCTAAACAAGAATCCAAGGTGTGTTCTTAATCCTAAACCTTTTTAAAAGCATTTTAATTCGTTTTCATCTAACCCTAATTGTCTGGATCTGTTCTAAGGGTGTTTTTATGATTAAAAACCTTTTAAACATCTTTCTAAATCAAAACATTATCATTTAACATAGGTTTTCATGGTGAATAACATATGTAAATTGTGTATTATGTGGTGTTATGTGTTGTTCGATGATTTGCTGCTATATCTATGATAGAAACATGGTATAGGATTGTTATTGATGCTAGATTATTGTTGTTTAGGGTTAGGATTGGATATGATGATATTATGGGTATTTGGGGGTTTTAACGAATCTAGACTTGATGCATGATATTTATGATCAATAGAATTGATAAGAAAAGATCGAACACTCGACAAACTGAGCATTTCAAGTTGAATAAGAATCGATTTCAAAAGTTTCCAAATTGGGTAAATTATTCATGCATGAAAGTGATGTTTCCATAATCTTTACCATTTTGGGAAAGGGCTGAAACGGACGTATTATCGGGGGAAATCGGTGGGGTTTTGTAAGGATAAGTTATCCATGCTTGACTGCTGTGTTTGATGATGTTTCGAGTCGTTTTGAATGTGTTTGAAGCGTTTTTAGGAAAATTTGCACAACAGGGGCGAACCTGGCCTCCTTCGACCGATCGAAGGTGCGAAGGAGGGAATCCAGGGTCGAACCTGGGTTTTTGTTGGGCGAACGTGGTAAAACGGGCGAAGGAGGCATCAAACGGTCGAACGAAATGTAAAACGGGCGAAGGAGACTGAAAACGGGCGAAGGAGACTTAAAACTGACTGGTTCGACCGTTCTGATGCAGAAATGAGATTTTTGATACAAACTAAGTGTTTTATGCCTGAACCTTGTGTGTAATCTATGTGTACTTGATTAGTTAGGGTAATGGGTCACCAACGGGATGTCGGGTCGGTCTAGTGTGTCGGTTAAACACTCAAACACGTTTTAAAACATACTTGGTTACGATCTGGACAATCGGGGACTAGATAACTGTGACATCCGTCACTTTTCTTTAATAATAATAATAATAATAATAATAATAATAAAAAAAAAATCAGATTATATATATATATATATATGTAGTCTTTTTTTTTATCAAACAATCAAACCAAACCATAACCCACTACCTAACCTCCTCTAGCCCACTTAGTTTATCAAACAACCCAACCAAGCCATGCTTTGAAGCCCAGCACAAGGCCCAGAACCGAGCCCAACATCACACCAGCGGCCCACACCCCTCTCCTTCCCCTTACCTATTTAAAAAAAAAAATAAAACACGCCTCCCAGGACTCGAACCCGAGCCTGGGGGCGGTTCAATCCAACACACACACAACGCGTGCACAACCACTGAGCCACAGCTCATTTGTGTTTTAAATCTAACCTTTATTATATATAACACCTTCTAACAATGATGCCTTCTTCTTCCTTGTGACTGACCTGCAACTCCGGCCAAACCCGGAAATTCCGGCGACTTCCAAAACAATCCCTCAATCACCATTAATGGCCCCGAGTGTTTCCTGCCTTTGACCAACGACCGTGGACCATGTTTTAATGCGTCAAACCTACAAGAATGGTAACACCCGTAAAATCCGGCGACTTACCAAAAGCTTATCACGTCGCGTTGGCTATAAATGGTACCCTCTTCAAACCGGAAACTTCACACCAAACCAACCCTCACTCTCGTTTTTCGTTAAAAGTCACTCTGTTCGTGCCTTCAAGACTCGCCGGAATCCGAGCTCCGGCCACCACCTTCCTTTTCATTTTTCTGCTATAATTTGTAAGTTCTTTTTGCCAAACTGATGCGAAATCGTGTAAGGGTTAAAAGCCCTCTGATTAATCAGGCTATTAAATCTTGTAACGAGTCAATTGATCAGATTATCACCTAGGGTTTATTTTGGGGAAGATGATGTTAAATCGTATCTGTTCATATATTTAAAAAAAAAAACGAAAACAAATACAAACAGATCAGTAGATCAGTTGGTAGACTCGAGTTTGGCTAAGCATTGAACCGGCCTACGGCCAGGGTTCGAGCCCCATAAACAACACTTTTTCTTTTCTTTTCTTTTTAATCCAATTATCTATACATATAACCTTCTAATCTTTTAAAATAGTTTTAAAATACCAAATGTGATGTTTAAATTCTACAAAATTTATTTTATGTTATTCCAATGATAAAGTTCATCACCCAAATTTTAGTTTTTCAAAAATAATTTATTTAATATATATTATTAATAATACAAGTTTATTCATTTATGTTTATTAAATTCTGTAAAAATATCTAAACGACTTTATTAAATCTCACAAAAATTATCCTAAACTTGTATATTCTTAAACATTTCAGAAAATATTTTTATTTCAGAAAAACCATTTATTTTATATTTTTAATTAATTTTTGTTAGTTTTAATCATAAATAAATCATAATAAATTCATTTTTCAATATTTTTGCACCAAAATTTTATACAAATTATTTCTAACTATCTGGAACTGTAATACAAATTTTAATTCAGAAATTCTTTGATTTTAATATTTTTAGATATTAAAGTCATATTTTGACAATTTAAAATAATTAGATTAAATATTCTATTTTCAAGAAAATAATTTTATAAAAATTATTTTCACACTTAAAACTTTATATTGTGACCATTTTTGATTTAAAGTTTACTCACAGACTTTTTGTTTATTTATTTACCAAATTTCTCTTATTTATTAAACGTTTAATTTATTAACCAAATAAATACTCATCCCCAATTCGAAGCCCTAGGAAATACTTATAGACCAAGTAGACTTAGACTTATTTGTTACATTATACATAGGGTGATACTTGGCAACATTGGATTATACATATTCAATTACACAAGACTTACCACCTTGCTAATGTGAGTATTTCCTATCCCCTTTTTATCTTTATTCACTTTTGGGGCGTTACATGTACACTTATGCAAAATACACATACAAGTTCACATTTTTACAATACAATTCTGGTACATTATGCATTTGCTTACATACGTGCTTTATGCTTAGACATTACATGTAGAATACATTTGTACTTAGTGAAATCATTAACCATGTACAAGCCGACCTTAACATTGGATAGCGCTATTTGGATTGACAACCCGCCTAGGTTGATTCTCCCCCTTTTTCATCGGAGAATCCGTGGCCATTGTTAAGTTATTATCCACTTGTTGGATAAGTACACTACAGTTCATACAGTACATTATACAGTCACAGGGTTGATTTCGCTCATTTGTATGATACATGGTTTACATATCCACACTGTAGCTTGCACTTGAATTGTATAACTTTTTAACCTACTATATATATCAATTCTAGGAATGCTCACCAACATTTCATATGTTGACCAAATCTATTTTGTACATGTTTCAGGTGCAGTTTGATCTAGTGCTTTAACAAGAGTTACTTAGTGCATTATTTTAATCAGTTATTTCATTATTTACAATTCGGTTAAGACTTTGTATTTTCCATTTCCATGTAAGACAATTTTGGATTATTCAATAATATTTACATTTTAGTACCATGAGCTTTTGAACAATCGTCACTACGTGGCACCTCGATGATTCCGCCATCGGTTGGGGTGTTACAGATTGGTATCAGAGCCATGGTTATAGGGAATTAGGTTATTAGATAAAATGGCCTAGACTATAACCGAACTTCAACTTGCATGCATAATATTTCCTGAATTACCCTACCTCTCATTTCCCTCTACTTTCCTTCTTCTATCTCTCCCTTCTTCTCTCTCTCTCCATTCTCCTCATCTTTCATCATGGTGCATAGAGATGGTGTTCTACAAGGAGTAGAAAGTCTATATCATTATGGAACAGGGACAGTACCTTTTCATGAAGACACTCTTAGGCATAATGCCTACTCTTACTTTACTCCTTCGAAGTTGTTGAACTTTAATGAGTGTGATAAGGACACGTGCAATCTGGAAGGGTGGACGCCTGTACACTGGGTTTTCTGGCATAGGCAAGCATAGCGCATAAATCCATTTACGGACCTGTTATGCTTACCTGGGGATTCCTGGAGTGAGTGTCCACTTATAGGCTAAAGCACGTCTTCTTTGATCACCATTGGGTTCAATTCCTTTGAAAAGTCAACGTTCTTGTTGGGCTTTACAGCTAGACAAGGGCACTCCAAGCATTTTATGCAAGCTTTTTCAATAATACTCTCTCGGTTCATATACAATATTTTGTATTTCATGATTTTCATATATTGCTTACAAGTTCATACTTTCATAACCATCTATGGATTTCACAATCACACTTCACCTTACCCTCTTGGCCACTTTTTAAATATTCAACACCCTACCCAAATCATATTATTTCTTTTCTCCACATGTTATTTATTTTAAAAAAAATAACCTCATACTATAGCACAAACTAAAGATTTCTAAAACTAGTTGTATTACCTAGCAACTTTACAAAGTACATATTTTCCTCGAACTTAAATTCAATTGATTATTTATTGACGCAACAAACGATTTTGTATATAATGTTTTAAACTATTACAAAGCCTACTTA
The DNA here is from genome assembly GCA_030844895.1 of Ambrosia x helenae. Lineage (NCBI taxonomy): Eukaryota > Viridiplantae > Streptophyta > Magnoliopsida > Asterales > Asteraceae > Ambrosia > Ambrosia x helenae. Next base: position 115,432,533 of record CM061233.1, read on the forward strand.
GCTTGTACTATTTAACAACTTTTGCCTTATGTACAAAACCAAATTTTGAAAATATTTTTTTTTTTTTTTGGAATAATATCTAGTCTCTAGATTCTCCATCAACACTCACCCATTTTCAACTTGTTCAAACTTTTACAATATTTTGCATATACCACAATCATGTTTTCTTATACACTTGATTATAACCTTTGATCCAAACCCCAAAATTTACACTGCTATATAATCTCCTTACTATAAAATAAACCCTTTATCAACTATCTTCACATTCAATATCGCTCACAACCTTGATTCTGCTTCAAGATTTTTCATCATCCTCTCAAGAACTAAATTTATATCCTTCACCTTCCCACACATGAACTAGTTACCCATGATAATCAAACTACTAAAAACCTGATACTGGATTCTACAGGATTTTTTTTTCAAAACATCATTGTTTGTGAAACTTGATTTGACTATTCACTGGACATATAATTATTCATGATACTCGTGTTTTCATTTTCTTGATCTTATTATCATTTTGTACCCAATTATGTCATACTCATAGGCATATAACATCTAGAAATTTCCTTGCATACTTTTGTGTATTAACATAGATTGGAAATTTATCCTATTGATTACATTTATCATACAAGACTCTCTCTACCTTACATTCATTTGAAACGTTTGGACTTAACACTTGATCTTACAAAGCTTTTCTAAGAAAAACATCATTGCTTGATTGAAACTAGATTTTTCCTTAATTTGACTACGCATTGAACATCTAATTATTCACGATACTCGTAAACATTTAATTATTCATGATAACACTTACACTTAATGGTTGTAGTACTTACAAACTTGCTTGCATAAACATGCTATCAAATTGCAATCTATGTGAATAATAATTGCTGCACTTAATAGAGGTTATCACGCCTTTTTCAACAGTCGGGAGAGGCCCTACAACCTGCTCCACGACTGGTGAAGGCTATACTCAACGATTGGTAGAGGTCACTATGCCTTTTCAAACAGTCGGGAGAGGCCCTACAACCTGCTCCACGACTGGTGGAGGCTATCGAACCTGCTCAACAATCGGTGGGATCATAGAAGGACATAAAACCCTAATGTAAGGTAAATTGATGATTCCGGTCCGGAACGTAATCATGAATTTACAGGTGCGTTAGGGTAGTGTGAAATTCTATTAGAGTTTTTGGTAGGCGACAAGTACGTTTTCAAGGTATCAAAGGTGTGGTGGGTTAGCTGCGGTACACCCTGTATACAAGCACTAATGATGCATTGAAAGTGAGACTGGAAGTCGGACCAAGAACAAACTCTGTTTACCTGGTAGTTCAATAAGTTTTTCTATAGTCAGTCAACTCGTACATTTATCATAGGATTCCTAAAACTTGAAACTTATTGAGTTACTAGATCCTTATTTTCCTTATTATTCGAGACAAACCTAATCCAAATCCTTAACCCACACCTATCAAACCTACTATCCAAATCATTTGAAACAGTTTACTTTGTTACCTATAAATTCACGTCGTACCTTAACTCAAATTTTCCAAACCACGGTTATCTTGATTTTTACCTAAACACCCATTACCCTATGTTTTCTAATAACTTCGGGACGAAGTTTCTAAAAGTAGGGGATGCTGTGACATCCGTCACTTTTCTTTAATAATAATAATAATAATAATAATAATAATAATAATAAAAAAAATCAGATTATATATATATATATGTAGTCTTTTTTTTATCAAACAATCAAACCAAACCATAACCCACTACCTAACCTCCTCTAGCCCACTTAGTTTATCAAACAACCCAACCAAGCCATGCTTTGAAGCCCAGCACAAGGCCCAGAACCGAGCCCAACATCACACCAGCGGCCCACACCCCTCTCCTTCCCCTTACCTATTTAAAAAAAAAATAAAACACGCCTCCCAGGACTCGAACCCGAGCCTGGGGGCGGTTCAATCCAACACACACACAACGCGTGCACAACCACTGAGCCACAGCTCATTTGTGTTTTAAATCTAACCTTTATTATATATAACACCTTCTAACAATGATGCCTTCTTCTTCCTTGTGACTGACCTGCAACTCCGGCCAAACCCGGAAATTCCGGCGACTTCCAAAACAATCCCTCAATCACCATTAATGGCCCCGAGTGTTTCCTGCCTTTGACCAACGACCGTGGACCATGTTTTAATGCGTCAAACCTACAAGAATGGTAACACCCGTAAAATCCGGCGACTTACCAAAAGCTTATCACGTCGCGTTGGCTATAAATGGTACCCTCTTCAAACCGGAAACTTCACACCAAACCAACCCTCACTCTCGTTTTTCGTTAAAAGTCACTCTGTTCGTGCCTTCAAGACTCGCCGGAATCCGAGCTCCGGCCACCACCTTCCTTTTCATTTTTCTGCTATAATTTGTAAGTTCTTTTTGCCAAACTGATGCGAAATCGTGTAAGGGTTAAAAGCCCTCTGATTAATCAGGCTATTAAATCTTGTAACGAGTCAATTGATCAGATTATCACCTAGGGTTTATTTTGGGGAAGATGATGTTAAATCGTATCTGTTCATATATTTAAAAAAAAAAAACGAAAACAAATACAAACAGATCAGTAGATCAGTTGGTAGACTCGAGTTTGGCTAAGCATTGAACCGGCCTACGGCCAGGGTTCGAGCCCCATAAACAACACTTTTTCTTTTCTTTTCTTTTTAATCCAATTATCTATACATATAACCTTCTAATCTTTTAAAATAGTTTTAAAATACCAAATGTGATGTTTAAATTCTACAAAATTTATTTTATGTTATTCCAATGATAAAGTTCATCACCCAAATTTTAGTTTTTCAAAAATAATTTATTTAATATATATTATTAATAATACAAGTTTATTCATTTATGTTTATTAAATTCTGTAAAAATATCTAAACGACTTTATTAAATCTCACAAAAATTATCCTAAACTTGTATATTCTTAAACATTTCAGAAAATATTTTTATTTCAGAAAAACCATTTATTTTATATTTTTAATTAATTTTTGTTAGTTTTAATCATAAATAAATCATAATAAATTCATTTTTCAATATTTTTGCACCAAAATTTTATACAAATTATTTCTAACTATCTGGAACTGTAATACAAATTTTAATTCAGAAATTCTTTGATTTTAATATTTTTAGATATTAAAGTCATATTTTGACAATTTAAAATAATTAGATTAAATATTCTATTTTCAAGAAAATAATTTTATAAAAATTATTTTCACACTTAAAACTTTATATTGTGACCATTTTTGATTTAAAGTTTACTCACAGACTTTTTGTTTATTTATTTACCAAATTTCTCTTATTTATTAAACGTTTAATTTATTAACCAAATAAATACTCATCCCCAATTCGAAGCCCTAGGAAATACTTATAGACCAAGTAGACTTAGACTTATTTGTTACATTATACATAGGGTGATACTTGGCAACATTGGATTATACATATTCAATTACACAAGACTTACCACCTTGCTAATGTGAGTATTTCCTATCCCCTTTTTATCTTTATTCACTTTTGGGGCGTTACATGTACACTTATGCAAAATACACATACAAGTTCACATTTTTACAATACAATTCTGGTACATTATGCATTTGCTTACATACGTGCTTTATGCTTAGACATTACATGTAGAATACATTTGTACTTAGTGAAATCATTAACCATGTACAAGCCGACCTTAACATTGGATAGCGCTATTTGGATTGACAACCCGCCTAGGTTGATTCTCCCCCTTTTTCATCGGAGAATCCGTGGCCATTGTTAAGTTATTATCCACTTGTTGGATAAGTACACTACAGTTCATACAGTACATTATACAGTCACAGGGTTGATTTCGCTCATTTGTATGATACATGGTTTACATATCCACACTGTAGCTTGCACTTGAATTGTATAACTTTTTAACCTACTATATATATCAATTCTAGGAATGCTCACCAACATTTCATATGTTGACCAAATCTATTTTGTACATGTTTCAGGTGCAGTTTGATCTAGTGCTTTAACAAGAGTTACTTAGTGCATTATTTTAATCAGTTATTTCATTATTTACAATTCGGTTAAGACTTTGTATTTTCCATTTCCATGTAAGACAATTTTGGATTATTCAATAATATTTACATTTTAGTACCATGAGCTTTTGAACAATCGTCACTACGTGGCACCTCGATGATTCCGCCATCGGTTGGGGTGTTACAATAACCTTATGGTTATTAGTCGGAACACTTATGTGAACATTTTGATAGATCTCCGGTAGAGGGATTATCAAGGGCTTAACATCTTTACTTGTAATCGAAGAACGCTATTTAAGGTGAGTTCACGGCCCCACTTTTACTGCTTTTAACTTTTGGGGGAGAAAACATGAGCTAAACTATTTTGGTAACATATGTCATACTATGGTTTTAACTTTATATTGCTATACGATCTTTGGAAGTCCCGGGGGAAACCATGAATGTGCGGGGATGCACAACGGGGGAAATGTGGATAGATCTATTGGGCGTGACCTGCCCCACTCATCGGCTTGGAGGGCCGGGCGGGTGCATATTGTCTCGAACAGGAACATTGGTATCATGCTGAACACACGGGCTGCTTAAACATGCTAAACATTGCTAAACGTGTCTAGTAATGGTTTCCAATCGTAGTAGTAATAAAAACATACGCCTAGCTAGCGTACTTGGTAACATTGATATAGTATGGACATGGTAACGTTTTGGTAACATATTGAACAAACCTGTGAACTCACCAGCATTATATGTTGACATCTTTTTGGCATGTTTTTCTCAGGTCGCTAAGGTAGCAACAAATGAAACTAGGCGCACGGGTCTGCATTGGCGTCTAGGCATAGTTGCACGTTTTGTAATAAAAGTGTTTTGAATAACTTTTGGGATGATAGCATAGTTGATTAAATGCTACTTAAACGCTTCCGCTTATAAAATTGTTGGTTATGTCTCTTTACGTTTTTCATATAGAGTTGTTTATTGTGATTGTTGACTTGGATCTTGGTTTGTCATGCGCCTCGCGGTAAAACCCCGCAAGTGGAAATTTGAGGGTGTGACAGCTTTGGGTGATGTGGGCTGTAGAGTAGGAGTTGGATGATGCAAGATGTTTGTGTAACACCCCAACCGATGGCGGAAACATCGGGGTGTCACGTAGTGACGATTGTTCAATAGCTCATGGACTAGAAATGTAAATTTGAATACATTGATTAAATAATTTATTACATTGAAATGAGATACAACGATTCTAACTGCCAACTAAATTGAAATACAATGAATCAAAATCTAAATATAAATCCGAAAGCTTAAAAGATGCATCTCAAAACAACCTGAAACATGTACAAAATAATTTGGTCAATACAAAAATTGTATTGGTGAGCATACCTGTTTAAATAAATATAGTAGAAAAATGTTTAGCAATTCATGTGCGGTACCATTTGCAATTATGTAATAAGTAATATCCGTTCAAAACCAAACCTGAGAATAATGACTAACACATGACTAACCAACTGAATAATGAATTAACAAGACAATGACCAAGATTCTCTCAACAGAGTCTCAAGGGGGTATACCATAGCACTATTCATTGAAAAGCTAGGCCGCCCAGCGGTTAATGATTTTGACAAGTCATAGACACACCAATTAACATAAAGCAAACACACATGAGAATTGCATTAAGTATAAGAAATTGAAACTTGATTAATATATAGGTACATGAGTCACCCCAAAGTAGTAAAACAGTAAAAAGGGGAAAGATATACTCACAGTTTGCGAAAGCGATCAAAATCCACTTAAGCGGTCGTGAGTTAAGTAATGGGAATTCCGAGGAATTCAACCTATAATGTGTAAGAATACTAATAAGGAAGTGTCTAAAAAGTCTAAGGTAACTAAAGTCTAAGGCATTAGGGTTTGCCAAGTTGATTTGGGGAATTAGAGTTTTTATGATAAGTCGCGTTAATGTAAAAGTTGTATATCTCAAATAATATATGAAAGGTTGTAAATGTGGTTTAAATAATATAATTATTACCTATTGATTATTTAGATAAGAATATGCTTGAATAATTAAGACAAAATAATTTAGTTAATTACTTTAACTAATTATTATAAATAAATACGATAATCATAAATATTGAAATAAATAATTATGAGTTACACAATGATACGACAAAATAATTAAGATTTTCCAACATAAGAAATATCTCTATTTTATAAAATAGATGTTTACAATAGTGTAAATAAATAAATGTTTAATTATGTCTAATTAAACATAAATAATGTTAATAATGCAAGACATGCACCAAAAATGCTATTTTTATAGAAAATGGATGCTTTCTTATGTAAATTAATGAAAATAATTTTCTCATAATTTTTATAAACTTATTTATATTTAAAACTGATTTAATGAGATTAAATCATGTTTAAATGATTAAAAATAGAAAAATTATTAAAATAAATGTTTTCAAAACCAAATATTTTTATTTCAGTTCATAATGATTATAAATAATTTCACAAAAAGTTTGAGATTAAAATCATTAAAAATGAATTTTTAATCAATTAATTATGATTAAAACAGGTTAAATCAATAAAAATAAGAAAATAAAATATTTTCCAGAAACTAAAAATATGCTAATTTTCTATAAGTTTTCAAGAAGCTATAACTAAATTTTCATAATTTTTGGACAAAAGATAGATTTATTATGAATATTTAAGGGTTAAAGCATAATAAATAGATAAATAATCAAAATAAAGTAAAAGAAATTAAAAAAAAAAAAAAAACAAACCAAATGGTCTAAGGTGGGAATCGAACCTGTTCCCCCTTGTTTAGAGAACAACACTATCACCACTACACCACAAGACTAATATGTTAGTATGTTTGAAATGAAATTAGATTTATATAATAAGTAACTTCATCTTCTTCCCCAATTCAACCTAGCCAAGAACCCTAAACCTAACCCAATTCAATTGATCCTCTATAGCTACTGATAGCAACTAAAAGTATAGGGCTTTTGATCAAGGACACAAAACGAATTCAAATCATAAAAGATTACCTGAGAATCGGCCATATAGAGATAGATTCATGTGGTTTTTTTTTTTTTTTTTTTTTTTTTTTTTTTTTTTGAAGGCTATGGTGACGAACACTACATGTTCACAGGAGGTACAAAAGTGTAGATAATGGATGTAAGAGATTCAAGAAGAAATCTACCATGCTTCCTATGTTGAATTTAAATAACAATTCATAAAAAATGAAGCCTATAACCGATTTGGTTATAAATACACAACAGTTACCAAACATGGTTCATAATTGTTGGTTTTAATCATCATAATTTGCATGTTAAATTATTGTAACAGTCGAAAATAATGGATATGAAGGAATTGTATACTGAAAACTGAAAACAACCATTAAAGCTTGGTAATTAAAGGTCGCCGGATTAAGTCGCCGGCGGCGACTTCTTTATCACCGGAAAAAAAAACGTGCAGAGAAGAACATGTTTTAAGAGTTTTAGAAATTGGCAGGAAAGGCCCCTGTAGTTTTATACTTGATGTATTATGCTTAAAACTTAAAATTTCCTTGCCAAATTTAAATAAAACTTCATAGTTTTGAACTTTATCAACTTTTATTAACTAGAAGAAAAATTAACATTTTTTTTAACTTTATAAATGCCAAAATATCTTACGTTTAAATAATATTTCCATATACGCGTTTGGTTAAAATGTATCCATTTTCAAATATATAAATATATATGCGTGTATATATAATGATCGAAATAAACTCAATTTTTTTTTTTGAAAACGATAGAAAGTATAAGAACTATAAATGACTACTTGACAAAAGATGAGGATGACGGTTGTCACAGTTTGGGTCTGGAGTGGGTTGGTTAGAAGAGGAGGTTGATTGGGCCGATTGGTATATGGATAGGAAGGAGTCAAATGACATGTGTTTGGGTTGGGGGTTGGTGATTTGAGATGGAAAAATATGTGGGATAAATCCAACGTGGCGAGAGTGGTATAGTTTGCGACTAGTAGGGTCATAGCATTTGAATGCCGATTTAGAGGATGAGTACCCAAGAAATATGCACGACGTTGAACGGGAGTGGAGTTTGGAAGTAGCATAGGGTCGTAACCATGGGTAGCAAAGACAACCAAACGGTTTGAGTTTGGAATAAGTAGGAGCGGTTTTGAACAACATATCGTAGGGAGATTTGTTGTTAAGGATGAGTGTAGGCAAACGATTGATTAGGTGGGTTGCAGTTTGAAAGGCATGGGACCAAAAATGTTGTGGTAAGTGGGAGTAGTGGGGTAATGTGAGACCGGTTTCCACAACGTTGTTAAGGATGGGTGACGTCGTTCAGCAATACCGTTTTGTTCCGGTGTGTGAGGTGGTGTCGTGTAATGGGAGATACCTTGAGAGGCAAGATAAGGTGAAAGACCCACATATTCACCCCCATTATCAGTGAACAACGCAACAATGTTGGTTTTGAAAAAAATTTCAACAAGAGATTTAAATTGTGGGAAAAGAATTTTGACATCGGATTTTTGTTTGATTGGGTATAACCAAATGCACTTGGAAAAATAGTCAACAAAAATGACATAGTATTTAAAGCCATCGATTGATGTTTTTACGGGACCCCAAACGTCGGAGTAGAGAAGTTGTAGAGGTTGATTGGCAATAAAAGAGTTTTTGCCAAAAGGTAGTTTGTGGCTTTTATTTAGGGAACATAAAGTACAATGAAAAGACTCATGGGTCACCTTATTAAAACGAAGTCCCAATCTAGAGATTAAAGACTTGAACACTTGAAGCGATGGATGTCCAAGTATGTGGTGCCACATGAGAAGAGAGTTTGTTTGGGTGTTGTTGACTTGAGGAGACAATGAGATTGGTCCCTAGTAGACATCATTGACGTTCACTCCCCGCATGAGGCGCGCTCCCGTGCGTAGATCCTAGCACGATCTTATCGGGTCCTCCGTATTCGGAAAGAACGGGAAATTGTTGGTTGTTGGACGCACCGGTGGCCCACATCCAAGATGGGGTTGTAGCCGTTGGGTGAGGGGTGGTATAGTTAACCACCGGGGTGTTGGTATTTTGAGGCGAGACATTGTGTTCTCGTAGGAAGCGACTAAATTTGCGACAATCTTTAGTGTCATGTTCGGGAATGTTACAATAGTAGCAATAGGTGTTATTGTTGCGGGTCGGGCGAGTGTTGGTATTTGTAGTTCGAGGTGGCCCTTGGTTTTTGGTTGTAGCGGCGGTAATGTGGGTGATTTGTTTGGGCATGGTGAATTGAAAGAAAAAAAGGCAGAATGCGGACAAAAGGTGTCTGTCGAGTAGGTTAGGATCGAAGATGGCTCAAGGGAGCTTTTAGGCTCTTGATACCATATAAACAAAGTGGTTTTTGTATTGAAATTGTATTGATCAATGGAAAATTACAAGACTCTTATATAGAGGATTTACAATAAGGAAAAGGCTAATACTAAGGAATACAACTTAATTACATAATTACAATTAGAATTGACTAAGCTAAGATTATGCAAAGTCTTGGTCAATATCTTTAAGATGATGGTCAATGCCTTTATGGTGATGATACATTCCTTATAGTACAGTCGTTTGAGAATTGAGCATAACCTCGTTAGTCTCCACATTGCATTTTGACACTCTTAAGACCTGCATAAGCATGCCAAAGTTCTAGATTCAAGCATCTTGTATCCCTGCAAACAAACTCAAACATAGCCCAAAAAAAAACAGATTTTAACTCGGCAACCACTAATTTATAATGATGATGCTTTCAACATCTTTGGTGTAATGCCCTAAGCCCAAGTAGCAAGTTGGCATAATAACCTCTAGAAAAACTTACCCAACCATAATGAAAGTTCAAAATCTACAAACCAGCTCTTGCTCCTGCCTTTGCTCGTGAATCCACTCCAAATCTAAGTTATAAATTTAAAATGGCAAGCTAATATTTTGACTGAAAGCTACTTTTATATTATACAAATGTATCGTCATTTTGTTTATCTACAAAATGAGTACTAAAAAACACTTTTAAACACTAACTAACAAAAATACATCATTGCTAAATTACTTAAAAATAGTACATTTTGATAACTAACCAAAATTCTTTAAAGTACTTAAAATATGTAAGAAAAACAAATAGAGAAAAGGATGAGAAAATATAACACCCACACATACCATACATAATTTGACAATTACAAATAAATCTGCTTTGAAGGCACCTTCTCTTTTTCTCATAGCCTTAAATACTCCAACATCAGATATCTTTTTCTTGCCTATACCAGAATATCAGAAGAGTCGGAGGTGGCGTCGCTGCCATTGGTTGAAAATGCAAAATCAATTGGAAAAACATTAAGATTTCATCAAACTGCACAAACCATAGTTCATAATTCCTTAAAGTAAACAAAACCCAATTTTAAATTAATCAAATAGAATACCTTATTGAATTTCGCCTTCGTCTCCCTTCAATCTCACGTCTTTAATGTGCAATAATAATTGGTGTTCTGGAGTTGTGGTTGTAGAGAAAGAAAATAAAAGAAGAGAGGAAGAAGAGTAGTCATATTGTATCTAGTGAATAAGGAGCAGGATATGTAGTGGGGATGGAGAACAACTGTATACCACGTCCTATTATTGTAGGAGTGGAGTGGTAACTGGCTAACTGCCCTTATAAAAATAAACTGCTAAATTTTTGAGATAACTGCTTAATAATTATGGCTGAGATTTACTCTTAGAATTAACCACCTCTAATCAATGGTCAAGATTATCCCAAAAACAGTTATTTTTCTTAAAAGTAGCGGTTTTTGTTGTGGTGAATAATATTATAATAATTTTCGTAGAAGAATGTTATACAGGTATTTTTGTATTAGAAAAGGTATAACAAAAACTGGATACGAAAGTAAAATAAAAAGATAGGAATCAGAATATAACCACATTGATCCCGACCCGACCCGACCCGAATCCACCGACAAGAAGTGTAGTTACTTACATTCACCACTCAATGGTCGTCAGTCGTCACAGCAATCTCCGTTGTTGAATCCAGAAGGTAATAATCCAATTACATTACGATCGGATCTTGTTCACGCCGCTCTATATATAATTATCATTCTTCCTTCGATAAATTGTAGATATCAGTGAGGATTTCTTTTTTGATTTACAGATTACACTTCAAATATGGCCTCATCAACTGCTCTATTCAACCAGCTTAAGGTATGCATTCTGTTACCCTAATTGTTTCCCCTTACACTAGGTTAACATGACAATGTAACATTATTAACTTCTAGTTTTATATACATTGTTCTTATCTGTGATTTTGTTCTGTTATGTATGAATTCTTTTGGATGGACTTTGATATCCTTTAAAAATTCTGCAAATTATATAATGATGACTAGAGATCCAGCCCTAGAGAAGTGTCCTGCACTCAAATTAGTTATTAGCGAAGTAAATGTATACGACGGTATGCTTGATTGATGAATACATGTTAGAACAGGATCTATACTTTTAGGCATTTTAACCTTGGAATTTGTTTTAAATCAGCTACCTTAATGCTTCAATATATAACTTAGTTCTATCCTGTTGTCCAACGTGTAACAGGAAGCGCAGCCGTTCTTTGTGTTGGCTGGTCCTAATGTGATTGAATCCGAGGAACATGTTTTGCATATGGCGAAACAAATTAAGGCTGTTACTACAAAGTATGTTTTTTTATTGTAAATAAGCGTATACATTTGTCTGATAATGTAGAGATCTTGTGGATGAATGTATGTACAGATGTTCGTGTTTTCACTTTTTAAATAAATTGCTGCACGTGTAGGTGTAGAGTCGTTTCATACTTCAAGTTATTTCCTTCAACTTTTGTTCAGCATATGATGCATCTGTTGCTTGCATTTTTGTAGACTTGGATTGCCTTTAGTTTTTAAGTCTAGCTTTGACAAAGCTAACAGAACTTCATCAAAATCCTTTCGAGGGCCTGGATTAGCCGAAGGATTAAAGGTAATTTAATTTTCTAATTTTTTAAAGGTGTGTAAACTATCATTAGTTAGGAAGAATTCCTTAGAGAATACCATAAAAGGAGCTAAACTCCAAACCATATTAAAAATTTGGCAAGAAAAAAAACGCATCATCATCATCATCATCATACTCAGTTAATCCCACCAATAGCAAAAGCTAAGGTAGGGTCTGAGGAGGGTAGGATGTAGACAGCCTTACCTCTACCCGTGGGAATAGAGAGGCTGCTTCCAGTGAGACCCCCGACTCAATAGTGGTTTTGTATCAAGCCTTAGACATAAGGCACATAACACTTAGCAATCGGGACAAACCCGTTTGGTGCATGTACCCCCTTGTCTTTTGGCTATCAACGCCACCACCTGATGCATGATTAACCATCCGTCATTTTTAACGTTATTTTCACGAAATTAGTAAAATAACGTTAAACTGTATTGAGTTGTCTTGTTGGTCGATTGCAGATCCTCGAAAAGGTGAAAACAATATATGACCTGCCCATTGTGACCGATGTACATGAATCCGACCAGGTAATCATATTGATCTGAACAAGGGATTGTTTGCAATTATAAGCAGATTCATAACCTTATATAGCTCTTTAATTTTATCAGTGTGAAGCAGTCGGCAGGGTTGCAGATATAATTCAAATTCCAGCTTTTTTGTGCCGACAGGTAAGATTGATCCAACTCAATTGCTTCTAGATGTCCTTGGCACCATCATTATCAAGAATCTTATTTAGTCTTAATTTTAGTGGTTTTTCCCCTGTTCCTGTGTCTTCTAGAGATCAATGCATTTTATCTATCTATCTATCTATCTATCTTTTTTTGTCTGGTAGACGGATCTTCTAGTTGCAGCTGCCAAGACTGGAAAGATCGTGAATATAAAGAAGGGCCAGTTTTGTGCTCCCTCTGTAAGTTGTTATCTTCAGTTGACTTCATTGGTCATGGAATCATTAGGCTTTGTTAACGACATGGAAATAGTAGTGCCATACTTTTGCTTGCTAAAGGTCAGGGATAACTTTCTGATCTGTTGACTTTGCAGGTCATGACCAACTCCGCAGAAAAAGTTAGATTGGCTGGAAATCAAAACGTCATGGTTTGTGAGAGAGGGACCATGTTTGGATACAGTAAGCTTATGTTGTTTTTAAAATATGTGACTGACATTTGACAATCGATTTGATTGTTAAATGCTTTGTTCCTTCTGCATCACTGCATGCCTAAAGTATCTTTTATTGTCTGTTGTGATACAGATGATTTAATTGTTGATCCACGCAACTTCGAGTGGATGCGGAAGCTAATTGTCCTATTGTAAGTGCAATAACATTTTAATATTACCATCATTGAGCTATATGCACTATGCACTAGGGTCTTGAAGTACAATAATATTTTTGCACGTTTCAACTTCTATTTCTACAATGCAGGTAGCAGATGTCACACATGCATTACAGCAACCCGCTGGGAAAAAGGTGCACATCATATATATATATATATATATATATATTACATGTATGATATATCATTTTTTATTTTATTCTAGCTAATTTTTTTAAACAGCTGGAAGGCGGTGGTGTTGCGAGTGGAGGTCTTCGAGAGTTAATACCTTGCATTGCAAGGACAGCAGTTGCTGTTGGAGTGGACGGACTTTTCATGGAGGTATGAGATAAAAGAATATCGTCCATTGGACATTTGTAATTTTGATTTTGTAATATGTTTTTTTGCTTATAAAGGCATATTTATGCAATCAGGTGCATGATGATCCACTTAACGCTCCAGTTGATGGTCCAACACAATGGGTAAATTTGATGACATTGAAAATACTAATATTATTTTATTCAACATTGTTTGACTTGGTGGTATGCTCTTGGAGCAGCCTCTACGCCATTTTGAGGAGCTGCTAGAAGAGCTAATGGCAATCGCTGTAAGTTCTTATACTGATATATTTTCTTTTTATAGTAACCGTTGTAAGCAAGTAGGTAATCTTTACTGGCATGTTTTTCCAGTAAAGGGATTGGTATTGTATGTCTAGCAAAATAGCTGGGCCGTGGGTTCGCTAATGGATTGTTTTATAAAAAATGTCAAAACGACTATAATAATTATAGCAACTATGCTGGCAAAACTGACCCAAACACCCAGGACTGGGTATTATAACCTCATGGGCCAATTTGGACAGAATGATACTTTTTGAAGCATACACCTTTTGTAGTTGTACTATTTGATAGGACACTACAAGTTAACAATGCATAAAACGGTCTTCTCATAAGTTTCTGATATGGTACATTGGTACCACTACTACAAATATACAAGTGAAGTGCCTAATGCATCAAGTTTAATAATTATAAGATTGCAGCAGACAGGAGTCACAGGACTAAAGAAAAGTGTATGCATCTGAACACATTAGTTATATATGGTTCCATTTTAGCAATGTGGGTCCTCCATCTGAATACATTAGGTATATATGGACCTTTTTCAAAAACGGACCAAGAAAAGTGTATGCATCTCAACCAAAACCAGTGTGTGTTGACCCGTACTAAAAATGACCAGAACCTGTTTTGACCCATTACACAACCCGTCGAATAAACGGTCCCAAAAATACTATCTTTCTACATTTATTCATTACAACCAAATTCGACACACTCATGAGTCATGTCCCAAAATTACTATCTAGATGCATAGAACATTATAATAGCTGATATTCAATCCTTTTTTATCGTGCCCACATAGATCCGCTGAAAAGGTGCCTACAATCCAAACTGGCCAAGTAGGTCATAATAAACGGTCATAGTGACCTAGTGACCCAATTTAGCATGTTTGGGTTTGTTTTGCGAGGTGTAGTATAGTATACTAGAAAAGAAAAAAAAAGATGCCATTTTCTTATTGAGCTTCATTTATAATTTTATTTTTGTTTGTTTTTCTAAAAGAGGGTTACCAAGGGGAAGAAGCAATACAAAATCGATCTCACTCCATTTCGTGAGTAAAAACTCCTGTATGCGTGATCAAACAAGGTACATGACTTGAAAATCTCTTCTTTTTTTCTTCTTCTACATAAGATGTTTTTATTGGGTTTATAACTTAGATGCTACTATTTTTGGTCATCTACGGTATGTTGATTCGACAGGTTTAGAACAAATTACTGAAATGCCATTGCATTGGTCTAATAAGCATGTTATGGGTTGTTTTGCTATAATTTTTAAACATGAATTACATGGCGATTGTTTTCAGGCAAGATTCTGTGGATGTGCCTGAACGTGTGAAAGATCACAGCATCATAATCTACTAGTCAATACTTCGAATCTATGGTTAGGGAAAATACATTGTTGTTGGATTCAAGGTGTGTATCAATATATAACTATTAGTTTATTATTTGGTTACTCCATGTGGTTCATTCTAGCACACGGTTGTTCCTTTCACTTTAGGTGGTTATCTTCAATGATGTTAAAAGAGTTTGATTATGAACACATTTATATTTTATTGTATAACTATATGAGTAATTTCTGATCTTACATGGGTTTGGTTTTTGGCTACAACACTGTTTTTTTTTAGTAATGAGTGACAGATGCAAAAGATTAAGCCCTGCTTATGGCTCTAACGCATATAATGTATATATGTGTGGCCCTGAGGGGCAAAAGTAAAGTTGCACTAATTTTAACGTTATTTTACTAATTTCGTGAAAATAACGTTAAAAACGACGGATGGTTAATCATGCATCATGTGGTAGCGTTGATAGCCAAAAGACAAGGGGTTACATGCACCAATCGGGCTGTCCCGATTGCCAAGTGTTATGTGCCTTATGTCTAAGCTTGATATAAAACCACTATCGAGCCGAGGGTCTCACTGGAAGCAGCCTCTCTATTCCCACGGGGTAGAGGTAAGGCTGTCTACATCTTACCCTCCTCAGACCCTTACCTTAGCTTTGCTATTGGTGGGATTAACTGAGTATGATGATGATGATGATGCAAAAGATAGTGCCTAAATGTCAAGACTCAAGCCAGTTTATAGTAATTTGGTCTATGTAACTTGAGTCAATTCCCTAATTTATTAGATTGGAGTGCACAGTTGGGGGTCAGTGAGATAGCCTTTATGAGGAATTGGAAGAACCAAATTATGGATGGGGTGGAACCGTGGAAGGGCTGGAACTGTTGAATTTAATCAATAAGTTGCAGAATTTTAGTTTTAAGGAGGACACAGATAATGGAGGTGAATTGGTTACAATTCGGGTCCTTCTCTGGTAACTACAGTTAAGAATATGTTATACTATCCGGACCCGGTGCTTGAAAGAATCATAATGGAATGGAATTCTTGTGCTCCCTTGAAAGTTAATGTATTTGGTTGGATGCTGCTCATGAATCGGTTGCCAACCATGGGCACGCTGATTGATCAAACGGAGAATTTCTGGCCCAGATGTGTCCTACCTGGGCACGTCTTATGGGGAGTCGGTTGAACATGTGTTTACTTCATGTTATGTTGCAGCGATTGTGTAGCAGAATGTTAGCAAGTGGTGTAATCTTCCTTAGATTTATGCGTTTTCAATAATCACTTGGCTGAGAAACCGAGGAAATGGAAATTGATCCAGGCTATGGTGTCGATTGTGTGTTGGTGTATTTGGTAAGCGCGAAAACTTGGTGTTTAACAATAAGCGGGTGATGATTGAATATATTCTAGGAGTAATTATGTACTTGAGTTTTTTTGGGATTAAAAACAGGTCAAAATGTTTAGATGTTGATTGGGTCAAGTGAAAAAAAAAATAAAGAAAGAAAGATATGATGTAATTGTTGTTTTGTTTTGGTTGTGGTCGGCTCTCTGCTAGTGGCTTGCTAGCAGAGTTGCGGTTAAGCGTCTAAGGAAAGATAAGTTGTGTCAATTTCATATATGCTTTCACATGATTATGGTTATCATGTGTCAAATGAATCTTATGAAAGGTTATCTGTTAACCTACCCTCTATAAGCCCCCACTTAGGTAGTTACCCTAACTATTTTGAGGTATAAGTTTTAAGATTTTTAAGAAGTTGCATGGTTAGATCATTTTTTTAATCATTTTGTAAGGAGCAAAATTCATTCAATGTTAGATTCTACTCTATGTTAGAACTAGGATTCTATTACCTCGTGCTTCGCGGCGGGAGCTCCTATTGCGTTGAGGATTTGGTGAACGTTAAAGATTGCGCGTCGCTGTGGGAGCTCCTGTTGCGTGGAGGGTTTCGTGGACATAAAAGATAATATTAAATGACTGTTATTCTCGTGTGAGCTTCAAAAATAATACCCGCGTCTAATAGCTAAAAGTTTGGTGGTCAAAGTTTGAAATCCTAAAAGCTAAAAGTTTGGCCAAAGTGCAATGCAAGTTTAAAAAAGTTGGGTGGTCAAAGTTTGAAATCCTAAAAGCTAAAAGTTTGGTGGTCAAAGTTTTAAATCCTCATAAGCTAAAAATTTGGTGGTCAAATTAGAAGAAAATAAAGTTAAGCTAAAAGTTAGTGGCAAAAGTTTTAAATGCTAAAAGCTAAAAGTTTGATGGTCTAAGTTTGGTGGTCAAATTAAAAGAAAATAAAGTTAACCTAAAAGTTAGTGGCCAATATATATATATATATATATATATATATATATATATATGTATGATTTTGTATGTAAGCTACGTTCATGTTCAAGCATAAGCACAAAGATAATCAAGACACGTATATGAATTGTAAATGAATAAAAATGTATGTGTAAATGAATATGAACGCTTTGTATAGTTGTGCATGAATCACCCCAAAAATTGTAAAAGCGAAAAAGGGGATAAGTAATACTCACCTTAGCAAGGTTGAGAATCCAGTTAAAAACCGAATTCATGGATCGATTAAGCGAAAATAACTCGGTTTCAGACGGGAGATTCGAGACGAGACAGAAATACACGATAACAACGTCATCACAGATTCGTATTACTACAGAAACGGTTACAGACACTGTCATCAGTAGGATAAACATCTATCTCGAGGCCGGGGGAGGTCGGGCATGACCTCCCCCTTGAGAGCATTCAAAGTACCAACTCAAATCACCAAATGAACAATAACACATGAGATTGCTATTTATAGTCCAAAACCCAAGTTCCACGTTCGCCCCTTTTGAATGGTCGAATGTGGAGCATTTCCACATTCGCCCAGTTGATATGGTCGAATGTGGAAAACTTCCACATTCGCCCAGTGTGTTTAGGTCGAACCTGGCTCAGTGTTTTGTCCTATATATTACAAATGCGTCAGATCCATAAAATGCCCTTATGGATCACCACAATCTCATGTAACACACTACTAAGACTCAACCCTAGTCTATTCGACAGTGACGTCCACAGAAAGTGCATCAACAATCTCCCCCTTGGACGTTGCTAGCGAATCCACAAATCTCTTGCACATCAACACATTCTCCTCTTTGAAAATTCCTAGCATCTTCAGTCAATAATTGTTGAAGTATCAGACACATTGTTACATCAACAATCTCCCCCTTGACTGATGCTTCACCAAGTTTTTCTGAGATCCCGTATGATAAATCAATCATGTTCTTGAGTAACTTCATCTGTTCGACAGAATACAAGCCGTAGACGAGTGAAACAAGCAATCAGAAGCTTTCATCAGGAACTACCAGTACTAATTGAAGGACTTGAAATGCTTCAGAAACTGAAGTTTTCGGCGGGGCCAACAATATCTACCAATAGCTCTTGAAATCTTCAGGACTGTGATCTTGAAACTTTCGTTGAACCTACGTGCCACATGACTCCTACTAGGATACCTCATTACTTTCAGAACATTGAAATCTCAAACTTGATTTCCTTCTTCATAACACCTCTTTAGAACAAGTTCCTTCAAACACACAGGAACTGGGTTGACTGTTCTCATCATGCGGAATAAAATCTGTCTATTTTCTGGCCCATAATAGTCATTTGAATCTGATTATCATATTATTGATTCTTATGACTACCCCACAATAAAACGTTTCATCATCATCATTTCTTCAACAATTTGGGTAAACCTCATCACCATTCTCCCAAAAATCTTCAAAAATTACCATACCCAAATTTTCGATAGAAAATTTTCGAAATTTTTTAGGCCTTAAATTCTACATTCGCCCCTGGGAACTCCACTTTCGCCCAAAATAGAGACTCGAATGTAGAATATGAATAATACTTTTCACTTTCGCCCATTTACACTCACGTTCGTCCACTTTCTATCCACCTTCGCCCGCCCGATGAACCGAAGGTGAAATAGACACCCGAAAGTGAAAATCCACATAACAAAATTCCAGGTTCGCCCAAAACATGCTACATTCGCCCAGTAGAATTCCACATTCGCCCAGTGAAATTCCACGTTCGCCCGCCCGACTTTATGAAAGGGGCGAATGTGCAGACTGATCGTGTTCTTGTTCAATATTTTCTTCAAATCAGTCCATAATCACTCTAATTCTTTGAATTTGATGATGAAACTTGTACAGAAAGGTGCGGAAATGAAAACCTAACCCTCGAATTCACAAAAACATGGTGAAATCACACGATTTTGTGATCAATTAAGAATCTAGGGTTTCTAGGGTTTCAACCTTTCATTCAAAATCTGATTTTAAACGTCTGAAAACATGAAAAACGAGCTGTGATTGATTCAAACGACTGTTAGATCGTTCAAATCGATACCACGGCTCTGATACCACTTTGTGAGCGTTGGATTTTATCTAAAACAGGATATTATGATCATACAAGTCACAAATCTAGGTGCGGAATCCCTAGATCTGAACAAATTGATAAGATGCTAATCACGACACAATCAAGATCATTTTCAACTTCATTTTCATAGATTAACTTTCAATTAATAAGCAATTACAACGTTTATGTTAATCTAGAATCACAAAGACACTTTCTCAAAACACTACTGAACCTGCACAGAACCTGGACACAAAATGATAACTCTCTTACATAATCAAAAACTCAAAACCTATATATAATGTCTGCACATTCGCCCCTTTCTGTAGGTCGAATGTGAGAATTTCCACATTCGCCCACTTGCAGTGGTCGAATGTGGTCTTCAGTCCATGCCAAAACTTCATTCGTCCATTCAGGTTCTACCTTTGCCCGTTCATCTTCACTTTCGCCCATATCCATCTACATTCGGCTACCCACTAACATGTGTTAATAATATCATATCCAATCCTTAGTCGCAAATGCATCAACAAAGGTGGTGAGTCTTGTGTAATTGAATAAGTATATTCCAACGTTGCCAAGTATCACCCTATGTATAATGTAATAAATAAGTCTAAGTCTATCTAGTCTATAAGTATTTTCTAGGGCTTCGAATTGGGGATAAACGTTTATTTGATTAATAAGCAAATTGTTTATTAAATATAAGAAATTTAATAAATAAATGATTAAAAGTCTTTTTATAAATTTTAAGTTAAAGATGGTCACAAAATAAAGTCTTTAGTATGAAAATAATTTTTATAAAATTATTTTCTTGAAAATAGAATATTTAATCTATTTATTTCAAATTGCCAAAATATGACTTTAATATCTAAAAATATTAAAATTAAAGAATTTCTGAATTAAAAATTGTATTTCAGTTCTAGATAGTTAGAAATAATTTATATAAAATTTTGGTGCAAAAATATTGAAAAATGAATTTATTATGAATTATTTATGATTAAAACTAACAAAAATTGGTTAAAAATACAAAACGAAAGGTTTTTTCAGAAATAAAAGTTATTTCTGAAATTTTTATTGTTATACAAGTCTAGGATGATTTTTGTGGAATTTTATAAAATCGTTTAGATATTTTTATAGAATTTTATAATTTTAATTGAATAAACTTGTAATATTTATTATATATATTAAATAAATGATTTTTGAAAAAACTAAAAATTGGGCAGCAAAGTTTATCATTGGGATAACATAAAATAAATTTTGTAGAATTTGTAAAATAGTTTTAGTATTTTAAAACGATTTTTAAAAGAAAATAACAAAAATATAAAGAATAGAGGTTTAAAAGAAAAAGGTTGATGTTGGTGGGGATCGAACCCTGGTCTGATCCGGTTCCATGATTTTAGCCACAGGCCCCAACCAACTGGTCTATGATTTATTTTGTTTAATGATTCTGATCCGTAATAATCTTATACAATGTGTAATAGAGTCTCTTCCCCATTTCATACCAATCGAGCCCTAGCTTATCAATACACCAATCCAACAAACAATAACCCGATTAATCACAGGGTTATTGTTTGTTGATGGCCGATGAACAAAACCCATCAAAAAGATTGAACTTACAAGAACGATTTCGTGATAATTGTCGAGTCAACAGAAAAGTCAAACTTCAAACGATTACTCTTCTACAGATGATTTTAACATAAATTGATAGTGAGGGTTTGTGTTTCGGCGAGTTGTGAAGGTCCAGCAAGGTTTAATTTATAGTGTAATGGCTTGGTGTTCGATGTGGCAAGTTTTGACCATGTTTGAATGATTACACGTGAACCATGCTCGAAATCGAGCTGAAACCTTGGTCTTAGGGCTGATTGAACGCGTCAATTTATTGGTCAACTAAGTGTTGTTAGTCATTAAAGTTTCCAAAGATAATATCTCAATCAATTGGTCAAAGGTTAAGTTGAAGAAATGTGTAATGTGGGTGATTGCTGCTGTACGCGTACAGGGGAAAGGGACAGACAGGGTTTAAAAGGTGTTAAATATTTTATGAACTGGGTTTAAACCAACAGTGAGTTGTGGCTCAGATATTTACGTGTGAGGGTGTTAAGGCTTGAACCGGTTCTCTGCCCGGTGTCACACCCTCAAATTCCACGTGCGGGGTTTTACCGCGAGGCGCATGACAAACCAGGATCTAAGTCAACGGTCACAATAAACGACACTATATGATACGTAAAATGAAATAAACAACCATCAAGTTTTCATAAATCCATTCGCTGCGGAAGCGTAACTTTTATTACAACCCAAAATGTAAAAGTACGTAAGTCTGAAAAAGATAAGACAATGCATATGAATCCTAGACGTCGTGTGACTCCGTGCGCCTATGATAAGCTACTACCTCAACGACCTGAGACAAACATGCTAAAAACGTCAGCAAATAATGTCGGTGAGTTCACAGGTTTTATATTAAACGTTTAAAGTAATAAAAGCCATCATGTTACCACTATGTCAGAAATGATAGCGTTAGCTAGACGCATGAGTTATACTACCACGACCGGAAACCATTACAGACAACGAAATATGATTTTTGCCCGAAATGATTTAGCTTACGACCGAGACAATATGCACCCGCCCGGCTCCCAGCCGACGGGTGGGGTCTGTCAATCCCAATAGATCTATCCACATTTCCCCCGTTATGCTATCCAGCATATTCATGGTTTCCCCGGGACTTTACGTATCGTATAGTATGTAAATGAATCAATCACTAGCATAACATGATAATTTATGTAATAAGTATAAGCATGTGTCTCCCCCAAAATGTAAAGCGTAAGGTGGGGCCGTGAAACTCACCTGATGCTGCTCTTCGTACTAAGACAAGTAAACCTGCTCAATAGACGGCCCCTAATACCGGTGACCTATCATGACGAGCGTATAAGGCGTTAGACTAACAACCCGTAGGTTGATTAGTCCCTAGTAGTCCAGACCATAACCGTGTATATATGAAATGATGTTTCAAACGTTTAACCGACCGCACCAGACAAGGCCCGACATCCCATTGGTGACCCGACATCTCATGTGTTAGATAAATACAAGACATCATGCCACATATGAAATTAAACACTTAATACGCGCAACAGTTCACCTAGTCTAGCATAATGTCCAATTAACGCGTAAACAGGTCCGAACACGTATTACTAAGTCATTGGGTGTATCCCGGGGTTCCTATCATGTTCCTAGGCGTCAAATCATGTTCCGGGATGTTAAAATATACATACAGCAGCATTACACGCGATTAGGAATCAAACTAGCATTTAGGGAAAAGTCAACATGTGATTGGGGATGGTCAACAGCAATTAGCATGCTAATCGCCTATACAGTCATGCGATTGGGATGCCAATCGCCCCCTAAGGGGCCTAATCGCCTATAACAGCATGCGATTATGATGCTAATCGCCTGCTGCAGCTGCACAATGCAATTTCGCGCGTTTAACGCTCCAAATCAGATCCGAAACATGTAAAAACATCCAATAATCATCCTAACACCTTAACAAACATATTTCAAGCAAAACCCCTAAGTTTTCATCGTTCTAACAGTTCCGAATGCGAGCATTTTCCCAAAATAGCAACTTAGCATGTAAACATCACATCAACATGCAAGAACTTGCCCTAAATAGCAATTATCCAGATTAAATCGCATAACCACGTTGTCCGATAGCATCCTACTGTTCTAGCATCATCCTAGAGCAAACCCTAACATCATTCAATCAACAACATACCTCATATCATCCTTAATCATCCAAAATCCCTCAAATGGGTCAAAACATCAAGTATCAACAATACACAACCAAAACCATTCAAACTCCTAGGACATCATCATACTAACTTGTAACAGCCATAAACATCATAATAACACAAAAACAACCACGATTCAATCCTAAAAATTCTATCTTAATCACATATAACACATATAACACATGTAAAGGTGTGGGTTTGTTTAAAAACGGTTTTAAATGGATTTTCAAAGACAAAAACATTTATAAGTCAGGTCTGGACGTTTAGGGAGTAAAACATAATCATTTAAAGGTTTGGGTTTGAAGAACACACCTTGTATTCAAGAGGTGATGATGGAATAAGCTTGAAAATGGTTGTTTTGATGCAAAAACGAGTTCCAGAGGGTGTTTATGTGTTGGGTTATGTTATGGGACGGCTAGGGTTGCACAAATGATGTTTTGGAGGTCAAGGGTGGTATTTATAGGCGTTTCTAGTCGTCCAGCACGTAACACGCGATTATGCAGCTTTACACGCGATTAGGAAGCCTAATCGCATGTAAGTTCATGCGATTGGGGCCTAATCGCATGAACAGTCATGCGATCAGCCCCTACTCGCCCCTAAGGTCCCCCACTCGCCCCTCCTATAGGCGATTGGGCTTCCCAAATCGCCTATAGGGGCTGTTTTCGTGTGTTTTGCGCGTTAAACCCCGTTTTAACATATGTTGACACATATTCACATACCGACAAGTCACATAATGATTGTAAACATATAATGCATGATAAATAACACGTTCCCGCCCGATCACCAATTCCCGGGACTCGAGACTTGCGTGGGTGCGTTAAACCCGGCGATTCCACGAATCACCGATTCTTGTACACGTGGTTATGGACCGACACCCAATGGTCTCTCGAACCATTGTAACGACTCCCGATGATTCCCGAATCATCGGTACGACTCAACTGACCCAGTCAAGTATGATATTAAGTAGTTGTTTTCAATGTTTTCGTTGAGATAGACTCGTATGTATGTAAAGTATGAAGCGCATGAATGTAAAGTATAATAAGTATTAACCTGAATATGCCGGGTGTCACACCCGGGTTCGATTCCAGGCAGAGGCAACATATATTTTTTTTTTTTAGCATATAAGGAAGGGGTTTGGGCTTGGACCAAGGGAAAGACAAGTGGGCCGAGGCTTGTGTTGGGCTGGATTCTTCTGGGCTTCGAAAGACACACAAAAGAACAAGGATTGGTCTTGGTTTGGGCTTAAGTTTTGATTGGGTTATGGTTTGGTTTAGTTGTAAAAAAAATCTGAAAAATCTTATTATTATTATTATTATTATTATTATAAAAAAAATAAAATAAAAAGTGACGGATGTCACATTATACATATATGTTTATTATTCTCTTATTATTATTATCAAGTCCGTACGTTCCCGTATTATATATATATATATATATATTCGTATAATTCTAATAATCCACTCCGGGTTATACTGGACCGGTTTCTGTTCCGGTTGGTGACCGAGTCACTGAGTTGACTCGGTATCGGCTCGGCTTTGTTTAATTGAGTAATGGTACCTCGCAATCAATATAATCACCATATTAATAATAGATTATAGATTGTAACCAATTAATCCAATAGAATCATACTTACCATAGACATAACCGGATGCACACCGGTTTATTATCGGGTCATAATCGGAATCTGACCGGGAACTAACCGGACTTTCAGTTACTGATAATATCCTTCTCATATAATTCTAATCTCTCATTACAAAGAATAGAATCACATATTGGTCATAACAATAGTCAAAGGATAATTATCAATAACCAAGCCACAATCGGTTGATGAGGAGAACCCAATCAATAACAATATACCACTTGGAAACACACCCTAATCTGACGTAAGGATGGTTCACGAGCACAACAGGAGGATAGACTGCTGTTTGTTTATCAAAACAGGAGAGTAATTCGGTTGTTTATAAGGGTTCACGAGTACCCATCGGAACAAAAAGGATAGGTCGGAACCCGATGACAGTCACCGATTCCGATGACTGTCCGTTCGTCAGAGCATCATACAAACAAGAAGAAGGTCGATTGATGGGTTACAAGAGGCTTCACGACAGTCACCATAACTCTGGTGACTGTCCGGTTATAATAACGAAGAGGAAAAGGCTTACTATCGGGTCAAAGAGGAAAGGTTTCTGTGATGGTTCCGGTTGATTATCGGTAGTAATCGAGTGGTTAAAGGGTTGGTTGCCGGTGACAGTCACCATAACCGGTGACTGTCCGGTTTTGTTTAATAGGAACAAGGGACGAACAAGGTGATTATCGGGTTATAATAGGTTGATTTTGATGAGCGTAGCTGCTCGTTATCAGAAACAGAAGAACAATTAGGGTGGTTACCGGGTTGGGGTTCGGTTCAGCAGAGCAGGAGATACCGGTTGTCGAACAAGAGGAAAAAGGGATGCTCGCCGGAAAAGTGAAGGCGGCGGCGACCGGCGACCACCGGTGGAGGTGGTTGTCCGGCGAAGGTTTCTGATCAGAGAGTTTATAACACACTTTGTGTGTGTGTTTGATGTACAGAGAGAGATGCGAGAGAGATAAAGAAGGGTGGTTTATATGGTCAATTAGAATAGGGGGTGTTTGGCTACAGGGATAATAGCTGGGACTCGGGTGTTTGGTAACGGGTATAACAACAAAATAAGGAACGTTTGGCAGCGATTTAATAGCAGACAAGGAGCGTTTAGCCGAGATAATAAAAATTCAATAATTATTATCTATAAAATCGGTTGAAACGGTTGGTCGCGAGATTCGAACTTGAATATTTTATTAAGTAATCGGGTGGTCAGGTACGACCCAACCCGTTTAAGAGACCCGTAACACCTCGAGGTGTTACAAGAAGGAAGATCGAAAGTTCAGCCATACAACCATAGTGGCGTGCGATTATGAACCAATGCCTTCGTTCAGTCGTCACCCCTCTCGTCCTCTTTTAGATCTGTGAGAAGAGAGATAATCACCAGATCCTGATTCAATCCTTGTCTGTTGTGGAGAGATAATGAATTTTTGTCTGTTGTGAAGAAGAAGTTTGGGTGGTTGTGTGCAGTGTTGAAGAAGATTGGGTGGTTGGATGTGGGTGTGAACATGAAGATGAGTATGCAGAGAAAGAGAGTTATTTTTATATGTATATCTTTTTTTTTTTTTTTTTTTTTTGTAAATTCTTATTGTAAAAAGACAACTATACCCTCATGTGGGGTCCACGTGACCAAACTTAACCAAAAAAACTAACCAGTTTAGGCCAAAAGGACGAGACATGCAAGATTTTACAACATAAAGGACGATTTCCATCAACTTTGAAGTTAAAGGACAACCACTGAAAAACGATGTAAACATAAAGGACGATTTCTGTAATTTTTCCTTATTTTTTTTAATTAGCTTTTATAACATTCATGTTTCGGTAATGTTTTTACAAATATACTCTTTTGTCAATATAAAAAGATAATCAACAAAATCATTGTTGGGTGCACTTGCACTCAACAATTTTTATAGCCATTTTATTAGTGTTTATGTATAATTGATTTCATTTGATGAAATGGAAATTACTTTAGATAATTTTGTATCCTAGCCTCATATTTTTGTTTTTAATCAAAATAACCTAATATTTACATTACATATCACATGACACATATAACATTCATATATAATATATGGGTCAAGTTATTTTACACAGTGTAATAAAAATGAGAAAGGGTAAGAAGGATATAAAAACACAATCGATCTCGAAATATGACATAATGAGCCACAAAATATAACACAATGTCGGAAAATACACAATGCTGAAAAGAAAAAAAAAGATACAATAAATCGCAAAAATGACACAATGATGAAAAATAAGAAAAAGACACAATGTTACATAAAAAAAACACAATCATATAACGTAAACTCTAAAATTTGTAAGCTAAAAATCCAAAAAAACAAAAACCTAAAATCTAAGTTCCTAGAATTCGATGAAAAGGTTTTAATGCCGCTTAAATAAGTTCAATTAAAATCCGCTTAATACCATTTCTTTGACTTTATATTTTTCTTTCGTTATTTTTGATCTAACAAATATTATGAACGTTAATAAAATAATAATAACATATTATATTATAAAAGATTAAAATTGGCAAATCTTTCTACTAAATTTTAATTCCTCAAAAGGTATCCAACACTTTCTGCCAAACCAAACCAAACCAACAAACCTCTCCTCCTTTCTACAAACAAATCCCAGTAGTGTATGGTCCACTCTTTTGCCACCACCCATTTCAACCAGATCATGATTCAACAACCTCTACACTTATCAATTTAACTCATCCCTCTTTCACGCATTTCATCGAACACCTTGATGGCAACTATGCTTTCTTTAGCATTTATGAACGATCACACTACCACTGACACCACTCTTCTTTCGAACACTCATCCCCCTCCCAAGATCCCCTTGGTGGCCAATTATCGACCAAGAAAATCACTTCTTGATATCACATCTGTCTGTAGCAGCAATTGTAATGTTACCGGCGGTAGCCGGTTTTGGAGGGTTAAAGCAACCGGCGATAAGAGTGCTGGTGGAGACGCTAGTGGTGATGCTGATGAATCCCTTCAAGCTGTAATTGAGAAATCTAAAATGCTTTTGGCTAAACAGAGAGCCCTACTTCAACAGGTAGATTTTTTTTTTTTTTTTTTTTTTTTTTTTTTTTTTTTTTTTTGAGGTGTTTAATGTTGTGGGTTTTTGGAAAAGAAATCATTTTTAGTTGTGAATTATTTAGATATGCTATATAAATTTATTAATGGTTATAGGAAACCATTAGTGGGTCAAAATAGTGTTAACATTGAAGTTTAAACTTTAGAGGTCAAGAACTTAGGTAATATTTGTTTATAGGGTTAAAGAATGATTATCTTTTTCAAAATGCAGATAGCTGAAAGAAGGGATATAATTACATCGATAAACAATACCTCGATTAGTTCGGAGAAAGATGAAATAGGTACAGAAGAGGAAGAAAGATTCTTTTTGGAACCGGAAGCTAATGTTCCAAATGACACGGGTAATCCATATAGTAACATTGTCGAGCCAGTTGGATCCGTGATACCAGACAACATTTTCGTGTCAGACAGTAAGTACGATGACAATGATGACGATGACGATGATGATACATCAAAATCTGGTATGA
Organism: Ambrosia x helenae; assembly: GCA_030844895.1. NCBI lineage: Eukaryota > Viridiplantae > Streptophyta > Magnoliopsida > Asterales > Asteraceae > Ambrosia > Ambrosia x helenae. The sequence continues at coordinate 115,461,175 of CM061233.1, forward strand.
AGTTACCTTCAAAAAGTTATTTGGATAGCGACGCCAAGAACAAGCTTTATGGGACAAGTTCAGAGAACGCTACAACGTATGAGTTGCCGCCTTATGTTTCTGAAATCGCAACCACATATGAAGGTTCTAAAGATACCAATGAGTACCCATTATACCATGTATTAGATGATGCAAATGTTAAAATAGAGGAAGATGTAAACTCCCCTCCTTTAGCTGGGCCCAATGCAATGAATGTTATATTAGTTGCTGCAGAATGTGCTCCTTGGTCTAAAACAGGTACACCATTTATAATACCCTTTTAAGTTCAATAATATCATATTTACAACTATTAAATTATATAAATCAGTGACTTATAACATTTTTTTACTTAATTAACAACGAGAAAAATGTGCGCTGAAATGCTTGATAACATTGTTTTCCTAGTCATTTGTTCATTAAAATAGACTGTTATAACTTACACGTAACCGATGTTTTATTTTCCATGGAATGTGCTAAAAAAATTCTTTATAGGTGGGCTTGGTGATGTGGCTGGGGCTTTACCAAAGGCGTTGGCAAACCGTGGGCACAGAGTAATGGTGAGTTGCGTGTCTACGACATGACTGTTAGATATTAGTCGAATTTATTATTCTTGCTCGTCCTCTTATCTTTAATTGACACATTTTGAGATAATTAGAACTCATAAATCCATAATCTATAAGACTATAACTAGCTATACCCATGTGTTTATGTGTTTGCTTTCACGACATATAGGTAGTGGCACCTCGTTATGGAAATTATCCTGAACTTCACGATACAGGAGTTAGGAAAAGGTATAGGGTGAACGGACAGGTATTTTACATTTTTACCCCTACAATTGTCTACAGTGTAGTTAATAATGCTACAAATTGGTAATAATAACGGAATGTAAATTTTCAGGATATGGAGGTACATTACTTTCAAGCTTATATAGATGGTGTCGACTTTGTTTTCATTGATGGTCACATGTTCCATAACTTGGGCAGTAACATATACGGAGGCAACCGCACAGTAAGATTCTTTCCCTGTTATGCAACATTGTAATTGCTGATTAGTTCCTAAAATGCAATAAAAATATAATTAATGATTTTTATCTTGCGCTTGTTTATGCAGGATATTCTACGCCGCATGGTTTTATTCTGCAAAGCAGCTATTGAGGTATGACTTGTACAATATATGTTTAGTTGATCCGAAAAGTATAAAAAAAATTAAAAAAAATTAAAAAAATTTGAATCGCATCACCTGCAGGTTCCATGGCATGTTCCGTGTGGGGGCCTCTGTTACGGAGATGGGAATTTGGTTTTCATAGCTAATGATTGGCATACTGCGTTATTGCCGGTTTACCTGAAAGCATATTATCATGAACATGGATTAATGCAATACGCAAGATCTGTCCTTGTGATTCATAACATCGCGCATCAGGTTGGTTTTACAATTTACAAACACTTATGATTACGGTTTACATGTTTCTTGTCTGAATCGTATACCGCTTTCAGGGTCGTGGTCCACTGGATGATTTTTCATATGTGGATCTACCACCACACTACTTGGATCTTTTCAGAATGTATGATCCAGTAGGCGGTGAACACTTCAACATCTTTGCTGCAGGACTCAAGTCCGCCTACCAAATAGTTACGGTAAGTCATGGTTATGCGTGGGAGCTAAAAACGAGTGAGGGAGGTCGTGGTCTTCACGGGATAATTCAAGAAAATGATTGGAAATTAAAGGGTATTGTCAATGGAATTGATAAAAAGGAATGGAATCCCAGATTAGACATCCACTTAACTTCAGATGGTTATACTAATTACAGTTTAGAGACTCTTAACGCCGGAAAACCGCAATGCAAGGCGGCACTTCAGAAAGAGCTAGGCCTACCGGTTCGGGCCGACGTCCCGTTAATCGGTTTCATCGGAAGACTAGATAACCAAAAAGGTGTTGATTTGATATGCGAAGCGATTCCTTGGATGGTTGGGCAGGATGTACAACTGGTTATGTTGGGAACGGGTAAACCCGAACTCGAACGGATGCTTAGAGAAATGGAGAACAGGTACCATGAAAAAGTGAGAGGGTGGGTCGGGTTTTCCGTCAAAATGTCTCACCGGATAACGGCTGGAGCTGATGTATTGCTGATGCCGTCAAAGTTTGAGCCGTGTGGGCTTAACCAACTGTATGCAATGTGTTATGGGACCATACCGGTTGTACATGCTGTGGGTGATTAAGAGATACGGTTCAACAATTTGATCCTTATAACGAGTCGGGGCTAGGTTGGACATTTCAGCGAGCAGATAGCGGACAGCTGATTCACGCACTCGGGAACTGTTTGTTAACGTATCGGGAGTATAGATCGAGCTGGGAGGGGATTCAGAAAAGGGGAATGATGCAGGATTTGAGTTGGGATAATGCTGCTCATCAGTATGAGGAAGTTCTTGTAACTGCTAAGTATCAATGGTGAAGTTTGAGGCTTTTGTACTTCAACTCTGTAGTTATTCAAAAACATGATATTACATTTTTTTTAAAATCATCTATTCATTTATCCATAAATGTAAAAATTACATTAAGATAGCCGGCAGGCGGGCAACAGGTTGTGCCGCCTTCCCTTTCTATATGGCAAAACTTATTGTACTAAAAACGAACCCTTGTCCCATTGGAGTCGAGACATTGCTATGAGTAGCCCCGTTAGACTCTGGTCAAGAAACGGGTAACTTTCGGTCCCACGGAGCTAAAAGTATCAAAAGCCAGGGTGACGACCAAAGACAAATAAATCTGCTGGTTGCAGGGTGGATCTCTCTTCGGCGGGGTCCGAAAGGATATTCACAGGGGCCTTGTTCTTGGTTGAGATCCTGGCCCGCCTTAAAATGTTCCAGAGAATGTCCCGTACCCAATCATGTCGGTATTTCTCGGGCAGCTCCTTGCAGTGAGCCGCATGCTCTCCGTATTCATTCAGGCAGGCTTTACGGTAGATTGGACAGACTTCGTCTTCAGGGTACATGAAGATCATCAAGTGCTATTTAAGGATGGCCATGTATTTGACCGCATGCTTGAAATAATATTTTTTGTACGTTTTTTTCTTAAGCGCTCGAGAAAACGGTATTGTATTATTTTGTTAATTGTTTAATACATCTTTATTCGTACAAGTTAAGAAAACGCCATAAAAATGAGAAGTATAAGTTAATAATAATTACATACTAGTGAAAAACAAACAGCTGGAATAGCTCAGTTGGTTAGAGCGTGTGGCTGTTAACCACAAGGTCGGAGGTTCAAGCCCTCCTTCTAGCGAGTCTTTTTAATTTCTAGTCGAATTAATATGTTTTTTTAATGACATTACCATCTGTTTCTTTTTCTTTTTATTTGTTGTTGACCTTCTAGCGAGTCTTTTTAATTTCTAGTCGAATTAATATGTTTTTTTAATGACATTACCATCTGTTTCTTTTTCTTTTTATTTGTTGTTGACTTTGAATATCTAACTTATTTTTGTCAAAGTCATAATTTACAAGTATTATTATATAACTTGAATTTGTGGGATTTCTCGTGTTTCGCACGAGCTTTCAATGAATGTTGATTGGTTTGTTACAGTGACGGTACAACATCAAAAATCGGTATAGCAAGAAAAATAGATACGCTAAAGATGATATAGACACATTTCTAGGTCGATCGAAACATGAAAACGATATTGACACCGACACTGTTGTTTAGGCGATATCAGTTCAGTTATCAGCACTCGCTATAACTATCAAAACCAAATGAAATACTTTATTACGGATACAATTTTGTTTTCAATGAATTGCTCCCACTTCAGGAAACAATAAAAATGATACAATACCAATACATATGTCGTTTAAACAGTATCATTTCGATTCATCACGATAAAGAACAAAAAATAAATTATATTTGAATCATTTGAATAAAATGTTCATTAAACCGTAGATAAATTACCACGTTTGGTAATTGTATGTTAAACAATATATACATATTTATTAAATATTTTTGACACTTTAATTATCCATTAAAAACGTAAAGTATAATGTATACCACATGCATGGGCGGAGCTTTATTGGGCTAGTGGGTGTTTTGGTCCCTTGTTTTTTTTTTCTTTTTTCTTTAAAGTAGTGTAAATTTACATGTATTTATCTGGAAATTTTATATATATTGAGTCCGGTCCCTAGTTTAAGTGTCTTGTGACTTTCGCCTCTCTTATATGTTTATGTAAACTCCCCCACTAACCGATGTCCATGTAAATTTCATATTTCGTCCTTAGATACGAGTTAAAGTTTCATCTTTGGTTCATGTTGTCAATAACCTTTGCCAGTAAACTTCCCTGAAAGATTTAACCGAATTTTCACTTTCTAAACATGAACTGACGGTTGGATCCGGTTTGAACCAGACGCATCTGTACCCATCAAAGTCAAATTTGGGCTTTGCTAAAATTGCCTCAAGTAGACATCGTACGGATCATTGTTTAAAAGGCAAGAATTCGTGGCCCCCTGCAAATCTGCAACTTGAATTATAGATTTCAAAATCCGCATAAAGATCGATAAATAGATAGATCTTGTGATACGATTCTATATCAATAGTTATATGTTATAAGAAAGGGTATAATAGGAAAGTTCTAGAATATGTTGGTGTTAGTATAAATAGTCATGTAATAAGCTAGTATGAAAGGGATTAAGTTTGTTTGTTAGCTGTATTAGGCTCCTGCTGTGCAGAGAGAGAGGGCACAGCCCTGGAACCTTGTATTTTCCTTTTCCCGCCCAAACTCCATAATAAAAGTTTCCCGCCTTTTTCTTCTTCATATTGTTCGATTATTGTTTTATCCATTATAACATCAAAGAACACAGATCTGAAACCCTATCATTGGTCCGACCTGCCCTAGACCTGCCATCCCTCTGCTCTTGTCAATCCGTTTCCATTCCTGATTTTATCAGATCTCGTTCCTCCTCTGTTCCGGTTCCTTCTTCTGCTGTTCTGTTCTTTCAATTTCCGATTCAGTCATGGTGAATCAGTCTTCTCGTTTGGATACTCATGAACAACAGATCCTGCAACTTCAAGCTGATGTTACGGAGATCAAGGCTTCTTTATCATCACTGAATGCAGATCGTGTGGAATCTGCAGAATTCCGTAAGGTTGTTATGAATTGGATGAAATCACAGGAGAAACGTCACGATGAAGGTTCGTTGGGTTCTGGACTGCATGATGTCGGTTTTTCTGGATCTGGATCCAGATCTGGTCCGATTGCTCCTCCATCAGGTGTACCTTGGGCTGTGAAGAAGGTGAAGTTACCTGAATTCTCTGGTTTTGATCCTCAAGGATGGATCCAGAAGGCAAATCTGTTTTTCGATCTCAACAATACATCTGATGCTGCTCGGTTACAACTGGCTCGATTGAGTATGATCGGTGTCGCTCAACATTGGTTCACGATTATAACTCAGGTTCGACCGTCTCTCTCTTGGCTTGAGTTTCAATCGGAATTGTTGCAACGATTTAGTGGCTTGGAGATTCAGAATCCGTATGAACAGTTAGCGACGATTCAGCAAGCTGATTCGATTTATGATTACATAGACGATTTCGAGTATTTGTTGTCTTTGGTCCCTCAGTTATCCGAATCTCAGGCGTTGGGTTATTTTGTTGCTGGACTGAAACCGGATGTGAAACAGTGGGTCAGATTGCATAGGCCTACGTCTAGATTGGATGCTATGTATTTGGCCAAGGATGTGGAATCCATGTTACGCCCTTCGGGTACACCAACACTCACTCGTTTTCGTTACCTGCAGCCGTTTGGGATGCAGACCCCTGGACCGGGGGATGGGCTTTTCCGTTCAGGACATCCTGAGCTCCAGTCTTCTGCCCATCCTATCACACCTACTCCGGTTTCCACAGGCCAGTCCAACTCTACTCACACTAGTTCCACATCAAAAGCTGCTGTTCCTCATTCTTCGTCTTTGGGTCAGGTTTTTCAGCGAGATAGGGGAGTTCGTTCACTTTCTCGTACTGAGTGGGAGGAGCGTAGGAAGAAGGGATTGTGCTTTCGTTGTGGTCAACAATATGGCCCTACTCACAAATGCCCTGAGGGTTCTCTCCGGGTTTTGCTCTTAGGTGAGGATGAATATGATGCTGTGGAAGGAACCAATTATCTGCTGGACACTCAGGATTTACAAGCTGATTTGCAGACAGGAGGATTTCGTGGTCTAAACAGTTCCATTTCAAGTCTTGAGGACAAGACTTAATTGAAGGGGGAAGTAGTGATACGATTCTATATCAATAGTTATATGTTATAAGAAAGGGTATAATAGGAAAGTTCTAGAATATGTTGGTGTTAGTATAAATAGTCATGTAATAAGCTAGTATGAAAGGGATTAAGTTTGTTTGTTAGCTGTATTAGGCTCCTGCTGTGCAGAGAGAGAGGGCACAGCCCTGGAACCTTGTATTTTCCTTTTCCCGCCCAAACTCCATAATAAAAGTTTCCCGCCTTTTTCTTCTTCATATTGTTCGATTATTGTTTTATCCATTATAACATCAAAGAACACAGATCTGAAACCCTATCATCTTGCTACCCATAGTTTTTATTTAAAAGCATCCACCAATAATATATTGTATCTTTTTTCTTTCTTTTTTGCAAAAACACCCCTGCTTTATCAACGTTCCTGGTTTTTAACTTCTACGCAGTTAAATTTTAAACCCACCATTAAGTATATTATCCATGATCTCTTGGTCTAGTGGTATGGTGTCCATCCTTACAAATGTGAGGTTGTGGGTTCAAATCCTTGCAAATGCAAGGTTAGGTGCAAATAAGGTGGTATAAAATTTGTCGTTAAAAAATAAGGTGATATAAAATTTATCGTTCAAAAAGAAAAAATTAAGTATATTAACAAAATAAAAATATACTGAAAAATAGCTAATGATGCATAGTAATCTAATAACATTTTCTCCATTTCATTCTTGACACATATAAAATTTTACGAGACTCGATTTGAATGTTATGTTATTTAATTGTGACAAAAAGGGTACAACTGACTTAATTGGAACACTTCTAAAACTTGATAAGTATTCTGTGAAATATTCCCTTACCTATAGCTAATGCTGTTGTCTTTAGATGTTCATGACGGATCAATTTCGGTAGTAAACTTTGATTAATCCGGTTATTGAAAAGACGTTTAACACTTGTTTTGGACGTGGATGGATTTAAGTTAGTTTCAGTTAATAATACAAGTCAAATTATACATAAGCGATCATTTTGGTTTTTAATAATGACACAACCGATATGTCGTTTATAAAAAACCGTATAACAATTTTTTCCAATGTCTGCCATAATATTTATAAGAAACATAAAAGTTGGTTTTAACGTCAGTTCGGTTAATACGATTATTTATATAAATATAATCATAAGCAAACCATTAAAAATCAGTTATAAACAAACATATCTGGTTTCTCTTTGTTCATTTCATAAGACCATGTGTAGTGTGGAAGAGAAAAAGATAAGACCCCTGTTTCTGATTGGTCCATGTGACAGCTGAGTCAGCATGGGACTTGAAGTAAAAATGGGGTGTAGTGGGAGGGGGGGAAAATTAGGGCGCTATTATAAAAAATAAATAAATAATAAGCAACAACAACAAATTAGGACGTGGCACGTTTTTATTGACACGAGTTTAACATTCTGACATTATAAACATAACGTTTTGACCCATTTTTAAACCTTAGCGTCCCTGTAATGGTGTTGGGGGCGCTAATTGGTCTTCACGCCCATATTCACGCCCCACTACATAGGATCCAAAGGACCCATTTAGATTAGGGTAACAACCATTATTTTTTTCTACTCGCCCTATATATTTGACCCGATTTGATATACAATTTAATCGGATTATTATTTTACAAAAGCATGACATGGTTGGGTAACATCACCCACTTCAACACGTATGTTGATGTGAGGCTGAACACATGGAAGAAAGAAGCTTCACACTGAAGCAAACTTGCAATTTCATCCACAAAAACTGAAACCTTATAAATTTAAAAATATAAAAAAATAAAAAGGTGGGGAGAATTTAGAAAAAAGAAAAAGAAAGGGGGCACCAATATAAAAATATTGGTTTATTTATTTGGAAGGAGATAAAAAGTGCTCTTACTTTATTGAAAACTTTATTGAAAAGTAAAGGTGGGTGGGTGGTGGAACAGAAAGTTTTTTTAAGAAAAGTGTTGTGCTTGGTTTTAACCCCTGAGGTTTTGCTTATTGACATACTACGCCTATATGTTTTACAAATACTATTTTGTGTCCTCTTGTTTTTTGTTTTCATAATATAGTGGACATCAGAATATCGATCCCAGGTAACTTCAAGTATAACTAATCGTAGAATCATGATTTTGAATTTTGATATCATATTTCTAATTATCTTGCAAATGTTTATATCAATACTAAGAAGTTTATAATTGAAGTTTGTGTAATAACAGAGAAAAAGGATGCATATACTAAGCTTTTACGTAATTTATAGACCTTTAAAGTAAACTAAAATGAGAGGGGCCGTTTGTAAGGCTTTATAAACCAACATAGTTTTAGATGTTTTCGATTAGGGGTTTTGGATTTAAATAATCCAAAGTTTGGCGCATTGGCTAATAATAATCCGAACTTTAACGTTGGACCAGGATAATCTCAACTAGACACGTGGGTGTCAAAAATGAACTTCCACATGTCAAAAATAATGCGAACTTTAACGTGGCGGTTCATTTTTGACACCCACACGTCCAGTTGAGATTATCCTGGTCCAACGTTAAAGTTCAAATTATTATTAACTAATGGGCCAAACTTATGATAATTTACATGATTAGTTTTCACATTTAAATTCAAAAACAAGTTACATTTAGATGGTGGGTAAGCGGGCAACAAGTTGCGCCGCTATCCCCTTTTCAATCGCAAATCCTATCCTGCCAAACTTTGGATTATTTAAATCCAATACCCCTTTCGATTAACTATTTAAGTGACTTATTCTTTTATAGTAGAATGAAATAAACTAATTTTAACAATTAAGTGTATGGGGGGCAATGGCACGGGTATGGTTAATCTCACTCTCATACTTGATTATTTTTGTTTGGTATTTATCGAGAAACAATATAGAACTAATAAGATGAGAAAAATAACATCGCACCATGTACAAAAACTATAGAATAACTCATAAGAATGAAATTCACAAAATGCTTACAGGTTTACGAGTTAAGAGAATGAGGAAGATAAAGACGTTGTATTCTTAGGAGATCCTACTTGACTATCACCACTTCCAATTTGTAACTTATTTTCCTCTCTCACTCCCAAACTAACCCAACTCTAACTCAATTAGTTTGTTTATTGATGTCGCTCTTTTTAGTGACATGACCTTTTGTCAGTGATGTTGCATATCGGTGTGTCAAAAAGTGTGTATTTCATGGATGTATACAACATAACTAAAATAAATAAATAAATAAATAAGAATGTGTAAATGATTTTGTGTATATAATCGAGCATGTGTTAACATGTAATTGTGACACCTGGCAAATTCGGGTTAACAACGTTGTCTAGATAAAAGTCTACCTTAGCGAGTCACGTGTATATTGTACTTAACGGGGTTAGTTAAGTCGGGCTATGGTTCGGGAACTATTAGTTAGTCTAGAAGATCATTGGATGTTGGTCTAGAGGTTCATTAGATGTCGGTCCTTAACCAAGTGTACAAACGGTGACGATTTGTAGGATCGTCAGGGCATACGGAACATACGAGTCTCGAGTCCCGGGAATTGGTGAACGAGTGTAAATATGTGTATTTACTTGTGTTGTGTGTTTACAATCATTATATGGCTTGTCGGTATGTTAAAATGTATTAACATATGTTAAAACGGGGTTTAACGCGCAAAACGCACCAAACCAGCCCCTATAGGCGATTAGGGAGGCCTAATCGCCTATAAGGGAGGCGAGTAGGCATCTATAGGGGCGAGTAGGAGCCCAATCGTGTGTACATAGGGGCGATTAGGCCCAATCTCATGCGATTAGCAGCCCTAATCGCATGTAGCTGCTGCATACTCGCCTATAACGTGCTGGACGACTAGAAACGCCTATAAATACAACACTTAACCTCCTAAACTCCCTAATATCAACCCTAGTCGTCCCATAACCGCCCCAAACACTGAAACAACCTCTGGGAGGCGATTTTGATCAAAAACACAAGGTTTCAAGGTCTAACCATCATCCTTTTACAATTCCAAGGTTTGATTCTCATTCATAATACTTTGTAAACGTTTTTAATCAATCCCTAATGGTCCAGACCTGTTCATAAACGAAAAAGCTTTCTGAAAATCGTCAATAAGAGTTATTAATCGGATTATAACTAATAAACATGCGTTATGGGTATGTATGATTAGAAAGATAGGGTTTTTATGAATTTTGATGATGTTTTGATGTGTTATCATGCTAGGTCAGAAGTAATATTGTTAGTATGATGATAGAAATCTCAGTAATTGGATAATAGGATTATAATTACATGCGTTAATTGAATGTTGCATGCTATGTGTATGTGTTTGGATTGCTTTGTTTGCATGCAGGACTGATTTTACGAGGATGAACGAAGGGTTTTGGGTTAAACATGTTTAGGATAGTGTTTGGGATGATATTGGGTAGTTACACACGCTCTGGATCTGATTTGGAGCGTTAAACGCGCGAAAAAACCGGAACAGCAAGGTTACAGGCGATTAGCCTTGCTAATCGCGTGTAATAGGGGCGAGTAGCCCCCACTCGCGTGTAATAATGGGTGAGTAGGCCCACTCGCCTGGCTGCAAGGGCGAGTAGCCCAATCGTGTGGTCCCAAGGGCGAGTAGCCCTAATCGCCTGACTTAAGGGGCGATTAGCCCCAGTCGCGTGACATGACATGCGATTAGCATCCCTAATCGCGTGTACTGCTGCTGTAAGTGTAAATTAGCATTCCGAGACCCGATTTAACATGTAGTAACATGCTAGGAACCCCGTAACATGTCTAATAACTTGGTAACATATATTTGGGTGTATTTCGGTGATACGTGAACTATGTGCTATAACTTGTTGTGTGTTAACGTATGTTAAGTATACTTACGTTATTGTATGTTTTGGAGCGTAAACATAACACGGGGAGTCTCGGGTCACCAATGGGATGTCGAGTCTTATACTTTGGGTCGGTTAAACAGTCACGGTGTTTTCAAACAAACTTGGTTATGGTCTGGACATCTAGGGACTAATTAACCTGCGGGTTATTAGTCTAAGTACTTGTAACTGTCGTATGTTAGGTCGCCACTGTACGGGACTAACATAGCAGCTGAGTTTACTCGGGATTAGGAGTAAAGCAACTTAAGGTGAGTTTACGGCCCCTCTTTTAAACTGGTTTACACTTTCGGGGAGAAAACATGTGTTAAAACAATTATGTGGTAACAACTGTCATACTATGGGTTTCTAACGTATACTACACGATCTTTGGAAGTCCCGGGGGGAACCATGAATGTGCGGGTTTGCACAACGGGGAAATGTGAATAGCGCTATTGGGAATGACCAACCCCGCTCGTCGGCTTGGAGGGCCGGGCGAGTGCATATTGTCTCAAACAGGAACAACAGGAACATTTGGAACTATTCGGGCACAACAACTGGTATTCGAGTTAGTAATGGTTTTCCAATCGTGGTAGTAACAAAACGTACGCCTAGCTAGCGTATACTGGTTTTCTATTTGTTATAGTATGGACAGGTGGACTTGGTACTTGAACTGCAAACCTGTAAACTCACCAGCATTTTTGTGCTGACGTAAACTTTTACATGTTTTCTCAGGTCGCTAAGGTAGCACAATGGAACTAGGGCGCACGCGTCTGCACGGCGTCTAGATAGAGTTGCATGATTTCATAAACATTGAACTTTGGTTATTTATGTTGAACTTTATTTTGAATAAGCTTCCGCTGTAAACGGGATTTTAAAACTATGTTTTGGTATTGCATTAATTACATTTAGACTTGTTTATTGTGATCGTTGGTTTGGATCCTGGTTTGTCATGCGCCTCGCGGTAAAACTCCGCAAGTGGATTTTGAGGGTGTGACAGATTGGTATCAGAGCCAATGGTTATAGTGAACTAGGACTGCATGTAAAGTCTAGTCTATAGCCGAGTCGCACACACTAGACGATCACATGGTACTAAACGTTATAGTGGCTTACGTATGGTCTTGTCGGGGTGTCTCTAAATCATTGGTCTTTCTACGTTACATCATCCGTTCTATCTTAGATTGGGTTACTTGTTTTCTAGACAGTGTGGACTATTGGAGTAACTCGTGTGCTCTTGAGATTTGTCCAAGGCTCGGACATCTCCCTTTCGCACTCCAATAGAAACACTTGTCATGAACTACCGTAGTATTACGGTGTGTAGCTAAGAGTCTATGTTCGGTGATTTGAACTTTGAACTAGGAGAACACTTGGAGGACCATGTAGAGCGTTTTATCATTTTGGGTGCACACAAAATCATAAAACGAAATGCATGGAAGCCCTAGTGAGCTCTGGGTTTGAAGGGATAGTCCTGGATTGGATCTAGCTTTGATCTTGTGAACATTAGTGGTTATCTTTAACTGCGAAACTAAATTTTCTCGTTCTTTCTGCCAGAATCATGTCTGGAGTGCGTGGAGGACGAGGAGGTGGTCGCAATGGTGGACGTGGTGGTGGTCGTGGTGGTGCTGGTGGTCGTGGTGGAGGTATTAACCTGTCACAGGCTGATCTGAACAACTTGCTCCAGGCTGCCTTTCAGTTAGGGCACAACGGTGGTGGTAAGTTGTTTTATCCATTTCCTTTGCCTCATTGGTGAACCTTGTTTACGTATTTCGTGGTTTCTCATACGTTTCATTTCAGGTGGTCCTGTTGACCCACCCCCACCCATGTGCACCTATAAGATGTTCCGGGACTGCAAGCCCCAGGAATTCTCTGGCACCGAGGGTGCGGTCAGTTTGCTTAGGTGGTTGGAGAAAGTGGAGTCGGTATTCCTGATGTGTAACTGTCTCCCAGAAGATCGGGTGAAGTATTCGGCTGCGTTATTTCAGGACGTGGCATTGACTTGGTGGAATGGTATTACTCAGAATATGGGTATTGGGGAGGCATATGCTATGCCGTGGGAGAACTTTGTGCAGTTGCTGAAGCGGGAGTATTGCCCGAGAGAAGAGGTACAGAAGCTGGAGCATGAGGTGTGGAACCTCAAGATGACTGGATCGGAAATCGAGAAGTATACTGTGAGGAGAAATGAGTTGGCAGTGCTATGTCCCGATTTGCACGTGCCAGAGTATCGTAAGATTGAACATTATGTCTCGGGGTTAGTGCCGGAAATTGCAGGGTTAGTGGCTGCTGGGAATCATCCTACTTATGCGGAGGTAGTTCGATCTGCACATAGGATGACTAATTTAAAGGTGAACGAGGGGATTTTGCCGGCGAAAGGTTCGACTGCTAAGGCTCCAGAGAACAATAAGCGCAAGTGGGAAAATGACGGAAAAGGGTCTGGGTCTGCACAGCAGGGTAAAAAGTTTGATAATGGGGGTTCATCGTCTTCGGGTAATAAGCAGGGTGGTTATGCGGGAAAACTGCCCAAGTGCAACAAGTGTGGACGCCATCACCAAGGGAACTGCGACAGTAACCGTTGTCACCGCTGCCAGCGAACAGGCCACTATGCTAAAGATTGTCGGGTTACACTTCCATCGACTCAGGCTCCGACCAACAGTTCAGCTACGACTACTCAAGGGACTACAGGGAAACAGGGATGCTACAACTGTGGTGACACTGGGCATTACAAGAAGGATTGCCCAAAACTGAAACAGGGTGGAAACAACGGGAATGGTAACAACGGGGGCGGCGGCAGAAATGCACGTGCTTTCGTCATTGGAGCTGCTGAGGCTAGGCAGGACCCTGATACAGTCACCGGTACGTTTCTTCTCAATAATCATTCTGTTAGCGTGTTATTTGATTCTGGTGCCGACAAGAGTTTTGTATCCATGGACGTTAGTCGACTGCTAGACGTAGTACCTGTACCATTAGAGGCCAAGTATATTATTGAGTTGGCTGACGGTAAAACGATTGAAGCTACTAGTGTTCTTCGGGAGTGTCAGTTAGAGTTGTCGGGTTTATCGTTTCCCATCGACCTTATGCCGGTACCATTGGGTAGTTTTGACGTTGTGGTAGGAATGGATTGGTTATCGTTGTATCGCGCGGAGATTGTCTGTTACGATAAGGTTATTCGGATTCCTCTCCCTGATGGAGAATTTCTTTCTGTATACGGTATCAAGGGTGGTGTTTCGCTAAACATCATCTCTAGCATGAAAGCCCTTAAGTGCCTTCGAAAGGGTTATCCAGCCGTATTGGCGCTTTTATCTGTTTCCTCCAGTGATGAGAAGAAGATTGACGACATTCCGGTGGTACGCGAATTTCTTGATGTTTTTCCCGATGATTTATCTGGTCTTCCTCCTCATCGTCAAGTCGAGTTCGGTATTGATCTCGTACCGGGGGCTGCTCCTATTGCTCGGGCCCCCTATCGTCTTGCACCTCCCGAGATGCAGGAATTGTCTAGTCAATTACAGGAACTCTTGGACAAGGGTTTCATCCGGCCAAGTTCTTCCCCTTGGGAGCCCCGATTTTATTTGTCAAGAAGAAGGATGGGAGTTTCCGATTGTGTGTAGACTACAGAGAGCTGAACAAGTTGACCATCAAGAACCGTTATCCTCTTCCACGTATCGATGATCTATTCGACCAGCTTCAGGGTTCTAGTTATTATTCCAAGATCGATTTGAGATCCGGTTATCACCAGCTGCGCGTCAGGGAGGCTGACGTTGCAAAGACTGCTTTTCGAACACGTTATGGCCATTTTGAATTCTTGGTCATGCCTTTCGGTCTCACGAATGCACCGGCGGTTTTCATGGACTTGATGAACCGCGTCTGTAAACCATATCTGGACAAGTTCGTCATTGTGTTTATTGATGACATTCTGATCTACTCCAAGAACGAGACCGAACACGGGGAACATCTGCGATTAGTTTTGGAACTTCTGCGGCGGGAGCAACTTTACGCCAAGTTCTCAAAGTGTGACTTTTGGTTACGCGAAGTCCAATTCCTAGGACATGTGGTTAATGAACTAGGGATTCATGTCGATCCAGCAAAAATCGAAGCGATCAAGGACTGGGGAGCACCAAAGACGCCAACTGAGGTGCGGCAATTCCTAGGCCTTGCGGGCTATTATCGTCGTTTCATTCAGGGGTTCTCGAAGATTGCTCAACCCCTCACCACTCTCACTCAGAAGGATAGGAAGTTCGACTGGGGTGAATCACAAGAGTCCGCGTTTGAGGAACTGAAGTCTAAACTGTGTTCTGCTCCTATTTTGTCTTTACCTGAGGGTTCTGATGATTTTGTCGTTTACTGTGATGCCTCCATTCATGGACTCGGTTGCGTGTTGATGCAGCGCGAGAAAGTGATTGCATATGCTTCTCGTCAACTCAAAGTGCACGAGAAGAACTACACAACTCATGACTTGGAGTTGGGTGCCGTGGTATTCGCGTTGAAAATTTGGAGACATTACTTGTACGGTACCAAATGCACCATCTACACCGATCACAAGAGTCTCCAACACATTTTCGACCAACAACACTTGAACATACGGCAGCGCCGTTGGATCGAACTTTTGAACGATTATGATTGTGCTATTAAGTATCATCCTGGCAAGGCGAATGTTGTAGCAGACGCCTTGAGCAGGAAGGAATCTTCTAAACCTCGTCGCGTTCGGGCGTTGCAACTCACTATCCATTCATCGTTACCTGACCAACTCCGTTCTGCCCAATTGGAAGCTTTGAAGGAGGAAAACCTTAAAGCTGAAACTATGCACGGTGCCGACAAGCACCTAGAGCGAAGGCCTGATGGCCTGCACTACTTCGCAGAACGCATATGGGTTCCTTTATTCGGGGGACTACGGGAGCTTGTTCTTGATGAGGCTCATAAGTCCCGGTATTCTATTCATCCTGGTTCGGATAAGATGTACCAAGACCTGAAGGTGCTTTACTGGTGGCCAAACATGAGGTCGGACATAGCCTCATACGTGAGCAAATGCTTGACCTGTGCTAAGGTCAAGGTGGAATACCAGAAACCGTCGGGTCTCCTGCAACAACCTGAAATTCCGGAATGGAAATGGGAACGGATTACTATGGATTTTGTCACACAACTTCCTAAGTCACCAAGCGGGAACGACAAGATATGGGTGATTGTCGATCGGTTGACGAAATCAGCCCATTTTCTTGCTATTAAGGAGACCGACACCATGGATCGTTTGGCTCGTCTTTACTTGAAGGAAGTTGTTTCTAAGCACGGGGTACCTGTTTCTATAATCTCGGATCGCGATTCTCGCTTTACTTCTCACTTCTGGAAGTCTTTGCACAAGGCTTTGGGTACCCAACTAGACATGAGTACGGCTTACCATCCACAGACTGACGGTCAGAGTGAGCGCACGATTCAAACTTTAGAAGACATGCTGCGGGCATGTGTGATCGATTTTGGCAAGGGTTGGGAAGCTCATCTGCCGTTGGTAGAATTCTCGTACAATAACAGTTATCACACGAGCATCAAGGCTGCTCCGTTCGAGGCACTGTACGGACGGAAATGCCGCTCTCCTCTTTGTTGGGCTGAGGTGGGTGAGAGTCAACTCACTGGGCCCGAACTAGTGTACGAAACTTCGGAAAAGATCGTACAGATTCGTAATCGGTTGGCGGCGGCACGGGACCGGCAAAAGAGTTATGCCGATCAGCGTCGCAAACCACTGGAATTCCAAGTTAACGACAAGGTGCTTCTGAAAGTTTCTCCGTGGAAGGGCGTCATACGCTTTGGGAAGCGTGGCAAACTCAACCCACGGTATGTCGGACCATTTACGATCCTGGAACGGATTGGGCCGGTGGCATATCGACTTGATCTACCGACGGAGCTCGGTAACGTACATAACGTCTTTCACGTGTCAAACTTGAAGAAGTGTCTGGCTGACGAGTCTCTCATAGTTCCACTAGAAGAGATCAAGGTTGATGATCGTCTTCGGATTGTGGAAGAACCTGTGGAGATCCTTGACTACAAGATTCGTAGCTTACGTCACAGCAAGATTCGTATCGTTAAGGTTCGGTGGAACTCGAACCGGGGACCGGAATATACGTGGGAACGGGAGGATCAGATGAAGTCTAAGTATCCTCATCTTTTTCCTAAGGAAGCGTTCGAGTCGAGACACGTCTCTTCGGCAGCTGAATGAATCTCGGGTCGAGATTCCTTTTAACGTGGGGATGATGTGACAACTCGGGTAAATCTCTCTCTTTTGGTTTCTACCTTTTGCTTGTTTCCCTCGTTACTTCTTTTGTTCTTTCTGTACTTGTACAAATTTTCGGGACGAAAATTCTTTTAACGTGGGGATGATGTGACACCTGGCAAATTCGGGTTAACAACGTTGTCTAGATAAAAGTCTACCTTAGCGAGTCACGTGTATATTGTACTTAACGGGGTTAGTTAAGTCGGGCTATGGTTCGGGAACTATTAGTTAGTCTAGAAGATCATTGGATGTTGGTCTAGAGGTTCATTAGATGTCGGTCCTTAACCAAGTGTACAAACGGTGACGATTTGTAGGATCGTCAGGGCATACGGAACATACGAGTCTCGAGTCCCGGGAATTGGTGAACGAGTGTAAATATGTGTATTTACTTGTGTTGTGTGTTTACAATCATTATATGGCTTGTCGGTATGTTAAAATGTATTAACATATGTTAAAACGGGGTTTAACGCGCAAAACGCACCAAACCAGCCCCTATAGGCGATTAGGGAGGCCTAATCGCCTATAAGGGAGGCGAGTAGGCATCTATAGGGCGAGTAGGAGCCCAATCGTGTGTACATAGGGGCGATTAGGCCCAATCTCATGCGATTAGCAGCCCTAATCGCATGTAGCTGCTGCATACTCGCCTATAACGTGCTGGACGACTAGAAACGCCTATAAATACAACACTTAACCTCCTAAACTCCCTAATATCAACCCTAGTCGTCCCATAACCGCCCCAAACACTGAAACAACCTCTGGGAGGCGATTTTGATCAAAAACACAAGGTTTCAAGGTCTAACCATCATCCTTTTACAATTCCAAGGTTTGATTCTCATTCATAATACTTTGTAAACGTTTTTAATCAATCCCTAATGGTCCAGACCTGTTCATAAACGAAAAAGCTTTCTGAAAATCGTCAATAAGAGTTATTAATCGGATTATAACTAATAAACATGCGTTATGGGTATGTATGATTAGAAAGATAGGGTTTTTATGAATTTTGATGATGTTTTGATGTGTTATCATGCTAGGTCAGAAGTAATATTGTTAGTATGATGATAGAAATCTCAGTAATTGGATAATAGGATTATAATTACATGCGTTAATTGAATGTTGCATGCTATGTGTATGTGTTTGGATTGCTTTGTTTGCATGCAGGACTGATTTTACGAGGATGAACGAAGGGTTTTGGGTTAAACATGTTTAGGATAGTGTTTGGGATGATATTGGGTAGTTACACACGCTCTGGATCTGATTTGGAGCGTTAAACGCGCGAAAAACCGGAACAGCAAGGTTACAGGCGATTAGCCTTGCTAATCGCGTGTAATAGGGGCGAGTAGCCCCCACTCGCGTGTAATAATGGGTGAGTAGGCCCACTCGCCTGGCTGCAAGGGCGAGTAGCCCAATCGTGTGGTCCCAAGGGCGAGTAGCCCTAATCGCCTGACTTAAGGGGCGATTAGCCCCAGTCGCGTGACATGACATGCGATTAGCATCCCTAATCGCGTGTACTGCTGCTGTAAGTGTAAATTAGCATTCCGAGACCCGATTTAACATGTAGTAACATGCTAGGAACCCCGTAACATGTCTAATAACTTGGTAACATATATTTGGGTGTATTTCGGTGATACGTGAACTATGTGCTATAACTTGTTGTGTGTTAACGTATGTTAAGTATACTTACGTTATTGTATGTTTTGGAGCGTAAACATAACACGGGGAGTCTCGGGTCACCAATGGGATGTCGAGTCTTATACTTTGGGTCGGTTAAACATTCACGGTGTTTTCAAACAAACTTGGTTATGGTCTGGACATCTAGGGACTAATTAACCTGCGGGTTATTAGTCTAAGTACTTGTAACTGTCGTATGTTAGGTCGCCACTGTACGGGACTAACATAGCAGCTGAGTTTACTCGGGATTAGGAGTAAAGCAACTTAAGGTGAGTTTACGGCCCCTCTTTTAAACTGGTTTACACTTTCGGGGAGAAAACATGTGTTAAAACAATTATGTGGTAACAACTGTCATACTATGGGTTTCTAACGTATACTACACGATCTTTGGAAGTCCCGGGGGGAACCATGAATGTGCGGGTTTGCACAACGGGGAAATGTGAATAGCGCTATTGGGAATGACCAACCCCGCTCGTCGGCTTGGAGGGCCGGGCGAGTGCATATTGTCTCAAACAGGAACAACAGGAACATTTGGAACTATTCGGGCACAACAACTGGTATTCGAGTTAGTAATGGTTTTCCAATCGTGGTAGTAACAAAACGTACGCCTAGCTAACGTATACTGGTTTTCTATTTGTTATAGTATGGACAGGTGGACTTGGTACTTGAACTGCAAACCTGTAAACTCACCAGCATTTTTGTGCTGACGTAAACTTTTACATGTTTTCTCAGGTCGCTAAGGTAGCACAATGGAACTAGGGCGCACGCGTCTGCACGGCGTCTAGATAGAGTTGCATGATTTCATAAACATTGAACTTTGGTTATTTATGTTGAACTTTATTTTGAATAAGCTTCCGCTGTAAACGGGATTTTAAAACTATGTTTTGGTATTGCATTAATTACATTTAGACTTGTTTATTGTGATCGTTGGTTTGGATCCTGGTTTGTCATGCGCCTCGCGGTAAAACTCCGCAAGTGGATTTTGAGGGTGTGACAGTAATTAGGTTGAGTAAACATGTACATCACAAAATTCCCTACCCACTAGAAAAATAAAACCTAATCCTATAACCAGTATCATACCCGATTACCTGACCACATACCCGTTCTAAATATTTCACATTTCAAATACTCCTACAAGATTCAGGTTTCAATACCATACTAATAATAACTAAGAGGTAGTAAAATGAAAGTATAGTAGAAGAGGAAGGGAAGGAAAGTAAAAAAGCTGAGTCAGCAAAAAGAGAGAGGATCAAAAAGAAGGATGAGAGAGAGTCAGAAGAGAGAGAAAATGTCAAGAGCCACATACACAACTTGTGGCTCTCATTTCTTCTTACCTTGCTAACGTGGCTGTACGATCATAACCTGTCTTCCTGCCTGTTCGTCCAAGACGACGACGACCCAAACACCCAAAAGATCCGCTCCCTTGTTTGTCAGAACCACTAGATCTGTTTATCTAAACTAATTCTGCCATTAATGTCGGAATCTAAAGATCCTGCTATTAAGCTCTTTGGTAAGACCATTCAGCTGCCTGATGGTTCCACCACTCCAGATGCTGATGACGGCTGTCTTAACAAAGACGAAGATCACCCCTCTTCTTCTTCGTCTGAGGCTGACTCTAAAGAACGTCAATCAGATGCTAATAATAAGGTTACTCCTTTATTACTTTGTTTTTTTTTTTTAAATCTCAATTTGTATTATTATTGTTAGTTAAATACGGCTTTATTTATATCCAATCATGTGATGGTTTTATATAAACTATTTATAATATGATTTTGACTGTTTTAAGAGGACTTGTTAGGGTTTAAGTTTATTCGTTTTAATTAAGGTTAGGATTCGCGATTCAGAAAGGGGTGGCGTCGCAGCTTGTTGCCCGTCTACCTACCGTCTATTATTTTGACGTAACTTGGCAAGTTTAAGAAATGAATTAATGATTAATATAAAAAAAAATTAAGGTTCTGTATGTGATTAATTTTGTGTTATCTTATAAATTTCCTTATTTTTAAATTTTTGATTTCTGATTTAATCTTGTGGTGAATGAAGGACCAACCTGAAGAGAAATCTATTGATAAAGAAGAGGGTAGAGCCAATTCAACAGTTTCTGAGGAGGTTACAGAGGCGAATGCATCTTCGGTTGTAAACGAAAACCCTAAAACACCTTCAGCTGAAAACGAGTCTGCGACTGCAACTGCAACTGTGAAAGCATCGAAATCGGAAGAAGAACAAAGTGAGCAGGAAAAAACCTTAAAAAAACCGGACAAAATACTCCCGTGTCCTCGTTGTAATAGCATGGACACGAAATTTTGTTACTACAACAATTACAATGTTAATCAACCTCGTCACTTCTGCAAGAACTGTCAACGATACTGGACGGCTGGCGGGACAATGAGGAATGTTCCTGTGGGCGCTGGACGCCGTAAGAATAAATCGTCTGCTGCTCAGTACCGTCAGATAACCGTAACAGAAACTTTTCCTGGTGATCTGAATCATGCAGTACTTAAACCCAATGGTACTGTCCTTACGTTTGGTTCGGATGCGCCTCTGTGTGAATCTATGGCTTCTGTTTTGAAAATTGCAGATAAAACGATGAGACAGGATAGTTTCCGTAAGCCGGAGGAATTGGTAATCCCGGTTAATTCAAGTAACGATGATAACATAAATCGATCACCAGCCACTGATATGCAAAACCGCCATGGGTTCTCGCCACAGGTGCCATGTATTCCTGGTGCACCCTGGCCATACCCATGGACCCCACAAATGGGTCCCGCTTTCTGTCCACCGGGCTTTCCTATGCCGTTTTACCCTGCAGCACCATATTGGGGTTGTGCTGTACCTGTACCTGTACCGAGCCCTGGCTCTGCCCCTGGCCCATGGAGTATGCAGTGGATTCCTCCTCCAGCAAGTTACCATCCTGTCCCTTTGGCTACGTATTCCGCCTCAACTTCCGGTCCTATTTCCCCAACCTTGGGAAAACATTCACGGGCCGAGAATGGAGAAGAGGAAACAACAGAAGAAAACAAACCCGAAAAGAGTCTTTGGGCTCCAAAGACTTTGCGGATCGATGATCCTGATGAAGCTGCAAAAAGCTCGATATGGGCTACGTTGGGAATAAAAAACAACGAAGGGTCTGTTGGTGGGAATGGGGGAGGTATGTTTAAGGCATTCCAATCTAAAAGCGAAGTTAAAAAGCCCATCAAAGAGGCTTCTCCCGCGCTTCAAGCTAACCCGGCAGCGTTATCTAGGTCTCTTAATTTCCAAGAGAGCTCATAAGTGGTTAGGTTTGTGGCAATGGAAGGTGCAAAGGGTATTATATGTTGCATGGAGATGGGCTTCAGTGACATGCAAATGGAATGAGAAGGTAAGTTGATTCCATCCATTGTAGTTTCCATTGTTCAAAGGAGACAGAGAATGTGTGTTTTGATTATGGTAGTATTTTTGAGTCTTTTGTACATAATATATATGTGTATCATATGTGAAATAGTGAGCAGTGTAGAACAGAGCGAGTGTGTTCAGTGAAATAAGTTTCAATTAACAAACGTTAATCTTCAATTTTATCATGGCAATCGCTGTATGTTTGATTCTCTCTCAGAATGTGACACAAATGTTATTTACATGGTTAGTGTGACGGTTTAAGAGTCGTTACAGTTCACAATAAGGAGGAAATGGTTTGACTAATCGAGTTTGTCACCGAGTCCTGGTGGTTCGGTATAAGGGTAGCAGTCTCTAAGGGCGGTTACCAATGAAGAGTTTGATTTAAGACGTAGGGGTGTGGTATCGGGGGAGGGTTCGGTGGGCTGATGTGGACAGCCTCCCCTTGGGAAACCCCCCCCCCCCCTCCCCCGGGTCTTCGGCACAAACGGGACATTTCCACCGATGGCACCATCCCACCTCCTAAGAAAAAATATGACCGTTCGAAATGTATACGTTGGAAAAGGTTACTATCAAAGTGTCGGGAGGTGTTGGCGCCTCAAGTGTCGGGAGTTGATGGGAAAATGCCAACCTTTTGCGGGTTACTATCAAAGTGCTTGGAAAAATCGTATCACGGGACAAAGTGATGACAACGTGTTGAAGTTGGCTATTGAAAGATACACCGCAAAACACAGAGCGTTTGCATACATGAAAGCGTATGAGATTTTTAGCAAGTGTGAAAAGTTCAAAGCGGTGCCTAATGAGGTGGAACAAGCGAAGAGGACAAAAACGAGCGCATCGGGGAGTTACAGTGGTGGTGGGTCAGATGCTCGTTATGCTATCAATATAAATGACGACCCAGAGTTTGAAGATGAGGCGCCAACACCTGAGACCGAGAGACCGATTGGAAGGGACCGCGTCAAGAAAGCGGCCTCGAGCTCAAAAGGAAAGGGTATCGATTCCGTTTCCGCTTCAAAAGATAAGGCGGCGGAGAAAATTGAAGGGTTGCTTAAAAACTTTAACGACTTTAAGCAAGAGCAAGCGGAGAGATACATGGAAAGAAAGAAGGCGGAGAGAAGTAAGAAGCCGCGACGAGGGATATGGAGAGGCTACAGTTGGAAAGGAAACACCTCAAAATGGATCTTTCGAAACAAATGCTAATGATTCGCGTTGATGGAATTTAATAATCCAAACTTTAAGGTATTGAAAGACAATAATTCCAACTTGAAAGTTGTAAGGAAACAGTCACAACTTGCCTTGTATTTTATTCCATTGGACCAAAACTAACTGGGGTTAGTTTTTAACAGACCTAGTTAGTTTTCTGGCTAAAAATGTAACTTTTAAAATATCAAGGACCATTTCTGTCCATTAGTCAAACTTTTTAAACAAACCCATTTCCTTCTCTGGTGACGGTGCTCTCCTCCGGCGAGGTGGAGGGGTGGTCGCCGGAGGTGGAGGGGTGGCCGCCGGAGGTGGAGGGGTGGCCGCCGGAGGTGGAAGGGCGGTTGCCGAAGAAACAGGGTTGGTAGCCGGAGGGGGGGGGGGGTCGCCGGAGAAGAAAGGGGGTCGTCGGAGGAAAGCACCGGTCACGGGAGAAGGAAATAGGTTTGTTTAAAAAGTTTGACTAATGGGCAGAAATGGTCCTTGATCTTTAAAAGTTGCATTTTTAGCCAGAAAACTAACTGGGTCTGTTAAAAGCTAACCCCAGTTAGTTTTTGTCCAATGGAATAAAATACAAGACAACTTTCAAGTTGGGATTATTGTCTTTCAATACCCCAAAGTTGGGATTATTTAATTCTATTTGGAGATAAAATAGTCATTAAATCACTTTTACACTTTAGTACCTTATCTTAGTTACACATTAATTTCCTCATTTTTAGTTAGTAGTTACACTTTTCTCCCATCGCTTACAAAATTATACTTCTTTTATTTAATCATATTATAACTTTTAAACTATTATGTTTTAAAACATTTGAAAATAACGTGACGACCTGCTCATTTTTGTCGACGTTTTAATCGACCATAACTTTTTCGTACGTTAATATTATCTAAAAATACACCACAAAAAACGAGCATTATTCTCTTTAATTTGAATATAGTATTTATATTAATTTTAATTAAAAAAATTAATATGTTAAGTGATTAACAATGTATAGGGGTGAACAATAATTGAATAGTTAACCAAAACTAAACAAAAACAAAAAAGAACCTAACCAAAATTAACTATATTAAAACAAATATTTCATGTATTCGTATATTTTTAGCTTTCAGACTATCATTTCATGTATTTATACTTTCATTTCATATACTTATAAGTAAATACTTTAACCAAAGTTCGGTTATAAACCAAAATAATCAAACCGAACTGAAAACCGACAATCCAACTTAACCAATTGGTTAATAGAATCAATCAGCTAATG
Organism: Ambrosia x helenae; assembly: GCA_030844895.1. Taxonomy (NCBI): domain Eukaryota; kingdom Viridiplantae; phylum Streptophyta; class Magnoliopsida; order Asterales; family Asteraceae; genus Ambrosia; species Ambrosia x helenae. Next base: position 115,485,989 of record CM061233.1, read on the forward strand.
GCTTCGGTTTTAGTGGAGATTAATTATCGAACAAAACTAAATCATGCACATCTTTAGAAGTGCATGTGTTATTTGCCGCATTGTGCAGACATCATTCTTAAAAAAAAAAACTAGAGCTTCACAAATATTGATGGTAATTTAAAAAAAAAAAAAAGACTTTAAATTTAGATTTTTAGAACTCTATGAGCATGTATAACAAATTAATAGAAAGTGTAGAGACGATAACATCACATGGTCTTTTTGTTTGTAAAATTCAAAACCTAGGGGCTTTCCCAGTCGTTAATTTCTCACCTAATAAAACTTAACAAAAAACCCAACCATTCGCCATTGTTTTCTCTTCGTCAACCTCCATTTCCACAACACACTTTTATCGCCTGCATACTCTCTCTTCGTCAATGCTACACTAACTTTACTGATGTCCAGTCCATGTTCTTTTTAATACATTGATTATGATTAAACATGCAGTATTTAGTTAGCTAAGTGTTTTGTTGTTGTTTAGGCAAGATCAAGATAGAAATCAATGGTATTAGATCTACCATGCTTGACGCCTTTATATACTTTAATTTTTGTTGTTGTTCATCTGGAATGAACTTTTGTAGTGTAATTTGAACTAACATACAAGGTTTGGAAGAATCGATCGATTGGTGGCCAGAGTAGCCTTGCATAGAGGTGATATTGAACTTGTTGTTTACGATCTATTAATCTTAATCTCTGTGGAGTACATGGTATGTAATATTACTATTATTGTTTAGTTTTTAAAAAATTAATGTGTTACGTGACTAACAATATCCAGGGGTGAGCAGTAACTGAAAACAGACGTAACCAACCCAAATCAATTGAAAACTGAATTAACCAAATTATCAAACAACCGAATTAACTTAAAATTGGTTATTAGGTTTTTATACCATTAGTTAACCAAAATTAACCAAACCAAAAATCAAACATTTCATATATTCTTAGCTTCCATTTCATGTATTTGTAGTTTTATACCCTCATTTCATGTATCTCTAAACCAAAAATTTAGAAAAAGTTTTGTTTTTGTTATTAAAAAAAATTAACGGAATCGAATTAAAAACCAACAATCTTACGAAATAAACTGAACAAGTTAGCCAATTGGTCAATAAGATCGTTTAGCAGACGACTTTGGTTTTTATTAAGACCAATAATCGAATCATACACACCTTCAAAAAATGTTTGTAAATAAATCAAAAGGTAGCTTAAAATAGTAAGGGGAATTGGATTTTAATAATCCAAACTTTGCCTCGTTGGCCGACAATAATCTGTACTTAAAAAATTCCCCACAACAGTCCCAACTTTCAAACTATTGGCCGGTGATAAACTTTTGTTAACTGAAAATTAACCCAATTTCAAAACTGAAAGAGTTTGAAAGTTAGGAAGTTCATTGTCGGCCAATACGTTGAAAGTTAGGACTGTTGTGGGGAATTTCTTAAGTACAGATTATTGTCAGCTAACGAGGCAAAGTATGAATTATTAAAATCCAATTCCCCTAATAGTAATCAACAAGTTCTCTAAAAACTATATTAGAAAAGTTTGATTCCATTTGAAGCACCTTTTCCACTTCACTTTGTAATTGTATTCGGGAAGGTATAGTAAGTGTGCTACAAATGTGATCATTTATGACACGACTTTGTATTTATATATATATATATATATATATATATATATATATATATATATACACTTACACTATATAGGGGAAGGATATTATGAAAACCCACTCTTAGAGTGAAAACCGTGGAAACTCTAACTTCCCAAACTTTTTAGGGCCTGAAAATTTTAGGGCATGTAGTATACATAATTCTAAGCATTTTGAGCCAAAAAAACCAAAAAAGCGCCGAACGGTTTTTTTTTTAAAAAAAAATAAAGTTTTCGGGTAACACATGTTACACGAAAATTACACATGTTATTTCTGTAACATGTGTTACCCAGAAACGGTTTTTTTTTTAAAAAAAAAAAAAAACCGCTCGGCGCTTTTTTGGTTTTTTTGGCTCAAAATGCTTAGAATCATGTATATTACATGCCCTAAAATTTTCATAAAAAAAAACATCGGGAAGTTAGAGTTTCCACAGTTTTCACTCTAAAATAGGTTTTCTCTATATACTTACACTATATATATATATTTTCATTTATAGTGTTTGTAAACTTCTCTACATATTAAAAACTGGTTACGTAATAAACATGTGTCCCTTGACATAGTTCATGGCCCGTGACTTGGTCGAAAAAAAAACCCCAGTAAAATCAACTTGAGCTCGTTTTGGTCGAACCAACTACCGAGCAATGACAAGTATTCATCGATAATAAATTAATATTGAAAAATGAGAAATATGTACGTCTTCAATGCGATATCATTAAACCAGTGGCTGAGGGAGAGGGGGGACCAAGGGGTGTCCAGCCTCCCCCAATGGCTCAATTTTAGTTAAGTTTTGCCCAAATTTAATTAAGTTTTTATGGTTAAAATTCAATAAAATTGTATCAAGCCCCCCTTAAGGTCCACTCCAATAATCTAAGCCCCCCTTATCTTGAAATCCTAGCTCCGCCTTGCATTAAACTATTTATGATACGGCTTTGTACTCGTATTTTTTTCTTTCATAAAGTGTTTTTAATATAAGAGATGTAATTTCTTAGTTTAGTCATTCTATATCGTTTCTGTTTCGTTTGATTTTGTACTTAAGATTTTTACGGCCAATGATAGCCTGCTTTTTCTACATATCTTAGAAAAAGTTATCCGCCCTTTAAAAAAATGGGAAGAGATGACATACAAAGCTTCCTTAACGTAAGAAGCGTATGAATTAATCATGGCCATTGATTAGGTTTAAAATTCCACACGGTGGCACAATCGTAATTTTAACCTAATTAAAAAATGTTAAACATAGGCAGGGCATAATCGTCTCACTGTAAAATCAATTTTCCATTTGAACTCAAATTGCGCCGTCCATTTCTCGTTTATTAGCTTTACGATCGTAACAAAAAAAAACTCTTGTAATTACAAAATCAATTTTCGATTGAATTCTGGGATTGAAGCATCCGTATTCTCATTAATCAGATAGAGATTTATGATCGTACAAAAAGCAACAAAAACCATGCTCTGTTTTTTAAACAAAGAACAGAGCATGCTCTACTCAGAAAAGATGCATGATCAAATTATAAAAACATAAAAACGCACACTTTGAAAATAAACGCACTCATGCTTCATAAAAACGCACGTATGCAATATGCTACAAACACAAATAAAAATGCACAAAGTGGATTCTCTTTTACAACTTGAGTGTGTATCTATACATCTCCTTCATCCTCTATCTAGCATCATACCTCTTCACCACCCACATCCTTCACAAATCCGCCAACCTCCCGCCTACCGTCTTCCCGGTCCTCCCGATAATCGACCATCTCTACCTCTTCAAACCACCACTCTATAGAACCTTAGCCAAAATCTCAGCCAAATACGACCATGTCTTCTTCCTTCGCCTAGGATTGCCACCTTAGTTCCCTTTCAGTTTTGACGATCTGTATATTATAATACGATTTCATGTTGGTGTGATTATAGGTGTGAAGGAGTCCGTCGACCATTGTTTGACGGATGATGAAGACCTATTCTCAATAATGAATGGGAAGTATGAAATGGGAATGGGGCATTCAAATTTTGATGCAGAAATTGATTATAGAAGAGGGAGAAACACAAATAAAAACGCACAAGGTGGATTCTCTTTGATAATTTGATAACGTACGTTTATTGTGTGTGTGATAAAATAATGTGCGTTTAAAACAAACACACATTATTTTAATCATCATCATAGGTGCGTTTGTTTTAAACGCACATTATTTTACCACCTAATCATGCAGCATAAAAAACGTACCCAAATATTACATCCCCAATTAATGCACGTGTTTGAACCAATTGTGTTTGATTTTTTTTGTATGTACGTGCGTTTTATTTTTTCAGTATCATGTTCTGTTTTAAAAAAAACAGAGCATGTTTCAAAGTGGTAGGTTGAATGTTCTGCCTCAATGTTTAAGTCTGCGTAAATTAAAACAACATGATTATAGTAACCTACCAATTAATCAAAAATTAATCGAAAAAAACCAGAGTAACCTACCAATTATGTCACCAAACTCTTCAATTGAATATCAATTTTGAAAAAAAAAAAAAAATAGATCTACAATTAGTATTTTGGGATTACGAATTGAATTCGGAAAACGTTACTGAAATTAAGACGTGATTAACGGGGATGCGTTGTATACAAAAGGTCTAAAATACCCCTACAATGAATCAGGAACTAGTTTGGGAGTTGTAACTGCAGTTTACACGTGTCATTATCCAGTGACTTTCCTACGTTAAGAATCCTTTGTGCTGAATAGTTTCTCAAAAAAATAATAATAAATCTGATGATAATAAATAAGAGGCCTGTCAACCTTTTTTTAAGGGAAAATCTCAAATATAAACATTGACCAAACATAAATATCAAATATAAATATATAAATGGTCTTAAGCATAGGGACTTCACATTATCCAACACTATTTAGAAGTTGACATTTGTCCCAAGAGTTTTAAATAAGACTCTTTAACTTGTAATGGTCCCACAAACCAACCAATAAAATGGTGACACGTAGGGGAAAAGGCTACTAGACGCTTGAGTTTTATAGAGTCTTAACCTTAGACACCAAGCCTGAAAGGTCTTTAACAAACTCTGAAACGTCTATGTCAGTCTTTAGCGTCTTAGCTAAGACTCTATCCTTTAGCTCTTGACTCGGCTTAAAAGGTTCAAGGGCCTCAGCTCAGACGCGAGCCTTTAACTCCAGACGCTAGACTTGGCTTAAGACTTCATACAACTCACCTAAGACTTAAGACGTCTCTGTACGTTTTTAAGACTTTTCATTTGAACTAAAGACCGTTCCGTGCATTATTAGGACTCTAGACAGTTATAGACGCGTCCGTACATTTTTAAGACTTTTCAGTACACAAATCAAAGACTATTTCGTACAACACTAAGACTCTAGACAATTATAGACGCGTCCATACATTTTTAAGACTTTTCAGTACAAATCAAAGACTCTCTCGTACAAAACTAAAACTCTAGACAGTTATAGACGCGTCCGTACTCTAGAGTCTTAGTGTTGTATGAAAGAGTCTTTGATTTGTACTGAAAAGTCTTAAAAATGTACGGACGCGTCTACAATCGTCTAGAGTCTTAATAATGTACGGAACGGTCTTTAGTTCAAATGAAAAGTCTTAAAAACGTATGGAGACGTCTTAAGTCTTAGGTTAGTTGTATGGAGTCTTAAGCCAAGTCTAGCGTCTAAAGCTAAAGGCTCGCATCTGAGCTGAGACCCTTAAATCTTTTAAGTCGAGGCAAGAGCTAAAGGATAGAGTCTTAGCTAAGACGCTAAAGACTGACATAGACGTTTCAGAGTTTGTTAAAGACCCTTCAGGCTTGGCGTCTAAGGTTAAGACTCTATAAAACTCAAGCATCTAGTAACCTTTTCCCCCCACGTGTCACCATTCTATTGGTTGGTTTGTGGGACCATTACAATTTTAAGAGTCTTATTTAAGACTCTCGGGACAAATATCAGCTTCTTAATACAAGTCAAAAACCTTTCATGTGTTTATATTTATATTTTGGTCAATGTTTATATTTGAGAGTTTCCTTTTTTTTAAGGCAGAAAAATAAAATATATATCACAGCTTGAGAGACTTCAAATTTTAGCAATTTTAAAACTACAAGTCAAAAAAAAAACATATTTTTCTTGCTGATTTTTGCTGTTTAATATATCTTAAACTTGGGATGTTTAAAAGTTACTCTCTGATTACTTAAAGTTGAAATATATTTCGAGAAATGGAGCATTTAGTTTACTAATTTCAATTCATGGAAACAACCAACCTGATCCTAGATTGTCTCTATTTGTCAACGCTCATCATTCATTCCTAGCTTGTAGCTTACCTTTATAAATAACCATATACACCAGCAAAAGAAGAACCACAGCATATCGAAAAACAGTTTAAAGATGGTTCGTTTGTTGTCTTTCCTCAAGGTCTTCATTGTTGTAACTCTTATGTTACATTTGTTCCAAACTGGTAATCAATATTATAACCCTCCAACTATATATATGGTCTCTTTTGAGTCTTTAATATGTTCTTAATATGAGGTTTGGTTATTCTAGGTACAAGTCGGGAACTAGTCATGAGATCATCCAAAAGTGTTGCAGCCACTGTTGCTTCTCATATGATTCAGGTTTAAGAGCTAATGGTGTTTTATTATTCTTGAAATTGCCAATAATGTTAAAGTTTTTAGTTATTTGTTGTTTATATTTTTAATGGATAGGAATCTGAGGAGATCATGAAGCTGGATTACGATGATGCGGGGCCAAACACCAACGATAGATCTGTATTTACTCAGCCTCTCCCTACTCAAGAACCTCCATCACCTCGAGACTAAATCGATATAAAACTTCACCAACCTCGTTTCTTTTGACAAGAAAAGAAAACCATTTTAATTTAAGTTGTTTCGTTGTTTTTGATCCATTAAAGATGAAGACTTTTATATTTAACTTGTTTTAAGTGTTCAATAAATCGTTACTCGTTTCAAATTTGTATGTTGAATATTAGAGATCCAATGACCTTAACTTCCATTTTTTTTTTCTAGTGTGGAGAACTAATTTTCTTACACCATTCACAATAGAGCCCTCATATTTGTGTGAGACAAAATCTTAAAATTTTTATGGGGTTAGAAGTGGTTGTGAGTGAAGAAAATGAACGGAAAACTGTATTTATTTTTTAATATTTGTTGATAGTGGTTGTGAGTGAAGGAGAGAGAAACTGTAATGGGGTTTAATGTAATATGTGGTTGTGATTGGTTGTGAGTAGATGGGGGGTGGAGAAACTATTGTGAATGCTCTTAGAGCATTCACACCAGCTCACTCATTTTTCTATGAGTGTGTCCCTCAAATTATATGGGTGGTGTAAGTGGTTGTGAGTGAAAAAAATGAGAAATCTACTGTTTATCGGCTATATTTGGGGGTTATTTGGGAATCTTTTGGGGAAAACAGAAAACTGTATTTATTTTTAATATTTGTTGAAAGTGGTTGTGAGTAGATGAGAGAGAAACTGTAATAATTTTTAATGTAATATGTGGTTGTGAGTAAATGGCGGATGATGAAGCTGATGTGAATGCTCTTAGGGCGATATTAATGGGGCACCCTAAATAAATATTGGGACACTCTTGACTCTTGTTGTCTCTTTCTCTTTATATATATATATATACATATATCTATCATCACTACAAGAAACACAAGCAATAGAGGCGATAACAATAGAGGTGACTTTAAAAAAAGTCGTCTCTATTGCTCTAGTTTAAATCATAGATCGTTAGATCATCTTTTGATCTAATGGCAAGCAAGAGCCAATGAAAATGGAGCAATAACGGTGACTTTTTTTAAACAACTTTGTGTCGTATCGTGTTAACATGTTATAAACAAGTTCATGTCCGTGTTTGGAAAAAAAATGACACAATAAGTTATTATGTCGTATTTACATTTACCTGTTTTGTATTAGGTGTGTCTTATCATGTTTGTGTTTTAACAGGTCGTGTCTGACATAATATGTCAGTTCTAGTTGTACATATTAGGTGAATAGACATGTTTTTTTTTCTTTTTCTTTTTTGGTTTTTTAAACGCAAATTTTACTGTTCATCAACACATAATGTTTGTGAATTTATTAAAAAGTTCACGGTTTATATGTATTGTTTTTTTGATAAGCTAAAATTAGTTAACCAATTAACTAGCTAATTAACATTCTAAATCATAAGTATATCCAACGGTATATGTGCTACACCACGTTTTATAATTATGATCATTAGTTATATTATATAATTTTGTTCATTTAAAATCAAAATAATCGAGTATCCTAAACACTCGTACAATACATGATACCCATCATCCGGAAATTTAAATCGAACCGGATTCTATATTTTTTTTCTTGAGCAAATTACTATTTGCGTCCCTGTGTTATAATGGTTTTAACTACTTGAATCCAAAATCCAAAACTTTAACTACTTGAGTCTCTAGTTGGTAAATCTAAAACCATTTGAGTCTAAATTTGTAACTCCGTTAACCATATATGTTAACTTTATGTGAAAAGACAAAAGTACCCTCAAACTCATCCCTTTCCTCTCTCTAGACACCCTCATCTCCCCACTCCCTCTCTCTGGTACGTATCATGTTCTTCTCTCCCTACAAATTAACAGAGATTGTTGGTGGTGGTTCACTTAAGGTCGAGTTTGTAGGTGGGGTTTTGCGAAGGCTGCATGTAGGTTACAGTTAGGGTAGGGTTTGTGGAAATGGGTGAGGTGTTTAGGCGGCTATTACAGGTGTTCAAGGTGGTGGTGGAAAGCAACAGTGAACACAGTGGTGGTGGAGAGTAAAGATGAAGACGAATGTTACAGGTGTTCAGAGGTGGTTGTTGAGTTTAGAGGTGGTGATGACGGGATACGATGATAGTGATGGTGGGTGGAATAATGGTGGAAACATGACCAACCCCTGCTTAGATCTGAAAGGAATTTAGGGATTAGGGTTCGGATCCAATTTAGGGGTGAGGTGGTGTTGTAATTGAGTGATGGTGGCGTGAAGAGGGTCTCGGTTCAGATCTGATATTGGTTTTGGGGTGATGTGGTGGTGAGGTGCGGCTACAACGGTGGAGTGGGGGTGGTGGAATGGTGGTTCAGATGTAATTTTGGGCGTGGTCGTAGATGGCTGTGGTGGTGCTGGTGACACAGTGACGGTGGTGAGGTGGTGCATTCGTGGTGGGGTGGTGGTGCAGAGTAAGCTTGGAATGAATATGTGTGCATTCGTGGTCACGGTGGTGGTTCGGGTCAAGCCAGATCTGGTTCGGTTTAAGTCCGGTCTGTTTTGGTTCGGGTCAGATCTAGTTGTGGGTCAAGTATGGTGAGGTGAGGTGAGGCGAGGTGGAGGTTTGAAGTCAGGTGATGGTGGTGGTGGTGCAGTGCGGCGGCGACGGTGGCGGTAAGGTAGGGTTGAAGTCAAGGAGAAAGAGAGGGGGGGTTGTTTCTCTGTGTGTTAGTGTGTATGTTGGACAAGATATATAATAATTATTATAAAATATTTAAAAATAAACTGTAAATACATTGTGTATTGTATGCTTGTACATTTTGTGTAAATGACAAAAATGCCCTTCAAGTTAACAGACTTTTTAACGGAGTTAGAAATTTGGACTCAAGATGTTGGTTAATTTCCAACCAGGGACGCAAGTAGTTAAAGTTTTCAATTTTGGATTCAAGCAGTTAAAACGACTAAAACACAGGGACGCAAATACTAATTCTCTCTTTTTTCTTTGTAACAATAATCTAACATTTCTATAATTCTACTTAATTATGGTTCACCGCAAATATGAATCCTCAACCACCTGAGGATGGACCATTTTACACACTTAAATAACGTTATATAAAATATAAATATATGTCACAACAAAGAATACGGTGTAAGCTTCACGGTGCAAGGGCGTTATTGCCCTCCACCTCAGACATTTCAACAAAAATGGCGTCCCTCCCCTGTTTTCTGGGTGCCATTGTGTGTGTGCACGGGGTGGGGGGTTGTGGTCATAATAATGAGCGTTAATGGCTTATCTGGTCCCCCCCCCCCTTACATCAACGATTTAATTTTTTTTCTTTTCTGTTGTTTTTTTTATTAAAGGAGCGTTATTATATTTCCAGGTAGTTATTTTTTTGGGTTTGACCTTGATCGACGAGGTCCCGTCGGGATAGACTATCTAAACCGACGACCAGATGTCGTCGGAATAGGGTGGTCGTCTCAGACAAAATTTCTTGTAGTGTGGCGCATTGGAGCCCATAGGGGCTCCAAACCACACCATCCAGTTCTACACCATGAGGGAAAAGTACATGTGATATATTGATGACATGCATGAGTATCCTCATCAGCTCTTTTCATGTGGAACATTTTCTTCCTCTATGTGTGTGTGTTTGTCTTCTTCTGCAATCCCTCTCCCTCCTCATTTTTCTTCAACCATTGGGTTTTTGCTATAAAGAGATAATCAGCCAAAGGTAAGTTCCAAAACCACAATGGAGCTCTTCCCTCAAAGGTGATTCGATTTGCATAAACTTCGTACCAACTAAGTAGTACGTGTGTTTTTATATTTGTTTATAATTTATTTACTCATAAGTGATAAAGATTACATATTTTTGCTTACAGTACTCAAGCAGGTGATTCTGTTGGTCATGACAACCAAAGGAGCACAATCTTGATATCCACAAATGAAGAAGAATCCATTAGGTATGTAAAAAGTTAAAAAAAAAAAAAAAAAAAAAAAAATCATTGTTTGACCAAATGTTTGAAATAAGTATTTGGTTTACTGATAAAAAAAATTACTTTCTTATCATCTTACTTCATGGGTGTTGTAATTACTTGTCTTGTCATGGACATATGGGTTATACGGGCGTATAGATAGGTGAAAAGGTTTTCCATGCCGTATGTGTCATATCACTGTCACATCTTTGTCTAGTCATATGTCATACATGTCAGTGGTGTACCAACGTCGACTGCCTAATTTATTAACATGTATAGTCAGGAAGTGGTCATTATATCTGATGATGGCTCCGAAGATCCTAGAAGCACGAAAGAAGGAGGTGACAGCAGTCGAATTAGGCGGCGGAGATGTGTATCTCGCCGCCGTTGGACTTTATCAGAGGATTGTAAGCTAGTTGAGGTGGTTGCTAGTCAGAGCCAGAAATTTATGTGGAAAACTATAGCAACGGGACTCCCTCATAGAACTGGTGATTTAACATTATGCACCTTTTAATCAGATAACAGCTTAATTAATAATATTTATTAATGTGTGTGTGCAAATATTTAGGTAACAGTTGCAGATTAAGATGGATCAAGTTGTTTAAGCCTGAAGACGCATTTACTGAAAACAGATGGGCCGAAATGGCCATGATGGTGGGCGATCATGTGCTGAATCAATGGCGTCTTATGATAGCTCAAAATACTCCTAATTTTTATGCCTTTATATCCGCTAATCATCCTCTTAAAAGATCATGTGTGCAGAATCATGTGGAGCCGATGATCACCAATCCTTCTGTTGGTAATTCAATTATGAAACCTAGGTAGCGTTTGTTTCATGGATTGAAAAGGAATTGAAATTGGAATTCGCATGAGAACCATAATTTGATTTGGAATTTTGATGTGTTTGTTTCATAAAATAGAATGAAATCTCAATGGAAATGAAATGTGGATTCCCTTCTATATGTTGTTGTTCAATTACAATTCTTCTTTTGATGTAACGAACCGCATAAGAAGTCAAATACATATTCCAATTCCATCCGAATTACATTCTATTCCTGTTAAACAAACGCTACCTAATATAATATATTGCAATCATCCAAGCTTTAATTTTATTTTTAATAATATTTTAAGTATGCAACCCATGTTTGGATTTACTGCAGGTGGTGATGATCTGAGCCTGAGCTTGGGAACCGGACATAACCCGAACTCAACTAGTGTTGCCATTGCCACCGCCGTCACCACCAACACAACGGGACAACAGTGGCCCCCGTTATATGACTTCCTTTGAGCTGAATCTCATGAGTGGGGGAAGAAGAGAAAAAAAAAATGTTTTTATTTCATTTTGTTTGTTGTTTTCAGTTGTGAAGAAAAAATAAACGTAACTTGTAAGGTCAGGTTTGTTGAAATAAAGAGACCCGTTTAGAGATGCTATATATGAAGTTCATTGATTTTTTTTATTTGTGTTGATAAGGTGTTTTAGCAATGCACAAATTGTTTTTATTTCATGTGATCCATTCGTGAGAATAGTTCTCAAAAGTCAAAAATGTCATATCACACACGTTACATGCATAACCGGATCTCTTATTTTTGTTCTCTTTTTTTCCATTAACTATTTAAGATATAAAGTAATAATTCTTAATAAATTGCAATATGTAAACTTTCAAAAATAAAGTACATAATAATACAACCTTTTTTAAGCTTTTTTTCTTTCATACGTTCCGATACAACATAATGACTTATGTTTCAAATGAGTTGTTAGGGGGTGGGGTGGTCATCACACCATCACTAAACACCAAACTAATCCTGATGTACCATCTCATTTCATCATATCCATCACGTTTTACATGAAGCAGTTATCACACTCATCACTATTTTTTAATAACTAAAAAATAAATAATATTACATTAAATAAAATAAAATAACATTACATAAACTAAAATTAAATAACATTGCATAAGATAAAGACATAAAGTAAAATAGATACATAAAATTAAATAATAACTAGAAATTATAATTTACCTAACGGAATTTTCGCCTTAACAACTTCCACATCGAAATATGTTCAAAATCTTGGCCAACCTCAGAAACATACTTAGGGATGGCAAAAAATCCAAACCCGAAGGGTATACCCGTAACCCGAAATATGTGGGACGGGTATACCGAAAACCCGACGGGTACGAGGCTGGGTTCGGGTTAAAAAAAATTTCAAGTTCTCGTACGGGTTTTGTATACAACGATACCCGACCTGATAACCCGGTATATGTATACCCGATTACCCACTAAAATACCCGATACAATTTATCTATAATATTTTATTTCCTTATTTATATGTATATATATGTGTGTGTGTGTGTGTGTCTTTTTGGAGATTTATATACTATTAAGTCTATTTACCAGTTATTTGAGACATTTTATGATGGTGAACATATATGTAACTTCTTGTATGTTTTGGTAAAATAACGGGTATACCCGATATCCTTGGATATTTTCTAATTGAAATCTTAACGGGTATTTTTTAACAATATAACGGGTATATCCATTACCTGTGGGTTCACCTGATACCCGACAGGTAATTACCCAACAAACACCTTACGGGTATTGGGCTAGGTTCGGGACACGATTTTACAACCGGGTACGGGTTTAGGATTACCAATACTCGACCCGAACCTGACCCATTGCCATCCCTAAACATATTCGATCTGAGCAAGGGTTATAGCCATGTCTTCGACTGTGTTGGGGTCTTGGCCGAGTTGATTCTCTAAATAACAACGTTTTTTTTATTATTGTATCAAAATTTTATATTGTGTGATGAACATTACCGGAATCGATTATAATTTTTTTACGTTATGCCCTATGAAATTTGAGCATCTTAAAACCATGAACCAATCGGAAAGAATTCCTAGATTCGTCACTGACTATATACATGAAAAAGGAGGGTTATTTTTAGCCGATGATCACACTTAGACTGTCTAAGAGCAACCAACCTCTCTATTGCCTTGGATGCAGGAAAAATTTGTTGTCATCTCACCCTACTTGAAAGAATGGAATGGACGAAGTAATGGAATGGATCATTACCATTTCATGTTTTGTTTGGTTGCCATGTGGGAATGAAACAAAACATTACTTTGTGTTATTGGACAGGCAATAAAAGACGAAGGAATAAAATCGGTGGTTAGTGGTGGTGGTGGATGGTGGTCAGTGGCGGTGATGGTGTGTGCTGATATGTGGCGGTAGCAGCGGTGGTGGTGGGCGGCGGCGGCAACCGTGGAAAGTGAAGGTGGATGGCCGTGATGGTGGGTGGGCGACGATGGTGAGTAGTGGCGGTGGTGGGTGTTGGTTGGTGGTGGTGATGGTAGGTGGTGGTGTGTGGCGGTAGCGTGGTAGTGGGTGGCGACGGCGGTGGTGGGTGGCGGCAACGGTGACGATGGGTGGAGGTGGATGGCGGTGATGGTGGGTGGGTGACGATGGTGAGCAGTGGCGGTGGTTGGTGGTGGCAGCGATGGTGGGCGACGGTGGTGGGCGATGATAGTGGGTGGTGACGATGGTGGTCGGTGGTGGTGGTCGCTTATGGTGTTGTTAGTAAAGGGTGAATGATGAATGGAATGGAAAAAAAACATGGGGATGGATGGAATGGTTTTGTTTTTGTTTTTTTTTTTTAACGGCAAATTTCACTCTTTGTGGGACTTAAACCCATGACCTCCCCTTAAATGTTCCTAGAAGCTTTGGTTCTACCATTGGGCCACCACCCCCAATGGCAGATGGAATGGTTTTGTTATAGGAGAATCTGCTTGACTTTGAACTAGCAAAATGACCTTAGAATCCATACCTCAAATACAATATCAAGAAAAAAACGATATACAAATCTTTCAAAAAAATATGATCAATAAACGAATGATAATAATAATAATAATAATTCAACAGAAAGTGTTTTCCATCAACTTCACAAACTCATCAAAATCTATCCTACCATCAAAATTTTCATCAACCACTCCAATCATCTTCCTACAATCTTCCATCTCCATCCTTTCCTTCAATCCCAAAACAGACATAACCCTATGCAACTCCCATGCATCAATAAACCCATCTCTATTCTCATCAAAAACATCAAACGCTTCTTTCACTTCATCCAGTCTCGGTCCCTCTTCTTCAAAAATATTAAACATATCTACATAATTCAACACCTCGGGCAGCTTTTCGCCTCCCAAAACACCCAAATTCACCATCAGCACCTCCAAATCATCTCCCCGAACACCGGTTTCATCAACAGTCGTCTTGTTGGTGAAAGAGAGGTGTGTTCTGGACATTCTAGGATCATGGGTCGTTTTCTCTAGTGGAATCGTGGAGATTTGAGATGTAAACAAATAGATGGGATTGGAAAGATTGGATGTTGAAAAAAACTTCAAGATTGTGGTGACTTTGTTTAGAACCATTTGAAAGAAGAAGTATTGGATCATATCAATTATTATGTAACTCATGATATAAGAAATAAAGAATATGTGTGATTTTTTTTACAATTGGTTAGATTAGTTTGTAAGAAAGAGTATGCGTTTGAATACATGAATGAAGGGATTTGTTAGTTTATATAAGGGTTTGTGTTCAAGTGTGTACAGAGACATGTATGTGTTTGAATGTTTGGTCAGTTGTCAAGGTCAAAACGTGTTTCTTGAGGAAGGGAGGAAGAAACCGTTTTAATATATTAAGCCGGCTATAATGTCTTTTGGTTCAATTGGAGTTATGCTACTATTACTTGTATGTTGTGCAATATAATTTGTATAGAGTTTTCGAGTGGTGAGTTATGTGTCTGGAAAATTCCAGAAAGTTACCAGGTGGGTTCTCTGTTTGTTTCCTGAAATATTGGGAATTATGCTACTTACCTTGAAGTTTCGTTTTCAATATTTTTTTCTGTTTTTCTTTTTGGGAAAGTTTTTCAAAGTATATATGTTTGGTCTTTCTTTTGCTTACCTAACATTGACTTAGAAAGAGCATCGACGAAGCTTTGTTGGGACAGGGTCCTCGGTCCATCTTGTATTTTTTCAATATTGTAAATTTATGTATATTCATCCAAAATTTTAATACGTATATAGTCTGGACCCCCTATATTGGGTCACATGACTTTCGCCACATCCCTTATGATAAGAGGTGTTGTCCACATAAGCGTGACGTCATTTCCTCATTTTTCTCATTTAAATGAGAGAAATTGTTCCCCCTTTTTCCCGTCCAGTTTTTAAGTGTAAAAAAAAAAAAAAAGATGCCCTCCCTCCCTCCAAACACGGGCACACACACACGCACACACAACCATCTTCATCCTTGCTCCGGTGAAGTTCTCCGGTAGCCGGTGGGAGTACCAGACACACACACTTCAAACCCACACGTTGAAAAACAAAAAGGGAGAAAAAACAGAACAGGGAGATAAATATACAAAATATATCAATAAAAAGATAAATACAACTACTACTTTTTTAAAAAAAATAAATGAGTAATACCTTTTTAGTATAAATCGAACTAAATTAATTGAACCAATATAACTTTGATTTTTGGAAAATGGGTTTTTCATTTATTATTTTCTAAGGTGGACGGTGTTGAGGTCAGGTACCTCTTCAGGTACCCGACCAGGTACACCATTCCGCCTCTTACAGGTAGGTGAGGGCGGGTGGAGTTCACAGGTGCCAGAAGATGAAGGGAAGTGGTGGTGTTTATGTGACGTGAGGTCATTCAATAATTATTTTGCTTTTATAAATTATAACTTTGTATCATGATTAACGATTCAAACTAGGGACTAGATCAAGTTTAACTTGTTTGTGAGAAATTGACTTGGAGGGTGTTTGGGATTGAGTTTTGAAATGCAAAAGTGATTTTGGTTAAAAATGTTTATTGGCTTATGACTTTTTGAAAATAAGTTTTAAAAAGAGTGTTTGGATTAACTTTTGTGATGACAAACGTTAAAAAGTCAATAGATTGTTTTTTTTTTATGTTTCGCTTAACTTATTGTGAAGATTTGTCGTATTGGTGGTAGATTTGTAATTTTTTTTCCTAAAGCCAAAAGCTATAATTTCTGACTTCTTAAAAATAGATTTTCCACCCTTATTGAAAAGTCAAAACCAAAAGTGATTTTGAATTACACAAACAGCTTATTGATTTATTGACTTCTTTAGAAAGTCAATAAGTGGTTTCAAACGCAATCCCAAACACCCTCTTGGTCAGTTTGGTGATTTGAACGGCACATCACCATAAGTGGGAAGAGAGTTAGCGAGGCTTGAATTATTTACTATTTTTACTTTGGGTTGTAAACATTCAATTTAACTTGTAGCTTTGTAGTGAATTATCACAAACATTCATGCTAGAGCATGGTTGTAAAATCTCGTCTAGCCTCTGATTAGTCATCGCTTAATCACTAGTTGGAAGTTTACCGAGTAATTTTCAACTATTCAGCCAATTAACCGGTAGGCGAAGAAGGTGCAACAACATGTCTACTTACCACGAAACTGAAAAATTACTTAAAATCTCAATCCGGTTCAATCCATATTAATCACTAGTCGGTACCTCACCAGCCTAGCAATTCTTACTAGGGCTGCAAACGAACTGAACTTACAGTTCATGAACCGTTCGACGGGTAATTCGTTTGTGTTCGTTAGTTAAACAAACAAACATGAACATAGGCCGCGTACGTTCGTTTATGTTCGTGAACGTTCGGTAACGTGTTCGTCTATGTTCATTCGTCTATGTTCGTTTGATGTTTTCAAGTTTATTTTTGGTGAATTATTGAAGACATCAAATTTAAGATACAAACTTAGTTTTTTGAGACACTACTTTATTGCGTATACCAATATTATGTTGAGTATCAAGTATGTTTGGATAATTAGGTTATATTTTGGGTGGTTCTAAATATTGTCTTAATATTTGTGAAATTGATCTTATTAGAAAGTTAATATATTTCAATTTGTGCTTATTTTTTACATGAACACTTATTTGTGTTCGTTTGTGCCCATTTGTGTTCGTTCATGAACAAAATTAACAAACAAACACGAAAAAGAGCATTTTCTTAACAAACAAACACGAAAAGAAAATCTCTTTCGGTAAGTGTTAATGAACTGTTCATGAACACATATATTCCTTAACAAATGAACACAAACAAGGCCTTGTTCGTGTTCGTTCAGTTCGTTTGCACCCTTAATTCTTACAACACTAGACAAGAGGCATCTAACTTCTCGGCTGATACAATTTTAACTCTCACAAACAGACCATTTTGTAAATGCAGGTTGATTGTGTTGCAAAGTAATCTAAGTTGGAGCAACACACAATGGTTTACTCCACAACCGAAACAAGCTAACCTGGTTATGCGTTTACTTTAATTATCATTCATTGATTCATTTGTTACAGTATAATTCCCTATGAACACGATCTCATATGTTAGAATTAACCATAAGTCAATTATTTATTCGGTGTAATACAACATTTTATTGAATTCATAAAAATAACCAATTCGTTGACAATCTTGGTGTGTACCGTATGTGTGTGTACGTCGAATAAATACGACCGGAGATCAAAATTTAAATGAAAAATCAGTGTAACTAAAATAAAACCCAAAACTGATATTAAATAAAAAATGTGAGGGCAAAACAGGCAGCAATGAAGAGAGATAAATCAAGGCTGCAAAGCGGTTCCCTTAGCTTTGTATGGCACAACAAATAAAGAGGCTATCGTAAACTTAATTTTGTAATTACGAAACCTTAGTACTTGTGCATTTTCTGAATCAAAAGTTTAGTTATATATTACTAGAAACAAGAAAAACAAACAGGTAATGAACACCGCCTACCGAAAGATTCAATGGATGCTGTCGACATTGCATAGAAGGGGGATGCTTATACTTATATGGATGCTGTGTGGATTAGGGCACATTTATTATTATGGCTTCACTTCTATATGGGCTGGTTCTGGGCCTGGTCCTGGTCCTGGGCCATGCCATAATTCTATCTCAAATAAATCAAATGTCTAAATCGGAAAATACTTGTATCGACCGAAAAACAAAAAATGTGGGTACCGGGAATTCGGTACCCGATACCATTTGCTTATCACTAAATTAAACTATCAAAAATAAGAAAGTTAATAATTTTTCAAAAGTAGAAAAATTATGGCGTAGACGACTCACCCTTTTGCTAGGACATCGGATTAAATTTCAATCTCATAAAAGCATTTGTTTAACATGTTTTACGAAAACAAAACTCGTGTGTCACCCTTCTAACCTTGCATTACACTTTAGTGATATTGGAAATTATCTTGTCGACTAAGTTAATCTTATTAAATATAATAAACGAGTTAGGAGATGCGTGAGTGCAGACTTGTTTAATCTAAAAAGATTGCGTATATTTATTTATCGGTTATATATAGGGCTGACATAACAGGTTACACAAACCTGTTAAGACACGAACACGAAACTTGTAAACACGAACACGACACGAAATCTAATCGTGTCTTTTTTTCAAACACGAACACGAACCTGTGTATAACAGGTTAACACGATAAGACACGACAAGACACGATAAGGAACACCTAGTAAAATAAGTTAACACGACAAGACAAGACACGATAAGACACAATAAGACACGACAAGACATGATAAGAAACACGATAAGACATGTTAAGACACGTACAAGATAAGACAAGAACACGAAACATGTAAACACGAACACGACACGAAAATAAACAGGTCTTAACGTGTCGACCTGTTATAGACACGGAACCTGTCAAATATAGTTCACATATATTTTGGGCCTGTTTTGCTAATTGATTTTGGGCCTCATAATCAATTGGATTTTCTTAAATTAAATGAGAGTAAATGGGCCCATGGATGGATCAGATTGCCTAATGGATTTATTTAACAAAAGTTTATGCATTTCGACCA
Source organism: Ambrosia x helenae (assembly GCA_030844895.1). NCBI lineage: Eukaryota > Viridiplantae > Streptophyta > Magnoliopsida > Asterales > Asteraceae > Ambrosia > Ambrosia x helenae. The sequence continues at coordinate 115,505,217 of CM061233.1, forward strand.
ATATGTGATTAGTATATCGTGGATCATCAACATCAAGGTTTCTGTAGTTCTGTTATAACCTAAAAACTAAACCGATGATACATAACGGAAAACAAGAAATTTAATTGGTCGAACATAACAGAAGATAAGTGTACACTTAATTTTCAAACAAACTATCAAATTCGTTCTTGTCAACCCTCTTGGTCTAATCCGATTAAAACATTTGTGCGTACCGACAAATTGTTTGATATGATAGTGTATCACGATTATAAAAGAAATCCAAGTGTATTTCGGTGAAGACAATCTCTACAAGTTTCGGTTCCATTCAGCGAATTCAGTAATTTTATTTTTCTGCAAATCTGGTGTGTTCAACAAGTTTCATGTGTGTATAAATAAACAACTTAGCTAAACCTAATCACTCTTAAAACCAACATTTACATTTTTCATACAAGTAACTTATTATACGTCGTAACAATTTCGTCATAATTTCTTTAAAATATATGTTACTTGACTTAAAATATGTTTTCTGAATTTATATTATACTTGAAATATAATTGGATTTATTAACTTAGACTAGCTTGAATCAATGCACGTACCAAGTCATCGATTTTTTACTATAAATTATGTAAATTTTTCTCTTTTTTTTTTTTTTTTTTTTTTTTTTTTAAAAGAAATAATAAATTAAAGAGGGTACGGAACGGTGGATGGTGATAGTCATGATCGGTTGATCAGAAGATGATATGAGAAAAGAATACGCATCTCAAAGCTTTTTTCATGCCCCACGCTAAACTCCAAAACTCCAATTAGGAGTATCTCTATCATGTGCTTCTCCTCCCTTTATCTCATCATGGATATTCCAAACATTATTATAGTCTTTATTAAAATAATGTAACAAATTAATCATTTTATATGTGATAATATATTAAAAAACCATAAAAGTATGTTAAAAACTGATTTTTTGTTGTTTTTTTTCAAGGGTGACAAAATAATAATGTACATGTTTAAATGAATTGGCATGCGTATGCACCTTAAAGCAGTTGCGGATCTTGGACTCTTCAATAAAGGGATGCCAAAAGTTTTAAAGAAGAAAAGATATGTGAGGCTGGCTCATCGCATATAAAAATTACGGTAATTTTTAGTAAAATCTACACTACGAAGCGAAAAAACAGGAAAGGAGAGCCCCAACTAAGATTGGCCCATGCCTGAAAGGCATAGCCAAGCAAGATCATAAATATTGCATAAGGATTAAGGAAACTAAAATTGTCGGTAACCAACCCGACTATAAACCTTTCAAACTGATAAATAGGTTAGATGATACTTGGATACATGTCCAAATTGAAGGTTTTCAAATTCTTAAAAAAAAACATAAAAGACGACTTCTATACTCTAAAGAAAAAAAAATCAATATATCATTTTCACCAAAACATATAAGCGGGAGGGGCACTCCACTAGAGTGTTTTTAACTTCACATATTCTTACCAATCTTGAACTGTCACATCACATCACTGAAACTGTTTTTTAGAGGCAACAGTTCACTGATTCGTTTATTTATTTTTCATTTAAATAAATAATATATGTTTAAAGTTTCTTTTTTTTATACAAATGTTGACCACCACCACCTCAACTATCATCATCACCACCATCGTCTGTAACCATCACCACCACCCCTAAAACTCCAACCAATCCAGCAGCAACACCACCTTCCACTGTCGTCTTCCGCCACCCATCTCCATCATCTGCAGCTATTTTGGTTGTCAGGAACAAGAAGAATGGGAGGAATAACGGAGATTTGGGGAAACGGAGACTAGGCGTCATGACGGTGGCGATGGTGGCGGTCATGGTTACAGATGGTGGTGATGATGATAGTTGGGGAAAGGGTGGTATAGAAAGAAGTAATATTATAAAGAAATTCAGTGAAGCATCCCGTTAACTAACTCACGAAAACCCTCTATGGATCCACCAGGGCCGTCCCTGAAAATTTAGGTGCCCGGGCCGAGTCACGAAATATGTGCCTCTTAGTTTTAGGCTTTTTAAGCATTGTTTTCATAACCAAAGCGGATGTTAAACCGGTGTCCTTACTGTTCCCTAGTCGGACTGGTCGAACCGGATATAGAACTGAAAGTGTCGAAATAATTATAAAAATTAATATGTTTGGCTAATTGACTCATAAAAAAACCACAATTTATTAAAATTCCATAATAATTTTATTGTATCCTTCCAATCAATTTTTTGATGTATGACTCATCTTCTTCCTTATCTACTCTTTACCTTCTTGCGTTTATATCCAGTGATGTACTGATGTTCAAGATGAAATATTTTTTTTTGGTCGAAAACAGAAAGAAAATACTTGCAGAAAGAAAACACTCGTTGCCGCTCAAAGTGCCTCTCTAGAAATTGGGCCCGGGCCAGGAGTCCTCCCCGCACCCCCTCAGCACCATCGGGCATCGGCGGCAGTGTTACTATGCTGATAGTGTGGTACCCGTGACCAATTCTGTAGTGTCCCGTCCCCCTAATATGTAGTACGAGTATTATGTTTTACGGTTTAGTTTAATCACAATTCATGTGAGAAAAGTTTTTCTTGGATTATGTGATTAGCAACACAAATTATGTTTGTTAGCAGTTAGCAACCAATTGTAGATCAGGAAACTTTGGTGGTGTCGAATCATGTGATTAAAAGAGAATCTTCTTCAAAAACTTGTAACATGGCTTGTGACCCCTTTTTAAGATATAATAATTTCCATATGCAAAAAGTTATCAACTTAAATTATTTCCATATCTACCTTCAAAACACATGTAATATTTTATTCAATAAAAAATATTTTCGTAGTACCCATAATTTTAAAATTAAACCATTTGTTTGTGTTATAGGTAACAGTAAAAGAGTAAAATAATGATTCAACACACACCATGTTAAGTGTTAAACGACAAATAAATGTCTAAAAATTAATTTTCACCAACAACGTGTCATCAAATATATAACTTGTACAATGCCCCATGAACATGCATGCATCTCTCTTCACAATTCACATAGGTGCATGTGAACATATTTTATGTCACATAATCTATCTTTGCACGAACATGGATGGTTTGGTTAATTACGTGTATAGTTAATGATAGCCACTACCTTATTTGTTCCTCTATATTGCTATATAACCAGTAATAATAGGACCACAGGTGATGCTTCGCGGGTTCTTGTAAACATTGAAAATTCCAAACTTTAAGAACATCGAATAGTTTATTCCAAACTTTATGTCATGCGCTAACCATATGAAAATGCATGTTTAAACATACTCAGTTCAATTCAATGTAATCTATATAACCATTGGGATTGAATCAAAACTAAAGTAAATCAAATTTATATTGTGCAATTATAACGTAATGTACCAACTTATAAAGCGTGTATAGAGAAATATTTGACACATATAATTAAAAGGACCTTATTATAGCTTAAAATATGAAACCACAAAAGCATAAAAAACGAAAAGGAAAATACAATCACATCAAGAAGCGACCACGAGTGTTTTTCAAAGTGAATGAGGTCATTCTTTTGAAATTTCTAGCGAATGAGGTCATTCTCTAGAACTTTCAAAGTAACCTCATATTTAGTATTTTTATACATAAATTATAAATTGACATTGTTTACCTTTTTCGTTATTCTAATACAATGTAATTTTTTATAAACTTTAAATATAGAATTGCGACATACTTATCTTTATCTACGTTTTGATAAAAGTTTTTTTTCTTCTTCTAAATCAAACAAGTCAAATAAAACTGATTTTTTAATCGTGAAGAACCGAACCAATACTGTCTAAACAACTTTGGTAGTGGTGTCGAGTAATTTTTTATGTTGTAAGCTATAGCAAGTGCCGGCATTGTGACAATGCGAACCGATGCCCTACCAACAATATGGGTACAAAGTCAATTCCGACCGAACAAGATATTCACGTTTGTAGTTTTTATCAATGTAAAACATGTATGGATATTCATTTGAGTATATTTTGACTTTTTTTCTTCGGTTTATATCTTTTATTTGTTATAACAAGTGTGGGTAATGTATTTAACCACTTCGACAATAACCAAATCCGTGGTGTAATAAGCTGAGGAAATTTACTAGTTATGCTACTAAAGAAGAAAAAAAATGAAAAGAGGATTGATTTCAAAGATTATAGGAAAGAATGCTTTTTTTTTTTTTTTTTTGAACGGTGAACTTCATTAAAAACCGGCGAACCTCAAAACGAGGCCACCACCAAAAACCTTACAACATATACAATGGATATTTAACCCAACAATTCCACTCTACACTTTTGTGTTTCGATCTATGTTTAAACCATAAAAAGGAAAGACATTTAATGCTAGTCATAACCTCTTCAACCTTCAAGGAGACCCCGGAAAAAACTTTCTTATTGCGAGCATTCCAGATAGCCCAACACCCGATCATGACCAGCCCTGTAAGCAACTTCTTACGCCATTTCTGACCCTGAATCTGGTTCAGAAACCCCATCAAAGAATCAAAGGAAGATACCTCGCTAACATTAACTCTGCACCAATACGCCACAGCCGACCAAATGCCGAAGGCCCAACCACAACCTGCCAACACATGAGAGGCCGTTTCTACACCAAAATCGCACATCGGACAAACTGTACTCTGTAAGTTAACATTTCTTTTAACCAATTCAACCCGGGTCGGTAACCGATCTCTGATGCTCCGCCAAAAGAAGATGTTCACCTTTAAAGGGACCCAATGTTCCCAGATAACAGGCTGAACTAACTGACTGTTCGCTGCAGACTGCATCGCTGATTTAACAGCAGCCACCGAAAAACCTTTTCTGTCGTCCAGCACCCATGTCAGCCTATCCAACCCATCCACTAAGTGCACCTGAGTAATTAAACACTGCAGGTCTTGCGCTTCAGAGATCGCAGCAACAGAATCCGTCTTGAAGAACCCCATATCCAAGACTTTAGTAACCCCATTAACCGTAATCACTCTATCACAAACATAACAGTTCTTGAATTTATCCCCCGCATAGAGCGTCGGCCATCTATCCATTAGCGGGATAGAACCGTACCAAATATCTTTCCAAAACCGGATGCCCCTCCCGTTCCCAAGTTTGTATGAAAATAAACGCTTGAGAATCTTGTCCCCAATTCGAAGACAATCTAGAAACGAAGCTATTGTCTTCCAACAACCTGGAATCGCTTTATTACAAGGAAGAAAAATCCACCTATTCCTCCTCCCATGGATACTAGCAATGACCCGTCTCCATAACCCGTTACTTTCGACCTTAAACCTCCAAGCCCATTTGACCAAAAGAGCCGTGTTTACATCCACAAGCTTCGTGATACCCAAACCACCATCCTTGATTGGTTTTGTAACATTCTCCCAAGCCACCCAACTAATGCTTCTACCATCTTTCCCCCCCGCCCAAAGAAAACTCCTCATCAACTTTTCAATATTCTCTAACACCGCCAAGGGAGCTTTATATAGAGATAAATAATAAACCGGTAAGCTCGAAAGGACCGATTTAATTAAAGTAAGCCTCCCGCCTATAGACAATAATTTAGATTTCCAAGACAAAAGACGGCTTCTAACCACGTCCAAGACCGGCTCCCAATTAGAAATCCTATTCATATTCGCGCCGACTTTAATACCAAGGTACACAAAAGGGAGTTTACTAACTTTACATCCCAAAAGGTACGCCATATCTTCAACCACCGCATCATCCACCCCTAACCCGAACAGAGACGATTTTTGAATATTTATCCGCATACCCGAACACATATGGAACACTTTTAGCAAACGATTTATAACCACTATGTTCTCATATGACCAAGAACCCAAAATCAGCGCATCATCGGCATACAACATATGGCTAACCGTAATACCCTCATTAGGTAAAGACACCCCTTCGAAATTACCCAAGGTGCACGCTTTAGAAATCATGCAAGCTAACGCCTCCATCACAATAAGAAACAGGAAAGGGGATAACGGGTCTCCTTGTCTGAGCCCCTTTTGACAAGGGAACTCAAAAGTAGGGGAACCGTTAACAAGAACCGCAGACCTGGCAGAGCATAAAATACCTCTGACCCAAAGAATCCACCTATCCGGGAAGCCCATTTGTTCCATTATAGACAATAAAAATTCCCAACCCACATTATCATAAGCTTTTTCAAAATCCAGCTTCAAAAGAAAGAATTCTTTACCGCTCCTTTTCGCCCATGTAATCAATTCATTAAGCACAAGGGGCCCGTCCAGAATATACCTGTCTTTAATGAAAGCAGATTGAGACTCCGAAATAACATCCCCAATGACCTGTTTAATCCTACTAGCCACGACTTTTGAAATGAGCTTGCTAATAACACCAATAAGATTAATCGGTCTATAATCTTTCAACCCCACTGGAGTCTTGACTTTTGCCACCAAAGTGATAAATGACGTACTGCACTCCTTGTTGATAACTCCCAAGTCATAAAATTCAGCAAACAAATTCACAAAATCATCTTCCAGAAAGCTCCAAAAATGTTTGATGAACCTGAAATTAAAACCGTCAGGGCCTGGGGCCTTATCTGAGCCACAGTCAAAAACCGCATCTTTAATTTCCTCCTTTGTAAAAGGAGCCACCAAACCATCAATCTTCTCAAGAGGAACCTGTTTCAAATCATTAGAAATAAAAGTCGGCCTATAAGAGTAAGCCTCATGAAAATGATTACGAAAAAACCGAAAAACCTCCTTCTTCACTAAGGGTGACGGCCTAGAAACCCAAGCCCCATCAACTAACAAGCCCGGGATAGCATTAGAAGCCTTTCTACCATTAATACATCGGTGGAAGTAGGCAGAGTTATCATCCCCAACAGAAGCCCATTTCACTCTCGACTTTTGATGAAGATCTTTAGACTTTAGAAGCGTAAGACTCTCCACCTCTTTTTTGCTCTCTTCCCAAACCCACCGTTCTTCCTCCTCAAGATCCCTGTCTTCCATAATACTTTCGAGGGACGATATATCCGATTTTAAAGCTTCCAAAACCTCATCCTCCTTATTTCGGACCGATTTCCACCATTCTCTAAGAGCCGCCCTGGCAGCCGCCAACTTCTTATGAATTTTGACATCCGGCGGCCCCTTGAAAGAGAATTTATTAAACGCCTCAATCACCACCTTCTCACAATCATCCCTGTCTAACCAAGAATTAAACCATTTGAAAGGCTTAGCTCCAAAGTTAGTATCACATAAAGTAAGTAATAACGGAGAATGATCAGATCTTTCTCTCGGAAGGGACCGAAGGCAAGCGGTCGGCCACCTAGAGAAAAACTCAAGACATACCAAAACACGGTCAATTTTACTAAGCTTAACCGTATCCCCTGAACCAGCCAAGTACGTGAACTGATTTCCATTCATCTTGTATTCCTGAAGACTAACATCATCAATAAACTCATTAAAATCATTCGCCATGACACTATTAAACTTAGAGTTACGCCTCTCCTCAATCCATCTAACAGTATTAAAATCACCAAGTAATATCCACATACCCCCCGTCCCTTGAATAATAACCTTTAGCCGATCCCAAAGCACTCTTTTTTCACCGGCTTTTTGAGGCGCATAAATATTTGCGATATTAATGACCGACCCGTCCTCTACCAAGGTACCCGAAGTAATTAAGAAATTTCTATCACTAAGCGAAGACGATTTGCGAAACTTTTTAAGGTTCCACAAACTGACCAGACCCCCAGACTTCCCTGTGGACCCAATCGAATCAATCCCAAAATTAGAATTACCCCATAAAAACGAAAAATTAAACGCTTTCCCATCCAATAACATCGATTCTTGGATAGCTAAAAAATCAACACCATATTTCCCCACTAACCCTTTTAACCAAGAAACTTTACCAGCTTTACCAAGCCCCCTAGGATTCACCGACATGAAATTCATTTAGAAACTGATTGTAATCCTGTACCTTTAACTGTTTCCGAAAGTAACCTGTCAAAACCTTCCAACTGGACACCCAACTTTTCAGCAAAGATCTTGGTTTCAATCTCCTCTGCCTCCAAATTAGGTTTCTGATTACTGATCACATTAACGGCAACGGGTGGAATGTTATTATTGCGAACCTGTTCCCCTTCAACATACTCTTCATCCCTGTGAACAGGAGAGTACGAGTCGTCCATATTAGCGTGTTCCATACTGTCCGGCCCAACCCCCTCTTCCTCTTCCATTAAAACTGAGAATGGATTTGTAACAATAACAGGTGGAGGCCCACGAATCTTGACTACATTAGAATCATCAGCTTGGATCACCGTATCCAGCCCAAAGGGATCTTCCATTAAGTTCTTGGGCTCCTTCAAAGGCCTATCATTGCTACTAAGCCTGCCTCCACTATTGGCCTGGTCCACAAAAGTTTTTAAAACCTCCTTTTTTCTTTTATTGGATTTAGTCAGCAGAACCGGGTCCCGTGCAATTTGCTCTCCATTAAGAGTTTCTAAAATTCCTTTCTCCTGCACAAAAGGAAATGAATTTTCATTTATGGGGGTCTTAAATGCCTGATCCGAAAATTCCGGTCCAAGATCTTCGTCTTCCCCAGGAGCCTTCCGATCATCCGGCGAACACTTCGGAGACGGCTCCGGCGAAAGATTAAACTTATTGACAAAATCTTCTAACCATTCTGTAGCATCCTCCTCGATCCAAACCTTGATAGTCTTACCTCTCCATTTAACAAACATAGTCTCACGGATATGGCTACCTGACTCCATTAAAATACCAATCATATGAAAAGAAACGTCAACATCTGTTCTCTCCACCGGTGATGTTTTAACAACTTGTCCAAAGAATCCACCAATATCTTTCAGCACCCGATCATCCCATAAGCAGATTGGGAGACCATACACACGAACCCACGCAAGCCGTTCAAAGCCCGTCAACTGTCCTTCCCATACTGACACTGATTTGAACTGTTCAGGCCTTCCCAGGAACTCATCTTTCGCCATCGTTGCATGCTCGATATTATCAAAAATAACCATGCACATAAAACCACCCAAACAACGTACCTCTCCCATCCCCAACCCCATCTCCCTAAGAATGTTTCTCAAGTTACACAGAACCTCCAAACTCGCCACCCTAATCACCACAGCCCTACCATGCATATTCTCCATCGCCGAAATTCTATCGTCGATAACGATCGTCTTACCCACTGCAGCGCCAGAGAAAGCTTCTTTGAACGACATGTTATTACCTCCAGCCTCCTTCTTCTCATGAAAACTGTTATTAAAATTTCTAAACCGAACCTCCTCTTTATCGACTTTGAAAGGTCGACGATTGTTCACCTCACCATCCTCTAAGACAAATCTGGCTACATTGAATGACAAACGGAAATCCCCCATACGAATGAAGGATAGCCTCTTAACCATCTCCATTCGATCCTTAACATCAATGAAAGACACAAACCCAAACCTCTTGCCTTGTTTATCCCGCTTTCTTGCTATGTAAATATCAAAAATCGTACCTTGCCCTCGAAGAACCAATGCCAGATCGGAGCCACTACAACGGTCAGGAAGATTGGCCACATAGAACTTAGTTAACCTTGCTTGAATCTCCACCGGAATAGGTTTCCGGTGAGACCCCATCCCGAAAATATTGGAGCGTTTTGTTTCTACATAATATAATTCCCGTAAGTAATGCAAGTAAGCAAAAAACATCTTAGTGATTAACTGTTTCTACATGGTGTAAATAAAATTGATGTTTGTAAGGTTTATTGAAAGTGTAACAACTTTTGATGATTTCTATTGAGATATTACAAGGTTTATATACAAGAAATGTTACAAGTAATTAGGAGAGAAATCCTCCTATGACATAAATGAAAATTCTATACATAAAGGTCATTGAATGTGTTGACTACAATGAGAGCTTGGAGGCATATGTCTTGGGATGCTTTGAATGTGTTGACTAAAATGAGGTATTGGAGGCATATGTCTTGGGATGCCTAATACCCCCCGTCAATGCGAGTCGGAGGTGGTTGAAGACGAAGCATTGTCCGGAATTTTTCGAATAATGACTTGGGGAGACTTTTCGTGAAGATGCCGGCTACTTGTTGATCTGTCGATATGAACTTTGTGTGGAGCCGACCTGCAGCAACTAACTCTCGAATGAAGTGATAGTCAAGATCAATGTGTTTTGCTCTCTTGTGTGATATCGGATTTTGACTTAGAAAAAGAGCACTTTTGTTGTCACACAATAGAGTTGGCGGTCCCGGTGGCAAGGCATGTAATTCACGTAGTAGATGAGTTATCCAAATAAGTTCCGCAGCGGTATTCGCCATGGCCCTATATTCCGATTCACAACTTGAACGAGCTACGGTGGGTTGCTTCTTTGCGCTCCAAGATACCAAATTCCCTCCCAAATAAATGCAATAACCGTACGTTGATCTGCGTGTGTCAATGTAACGAGTCCAGTCTGCATCAAAAAAACCTAATAAAACAGTGTTAGGTGGCCTATCAAACGTTAATCCATGAAATAAAGTTCCCTTGACATAACGAATAATGTGTTTGACAAGTTGAAAATGAGTAGTGGTAGGATTATGAAGATATTGACTAGCTTGATTGACAGCGAAGGAAAGATCTGGACGGGTTATAGTTAAGTATTGGAGGGCACCAACAAGAGAGCGATAAAGGGTTGGATCATGAAAAGGTTCACCGGTAGAGTTGAAGATGTCTTTGGGTGTGAGCGGTGTGGCAACTGGTTTGGAGTCAAGAAGGCCGACTCGAGAAAGTATATCATAGGCATACTTAGATTGATTGAGAAAGAGGCCGGTTTTTGTGTGGGTGACTTCTAAACCAAGAAAGAAACTTAGGGAACCAATATCTTTAATTTTGAATTCCTTGTGTAGTTGACGAGTAAAGTTGTTTATAATGTTTTCATTGTTACCCGTGATGATTATGTCATCTACATAGACAAGGATGTAAATTAAATTACCATTATTGTTGAAAATGAATAATGATGGATCGGCTCGACTACATGTGAAACCAAGAGTGATTAAAAATGAACTTAATCGTTGAAACCAAGCTCGTGGAGCTTGTTTAAGGCCATAAATGGCACGATTTAGTTTACAAACATGAGTCGGATGGTTTTGATCTTGGAAGCCTGGTGGTTGTTCCATGAACACCGTTTCTATAAGTTTGTCCTTTAGAAAAGCATTGTTGACGTCGAGTTGTCGTAAGTTCCAATGATGAATGGTGGCAAGACTTAGAACAACTCGAATTGTGGAAGACTTGACAACGGGGCTAAAAGTATGAGAACAATCTAGACCCGGAATTTGATTGAAACCTTGCGCCAAGTCGAGCTTTGTAGCGATCAATAGAACCATCGGACTTGTATTTTATCCGATATATCCATTTAGAGCCGATGATATTTGTAACGACTCAAAAACTAAACGTGATTATAAAACAATTAATTAACGAATATTAGGCCACTTCGAGGCATTAACTATTGAAGTTACCCGGATGATAGATCAGCCCAGTAACAGGCCCAGTCAATTACCACGATTAGAACCAAAGGCCCGATAGAAAGTAATGGGCCGTAATAATGAACCCGATAAGGAAGTAAGCCCAAAAACGGTTAATTATAAAGCTCGAAGCATTCGGCCCACTAGTTCTAATAGGCCGGTAACCAAGTAGATAATAGTATGGGCCAGTAGAAGCTTGGGCCAAAGGTAATAATATAGATGAACAAAAACCATTAGCCCAAGATAGGCCTTAGTAAATTAGCAAAGGTTAACCATTGGGATTCTTAGTCATAAGCCGGTTCATCTTGGGGAAATGTGGATGCCGCCAATATCATCCACCTAATCAAATAAGATCCTACAAAGACACTCAACATATCCAATGCCTTCCACCTCACTTATCCTACCTCTAGGTAATAATTACATGCATGAACAAGGAGGTCTATAAGATCCACTCTTGGATTGTGTAAACTCTTGATAAAAACCACTACCCCAATCGCTATGAACCGGAGAAAACCACTCAACTTCCCTTCTTGAAACCATGCAGCTATAATACCTTCTTTCTATCTACTATTACACCAAAGTTAGAGTTTGTATAAGGAAATAGGCCAAGATTATAACCGGCCGATTAGATTTATCAAGAACACGATCATCCGGGTAAGTCTTTTTATCAAATCTTTAGGAAACGAGCGCCAAGCTGTGATGGCCAGCTTTAGATAGGATAAACGCCTAAGCTGTAACGGCCAGCTATACGATTATCTCTTTTGTTATAATATGATTTGTCATTAACAGGAACTCGAAGGAACTAGTACATCCACGGCTTACGAAACATCACAATCAGAAGTAACTAATGTGAGTGTGTGTACCCCGTTTTGGTTATAATCTTTTGGGGTAAATGCATGTTGGTCAAATATAAAGATTTGTCTTGTGTCATAGTCATGATCATGAAAAACTATAGAATTCGATCGCATAGAAACTACAAGAATGGATCCATTTGGTATTACTCGAATGTATTCCGGCCAACAAGAGGTTCGGACCATAACATATGTCAACATGTTCCCTCGATATACATTCCACCTTAGAAAAGATCGAACCATAAGAAGTCTTGCATGTTTATAAATGAGTAACCGGTTGTGTTTTGAATCATTTGCATGTTACTTTGTGATTAACCGGTTAAACTGGCACCACTCACTAGCTTTGCTAACGTATTTTCAACATGTGTTTCAGGTTGATGAATGAATGGAAAAACCCGAGCTCTAGTAGGCTAAAATCGAGTAGATGCAAGTTGATAAATAACCGGCCCAGTGGGCCGGATTGCGTCCAAAAACCGGCTACGGCCCATTAGTGTTAAAAGATGTTGGTTTGTTTTGGAACAATGTTATGTATGGAACGGATGTTTGTAATATAATAATAATGTTTTTCTTAAATAAAAATGATGGAACTAAGTATAGATTATTGTCATAATTACCAATCCGTAATGACTCGGTAAAAATCGGGTCGTTACAGGTTGGTATCAGAGCTCGGGTTCGGATATAGTGGGTATAATTAGAACTAACTTGAATTGATTGTTTGAAAAATTTATGTGTAATAGAATGGCTAATATGGAGGAACAAGTAGAAGTCATGGAAGTTGAAGAAGGAGAGATTCAAGAAGTAGTCATGGAAAACGAAGCACAAGAAATACCAAGCCTAGAAGACTTGGTAAGAGAGATACCGGGACTAGAGTGGAGTGACAATGGGGTGGAACTAAACTTAGGAACCATCGGCATAATCGGGCCTTTACCCGAGCCGGTTTACGTTCCTTCCGAACCCATCCACTCTTACCCGTATATCGAGCCAACTTCCCACTACTATCCCAACCCAACCATTGGAGACTTTCTTAGCTCCTCTAGTAGTTTTTCAACGGAAGGATCCAGCCAATCAAACCCTTACTTCTCCGCTTATTATCCAATTTACCCTCCAATGACTCCCGCAATTGACCCTTACTTAGAAGCCACTATAGTCAATCGCACCAATTTGGCCTTGCAACCTCAAGACTTTGTAACCAAACAAGAACATATGGCATTGTTAGAAAAATACCATAAGGTGAAAACTCAACGAGACCAAGCGTGGGAAATGGTGGAGGAACTCAAAAGGGTGATAAGAAGGTTTGGACACCAAACTAGGCAAATCATGGAGGAACCAAAGTACCCCACGGGACTTTGAGGAGGAGGCCGAATGGTGGTAATGGAAGTAGAATAAGGATCGAGCAAAGGGTTGTTATGGTTGTTTATGTTTATGGTTGTTTGCGTTTGTTGTGGTATGTTAGGGAATGTGCATGTGGTGCATGAAAGACTAGTAGTAATATAATCCAATTAGACAAAAAAAAAAAAAAAAATTGGATTAAAAATGTAACATCTAGACTTTTGTTATAATATGTATATCTAGATGTTTTATTCTACATATTTTTCTCTTAGGTAATTTAAATAATTATAAGCCAAAGGGAAATTACTAATTACACTAAATTGTATTTATATAGAGACATGCCTCGGCGATCCGAACGAAAGACCAATACTACGCAAGAAGTTGAAATTGACTTAAAGAACAAACAGAAAAATCATGCTTCTTCATCTAAACAACCTACCAAAGAACCAATTGTAAACGAACCCCCTACCTCAACCGAAACGTCGGAACTAGAAGAAAAGATGAAAAAGTTAGTACTAGACGGAATTCATGACTCACTACCATCCATAATGGACATGTTGGGAATAGAAAAACAACCTACTTCAAAAACTCCCGTTTTTGATAGAATAGGTGAATATGTCAACCCAGAAATTAGTTTAGGAAAATCTTGTGATTACAAGTCCTTTATGGCATGTAAACCTGAATCTTTTGATGGTAGTTCAGGGGCCACCGGTGCCACAAGATGGTTAGAAGAAATAGAAGCAATTCTAGAAATAAGTAATTGTGCACCTAGTGATCAAGTGAAATTTGCCACCCATTCCTTAAAAGCAGAAGCTCTAAACTGGTGGAATATGATTAGACAAATAAGGGGGAAAAATGCGGTAGCAACCATGTCTTGGGTAGAATTTAGAACCCTAATGACCGAAAAATACTGTCCTATTAATGAAATGGAGAAAATGGAAATGGAATTCTTGGGATTAGAAATGAAAGGATTAGACTGTGTAAGCTATATCAATAAGTTTAATCAACTTGCTCGCTTAGTACCATACCAAGTAACACCCGAAACTAAGCGAATAAGAAGATTCATTTGGGGTTTAAATCCACAAATCCAGGGCATAGTTAGAGGTGCTAAACCTACTAAGTATGATGTTGCATGTGAATTAGCCTTAAGCCTAACCGATGACATAATCCGCCATAAGGAAAAAGATAAGGTACAAGTAGGTAATAAAAGAGGCTGGAATGAAACTTTCCGTCCTGCCAATTATAACACTTCAGGTAGAAGCCAAGAAAACCCTCAAGAAGAAAACCCAGGAAAGAAACCGTATAGGGGAAGTAACCCGTACTGTCAAAAATGTAAGTTTTACCACACGGGAGATTGTAAGAGAAGATGTAATCGATGTGGACGATTTCATTTTGGTGAGTGTAAAGGACCTCATTGTCAAAAATGCGATAAGGTAGGACATCAAACCAAGGATTGTAGATTCAATCCCGATCGCCCAAGAGTATGTTATGAATGCAAAGAACCAGGCCATTTCAAGGTTGATTGTCCAAAACTCAAGAATCCTCCACACAAAGAACAAGCACGGGGAAGAGCCTTTGTTATGAATGCAGATGAAGCACGAGAAGAACCAGACTTAGTGACGGGTATGTTTTATCTCGATCACTTACCCGTTTATACTTTATTTGATACCGGGGCCAACCTTAGTTTCATTTCAAAGAATTTTATAGAAAAATTAAACGTTTCTCCCGAATCCTTAACCCAACCTTATGACATCGAAATAGCCGATGGTAAAATTTTAAAAGCTACCGATGTGTTTAAAAATTTTACATTGACTATAGAATCCTGGGAATTCAAAATTAATCTTATCCCTATGAACCTAGGAGAATTCGATGTTGTAATAGGAATGGATTGGTTAGCCTCTAATCAAGCCGAGATAGTTTGTAGAGAAAAGCTAGTAAAAATTCCGTTACCTAACCAAGAAATTTTAACTATCTATGGCGAAAAACCTAGAGGGACGTTAAACCTAATCCCAAGTGCTAAGATGATGAAACACCTCAAAAAGGGATGTCAAGCTTTCTTAGTACATGTAAATTTAAGAAATAAGGAAAAGGGGTTAGAAATGGATAAGATTAAAATTGTTTCAGAATTTGAAGATGTATTCCCAAACGAATTACCCGGATTACCCCCACCTCGTCAGGTAGAATTCCAGATTAACCTAATTCCTGGAGCAGCACCCATTGCTAGAGCTCCATATAGGTTAGCCACCACGGAATTAAAAGAATTAACAAACCAATTAGATGAACTCATAGAAAGAGGGTTTGTTAGACCAAGCACGTCTCCTTGGGGAGCACCTGTACTTTTTGTTAAAAAGAAGGATGGGTCAATGAGAATGTGTATAGACTATCGGGAGCTAAATAAGTTAACTATTAAGAACCGATATCCATTACCCAGAATAGATGACCTGTTTGACCAATTGCACGGGTCAAGATATTTTTCAAAAATTGATCTTAGATCAGGTTACCATCAAGTGAAGGTAAGAGAGGAAGACGTACCAAAAACCGCCTTTAGAACAAGATACGGGCATTATGAATTTTTAGTCATGCCTTTTGGACTAACAAATGCCCCTGCCATCTTCATGGACCTGATGAATAGGATTTGCCGACCGTATTTGGATAGATGTGTGATTGTGTTTTTGGATGATATATTAATTTATTCAAAATCTGAGAAAGAACATGAACAACATTTAAGAGAAGTCCTAGAAACTTTAAGAAAAGAGAAACTTTATGCTAAGTTTAGCAAATGTGAGTTTTGGGTTAAAGAAATTAAATTTCTAGGACATGTTATCAATCAAGACGGAATCCAAGTAGATCCTTCAAAAATAGAAGCCATTCAAAAATGGGAAACTCCCAAAAATCCTACAGAAATTAGACAATTTCTAGGATTGGCCGGATATTATAGAAGGTTTATAGAAAACTTTGCCAGATTAGCATTACCTCTCACCTCTTTAACCCGAAAGGTTTCTAAGTTTGAATGGGAAGAAAAACAAGAACAGGCGTTTCAAAGTTTGAAAGAAAAGTTATGTGAAGCTCCCGTGTTAACCCTACCAGAAGAAGGAAAAGCATTTACAGTATACTGTGATGCTTCCCTACAGGGTTTAGGTTGTGTATTGATGCAAGAAGGGCATGTTATTGCATATGCTTCCCGACAGTTAAAAAGTCATGAGCAAAATTATGTTACTCATGATTTGGAAATGGGAGCCATAATATTTGCGTTAAAAATATGGAGACACTATTTATATGGAACCAAGTGTACCATTTACACAGACCATAAGGGTCTCCAACATATTTTTGACCAGAAGCTCTTAAATATGCGACAAAGAAGGTGGGTAGAGATTCTAAGTGATTATGAGTGTGACATAAAATATCACCCAGGAAAAGCAAACATTGTAGCCGACGCTCTAAGCCGAAAGGATAGAATTTTAGGAGCAAAAGGTTATAAACTTTCCATAATCAATGAATTTTTAGCACAATTAAGAAATTTTCAAAGAAAGGCTTTAGAACCCACCATAGTGAGAACCGAGTCACTCAACCGAGAAGAAGTAAGATTTATAGAAGGAACAGATGGAATATTAAGATTTAACCAAAGAATTTGGATACCTGGGTATGGCAATCAAAGAGAAATCGTTTTAAGAGAAATGCATGGTTCCAAATATTCTGTTCATCCAGGGAGTAATAAGATGTATCAAGATTTAAGGAAAGATTTTTGGTGGCCCAATATGAAAAGAGATGTAGGCAAGTTTGTAGCAAAATGTGTAATCTGTTCAAAAGTTAAGGCTGAACATCAAAAACCTAGTGGTTTGTTAATCCAACCAGAAATTCCAATCTGGAAATGGGATCAAATCACTATGGATTTTGTAACAAAATTACCAAGAACCGTAAGAGGATACGATACTATTTGGGTGATTGTGGATCGCCTGACCAAATCTGCTCATTTTCTGCCCATACAAGAAGATTTTAAGATCGAAAGACTGTCTAGGATTTATTTGCACGAAATAGTATCTAGACACGGAATACCCCTCTCCATAATCTCGGATCGTGACAGCCGCTTCACATCCAGATTTTGGGAAGGCTTCCAGAATGCATTAGGATCTCAAATAAAAATGAGCACCGCATATCACCCACAAACAGATGGCCAAAGTGAAAGGACCATCCAAACACTAGAGGACATGCTGAGAGCTTGTATCCTGGAGTTTGGAGGCAGTTGGGACACTCATCTACCCTTAATAGAATTTTCTTACAATAATAGTTATCACGCTTCCATTCAAGCTGCGCCATATGAAGCGTTATATGGTAGAAAGTGTCGATCCCCGATATGCTGGAATGATATCGGAGAAACCCAACTCACGGGCCCACAAATTATCCAAGAAACAACCGATAAAATTTTGCAGATCAAGAAAAATTTAGAGAAAGCAAGAAGCCGTCAAAAGAGTTATGCTGATAACCGGAGGAAACCCTTAGAATTTCAAGAAGGAGATTATGTTTTATTAAAGGTATCCCCCTGGAAAGGGGTAATACGATTCCAAAAACGAGGAAAGTTAAATCCCCGTTTTATAGGACCTTATCTGGTAAAAGCTAGAATAGGACCCGTGGCCTATAAATTGGAATTACCCCCAGAATTAAGTGAAATTCATGATGTCTTCCATGTTTCTAACCTTAGGAAATGCGTGATTGACGCACAAGCTATCATTCCGTTAGATCAGGTCAAAGTAAACCCTCAACTTCACTTCACCGAAGAACCTATAGAAATTTTATCACGACAAGAAAGGAAGTTGAGAAGAGGCAAGATACCAATAGTACAAGTAAAATGGAATGCCAAACAAGGACCTGAAATAACATTCGAAAGAGAAGACATCATGAAAAATAAGTACCCTCACTTGTTCAAGAATCAGGTAACTTTTAAAAATTTCGGGGACGAAATTTCTTAAAGGGGGGGAGATTGTAACGACTCAAAAACTAAACGTGATTATAAAACAATTAATTAACGAATATTAGGCCACTTCGAGGCATTAACTATTGAAGTTACCCGGATGATAGATCAGCCCAGTAACAGGCCCAGTCAATTACCACGATTAGAACCAAAGGCCCGATAGAAAGTAATGGGCCGTAATAATGAACCCGATAAGGAAGTAAGCCCAAAAACGGTTAATTATAAAGCTCGAAGCATTCGGCCCACTAGTTCTAATAGGCCGGTAACCAAGTAGATAATAGTATGGGCCAGTAGAAGCTTGGGCCAAAGGTAATAATATAGATGAACAAAAACCATTAGCCCAAGATAGGCCTTAGTAAATTAGCAAAGGTTAACCATTGGGATTCTTAGTCATAAGCCGGTTCATCTTGGGGAAATGTGGATGCCGCCAATATCATCCACCTAATCAAATAAGATCCTACAAAGACACTCAACATATCCAATGCCTTCCACCTCACTTATCCTACCTCTAGGTAATAATTACATGCATGAACAAGGAGGTCTATAAGATCCACTCTTGGATTGTGTAAACTCTTGATAAAAACCACTACCCCAATCGCTATGAACCGGAGAAAACCACTCAACTTCCCTTCTTGAAACCATGCAGCTATAATACCTTCTTTCTATCTACGATTACACCAAAGTTAGAGTTTGTATAAGGAAATAGGCCAAGATTATAACCGGCCGATTAGATTTATCAAGAACACGATCATCCGGGTAAGTCTTTTTATCAAATCTTTAGGAAACGAGCGCCAAGCTGTGATGGCCAGCTTTAGATAGGATAAACGCCTAAGCTGTAACGGCCAGCTATACGATTATCTCTTTTGTTATAATATGATTTGTCATTAACAGGAACTCGAAGGAACTAGTACATCCACGGCTTACGAAACATCACAATCAGAAGTAACTAATGTGAGTGTGTGTACCCCGTTTTGGTTATAATCTTTTGGGGTAAATGCATGTTGGTCAAATATAAAGATTTGTCTTGTGTCATAGTCATGATCATGAAAAACAATAGAATTCGATCGCATAGAAACTACAAGAATGGATCCATTTGGTATTACTCGAATGTATTCCGGCCAACAAGAGGTTCGGACCATAACATATGTCAACATGTTCCCTCGATATACATTCCACCTTAGAAAAGATCGAACCATAAGAAGTCTTGCATGTTTATAAATGAGTAACCGGTTGTGTTTTGAATCATTTGCATGTTACTTTGTGATTAACCGGTTAAACTGGCACCACTCACTAGCTTTGCTAACGTATTTTCAACATGTGTTTCAGGTTGATGAATGAATGGAAAAACCCGAGCTCTAGTAGGCTAAAATCGAGTAGATGCAAGTTGATAAATAACCGGCCCAGTGGGCCGGATTGCGTCCAAAAACCGGCTACGGCCCATTAGTGTTAAAAGATGTTGGTTTGTTTTGGAACAATGTTATGTATGGAACGGATGTTTGTAATATAATAATAATGTTTTTCTTAAATAAAAATGATGGAACTAAGTATAGATTATTGTCATAATTACCAATCCGTAATGACTCGGTAAAAATCGGGTCGTTACAATATTAGTGGAAGCGGGACGAGGAACAAGGTTCCATGTGTTGTTGGAATGTAAGGCTTGGAGTTCCTCATTCATTGCACGCACCCATTTGGCATCTTTCAAAGCAGTTTTTATGCCTTTGGGTACGTGGGATGATAAAAGGGAATGATGAAGAGGGTGAGTGGAAAATTGAGATAAGTTAGCAAAGTGTTTTGGTTTGAAAATACCATTTTTGGAGCGAGTAGTCATGGGATGATTGTTGGTATTTGGAATCAGTGAGTTTGGTGGGCTTTGAGTTTGAGTTGAAGAAGAGGATTGGGCTGGACTGGAAGGTTGGGTCGAGTTTGTGGAGTGGTTCGAGATTGAGGTTGGGTCCGAGGTGGACTGTTGGGCCGAAGGGGGTATTTGGTCAATAGGGAGTGAAGGTGTTTCATTTGTAGAGGATTGGGCCGATGGTGGGCTTGGAGGTGAGTGGTCGGTTGATGTGTTTGGTGAGGTTGGGGATGAGGGTCGGGTGAGGGACTGTGAGGTGAGGAGTCAGTGTGATGGGGTTGGGTAAAAGGACATTTGAGAACATGTGGGTGTTGGTGGCGGTTCGGTGGGAGATGTAGTAGGGTTAGGATGGTTATGGGATGTTGGGGTAGGTAAAAAATCTTCAAAATTTGTGAAAGGAAGATTTGTGGTGTCGGATTTTGTGGAGGAGGTGAGAAAGGGAAACACATCTTCGTCAAATTTGGCATGTCGGGTCGTATAGATTCGACCCGTTGAAGGATCAAGACATGTAAAACCTTTATATTTTGGACTATAACCAATAAAAATACAAGGAGCACTTCGTGGTAATAATTTGTTTTTGGTATAGTCACGAAGATATGGATATATGAGACACCCAAAAATGCGAAGGTTGGAGTATGATGGAGGTTGTTTAAAAATAAGTTCAAATGGTGTCTTGTTTTCAAGAAGCTTTGTTGGAAGGCGATTTATGATGTAAGTCGCGGAAGTGAAAGCATCAAGCCATAATTTTGGTGGTGTATGTGCATTAAACATCATTGCTAAACCGGTTTCTGTGATGTGACGATGTTTACGCTCGGCCCGACCATTTTGTTCCGGTGTATAAGGACAAGATAAGCGATGATGTATGCCATGTTTTTGAAAACAAGTTTGAACTCTATTATTTGTAAACTCGGTTCCACCATCACTTTGAAAAACTTTGACACTTGTTGAAAATTGATTTTGTACAAAGTTTAGAAAAATGGTGAGAACATTGTAGAAATCGGATTTTGCCTTTAGAGGATAAAACCATGTGAATCGAGAATAGTCATCTACAAATATCACATAATATAAATATCCATCCGTTGAGGCAATTGGAGCGGGTCCCCAAAGGTCACAATGAATTAAGTCTAAAACTTGTTGAGCACGTTTGTTGTTTTCAATAAATGGTAGATGTTTTGCTTTAGATAACTCACAAGAATTGCATAAACCTGGTTTGGGTAATAAAGAGGTAACAAAAACATGACAAAGTTTATTCAAATTAGATATAGTTTCAAAGGAAACATGTCCTAAGCGACTATGCCATTTATTGAACGAAGCACGAAGTTGAGAACTGGAAAGTGCGGCAACAAGAGACTTGTGACTTTGGGTGAGGACATAGAAGCCATTTTCGCAAATGCCTCTAGCAAGAACTTCTCCCGTTTTTCAGTCTTGAATATGAAAAAAAATGTTAGAAAATAAAACATCAACGGGAGAATCATTTGTGAGTCTACTAATGGATAGAAGATTTTTTGTAAGGTTGGGAACAACAAGAACGTTTTGTAAAGGTATAGAATTATTTAAAGACGTGTTCCCAATGTGAGTGACGGGTAATGATTGCCCATTACCAAAGGTAACACGCATGTTACCCTTGTGAGGTTTAGAAACCTTTAGGTCAAGGATATTATTTAGCATATGTGTTGTTGCTCCTGAATCGGCCGTCCAATTCGGATTTTCATAATTAAGATTGCATTGCGCATTAAAAGCTTGAGCTAGATTTGTATCTAGGGTGGGTGCTTTTTGCGCATAAGAGGCTAGAGTGGGACAAATACTAGCGTAGTGGCCTTCTTTACGACAAAGTTGACAAGTGGGAGGACGTTTGTTGTAGGAATTACCATGACCCCTTGAGGAGTTCGAACGACCTCGTCCACGGGAAGACGAAGAGGGCCGATTTTGTTTGGATAATTCGGTTGGGGAAGACATGGAGAGGTGTTACGAGAACAATAAAGTGGGCAGGTGGGCAGAATTGAAGAAGAAAAAAGAAGCAAGAAGTGCAAGGGAACTTTAGGATTCAATGGATCAAAGCTTGATACCCTGAAAGTGTAACAACTTTTGATGATTTCTATTGAGATATTACAAGGTTTATATACAAGAAATGTTACAAGTAATTAGGAGAGAAATCCTTCTATGACATAAATGAAAATTCTATACATAAAGGTCATTGAATGTGTTAACTAGAATGAGGTATTGAAGGCATATGTCTTGGGATGCCTAATATTTATACTTTGAACAATCAAGTGAAGGTGTAAATCACTAATAGGTGAAATGTATAAATGAATTAGGCGAATACATTTGATGTTAAGAAATGTGTAAACAATATCAGGTTAGGATCAAATACAACAATATCATAGGATGTATTTATTTATTTTTTTTAAATTTTTGTTATGGTCATTAAATTTGTAATTAATTAGTTGGTTGAATGTGTTCAATTCCTTCAACTTTAATTACAACTTAAAATAATTGTCTTTAAAATAATTCCTAAATCATACTTTGTAATATTTTTTTTTCCAAGCCTATTATAGATCGAAAACATGACCCAAAAATCCAACACAACCTTTCTTCGTTCGATGATGGTACTTGATGAAATCTCAATAACAATGATCACTCACATAAATATTGTGTCATACTCGAATATTATGTGCATATATGGATCTTACCATGTAAAATATTGCTAACATCAATCATGATTCACAAGAATCTTATCGATGATCATGTAGTAATTATTATTATAAATAATTCGATACGACATCCATGGCCACCAATGATTTGACTAGCAAAACAACACTTTAAAACGTGTTAATGCACATGGTGATTGGGTAGGAGCAAAATGTTAGGAGTTTGAAGGTGTCATCATGTGCATACAACAATAATACACACTTAAATGGCCCTCATCACTCATTCCACATCTTGCACAACCAATTGATCATATACACAAACCAAAAATACATTACTAACTTGTAACTCATGCAACAAGACTTGTACTTTCAGGCGCAAGCATGCACAACATGACTTGTCCTTCCACACCCATGTAAATCATTGTACTACATGCAACAATAGGTACATTATGTCATTGTTTCACATGATGAATATTATGCATCTCATAAGAGAATGTCATAAGGAAGATGCATTTCTAGTTTGGTGAAAAAAGCTCCAAAGTAAATATATTGAGGCAAAAGTACAATTTAGGCACTTAGTACTTAAGGTATTATTTAAACTTGATGGCTTTCCAGAATCAAACCAGGGTCATTGGTCCAAGTTTACCACTAGTAGAGAGATGTTCCTTGATTTCTGAGGATATTTGTGGTCCATGAATGGTGTCATTTAAGATTACCAATAATTATGCATAAAGTACAACCTATGGAAAATAACATTATAGTGATGTAAATGAAGCACATTAGCCCACCAATAGCAGAGAACCTAAAAAGAAAAGAAATTTGGCAATGGTACAAAAGGAACATGCAAAGATAAAGAAAGAAGCATCAAATGAAGTGATATAGACAATCAATGTCATAAGAAAATTAAATAGGAATATAAGTGAGACCCCTTTATGACTTTAGTGCATAAAGTACAAGTGTTTGTTGCAATGGTTGCTTTAAGAAGGGAATTAAATAAAAGATGCATGCATTGCATTTCCATTTAATAACTTAAGGGGTACCCTAGGATGACAGTGAAGTTCTGGAAAATTACTATTCAACCCACCAGATAAATGACAAAAGGGGTTGTTTGGTAAGCCTCTTAATGAGGCTCTGAACCATTCTGTGCTGAATGATTCAGCGCGTTTGTTTCAGCTTCTGAATGGAATGGTTAAGGCTGAACCATTAAGGACTGAACTAGGTTGGACCTTAATAAGTCTCTCCTACCAATGTGGGACAAGAATACTAACCATTAAGAGGTACAACTTAATGATTCAACGCTTAACCATTCAGACCCCTTAACCATTCAGCACTTAATCAACCAAAATGCCCCAAAATGAAGGGTATGATTGTTGGAAGAGGGGTAATATGGTAATTTTGACAAAGAGATATGTTTGCAAAAGGGCTTTAGAACTTGAAGTTGCCAGTGCATACATGCATTTTAACTAAAACTTGTATCACCTGACAAACACCACATGAAGAAGCCAGACTCTAGACCCTACCCACATTATTCTGTCCACATGGAAAAGTGGAAGGCCAGTGCAGATCTGACCCACTAACTCATCTCTCTCTAGAATTTGTTAAATTGATGTTTATATAATATTATACATATTATATATATTATATAGTGACAGCAAGTTTCCCTCTCATTCTTAAAATTTGACACCCAATACCATTCCCACAAAAATAATTTAACAATGCCTCCATATATTCCATCATATCCCCTTCTGCACCTCTAACAGTTTTTTTCCTTCAAGAACCAAAAAAGCTACAAACTTGGGATATTTTAGTTTGCACCCAATAAAAGAAAGCATCTTATGATTTCAATCCAACCATCTTTTTATAAGATCTTCAAGTCTTGATTATAAATAGAAGTTAAGAATCTGTGGTGGTGAAAATGTCTAATAAGGAGATGGTGCATACCTTAACAGATGATAAACAAGAGCTGCAGAAACAATTAGGATGCATGAATGGGATTTTCCAGATCTTTGACCGGCGTTATCTTCTCGGTCAACGCCGCCATGGCCACAACCAGAAGAAGCTACCTTCAGGTATGAGTCTGACTATTCAAGTTCAATTTATTCATATAAGATTGCTTATTAAAACTGTTTACTTGAAACAACTTATTTTACATGCTTGAATTACCAATCCTAAAGTCCTAAACAACTTATTGTTGTATCAAAACATAATAAAGATATAAAGCAGTTTTGATACTTAATCCCAGCCATCAAATATAGTACAAATAACAGGCAAGATATATATATATTTATAAGACAGCAACATGTTTCATGATTATCATGTAGAATTACAGAGTGCTTAAATAAACAGTAGGTTGACTAATGACTAATGCATCTGACTAGCATAGCTTATAAGATTTAGAAGTTTATAAAAACTAGTTGTTCCTCATGTCTGCAATAATACTAGCAGCATCTGTAAGTTATATACCATATGTGCATATAATCATCATATATGAGACATCTTGTTTCAATCTCTTAACCATTTGCCAATCTCTCTGTAGGTCAAAGTGACAATGGTGAAAAAGAGGTCAAGAATGTTAAGGTAAACACCGAAGCTTAAATCATAGTCACCAAACTCGTAATTTCTTTGCAAAATAACCGTCAAATTTGTCTAAAACTGTTCACTTGGTCATATTATCTTCTTTTCACATTATAGCAAGTATAATTACTAATTTAAAACGAAAAGACAGATGCAGTGAATTTTAAAAATTAATGTACTTGCAGAAATACTAAACCATGCCTGATTTTTCATTTGCAGGATAAAGCACAAAAGATGGTCACAAAGGAGAAGGACAAAGTGTCTGTTGAATTACCAAGAAACTCGTTTTCGTCTTCTAGCTCGTCTACCTTCATGTCATCATTAGATTATAGCAGAAGGGTTCAAACAGAAGTATCATCTTCTTGCCAAAGTGTCATCTCTGAAGCCTCTTCATCTCCATTTTTACATGGAAAAAAACCAAATTTATCAATACAATCACCTGATATCAGAGCTGTAGTTAAAGATTCAATGACCAGAGAACCCCGTGTCGTGTCCATCAAACCTGTGGCAAAAGACGAACGGGTGGGCACCCCAATGAAACATATTGACTCGCCGAGGCCATTTCCGCCTCAAAATCACATTCAATATGACAGATTCGACCGAAACCTGAGGGAGCTAAGGGAAACCGCACGGTTTTCGTGTGATGGAAGGGAATCACGGTATCAGTCAAAAACCAATATGAAGATCAAAGAGCTTCCAAGGCTGTCACTGGACAGCAGGAAAGGGTATATCAGTACTTCTGTCAATGATCCGATAAGTAATAAGCGACCATCAAGTGTTGTAGCAAGATTGATGGGTTTGGAAGTTGTAACAGGCACCACTGATGAAAGTAAACCCTTGAAAACGAACGCTTGTTCAAGTGAAGAACCAATCTTGAATTCAAGATCATCAAGAAAAGAGGATAAAGTGAAGCATGACTGTACTTCTGTTTCTCCAAAGGTTCAAAAACCACCAAAGGGAGTCAAAGTCAGTCATGTAATTACAAGAATACCCCTGGAAACGGCTCCATGGAAGCAGGAAGGCGGTGGTCGGGGAGCACAAAAGCCACCATTCAAGGTCAAGGAAAGCCCACCGCGAGCCGAACAGGCTTCCCGGTCAATCTATGATGAGATTGAGAAACGGTTGACCGAACAGGAGTATAAAACAGCTGGGAAGGATATCAGAGCCCTTAAGCAGATTCTAGAAGCAATGCAGAAGGCAAAAGAGAGGCTAGAGAACAAAGAACATATGTTGGATGATAGCAGCATTGATGATAGGTTGAGCCGAAAAATTGATCAACCAGTTTCGCCTACTATGAGTCAACGAAAGGTCAAACGTGTAGATACCAGAAAAGAATCAGTTGGTAGGAATCGGTTAAAAGATCCGACTCTAAGAGATAGGAAGGTAACAGGTAGACCACTGTCAACTTCAAACTTTCCAGAACATTCTGGAGCTGTGAGCCCAAGACTGCAGAGATCAAAGAACAGTATGCATGGGCCATCATCTGACTGGAGCAGGCCCAAGAAGCAACCTGGTATGCAACGAACGATACCGGGTTCAACGACCAGAAACCCAAAGGCAAAATCCATGGATCCACTGCAAGACAGTAGTGAAACAAGAAATTTAAGTCAACAAAGTGATACGATATCCTTCCAATCAGAAAATGATTCAGAAGTCACAAGCACCGAGTCAGCCCAAGAGGTTAATAGCCTCTACCGACCCAAGGAAAACCACAGGGTAAGCAAAAGTACTTTAATCTGTTTAACTGATGCAATTTCACACACGTACACACTCACTATGTGCAATGATTTGATTTTAATTACCTTTTTTCAACAGAGTAATATCACAGAAAGGTTGACGGACGAGAAGTCAACGGTTGACCATGCCAAACATACCATGGAACAACCAAGCCCTGTCTCTGTTCTTGATGCATTCTACACAGAAGACACACCATCACCAGTAAAGAAGAAATCTATTGCTATTTATGGTACGTATATTAATCTGTTAATCTACCTACCTTATTGCTAATATCAATTATTAACCTTTACATCTCCTTTTCTTTTCAGATGTTGAGAATTCACCCTATGAAGAAGCACAAGATCAATCAAGGATGAATAAGGTGGCAAACAGCACAAACCTAGATCAGTATTCTGAGTTCAATACGATGAAGCTAGAAAACATAAAGAACTTAGTTCATCAGATTGAATTATTGAACACAGACACTGATGATGCTACTGTCAATCACACAGTAAAATCATCATTTGAGGGTGAAACTGGAGATCAGGGATACGTAGAAGAGATTATATTAGCCTCGGGATGCTTAAAAGATCTGGATCGCACAACGACGATAGTCCAGCTTCATCCAACTGTCAGTTTGATCAACCCTGGGTTGTTCCATGTTTTAGAGAAATCTAAAGCATGCACAGAGCTTACAGATGATGGATACAGCAATAATTTCATGAGAAGAAAAATGGTATTTGATACGGTGAATGATGTTGTTAGCCACAAATTAGCCATGTTAGGTCCTTTTGGGCCACAAAAAGGAAGGATTCTGAACGAAGATAAGTTACTGAAAGAATTATGCTCAGAAATAGACGGTCTGCAAAGTAAGTCAGATATAAACATATATGATGAAGATGACGAAGTTACAAATATCATAAATGCAGATGTGAATAAAAGGTCACAAGATTGGGATGAATATTGTCATCAGATTCCAGGTGTAGTGCTGGATATAGAGCGTTTAATTTTTAAAGATTTGATTAGTGAGGTTGTGAATTTTCAGGTAACGGGTCTACAGGAATGGCCAGTGAGGCCGCATTGTAGACGATTATTTACCATGTAGAAGTTGAAATCTTTCTCTAATCATCTTTGCTTGCTTTAGAAGCATAAGTTTAGATTAGCGAAAGCATGTATCTGCAAAGCAAAAAAGTGTATTTGAAGGCATATAAGTTATAATACAAACTAACTGCATTTATGTATATCTTATTTGCTGCAAACCATTTCCCAAAGTACAGGTGTTTTTAGTAACTCATGCAGTTGCAGCAACTGAAGCAGCATGTATTGTGATCAGATATTGGTGACATGTTAAATGTCTATTGTGAAAATATTGGTGAAAGATGTTTTAATATGGGGGACCATATTCAAGACTAGATGTGCATTGCTATAAAGCAAGGACATAATTTTATGAAAACATGTAGGCATTTTAACTATCAAATGGAAAAATATTTGTATAGCTATGTAATATTAGAAATCAAGCCCCAAAAACAGAACTCGAACACCAACCACACAGACTCTAAGCTGTTTGTTTGATTAAGTGCTGAATCATTAAGATGTCTGAATGGTTAAGAGGTCTGAATGGTTAAGTGCTGAATCATTAAGTTGGACCTCTTAATGGTTAATTTTCTTGTCCCACATTGGTAGAAGAGTCTTATTAAGGTTCAGCCTAGTTCAGTGCTTAATGGTTCAGCAACATCTCAAGTCTTAATGGTTCAGCCTTAACCATTCCATTCAGAAGCTGAAACAAACGCGTTGAATGCTGAATCATTCAGCGCTGAATAGTTCAGAACCTCATTAAGAGGCTTACCAAACAGCCTCTAAGCATCTACTCATACTAAAATTCTAACTTCCTCACCAGGACACCTAAATTGACTCAAATTAGGAAACCAAAAAAACCTTATACCGCACTATAATACATATACCAAAATAAACAAACCTATCTTTCAACTTGTTTACAATCTTACGCTAGTTGAAGCCGGGAATGTAGGTTAGTTTAGACTGAACCATGTAAATCTCGCGTCTCCCTTATTTGTTGCTTGTGTGTGTGTGTGTGTGTGTTCGGCTCTGTTTGCACAGCCCAAATACCTCTGCTACACCACTGCTAACAGCCACCGCCGTATCACTGTTGAATTAGAAACCGACCAGATCAGGATATTCTATCATCTGCAGGTTAGCCACATCAGGTCAATTAAATCAATCGAGCGGCAGCTGCTGTTGTTCTGGTTCTGTTCAGACGCTGCACAGAAGTTAATCATTCCAATACAGCCGATCACCCGCTGCTGATAAAAGCTTAATAACATGGTATCGGAATTCGGAAATAGGCATATACATCCCACATTGAGTATTCAGTAACTAACACCTGCTGCTAGAATTCCAAACTAGCATACAAACACAATGTCATATTCCTAACTTACATCTGCAGGTCTTCTTTCTACAGCAACCTCTATGGTACCAAAATCACTAGCACACAAACACTGGCAATGTTTCTGGATATATTTGCAGGTTAAACGACGCTTGTAGCAAGAATAATGAAGAAACTTCCTGGATGGATGCTGAAAGCTTAATATTTGCAATTTTCCTCACAGCTTCATAACATTATATTTAAACATGTTAAGTGAAACTTAAACTATTGAACCAACTAACAAAAACAATAATCCCTAAATAGCTCTCAAATAATCAATCACTTTATCCATGATTCCATTCCACACAAATAAAAATGAAATTATTATTGTAATTATTATGCAAAAGTGAAAACATATTAGGCATACAATATAAACGTTACTTAGTCTTATCAGTCGTGCTCATACGTTATGGGTTTCCGCAAGTAAGCTGCTAAATTAGATACCCAACAGGAACGAATCAGTTAAGTGGAAGATGGTCGTCTAATTGGCTATAGATTTTTAAGAGAGCAAACTATATTAGTACATTAACATTTATGTTTAAAATTTTAACAGCTGCTTCCGTAGCATAGTGGTATTGCGTTCGCTTCGTAAGCGAAAGGTCGCGAGTTCGATCCTCGCCGGGAGCTCCTTTTTTGTATTCCCAGTTTTGTTTTGAGCCCAATTAAGCCCAAACCCAAATTCTACCATAACGTTTTTCATAGGCCCAAACCAAATGATACCATAACGTTTTCCATAGGCCCAAACCAAATTATACCATAACGTTTTCCATAGGCCCAAACCACATTATACCATAACGTTTTCCATAGGTCCGCAGTCAAGAAACAATTCTTACCGGGGTGTCCCCTTGTTGGGCTTCGGGATAGTGGGTTTGTGGCCGGGCAAGCGGTCATGAGAGCTGAATCCAAGAAAGTGGAAAAGAATGCTAAACATGTGAGGATAATCAGCATTTTTTCGTTCCCTTGGCATTCGACACGTTCGGTTCCTTGGCACCGGAGGCGGTGCGGTTTTTGGCTTGGGTTCAACGAGTAGTGCACAACAACTTTTCCACTCCCCAAGAGCGGGGTTTTGTTTTTAGCATATTAGGATTTTCTATTCAAAAAGGGGTGGCGGCGCAGCTTGTTGCCCCCTACCTACCATCCTTATGTAATTTACCTTTTTGTTGTCAATGGAAAATCTAAACTGGTTCAAAAAAAAAAAAGTATAAATAAATTCATAATCAAAGTTAAATACTTTGCTCATAGAGTCAAAACCCGTTTGGTTCGTTAAATGTTTTTTATTGAATTTAAAATGGCAATGGAGTTAATTTCAGCTAGTAACGTGTTTGGTTTGTAAATTTGTGAATAAAATTGTAATATAAAAAGGTTAAATTACATAAATACAATCAATAAAACCCATCCCCTAATCGAATCCATGATTCCTTCATCTTCAACATTCAACAATCAATGATTCCCGAGTAGGGGTGAGCATTTCGTGGTTCGGACCCACAGGAACCTTAGACCCGACCCATGAGAACCTTGAACCCGAACCTTTTTAAATATATGGGTCGGTTTCCGGTTCTAGATTTTATATAAATTATCGGTTCCGGGTCGGGTCGGTTCCAAACCCACGGTTCTAATATAAGAACCACAAGAACCGTTTGTATTTTAATTAAAAACTAAAAAAATAATCTTTTTTAGTCTTTTCACTATTCGGTTTTACGTTTTATTGTAATCGATTTCATGTAATGTTAATACAATATTAAAAATATTATTTAAAATAATAACAATGTATTTTTCTTGAAATATTTTTCGGCTTGATGGATATGCATAGATCTGATATATTATATAATATATATTATATTCAAATTTGAAGTAAATATTTATGTATATCGCTCTGATGTGTGTGTGTATTTATTATGCATACATAACAAATTCATATAATGTTTCTATTGATGAGAATGACAAAATTGTTACGAAAACATAAGTCGAGAAACGAAAAATGACTTAAAAAAACTCATGGGCTATTATTAGACTGTCTGTTGTGGAAGCGCGGGTAGCATGACGCAAACGAGGTTTCAGCACCCGTGCTCACCCCCAACTACAACAGCCCCACGCGAACAGTCTCACCGCGAGCATAAGCAATGGTGGTCGCGTGGGTTAATGGAAAAAAGTGACATTTGGTCGCACCGTTGCTCACCTCCAGCCACAACGGGGTCAAGTGACCGGATTACTTGATAGTCATGTCGGTGGCTTGCGCACGTTCTCTCGCGCGTCCACAACGAACGACCTTAGAACCATTGGGATGAATTCTTTTACGAGCATGGTAACAGAATAAGAATATGTAAATCCTCTAAAAGTGGCTATTGCATTAAAGGGTTCTAGAGGGTCAGACCCTTTTACCCGAACCATCAGAACCTTTAGGACCCGGAACCACATAGCCTTTTAAGGTTCGGTTCGTGGTTCCTAATTTCAACAATAAAAGGGTATACGGTTCTCGTGGGTCCGGGTCGGTCGGGTCGGTTTCGGACCCTTTGCACAGCCCTATTCCCGAGTTCACTTAAAAAGAGAAAAGAATGGAAAGGGAAAAACTGATTTAACCAAACCGCATAAAAAACCGGAAAAACCAAACCGAAATTTAAGGCTCGATTTTGATTTTGCATTTTATAAAAACTGAAAAAAAAAAAAACAAACCAAATAACCCAAAAGATCATTTCTTTTTATGTTTGTTATACATTGATTTAGGACTTATTAGTTTTATTCTTAAATGTTAAGTATTTAAAATAAGAACATGAATATTTTTATTTATCTTTGAAGTGGTTTATCCATTGGTTAAGAAAATACCAAAATTTAGCATAAAAATATTAATTTTTAAATTATTATAAAAAAATGCCTTAATAAAAACATTGAAGAAACATATAAATAGTTTAGAATGTTAGATTAATGTGAATAATATTAATTCAAAATATTAAATATATTAATATAAATGTAAACATCTAAGAAATATTCTCAAACCTTGGATTATACCTTAAAATTTAATTTTTACGCAATTATGTACCAAAACCCGAACCGTTGCTAATACCCGAAAAACCGAAACCTAATAGTTAAAAAAAACCCGAACCAAACCAGGCACACCCCTAGGATTAAGTATAAAAAACAAAGTGAACGGCGAGAAGCAACAAAGAAGCATTGAAAACCTTCATCTTAAGCAATTAGTAGGTCTCCCTATTACTCTTCCGGATTTCCAAACACAACCATTTCGAACTCCCCCTCCAACGCGTCTTTCGTCAAGAAGTTAGGGTTTGGATTTTTGAACGCCTACCACTTTAAGGTGCTGTTTGTTTTTTCTGCAGGAAAAGGTCTGCAGTCTGCGGACCACATCTATAGACATCTGCAAGAGAAGAGGTGGACCAAAGGTCTGCAGTCTGCAAGAAGAAGACTGTTTGTTTGTTAACGTCTGCAGGCTGCTGAAATAAACTTAAATTTAAACAAACTGAGTTTTTACAGCAGTCTGGTGGTAGATGGTGGTGGTGGTGGGTGGACCATGGTGGTGTGGACCATGGTGGTGGGTGGTGGTGGACGGTGGTGGGTGGTGGGTGGACAGTGGTAGGTGGTGGTGGTGGTGGACCGTGGTGGTGGTGGGTGGTGGTGGTAATGGTGGTGGACGGTGGTGGGTGGTGGGTGGTGGTGGTAGTGGTGGTGGACGGTGGTGGGTGGTGGTGGTGGACGGTGGTGGTGGTGGGTGGTGGACGGTGGTGGGTGGTGGTGGTGATGGACCGTGGTGGGTGGTGGTGATGGACCGTGGTGGGTGGTGGTGGTGGTGGTGGACCGTGGTGGGTGGTGGTTGTGACACCCCGCATTTTCAGGTTAAATACTTTTACTGAACTCTAGTTAACTTACATGTTCATACATGGCTAGATACTTAACTAGGATTAGTTAAGTAGGGCTAACATATGTTAGAAGATGTTAACATATGTTATAAATAGGAAAATCCTTGTTAAACACACACATGAGTCCTGTATCCCAAACGTTGGTGAATTATGTGACATACATAGCAATAATATATACAATTGAATTATGGTGAACATGAAGTACGTGCTTATGTGAATTACATGTTTTTGTGAATGATCGCCTAACTGAAAGATAATACGTAAATTATGTAAGTTACGTGCACAACATGATTAATATGTTATGTAATAATGAAAACAATGGTTTTATGCAATTTAGGGTGATTAATAATATTGGGTCTGGTATTGGGCTAGAACATGATTAACGGGTCAAGTTAATGGACTAGAAGTGCCCTAATACCCAATTGCTTGGGGAACAAGCAAAGCCCTCTTATAATTAGGAGACAAAAAAAAATAAAACCCTACTTCTTCTTCCCCTTGTGCGCCGTGCGAAACCCCCCACCCCCTCTCTCTTTGTTTTCAAGCAATCAAGTAATCTTTCACTAATCAAGCTAGTTCGGGTTTGATTTCAAGGCTCTAGGGAGTTTAATCTTTCGCAAGGTATACGTTCTTATGATTTTTGATGAATTATAATGATTGAAAAACTTTAAAAACCCTAAAAATAATATATGTAGAATCGCATGTATGTATGTGTAGGAGTTCTTGGATGTTCTTGATGATTTGATGATGATTGTTATTAGTAGCCATGATTAGGGTTTTCACATGATAACATATGTGTTTTGCTATGATTAATATGGTGTTTAATCAGTACTATAGATGTTATACATGTATTAGGGATGTTCATGAAAAATTAGGGTTTGTAGATTACTTGGGATGCAAGTTTAAGATTCTGGCAGATTCGTTTGAACGTGTTGTAGGGGCTGTAACGGGTTGGTAAATCGATTGTTTTGATGATTTCTTTGTATGATTGTAATGTACAAGGTCTTAGCTTTTCATAATGGGCAAAACCATCGAATTTGGACATCGTTTGAGTCGTTTTTGGAATTTTAATTGATTAGGGGTCATATCAGATTTTCGGATTTGTAAATTGGGCTAACTTTAAATGGTCATAACTTGAGATTTACAAGGAGTTAGGTTATGAAATTTTTACAGTAGGTCAATACTGGAAAAATAGAGCTTTTCCAAGTGGATTCATCTCGTTTGGATGAATACACAATTTTTAATAATTTTCCTACTAAACTGACCTGTTGAGGAAATTTTCTGGACATAGCTGTGTTGTACAAATTTTTATAATTTTTGTGTTTGGAATTAAGACAAAACAAAAGTTGGTATTGTCAAGTGAATCCCAAATAAAATTCAGTAAAAATTTGGGACTCTAATTCATTCGTTAAGTATTTTAAATAAATTGTTTTTCACAGCGCACAATCTGTCCTAAAAACGCAGATTGTGTACGGGGTCTTTATGTGACTATTTGGAGTTTTATGTGGTATGTAATTGACATGTACTTGTGTGAAAACTTGTATGAGATGTAATTGATGTATTAAACTGATAATAATCACTATGATCACCAACGGGATACGTAGGACATACTTGAGCATGTAGAGTCATTAGGTGTCACTACACGGTTTTGAACATTTAAAGGTCTCGGATAAACGAGTTATATGGTGTGTTGGTTATGCACATATACTCACCTAGTGACACTTGTAATAGGGAGTCGGTAGCTCGTTACTGTTTGAGGGATTTGGATCATTCACGTGCAACCTAAGGTGAGTTTCACTACTTTTTTTCTCAAAAGCATGCGTCTCAGGTATGAGACACTTTACTTAACATATTCTAGTCCGGTTTAGGACTACTTACACATCCCGGGTTGGGATGCCATGGATCCTTATGAGGGTCGGTTACTTTGCTAGTTCGCAATTGTGTCCTTGATAAACTAAACCATTTCTATCATCTGTAAGTCCTCACGTACCGAATGAGTTGCCAGGGTTGGCAAGCGGGTTATTAGTTGATAGCGCTATTAGGTCTTACAAACCTCACACCGGCTCGGGGAGCGCGGGGGTGAACTATAACTTAACGAAACTTTATCATTGTGGATAGACAATGATGTCAGGCATGCGGCACACTTATGTGGCTACAAGTACATAGCAGTTCGGTATATTCGGTTAGTTATCATGAATGGGTTAGCTACCCTTGACATGCGATGAACTAGTGGTTACACGGTGCGGGGCACCAACTCAACCTACTTATTTACGTGGTTTGGGAAACCAGCGCATTTGCATAATAAATTACTTTACTTTGTGAACTCACCAGCTTTATGTTGACACACGATTTACATGCTTTTGCAGGTAGTTAGCTTCCGGTGCCAGGGTTAGAAAGCACTGCACACTTCACTGCATTTGGGTTCTCGGGCATACACATAAATTATATATTATGCTTTCGTATGGTTTTAATTTGGGCGCATTGTTTTGCGCATAGTTTTTAAAAGGTTTAAATTTGGTTTACGCTTCCGCAGCTTAACTAAACTTGGTTTTTGAAAACGAACTAAATGGTTTGGGCATTTAGAGTTCGTTCATGTGACTTATGGCTATGGGATCCTGGTTTGTCATGCACCTCGCGGTATAAACCCCGCAGTGGAAATTTGAGGGTGTGACAGTGGTGGTGAAGGACCGTGGTGGGTGGTGGTGATGGTGGTGGTGGGTGGTGGGTGGTGGTAGTAGTGGTGCTCGGTGGTGGGTGGTGGTAGTGGTGGTGGGTGGACGGTGGTAGGTGGTAGGTGGTGGTGGTGTTGGACCGTGGTGGTGGTGGTGGGTGGTGGTGGTGGTGGGTGGTGGTGGTAGTGGTGGTGGGTGGTGGTAGTGGGTGGTGGTGGTGGTGGTGGACCGTGGTGGTGGAACGTGGTGGTGATGGACGGTGGTGGTGGTGGTAGTGGGTGGTGGTGGTGGGTGGGTGACGGTGGTGGTGGTGGTGGGTGAGGAGAAGAGAAGAGGAAAAGACCTTTGAAGACCTTAGAAGACTTTGGTCCAAGTCTGCACCAAGAAGAGGTCAGGAAGAGCTTTTGGAGTGAAATGTCTTCTGAAAAACAAACAGTCTGCCCGCCCCAAACGTCTGCCCGCGTCTGCGCGACGCAGATAAAAGAGGTTAGAAGTGCTTCTGGGAGAAAAACAAACACCACCTAAGTTTGGGTGGTATGGAATGAAGCCCCTAGGTGCTCCATTGCGACACGTCTGCGTCACGTAGACAGGTGGCTTCATTGCCCTTTCCGTCTAACATTTATGCAATGGAATAAAGCCACCTCAATCATTACTCAAACATTTATTTTTTCTATTTTCTATTTATGCAATGGATGACGCCATGATCATGGGAGAGTGGTCGAATTCTAATTTTAAGGTTCTTAAAAGAATTCTTCGGATCTTTTATTTGTGCTCGGGGCTGAAGATTAATATTTCTAAATCCACTTTGTTTGGTATTGGTGTGAATGCGAAAGATATTAAAGTCAAGGCCGATGAGTTGGGTTGTGGGATGGGTGTTCTCCCATTTAAGTATTTGGGTATTCCGGTTGGTGCTAATATGGGGAGGATAAATAGTTGGGAGCCGATTGTGGAAGTCTTTAAAAAACGGCTTTCGGGATGGAAATCGAGGGTCCTCTCTATAGGTGGTAGGGTGGTGCTTATAAAATCCGTATTGGAGAGTCTTCCATCTTATTATTTTTCTTTATTTAAAGTGCCAGTGACGGTTAAAAATAAACTTGAAGCTATGATTAAAAGGTTTTTATGGGGAGGTGCTTTGGACGTGAATAAGGTTCATTGGGTGGGGTGGGAGATAGTTACTAGACCAAAGAAAAGTGGAGGTCTTGGGTTATCCAAGTTGGATGTGTCTAATAACGCGCTTTTACTAAAGTGGGTTTGGAGGTATAGAATGGAAATTAACGCCATGTGGAGGAAAGTTATAGACGCCATTCACGGGTCTAAGAGAAGATGGAATTCGGTTCCATGTAATCCGAATATTAGGGGTGTTTGGGGAAAAATAGTTAAAAGCGGGATGAAATTAATTTTGAACGGATCGCCTTTTAATAGTCTAATGCAAGCAAACGTTGGTGATGGATCAAGTATTAGATTCTGGATAGATCCGTGGATTAGTCGGACTCCGTTAAAGAATATGTTTCCTGCTTTGTTTCGTCTTTGAGCGGAACAAGTGGTGTTCGGTTGCGGATAGAGTTGGCCATGATGCGTTGCATGGTCCCATGTTGTGGGACTGGACTGTTTATCCAGCTTCAGATCAGGAAATGGAGCAGCTGGTTGAATGTTTTAGACTGGTTGTTGGTACTCGGGCTGTCCCAAAATAAGGATGAGTGGTCCTGGAATACGATATCATTGTCACTGGTTACGATTCAGGATACTAAAAGATGGGTTAACAGCAGCGTTGATGTGGAGGATATTGGTAGTTTCAGATGGTGTAAATGGATTCCGGCGAAATGCAATATTTTTATGTGGCGATCGTTTCTAGATAGGATACCCACTAAACGAGCTCTTAATAGAAGAAACATTCGGGTCGGAGATCTGCAGTGCTGTTTGTGTGAAGATGGCGAAGAAACGGTTGATCACCTTTTTACGCAATGCATGGTAGCTGATGCAGTTTGGTCTGGGATAGCTAACTGGTGTCGTCTCCCTCCGATTTTTCTGTTTGCAGTCACAGACATTCAGAATGTTGCTGATAATCAGATATGCAGTGCAGCTAAAAAAGAATTGTTGATCGGTATTTTTATTATTACGTGTTGGAAGATTTGGAAGACCAGAAACGAAAAGGTGTTCAAGGAGGCGAAGGCGATTGTCAAAAAGATTATTGCGGATGTTAAATCTTTAACTTTTCTTTGGTTCAATAGTAGGGCAAAAAAGAATACAGTTGAGTGGAAGGATTGGTGTCGTTTTTCCTTCGATGTAATGTAACTTTTTGTTGGCGTCTATCTCCATCTTGGAGATAGGCCGTTTGTTGGTGTTTAATGAAATTTGCCCTTCAAAAAAAATTTAAAAACAATCAAGTAAAATACCATTTAAACTTATAAAATAAAAATAAACATAGAAAAATATAAACTTAGTTTTAAAAAAATAACATACCATTTTTTTAACGGCAAATTTTTTATTACACCTTTATTTCACCTCACCTTGCATTTGCAAGGATTTGAACCCACAACCTTACATTTGTAAGGGGGGCCACCATACCACTAGACCAAGAGGTCATGGGTAATAACAACCACAACCATACCTAGTAAACCTCACAAACAACAAAGCTATTACTAAGGTTTAGGGAGGATAGGATGTGAGTAAACCTTACATCTATCCCTAAGGATAAAGACACCATAGCATTCAAACTAATATAATACAAATCAAGTTTAAAAAAATAACATACCATTTAAAGTAATAAAAAATTAAACAAACCACACTGCTTTTGATTGAGATATTTAGCTCGGATTTTTGGTTTATGACGTTAAAAAATTCACCCGACCCTCCTACGAGACATGCGAGAAGTCTTTGTTAAGGAACTTTAAATTTTTTTACCATTTCCAGCTGTTCCTTAATCGGAGAATTCGAGCAAGTTTGTCGTCCAATTGGGAGAAGTTTGATGTACCTTAGGGATCCGTTTGTTATAGGCGAAGATTTGGCTCGGTTTCTTGTAGTTTCCATGCTTTTATCCATCGGTACGATAATTAACGTGACTCATATCGGCAAAAAATTTTTCTCGAATGCGCCTCCAAAACATGGAC
The DNA here is from genome assembly GCA_030844895.1 of Ambrosia x helenae. Classification (NCBI taxonomy): domain Eukaryota; kingdom Viridiplantae; phylum Streptophyta; class Magnoliopsida; order Asterales; family Asteraceae; genus Ambrosia; species Ambrosia x helenae. The sequence goes on from CM061233.1 coordinate 115,544,700, forward strand.
TCTTTTTGGTCATGTTCTATGTAAACAATTCAAGTAATTTAAGTAAACAACTTAAATAATTTTACCAATAATGGGGTCTTCGGAAACATTGAGTTGTGCTTGTTCCAAAGCTAACTCCTTGTTGCTTAACCACTTCATGTGTATCTTTATAGCACATTTTTATTCCGGTTGCTTCCTATGATGCCTACGTGAAGATGAAGTCGAGGGAATTTCGCATGCGGGTTGTGTTTTGGGTGGGGGTTGGATTTTGGGTACGATTTGATACATACATGGGCTTGGTAAGGGTTGTGTGGGCACATTTCTGGACTTTGTGGGGGTTGTGAGTGCCATCATGGGGAATTTTCTGTCAGTAAAGGCCGATATTCATCTTCGTTCTTGTTGGAATTGATTACCTACGGGTTGTCTTCATTGAACGTTTGACGGTTGCCTAGTGCGGGTGGGTTAGATCACACGTGTTTGGGATGTTGTCGTTTGGAGACATGATGAATGAAGAAAATAATAAATTGAGTTGTGAATATTTTTTTTCGTTGAGAGAAGAGTATTTAAGTTGTGTGTAAAAATATATGGTGAAATGGGATCCCAATGTAGAGGGCACTATTGAGTTTAGGTGATGGAGGGCATCAAAATAACAAAATAAAGAAAAATAATAAAAAATAATAAATTACGTAACGGGTAAGACTACACAGTGTACACAGTGTAGGGGCATGAAAGGGGATGTGAAGCCATTTAACGCCACCACCAACCCCCATGTGGCTTGGAAGATGGCATGAAGTAAGTTGGATGGAGATTTTCACGGGCGTGAGACAAAAGGTGAGGGTTAGGTGGCAATGTTGTGTGTAAAAATATATGGTGAAATAGGATCCCAATGTAGAGGGCACTATTGAGTTTAGGTAATGGGGGTGTCAAAATAACAAAATAAGGAAAAATAACAAAAAAATAATAAATTACGTAACGGGTAAGACTACATGGTACTACATGGTGTAGGGGCATGAAAGATGGCATGAAGTAAGTTGGATGGAGATTTTCACGGGTGTAAGACAAAAGGTGATGGTGGGGTGGATGGTTATGGTTGGTTGTTGAATTATGAATGATTGTGATTGATTGGTTGATTATAAAAAATAAAAACCTCCATGCCACCACCATACCGTGGTTTTTTAGAAGTCAGATAGGAATTAATGTGAATGTCTCATGTCGCTCCATGTACCCTTCATCCCAACACCACACATGTAGTCTAAGGATGAGCACGGTACCTGTCCGGTACCAAAACTACCGCTACCGAAATTCATCAAAATTGAGTACCGGTACCGTACCGAAAATAACAAGTACGGTACCGATATTTGAATGTAAAAATCGGTAAATACATGTACCATATTAAATCGATACCGGTACTACAAAAAATGTGGGTACTCGTGATATCGAAATTTATTCGGTACCAGTACCCTGTACCAATTTGCTCAATAATTTATAGGTGCGAGGTTGAGTAAGAGGGCAACAAAGTAACTTCCACACATCGCTGCCAGAGCAGTACTTTATGGCGAGATCCCGTGTGGCACCTGCACCCAAAAGCCACTCTCCTTTCCCTCAACAATTCTCCTTTGCTTTCATGTTGCTGCTGCTGCTTGATATCCATCCATTCTTCGATCCTCCCTTCAGATACTCACACTACTTTAATACCCTCTTCACCTCCCTATTTTCAGGTCATTAATTGTTTATATTTAATTGATGTGTCCTTCATGTTTATTATCTCTTCATTCCATTCTGTCTCTGTTATTAGTCTTTTCTTACGTGTGTATTGCAGATGTGTATGCATATTATATGATGATGTTTAATTTAATATGCGTCTTCAATGAACTTATGTGATATAATATCACTTGTTATCATTTTTATTTGACTTGGTTCAATTATATATCTGTTGTTGATATTTATTTAAATCAAACATAGTCTTCTTGTAGTGATAATGTAATATGGTTTTGTTTCGCTGATAACTGGTTTATTGAATTCGTCTAATTAACAATTGTGATATCCACGTCAGCTTATTGTTGAAACTACCTAGTTTAATAGAATAATCTGTAGATAGTAACTTTACAGAAAGTGATATTGTGATCTAGTATTCTAATCATGAGGTTTTATGATTTGGAAGAATATTACTATGTTTATTAAATTAAACTAATATTTAATTAGTGTCTAGTGATCTGCCATATTTGGATACTGTTTACTAGTTCTATTATGTTTTAGGAGCCTTAATATATATATTTTTTTTTATTTAAGTTTTTTTTACTCAATAGTAGTTCTAAGCTTTGTTATGATTATTATATCTGTTGACAGGATAAATGGCTACAATCTCAGTAGCAGATATTGCCTTCAGGCCCCTTCCACACCGTCCGTTTATGTCCTCGGGTATTTGTGGGTCTAATTTGCATGTGCATCACAAGAAATCTTCCCTCACCTGTAGAAAGCACTCCAATAGTAAAAGGTTTATAATTTTAAGTTACATTTTTTGTTTTGTTTACTCTTTTAAGTCAGTTAGAATCCTACATGTTGTATTTGCAGAAAATTATTACACAAAGGTGACTACCTCTACAAATCAAGGGCTGCGGTGTGCTGTAGTGTGGTATGTTTATATGTTATACTTCTTTACTGATGTGAATTTCGCAATGCAGTATTGGTATTAATTACAGAAGACAAGTATTTGAAATACTAATTTCTCAAAATTATTTCATGGTTCGGTGATTTTGTCAGTTTACTTTAGACAGAAACTTAATGTGCACAATCGAAATTTAAGATTATTGTGTGTTTATTCTTATACAGGTGATTCGGGTGAGGCTTCTCTAGATAATACAATGCTTGAAGTCAATGACGATGACTTAATTACCGCTAAAAAGTCACTTTATGAGGCAAAATCCAGACAGGAAGCCTTAGAAAACGAAAGGCATAAATTACTTGAGGAGTTGGCTGCATCTAAGCTTAAGCAACAAGAACTTTTGTCAATAATAATGCGTAACAAGATGACAGCAACAGAACTTACAGAACCTGTTTTTGTAAAGAAGAAACCGCTAGATGAAATGGATGAAGATGAAGTAATGCTCAACGGTGGAAGATTAGCCCTATTAATTGATGATGATTCTCAGAAGTCGAAACTGATTAATGATGGCCCGCGTAGAGAAATACCAGATTGGATGGCTCGAAGGATTGGTTCTGTTCGTGCTAAGTTCCTCCTAGAAAGATCAACTTTTCTGAAATCAATACATCAAAATTTAAGTCTTCAGAATTGCCTAATCCTACTGAAGTATGGTCAATTGCACAAGCAAAGCCAAAAGATGGAGACACATTAACAACTCATGTAATTGAGAAAGAGGTAATTCAAAAGAAACGGAAGGCTTTAGAACGTGCTTTGCAACGGAAGACAAGTCAATGGCAGAAGACTCCGGAAGAAATAAAATTAGGTGCTTTTTCGTTCATTTTTTGGCGTTAGTAAACCTTTCTTTCCCATATATTATACATAATTTCAGTTTTGATTAATGTCACACAGAGCCAGGAACTGGAACGGGGCGTGAGATTGTGGTTAGTAACTTGGTATAAATTTGTTACTGTTTATGTTCTTTAGTAAATGTCTTATAAAGCTTTGAATTATGAAGTTTCAAGGTTTTAATTGGGAAAGCTGTAGAAAAAGGTGGTACCTGGATTTGGCTCCAAAAGCTTCAGATTTATCTAAATGTGGGATAACAGCAGTGTGGCTACCCCCACCAACTGAATCTGTTGCTCCACAAGGTGTTCATTGCTTCAATATATTTTTATTTCATTCCTTTCTTCCAGCCCCAAAACATTATAGTATTATACCAAAGTAATTGAATTTAAAAGATTAATGACTCCAGGGTATATGCCTTCTGATCTTTACAACTTGAATTCATCATATGGCACTCAAGAGGAGCTGAAGTATTGCATAGAGGAGATGCACAACAACCATCTTTTGGTAAAATGAAATAAAAAAGCTCATATAGATGAAAAAGAAACAATTTATTTTTCTTTTGTTTATATACACATATATGTTTTTTGGTTGATGATATATTCATATGCTTGTGCTAATCATCATTTCAACAACCATATCTATATCCTTTATGGAGATTGATATATTTGCTTCACGCTTTACAGGCATTGGGTGATGTTGTACTAAATCATCGATGTGCTCATAAACAGGTGAAACTACGTATCGGTTGATTTTGATTATTTTTATAGGACAGAATATCTCTTTGGGGTATAATTTTGGTGCCTTATATTGATGTCAGAGTGAAAATGGAGTATGGAACATATTTGGTGGGAAGCTTGCATGGGGACCTGAGGCAATTGTTTGTGATGATCCGAATTTCCAGGGTCGTGGAAATCCTTCAAGTGGTATGGATATTTATTTATAACAAATTTATATGATTCGCCCTTAATATGCATATGTATTCACATCACTTTTACCAGGCTATGCTTTTAGATTACCATAAAACTTAGCTATTTGTTCATGTTATTTTCTTTATAACCCTTACTTCACTAGTAATAACCCTTGATAGATGAAAAGCTACTCTTGATTTAAATACAATCATGCCCTTTATCTGTTCATGTTATGATCTGCAGGTGACATATTTCATGCAGCACCAACGTTGATCATTCCCAGGATTTTGTAAGAAATGATGTAAAAGAGTGGCTGAACTGGCTCAAGAGCAATATTGGTTATGATGGCTGGCGCCTTGACTTTGTGAGGTGAGTGTTGCCTGTTGATTTTGCTATTATTATCATCTTTAGGGTTAGGATCAAATACACAAGATACTTTTTCTAGGAAGGATGAGAAGGATTGTGATCCATTGATCATATATTTGAAGGGTTGAGATTAGTTTGTTTGAAAAAAATAAATAATAAATTAGAGAAAGGGCATAAAAGGAAAACAACATTTGTTGACTTTCTCTCTCCACATGCAACACACATGTCAATTCCCCCATCATTTTAAAACGTCTATAACTTTTTCATACGACATTTTTTTTTTCAAAAAAATTTCACCATATTAACGAGCGTTTTTTTATCTTTAATATGAGTACCACATTGCTACATTAAAATTGAAAAAAAAAAATTCGTGCTAAATGGGTTTTTTTCTCCGTTGTGTCTTCTGCACGTTCATTGTGTTATAGTATGCATGTGTGCTTTATAAATATGTTATTTATGTTTTTTTAGTCTACACATGATTTAACTTTGTCCATTGTGTTTTTAGTATGCTTTTAATTGTGTTTTACGCAAATGAGTTTTGTATTTAGGTGTACATTGTGTTTTATTATGTTGTTCATTGTGTTTAAGTCTATTATTCATTGTGTTTTAGTCTTCTGTTCATTGTGTCTTTTATATGTCGTCCATTGTGTTTTATTAGACTGTTCATTGTGTTTTATACCCTATTGTTCATTGCATATTTAATTGGTACTCATTGTGTTTTACGTTATCTCCATTGTGTCTTACGCAACTGGGTTTTCAACTTTTTTTCCAAAAGTATTCATTGTGTTTTAATCTTCTGTTCATTGTGTCTTTATTATGTCGTCCATTGTGTTTTACACAATTGGGTTTTTAACTTTTTTTTTTCAAAAGTATTCATTGTATTTTAGTCTTTTGTTCATTGTGTCTTTCGTATGTCATCCATTGTGTCTTATGCAACTGGTTTTCAACTTTTTTTTTTTCAAAAGTATTCATTGTGTTTTAGTCTTCTATTCATTGTGTCTTTAGTATGTCGTCCATTGTGTTTTACTAGACTCTTGATTGTGTTTTATACCCTATATTTAATTGGTGTTCATTGTGTTTACATTCCATTGTGTCTTACGCAAGTGGGCTTTGATTTTTTTTTTTTTCAAAAATATACCAATATGGTACTCATATTAAAGATAAAAAGACGCTCGATTTTATGGTAGAATTTTTTTTAAAAACGGATGACGTATAAAAAAGTTACGGGCATTTAAAAATAAAGGTGGAAATGGCATGTGACTTGCATGTGCATATGTTTTTGACAAAATTACCCCTCCCACTTGTTAATCCTTTGGACACATGTCATTTTCTAGTGGCTTCTCACCCTTCTCATTTTTTGTAGCCTTTGTAGAATAACCCAACCCATCATCTGTAATTTAATGTTTTTACTTACAGAGTTACAATGTTAGCAACCAATTTTACTTAAAACACACTTCTGTTAGTAATTTTGTTCGGGTCACAGGGGATTCTCAGGTGAATATGTGAAAGAATACATTGAAGCTTCAAATCCGCATTTGCCATTGGAGAATACTGGGATAGCCTTGCTTACGAAGGCGGCGATCTATGCTACAACCAAGGTAAATAACACAAAAAGTAACTTTATTTAGTGAGCTGACTTCATATTTATTCGCTGTTGAATCACACCTTACTAGCTGATTTGGATTATATGTTCTCAGATGCACATCGTCAACGTGTGATTAACTGGATCAACGCTACTGGTGGTACCTCGTCTGCATTTGATGTCACAACAAAGGTAATACATCTGTTATTTTGTAAGAAGAAATAAACTAATTTCATTAGGCTGTAACAGGGGACATGCTTTAAATCCTTACTGGAGATTTTTTATGAAAAGAGCACAACTGTAACGGTAATTGTATTCTGCAGGGAATACTTCATTCTGCATTGCATAACCAGTATTGGAGATTAATAGATCCTAATGGGAAACCAACAGGGGTAATGGGATGGTGGCCCTCACGCGCTGTCACATTTGTGGAAAATCATGATACTGGATCAACACAGGTCCACTCCTAATATTGTGTTTGGGTCAATGGTTACCTTCAAAATTAATTATTGTTAAAATGTAAGAACATTGGTTAACTAAGTTTTTAAATTTAATTTTGTTACAGGGTCATTGGCCATTCCCACGCGATAAGCTTATGCAAGGATATGCATACATCATAACCCATCCTGGGACGGTAATTTTGTGTATTCAAATAAGAGTCACGGATTAATCGAGGCTAGACAACCGTGCTTAAGCTTTTTAATTTTTTTTTTTGTTTACTATTTTGCAGCCTGTGATATTTTATGACCATTTTTACGATTTTGTCTCCATGACGTGATAACGGAACTAATCGAGGCTAGAAAACGGGCTGGGATCCACTGCAGAAGTGCAGTGAAGATTTATCATGCGACTAATGACGGGTATGTGGCGGGGATAGGAGATACATTGGTGATGAAGCTTGGTCAGTTCAATTGGAATCCTTCAAAAGAAATTGATTTGGATGGGAATTGGCAAAAATTTGTTGATAAGGGGTCGGATTACCAAGTATGGTTGAGAATGTAATTCTTATATGTATAACATGAAACTTAAATATGTCAAAAGAACTTTAGTCAAGTTCTATAATGCATCTCTAAATATCTAATAAATTGAATATGAATGTTTAGTTAATCTTATTTCTAAGAATTACATCTGTCTTTTATTTTACAAAATAATAAAATAAAAGTCTAAAGTAGCTGTTGAAGATGAAAAAAAAAAGTGTTTTTAATTGTGTAGAAACTGAAAAATGTTTCGAACGTGAAAAAAAAAATCTTAAAGAAGTTTAAGCATCTATAACCAAAAATAAAAACCTTAAATTTAAGAAAAATGGAGATGCGGGGGATCGAACCCCGTGCCTCTCGCATGCAAAGCGAGCGCTCTACCATTTGAGCTACATCCCCATCTGTGTTAATGACTTACATAATCAGTATAATTTATGTTTTTCATTTCCAATGTTCAACAAATCACCAAAGATTGAGATTTTCAATGTAATATCTAAAATTATTGGCGTGTTTAACCGTCTATCTAAACAAGTCAAACATAGTGGAGAGTTGTACATGTGTTGTAAACATTTTAAACGGGTTGATGGATTGTAATCAATGGTTGAAATTGGCGGTAAAATGACGGGTCAAATTGTTTAATTTAAACAAGTAAACATGTCAATCATAACATGACTCATTTATTAAACAAATTAGATACATGACAACCTGATTATTTTGTATTGTATTCTAGCCTTCTAGGTCATATCATAAATTACCACCTTTTACTTATGATATTTCTATTTCTTGAAAAGTAATGTATTAACTGGTTCTTAACTAACTGCGTTGTACTTTGGAGAAAAATTAGAAGCTACCGGTAATATCTACCATCCTATAGAGAAGCTACTGGCCATGTCTACAGCATCTTAAAGAGTTCTTAGGGCATGTGTATGTGTAGTGGAGGGGCGTTATAGAGCTTTATTGGAAATAAATATTATAAAGTAATAGAAGGGGCTCCATGGAGCGTTATGGGAAAAGAGGGGTGTAGTGGGTGAGGGGCTTTATGGGGCTCCATGAGGATTAAAAAATTATTATTTGATTGGATGTGTTATTATTTGATTGGGTGTAGAAGAAGAAGGTATGAAAATTGATTAAAAAAAATAATATAAAATTTATTTCTTCATTGACAGCGCTCGTCATATATATAAAGTCCCTCCCCCATAACGTCCAAGGGGCGGTGTAGGGGGCTTTATAGGGCGTTATAATCATAATGCTCACCCCCAAAGCGCTCCCCTACACACACTTATAGGTAAAAATATTACATGTTGATGTCTACCTATTTAGAGAGAATGGAGAGGCTTAGGCAGTTTTGAGTAATTCACAATGAAGGATTAAAGTTGCAATCTTTTCTTCTTTTTTTTGTGTCAAGTCACAGGCTTTGGGTGTCTTGATCTTGATGAAATGAAAATGAATTGGGATATCTCATAAGCTTGTTATAAAGTTGTCACCTACAACCAACATATGTTCAAGGTAAAGAGAAGCAACATAATCAGTTACATTTTGGCATCTCTTAAAAAAATATGCAAAGGATTCCTCTAATGGAGGTTGCTCAACAGTCAACACTTGGTAAATTCATGTCAGAATCACCTTCATAAACATAGAGGTTAATATTTACAAACTCGGAACTATGCAAATGGTGGTCGATCCAAGATGGACAAGCCATAGGAAAACAGAACCGACCTTGGTAAACTTGTTGGTTCAGTAGTTTGAACCTTGCCAGGAAAGGTGGAAGAACTTGTAAACATGATTAACAAAGAAGATAGCAAAGCCACATGGTTCTTGCTGATCTTATTCCCAAAAATTGCATCTATTTTTTATTTAAAAATCTAATAAAAGTCTAAAGCTGTTGCAGACAATAACTACAAACATATAGAAATAGATTTAACAATGTACAGAAGCAAAAACTAACATGGAGATGCGGGGGATCGAACCCCGTGCCTCTCGCATGCAAAGCGAGCGCTCTACCATTTGAGCTACATCCCCATTTGTATTTTGATTATAACTGAAACTTTCTATAATTTTTCAAATGTAGGCACTGAAATTAAAAAGATCAGGATTTGAATCATGTCGAGTTGGCAGGATAAATCACCAAACCTAAATTGAGACATATTTATTCATGTTAATACAAGAGCCTAATCCGGACAAAAATTTTATCATCTATACAAATTAAACAAACTGGACAACTATAACTGTGTTGAAAACATGTTAACCGGGTTGGTGGATTGAATTGTTTATTAAACGGGCAAAGACTCATTCGTTAAAGAAGTTAGACATAACAACCCAACGTCTGGTTATTGCCTAGTCATAAATCCCTCCCCTACTTGGGATGTTTCTTCACAATTGTTATCTAAATGTACTATACTTGTTCCAATCACAACTTTATCCTTTTGCTTTGAAACTAGCGGTGATCTTTGCTAGAAGGCAGAACCATTTTAAAGAGAAGCAGTTTACCATGTCTCAAGCATCTTAGAGATAAGTTAGTGGTGATCTTTATCAAGATTATGAAGAAGTTGTTAGTGATCTCTTATATCTTATGTAGAAAATTGTACAAGTTGATATCTATTTATTTGGAGAGAAGACAATCATGAGTCATGACAACTCTTAGTTGAAGACCATGGAGGTGGAGTTGTTTACATCCAAACAAACCACTTACATCCATTTGTCAATCATCCTGTTACTATTTGTGTTTCTAGCATGATAATTTATACACCACGTCTATCTAGACGAGGATTGGCATAGATTGACCAGATGAAGTTTTAGGTGTGCACACGTTTCTCACGCATGGTTCATCTAGTTGGATTGCGATTGTCTGTCGAAGAGTAACTTCGTAAACACGTTATTTACAAACTGGTAATGAAGCAAATGGTGTGAATCCTAGATGGGCTCCAACAGCCATGGTAAACATGTTGATTCAATAGTTTGCACAATACCAGCAAAGCTTGAACTACTAAAAAACATGACATGAGATGTGTGCAACAAGCTAACAACCCACCGTAAGTGTCTTACAGAAATCATAGTGAAAACATCCTAAGAAAACTGCAAGTCCTATAAACTTCAACCCTCTCTCTTCACTGCTCAAACAAAGAATCCTGAAACCTGTCATGCACAAAGAAAAATAAATGCATGCATGAACGAAGAAATAATTAACAAACGATGCAATTATATAATTGGTGACAAAGATATAACTTGTAAGGATCACAAGTAATAGATTCATGGATACGATATCAAAGTCATATTTAATAAACGCATCACATACGGATGCACCCAAATATGTGAGACCATAAAACTACTCGTATATATCAATCATAGAAATAGTGTATAATCACATGGACAACATCCATATCCAAATATTAAATAAACAAGAATACTAGGAGTCTAGGACCAAGCCACGCACATTCCAAATTAATATAACTATGATAAGATGTCACCAATGCACTTAAAATATGGAGACATCGCAATCTCAAACCATGATGGGTCACACCATTAATGTTGCAATGGCATGCCTCTACAAGCATGCTCGGTTAAGCAAGTATAGAGACAAGGTAGTAATCAAACACATGTTAAGGTAAATCGAAACTTATCATCCATGGAACATGAAACAATTACTACAAAATTTGATTCATGTGTGTATATGATTCACCCCCCCCCCCCCCCCCCCCCCCCAAAAAAAAAAAAAAAATGTTGGGGAATAACCGTAACAAACGAACAATAACGGATAACAGAAATCTCTGAAGGCACGTGATCGCTTTCAGATTGAATCAATTCGACAGTTCTATCGAATATTCAATCAGATACAATCAGAGATTGAGAATTTTCTGTATGTTGTGATTGAGATTAAAGTAAAAGTGTTTATGGTATTGATAATAATCTGAATGCCTTACAATGCAAATAGAAAGCCCTTATAAATAGGCAGACCCTAACCGATCTATACAAGAATATGGAAAGGGTTACCATAAATACAAGAATATGGAAAGGGTCACCATAAATACAATCAATCAATATTAATAAATAATATTCGGCTAATAGCCCCCCGCAGTTTGAGCGGGCGGAACACAGACGGTCAAACTGGAACGAAAATTCTGGAACAGCTCTCGAGATAGGCCTTTGGTAAATATGTCCGCATACTGAGAGGCGGAGGGAACATGCAGGACACGTATATCACCGACGCGCACCTTTTCCTGACAAAAGTGTATATCAATCTCTATATGCTTCGTTCGCTGATGCTGCACCGGGTTGTCAGATAGATACACAGCAGACACATTATCACAGTAAACAATGGATGCTCGTCGTAACGGAACACCTAACTCCAATAATAAATTTCGGATCCATGTAGCTTCTGCAACTGCGTTAGCAACACCCCTGTACTCTGCCTCAGCACTCGAACGAGAAACTGTGGGTTGCCGTTTGGAGGACCACGACAAAAGATTATCTCCAAGAAACACACAATAGCCGCTGGTCGAGCGACGTGAGTCGGGGCAACCACCCAATCGGCATCAGAATATGCAACTAAGGAATGGACCGCTGATCGTACAAGGCGAATCCCATAGTCAATAGTGCCCTGGAGATAGCGGATGATCCGCTTAAGGAACGCAAAGTGAGGATCTCGTGGCTCATGCATAAATAAGCAAACTGCTGGACGGCATAAGAGATGTCGGGTCTGGTAAAAGTGAGATACTGCAAGGCACCGGCCAGACTTCTATATAGAGTGGGATCATTAAATAATGCGCCGTCTGTGGCGCTAAGTTTAGCAGATAAGTCCACAGGGGTAGCACATGGTTTGCAATTAGTCATGGATGCCCGACTAATAATCTCCCTCGTATACTGCGATTGAGACAGAAAGAGACCCTGAGCATGGTGGGTTACCTTAATCCCCAAAAAATGATGTAACTGACCCAAGTCTGTCATAGCGAACTCCCGTGATAGTAAAGCAATTAGTTCCCGAAGAAACCTGTCAGTCGATGCTGTAAGGATGATGTCATCAACATATAAAAGTAAATATGCAACTGTGATCCTTTATTAAAGATGAATAGGGAGTTGTCACACGCACTACTTCTGAACCCGTGGGATAGTAAGTATGATGCAAACCGATTATACCATGCACGTGGAGCCTGTTTCAGGCCGTATAAGGAGCGTTTCAACCGACAAACGTAATCAGGGTGCCGTTTATCCACAAACCTGGCGGTTGATGCATAAATACCGTCTCCTGTAAATTGCCATGTAAGAAGGCGTTTTTGACATCCAATTGATGTATTGGCCAAGACTTGGAGACAGCTAGAGATAAAACCGTGCGAATCGTGGCCGGTTTGACAACCGGACTGAATGTCTCCTCACAGTCGATGCCAATCGTCTGAGATTTACCATTAACAACCAGACGTGCCTTATATCGTTCAAGGGACCCATCAGATCGAAATTTGTGGCGAAATAACCACATACAGCGAATCACAGGGTGAGCTGTGGGTCGTGGAACGAGTTCCCATGTATCATTGTCCTGTAACGCATTAAATTCTGCTTGCATGGCATTCAACCAATTTGGGTCAGTAAAGGCTTTTGTATAAGTGGAAGGTACAGGGGACAGGACGGTGGTGTGTAAGGTAGGGTATATAGGGGGTTTTAGGGAGCTGTTTTGGAACGGGTGGACATGGGATGAGTATTGGTGGCGGGCTGTGGTGGCTGAGTTGCAGCAGGGTGCTGCTGTGGTGAGGGGGGTGTGCAGCAGAAGGCTGCTGTGGTGATGGGTTAGCAGCCGGGTGCTGCTGAATAGTTGCTGGAACAGCCGGGAAGGTGGGATGGGCTGGGTGTGTTGAGCAGCAGCTGGAGAACGCTGCTGGAACTGGCTGGATGTTTGGGTCGTCTGGAATAGGTGAGTGGGTATGGTGTGGTAGGGTCCGAATGTTGTGGAGGGGTAGGGTCCGGAGGTCGTTGAAAGGTGAAGGGTGGAGGTATAGGATCATCAAGAAAGGTGTACGTTTTTGGCTCAATGGGAAGGGTGTAAGGAAAATGTGTTCGGCAAAGGTAACATGTCTGGAGATGTGAACCTTGCCGGTGGTGGGGTCAAAACATCGATAACCACGGAAATCGGTGGGTACCAAGAAAGATACACCGGATGGCTCGTGGATGTAGTTTATGAGGTTGGGTGGCGGAAGTATTGGGGTAACACGCGCATCCAAACACCCGTAGGTGATCGTAGGATGGATGGCGGAGGTAGAGGGCGAAGGTAGGTGTGAAAAAGTTAAGGCGTTTAGTGGGGAGGATATTGTGAAGGTAGGCAGCGGTGTGTAATGCTTCCACCCCAAAAAATAGGTGGAAGATTGGCATGGATAAGAAGGGAACGAATGATATCATTGAGACGCCGTATCATTCGTTCCGCACGGCCATTTTGAGGGATGTTTGGGGGCATGAGAAGCGAAACAAAAGGCCGTTTTGATGGGCAAAGTTTTTAAAGCATGGTTGTCAAATTCGCCACGAGATCGCATTGGAAAGTTTTAATTAATCGGTTAAATTGGGTGGCAATCAAGCGGTGGGATTTGACAAAGGTGGGAAAGGTCTCGGATTTGTATTTTAATGGGTACATCCATATGAAATGGGAAAAATTGTCAATGAGAACCATGTAATATTTGTACCCGGTTTTACTGGTTATTGGGGAAGTCCACAAATCACAATGTATTATATCGAAGGGAGAAAAAGTAAAGGAATTTGAAACAGAAAAAGGGAGTCTTTTACTATTACTTAATTGGCATGAATTACAAAAATTAGACGTAGTGTCTTTATTACATGGAAAATTAAAATGACGAAAAAGAACATCTAAGACTTGAGCACCGGGGTGGCCTAGGCGATCATGCCAAGGTGAAGATGTAGTTGTGAGAAAGCAGGCTTGAGGAGGTAGTTCGGGTGGTGTGAGCGGATAAAGATCCCCGGTGCTATTGTGGCGAGAAAGAAGGCGCCCACTGATGAGATCCTTCAAAGAAAAACCGAAAGGGTCAAATTCAACAGAAACAAGATTGTCGCGTGTGAAGCGACGAACTGAAATTAGATTTTTAATGATTTGTGGACTATATAAAAGGTTTGGTAAAATATATGTTCGGTTGGGTAGTATACAAAAGCCTGTTCCTGAACCTTTAATTGGGATAGACTTACCATCGCCAACAAGAATTTTAGTACGTACAGTAGATGATGAGGGAATAGAAATTGTACCTTGATCTTGTGTGACGTGGGTTTCAGCGCCAGTGTCCATGAATTTTGTAGGATCCTGCTGATTAACGTGCATGGCTGAAAATGCGGCACTCAAGTCTGAGGGACACAGGGCATTGTAACCAGGGGACTGTTGAGAAGGGCTGTACTGTTGTGATTGGGCTGACCCGTAGGTATTTTTGGGTGGGGCAGTAGGTGGGAAAGATGAAAAATGGGCCTGAACAGTAGCCGGATTAGGGCCACTGTTTTGGGCTGAATATGATGGTGGGTGAGGGTAGTTGTTTGTTGTTGGATATGGGCATGGAGGGGTGTTCCACCAAGCCCAATTAGGGTAGCCCGGAATGTTATTCCAGCCCGAATAGCCCTGTCGACCTCTGCCCCTGCTGCTTCCACGACCCGAGCGACCTCGACCACGTCCCCTGCCACGTGGAGGATACTGCTGCTGTGAGTAGGGCTGGGATGGCTGCGAAAACTGCTGCTGCTGGGTGTTGGCAGCCGAGTAATGCTGCTGTGAAGAGTTTGCAGCATGACCAGGCTGCTGAGAAGCCGAAGCAGCAGTGTGCAGAACAGACAAGGAAGAGGATTTGCGAGCCTCTTGTCGGATGACTTCATCTTTAAGCATGGTGGAAGCGGTGTACCAGTCAGCCCGTTGCTGGTTGATAAGGGCCGCAGTGGTGTCAAACTCGGCCGGAAGACCACGGACGAGTTGTAGGACAAGTCTAGATTCCGAGATTGGTTGATCTACATCTCCGAGTCTTGTAGCCAGTTCTTTGAGTTGCTGGAGATATGCATCTAGAGACGAGCAGGAGGTAAGGGTGAGGTTGACAAATTGAGTTTCAAGGGCAGCGGCTCGGGCTTGTTTGTTACTCAAGAAAGTTTTCTCGAGTTGAACCCACGCAGCCCGGCCGTACCATCGGCTACGTCGAAACAACTGCCAAGGATATCATCAGAAACGTGCTATAGATCCACTGGAGGACCAGTGCATCGAGTTCCAGCCAAAGGGGTATTCTGGGGAAGCAGGATCTGGTGCAGGGGTACCGTCTATGTGATCGATACTTTGTACGCACTGCATGGAGTTTGAAGAGTTTTACCCAGGCGGTATAAGTGACTTTCTTGTCATCGAGGGTCCTGATCTTTGATTGAATATTGCTTACTGAATAAGCTGGGTGTAAGCCTGTGGTTTTAAGGGGATTGGAGGGTTCTGCAGAATCGTCCTTTGTCATAGTGATCAACAGAGGACAAGGATGCTGCAAAGAAAATTAATCTGCTGCAGGAAAGAACAATGGCCGAAGCCTGTGCCTGGTCGAAACTGGCTGAGAAGATGAACAGAAAGTGTTAGAGCCTGTGCTCTGATACCATAAAAGTGTTTATGGTATTGATAATAATCTGAATGCCTTACAATGCAAATAGAAAGCCCTATAAATAGGCAGACCCTAACCGATCTATACAAGAATATGGAAAGGGTTACCATAAATACAAGAATATGGAAAGGGTCACCATAAATACAATCAATCAATATTAATAAATAATATTCGGCTAATATAAAGAACCAGAGAGTTTTGATCAAGAAGGAGAAGAATTCGTAATGAAAAAACAGAGCCAGAAACTGCCTTTTAGGCAGTTTTCAAAGGGTTTCAACATTGCCAAAATTAGTCCCTCTATTTTCGAAAATTAATTTTCTGAGACATTTTTACCATAGCAATTTTAATGGAAATAAAAATTTTCCAAGCTGACTTGGCAGCTCGACCCCAGCCAGGGCTCTGCCCCTTGGACCCCGCCAGGGGCTGCCGCCCCTTGGACCCTGCTCCCAGGGGCGCTGCCTCCGGACCCCCGTTCCTTAGGGGCTTCACCCCTAAGTTCATAATAAATTCAAATAGACGTGCACTCCGCACCACCATACCTATATGATGTATTATTATGAACACATTGATCAAATAGTCAATCCAATTACACTAAAATATCCAACAAAAAAATCACCAACTTAAAAAGTCTAACAAAAGTATTTTTCCTTATATTAAACCGTTTTAAGAACATTTTTTCCCTTTAAGTAGACAGACAGTTGATACCTTTATGGTTCACATATGAACTAACATTAACAATCTCTCTAATTAAACTCCTTAAACACTTGCTATGGATGTGTGAAAATGTTTGGTTCACTCTTCAAACACTTGTTATAGATGCTTGGAAATGTAGGTCCCCAATATGTGCATGTGTTGGTTCACCTGTGAACCAGTTTCAAACATGACGCATTCAGCACAACACGACACATTTTGCCAAATCTAGCATGCCTCCCAAGCCGCAAACTAAACTTAAACCACATACGACTTGCATCAGTTTGGGCCCTAAACTGAAATCATGAGAAGATGTGGCATTTATGCGGGCAGTGAACTAGGGGACTCGCCATTTTTGGCCATCCTTCCAATAAATAGTTGGACCTTGCCCCCTTTTAAAGGCCTATAATGTAACGGTTTCATATACGCTTGTGCAAGAAATGCAGTCTAAATACAGTCACTAGACCTTACATACAGCCACACACAATGTTCGTTTGTGTCCTTGGTGTGCGTATGTAACCCAAACACAGAAATTACAGGAACTTTTATAGTATATTATACATTTGAAATTTTGAATGTTCACATGTTAACTAGTAAAGATAAAACCAAAAATCATTAAACTGAAATCCTGAAACAATGTAAGACTCACATAAACTTAACATACCCATCAATTACTTGATGAGGTCAACGGTGGATCGCTGCGGAACTCCTTAACACAGCAGCAAGTGCCTCAGGGTTTAAACCGAGGTCACAGAGGGCAATAAGGACGGAAAGGGTGTGGCGGTCCAACCTAGTGTCAAGAATATTAGACATTTGAAAAACCAGCTCAAGTGAATCCCTTGCACAATCCTGATCCATGAATTAACCTGAAATTTATAAGCAAAAAAAAAATAAAAATGCTGCAACCTATTAAAACCAAACGTTGAATCAAATAAATCATGAAAGTTTGACATGAAAATCACTAATGACAAGTGAACTTTCAAAATCCCTCACAAATTAGTGAATTACCCTTTTATCTATCAAAATAATAATAATAATAATAATAATAATAATAATAATAATAATAATAATAATAACGAATTTGGTTTCTAGTTTAGCTTCTGATTTCGAATTCATTGGCTGGAATTAATGAAGGAAACTTATTTCATAGCCTCATATGAATTGTGGATTTTAATCGTTCTATACATGATCTTGTGAATCGAAACAGATAGGAAAATGTGTGATAAATAAGCTTTGATCGGTTTAGAATTTTACCTGATACACTCAAAATTGAAGAGACGACTGGTGGACGACGACACAGTGACGGCAGTTGCGACGGCGAACGTCACCGCAGGGTTTGTAACCGATGGGGATGTCTTGTTTGGTCGAACAAACAAAGGGGTATCTATCTCCAAATTTTTAAAGATTATACCAGTCACATTTTAAATAAGGATTTTAACCATGGAAAACAAAAAATAGATATATTTTTTTTGAACACCGACTGACTTTCTTCAATGTAGGAGTGACATAAGTTCATCACACATGCCTAATCGGTAGGCCCTAACCCTTTCCACACGCTCAGACTATGTTGTTTAAACCGGGTCCACGTTGGCATCACTTGGACCACAAGCCTCACCATCATTGCCTTGTGTCCCTCAAGTGCAGCCCGTGGGAATCGAACTCAGGTCTCCCAAAGGAAAAACCGGTCTCTTCCCCAACTGAGCTACACTTGAAGGACTACAAAAAATAGATAATAATAATAATAATAATAATAATAATAATAATAATAATAATAATAATAATAATAATAATAATAATAATAATAATAATAATAATAATAATAATAATAATAATAATAATAATAATTAAAAAAAAATACACACAGAGAGATACAGCTGAGAATGAGGACAAAATAAAGAAAATACTTTTAATTTAGTAGTTATTTCATTTCATTTGGCTTTTACATGAGATCTAAATCATCCATATCTATGATTGTGCTACTAGTTTCAAGTAGTATTCATATACTTTTGAAGTGAAATTGTAAAAAGGAACGAAATCAATAACTTTACTACAATCATAAAAGTTATCTCATTTACTTCATTTAAAATCGTTACTTCAGCATAGACATTTCATAAATAATTATTTTAGCTATAAGCTTGAGCGCTTGACATCTCAAAACTGTAAAAATGTGATTCAGGAAATGGTGCCGGCGCAACTTGTTGTCCGCCTACCTACTGTCCTTATATAATTTACCCATTTATATTGAAATGAAAGTAGTCAAAATAGCGAACTTGTTGGTAAAAAAAAAAAAAAAAATTGCTACAAGTGATTACTCCAAACTGTAAAAAATATTATATATATATATATATATATGAATGGGAAATCCAGATTACCTTGTATTTAAAAAAAAATTATTTAAAAAATGTACAACTTTTGATGCACATGATACGAATAACAAAAAATACCGTAAAATGAGAGAAAGTACGCTCCAAAATAAATTATCATTGATGTGTAATTTTCCCATCTTTCAATGCTGATATTTTACAATTTCGGTAATTTACGGTATCGATACCGTATCGGTAGCAACCACCCATTATCTGTTTTTCCATCTTTCAGTGTTGATATTTTACAATTTCGGTAATTTGCAATATCAATACCGTACCAGTACCTACCAACCATGATCGATTGATCGGTATGATATTCAATTTCAAGGTGACTTCAATTCCATCATCAATAATTTGTGGGCTTGCACTCTCAAGCATCAATATTGTACCGATCTTATCCCCAAATACATGCAACTAAAATTAACGGTTTAGGCTATATGGTGTGGTGTATGCCTTCGCCAACTCGCCTAAATTTCACATCAGCGCCACGTAATTTCTCTCTTCCCTCTTCCCTCGCCCAAACCAAGGAAATAGTTCCTCCTTCCTCTTCTAATATTTTATTATTTTTTAACAGGAAAAGACAAAAAAACACCCAAATACAGCTCGTGAAATTGGTGAGATTTTGCTGAAGACTACGACCCCGACTCGGTGGGGGTGGTGTTCCCCGATCGGGACAAGCTTCACGTCGGACCCTTCCCCGACTCCACACCAAGAAGCCTTATCACCACCAAGACCAACTTTTTTTTGAACGTTGACTTTATCATGAATGACCCATTGTCATGATGTAAGTCGACACCCATCAAGACTGGCCGAACTCTGTATTCTATCGGATCTGGGCCAGCTTATCATCAACAAGACCAACTAAAACAAACATTCAACCCACTGGACCTACCGAAATACACAGATTCACATTCTCTCTTCTCGATTTTATTAACAAATTTCAAAATTAATCAATCAACCTAAAAAAAAAAAATCAATCATTATGTAATTTACCCTTTTTTTGTTAATGGAATTACATATGCATTGACCCTAAAAAAAAATAATCAATCAACCAACCACAAAAATCCCAAACCAATCCCCGAATAAAAATTTATTCAACAAATAAAACAAATTAGCCGAATAAAAAAAACTAAAATAATGAATTTAAACCCTACAACATGCATTCCAAATCTAAAGTCAACACCAAAACTAAAAAAAAATAGACAAAAACAAAAAAATAAATAAAAAGCCTCCCTTTAATTTCTCTGATCCATAATAATATTAAAAAAAATGAAAATTAAAAATTTATATGTAGTAACAATAATAATTATAATTACTGCTGTACAAGCGATGAAGAGGTAGACGAGTTTCCATAAAAATCAACTAATTTTTGTAAGATGGAGACTTGTGTGCGTAAAAGAAGAATATAATCAGCTGTTTCCTTAAACAGCTTATCAGCGGCTCCAGCGTCAGCGTCGGCGTCGGCTCCTGAGCCGTCGATTTGTTGAGTGGGTATGAGGTTCTTGAGAGCTTCTAGTTTGTCGGAAACAGAGGATGTTCTTGTTATTGTTGGTTTGTTATGATGGGGTTTAGATTTTCTGTAGTGTGATGACGTTGGTGATTTTTTGGTTGGAATGTTTTTTAATCTTTTTGGCGTTGAGCCCATGACTGTAATTGTAAGTTGAAGGTTTGGAGGGAGAAGACGGTGGTGGTAACGGGATTGAGAAGGTTGATGTAACGGAGGGTGTGAACGTTTTGGGGTTTAAGTAATTGGATTGGTGTGTTTTGACATTGGGGTTGACAAGTATTTACGACAATGCCATTAGCCTTTTAGTTTTTGTTATTATTATTATTATTATTATTATTATTATTATTATTATTATTATTATTATTATTATTATTATTATGTTTGGTTGGTTTGTTTAAGGATGAGATTGGCATCAGTACACGTATTGAAAATCGTCACAAATCGGTAACGATATTAGTATCTAAAATGTTTGGTAGGTATCGTACAAAAATTTGAACGTAAAATTAGTAAAATACTAATACTTTACTGAAAATACCGATACTAAAAATGTTAAAAAGTTTAAGTATAGGATTATTTAAGAGTCGGTTAGTTAGTCGTTAATATTTTGAAGAAAACATTATATGATTAGTTTAAAACTATTTGTTTGTTGTTAAAATTGGAAAATAAATTTCATGAGAAAGCTAAAAAGGTAATGTATGAGAGATATTTTATAAGACATATATATATCACTTTATAAATGGTTTTTTTTAATCAAATTAAAGATGTTTTCGGTCATTTTCATAAATCAAACAAAAATTAATGATAAAAAATACACTAAGAAACATAAAAGTTGTAGATCATTATATTGTTTGTATAATTACTATTTACTATCAAACATTTGATAAATACATTTTCATCATCCTAAGAAATGGTGTAATGTAGGGATGAGCATACGGTCCCGAAAACCGGTCCCGAACCGAAAAAATACCGATCCTGTACCGAACCGATACCAAAACGAGGGTGTTCGGTATCGGTATCGGTACCCACATTTAGAGGTTTTCGGTTTCGGTATTATCGGTATCGGTACGGGATCGGTATGGGTATCAGTATTGGTTTTTTAGACTTTTCGGTATCGGTATTGTCGGGATCGGTATCGGTTCGGTACCGATACCGTCTCGAGCTCATCCCTAGTGTAATGTAAGGATAAAAGTCCATTATTATGTTTGTATCTTTATATATATGGTTGAAAGTGAATGGGTTAGGGGTAACTCAGTAAATAGACAGAAAACGACAAAGGATTGGTATCTCACTATACTTTGAAGATTTATAGCGGGAAAAGATGGAACCCATCTCCTACAAAGCCTGCAAGTGGCACATGTGAAAGCACCATATTTAGGGTCCATCTAATCCTATTTTACTAAAATAACCCTCGTCCTATTTTACAATATATTCCTATCAGTATCACCCATGTTTCCTCAGTTTCATGCTTTTATATATATAATAATATCATGTTGGACAAGTGTCGAGACCAAAAATTCTTAAGGAGTGGGGTGCCTTTAACCATAGAAAAGACATTAATTAATCATCATCTTTTCATAACATTGTGTGTGTGTGTGTTTTCATCATGTTTGGTTGATATATATACTTGATAGATTAAGATGTCCGGATATAGCTTTTTTGAGTTGCCATTGCTTGTTTTATTTTATTTGGTTTTCTTCTTAGAGTTATACTCTTGATAACGACCTTTTTATTACTCACTGATAGCTAGGGAGTAGTAGGCTAGTAGCTAGGCACATGAAGGTTAGATATCATGTCAGTCGGGTCGGGGGGCTCAACCTAAATACGAGAATGAGACGGGTAATAATAAATATAAAATTATACAACTATATTTGTTTGATTCTACATTTTTTTATTCTATCAAATATGTTTAATTCATATGTATTATTACTGAACATAGTGATTCCTAATGATTTTGGTTCTTCTTCTATTCTTTGGCGGCGTACTAATCACAATCCGCGAAGTATAGTTGGGGCCAGGGTGCCTCGGTCCCCTTTAGTTTTTACTCAATAGTGTAAATTTACGTTATTTTCGTACAAAACTTTTAAACATGGACTCTAGCCCCATCCGTTTTAAAAATCTCGTGACTTTTGATCTCATGTATATTTTTTTTCAAGGCCGCCGCTAATCACATAAGCATGTGCTAATCATGTGAAATTATATTTAATTCATATTATATACCTAATGCTAATATTATTCTTTAGCAAATCCTTAACATGATTGCATTTATATATCAAAAAAGGATCAAGGTCATCAGAGATTAATTAATATTAATATAAATAAATAAAAAAAGAAATATGGTAAGTTAAAATGTATGATTAGAAGAAATAAGGAGGAATGGGATAGATAGATATTTGGAAGAAAGGAAGGGCAAAAGAGGGAGTGAAAAAAAGAGAGGGGTGAGCGTGGCCTCCCTAAAGGGGGCATGTGAAATGGGGATGGGCCAGCAGAGAGAGGAGGGGTGCGTAGTGCGCAAAGCGGCGCATGCACATGGAAGGGCACATGCACAACAGGCTTGTACCTTATAGACCAGCATGTGAGAGACAGTGAAGCACCATCACTTGTACCGCATGTTCTGCACATTCCCAGCAGTTTCTGCATCCTCCTCTAGCTGCCTCTCCTTTTGTACTACTTCCTATGCATCATGTACACCTCACCTCACCCCAACTCACCTTTCTATGTCACATTTCACTCATTCACTCTTACTTATTATTGAAAGTTTTCGTTTTGAGAGAATTGTATGGTTGGTTATTAGACCATGTCTAATGGCTAGTGAATTAGGCGTTAAATGCCAATTTTGGCACCCCATTAACCCCAGAACATCGTCCCCCTCCATGTTAAAAGAGCGTTAACCTGCCCCAAACGAAATATTTCGCGTAGGTGAAATATTTGATGGGCCAATCATTTTCTGCCCAGTGTCTAAAGCAATGAAGGCACCAATCATTTTTTTTTTAAATGCTCATTTCACCCACCATTACACCCTTGCCCATTTCATGCCCTTTCACCCATCAAAGTGGCCCCACATGCCAAGTGTCAAAAAATGCCCCTTTCACCCACCATTACACATGGTCTTATGCTTTTCAGAAATTGCACTTTTGATCCTAATGGTTCATTAATTACAGAGTTGGTCTCGAGTGTTGTAAATTTATTACTAACATGGTCTAAATGTATTAATTTTGTAACCATGTTGGTCCTTGCCTCTAACGGTGATTAATATTCTCTCTTAAATATATATTATATGTCTATTTTGCCCTCATGACTAGAGGACAAAACACTTAAATAATACTAAAAAATACATAAAATTTTTAGTGGGCCCACCCCCATTTCACATTTCTTCTTCACTACCCACCCTTCACCACCACACCACGACAACCAAATCAAAACCACCACCGTGGTTGGTCGAACCAACCACATTCCTGCAAGCATTTAGGGAGCCAGGCAGTTTGGATTCGATCATCATCATCATCAGCAACAACACTTCAACAAGATCCAATCTTTGCCAATTGGGTTACCATGATTTCCCCCAAGATTCATGGGAACACCCCAAGAAACCCAAGGAAACCAAAACATAATCGAAAATGCTTCCTGTTTGCTAATAATTGGGAAATTAGTAGCCCGAAAACGAGCTTGAAAGCCGACTAGGGAGACGAAGGTTTGTGGTGTGTTGGGTCTAGGAAGAAGGCGACATAGGTAGGGTGGATTGGAAATTAGGGAGATGAGGGATGGTGGTGTGTTGGGATGGTGACGGCGGCAATGACGGGGTGGGGTTAGGAACGGTGCAGAAGGATGTGGGTTGGTCGGGTTGGGTCGATGGATATGGGTTCTGGTCTGTGGGTTACAACGGTTGTGGTTAGCGACGGTGGTTTAGAGTCGGGTTTAGGGGATGGTTGTGGTGGCAGAGGAAGACAGTGGAGCAGGTGCATGGAAGGAGGAAGAAGAATAAGAAGAAGGGGGTGGGGATATGTTTAATATTATCTTTTTTATTTATGTTTTTAAATTGTTTTTTTTATAATTGAGAGCAAAAATGTAATTTATTTGTTTTTAACGGAGGAAATTGACAACGGTTAGAGGTAAGGACCACACGAGTGCAATTTTGTTAAACTTAAGGATCAACGGTGTAAATAGTGAAGCATTAGGACCAAGAGTGCAATATTGAAAAACCACAGGGACCAGCCATGCGATTCTCTCTTTCGTTTTTATAATCGCGAAACTTCTATCAACTATCAAAATATATAACACGTCAGCAAAAACCTGAAGGGTAGTTATATTGAAACCCTCCAAAATTTATTTTCACCCCCCCCCCTCAAAAGCGTCGCGCTATGACCAAAGCGCGACACTTAGGGCTCCATGTGACCCTATTTGACAGAATTTATTAGACTTTAAGTCCAATTAGTCAACCTCGTACTGCAGAGCGTCGTGTTATGGTCCATGCAGATTGTGAATATAAGGTGGTTTGATACGTTCAATATTATATCGTTCATTTTCATTTTACATTTAAACATTTACATCTTTATCCAAGATATACAAATTTTATTGTAACGCCCTGAAAATCCATTTTGCTTAATTGCGCCATTAGGCGTGATTAGCAAAATAATAAAACGAGATTTAAACAATAAAAATGTGGGTTATGTTCTAATATGGAAATAACCTAGTTAATGTTATTAATTATATGAATGAGTAATTGATATAGGAAAACTAACTTGACTAGTTAGTTTTATAAGAAAATAACATTGGGGGATTAGTTGAGGGGCTATAGTGCCGATGTGGTTAACTTGAATTTAATTGATAAAAATTAACAAAACAATAAAACACATAGGGGTGTGTGTGTGTCGAATTCAGAGAAAAGAAAAGAGGGGATTCTTCCCAAACACTAAAACACCAATTCAACTTGAATCAAGGGCAGATGAAGGTCCATTTAGGTGTATGAAGCAAAATATGGGTCATCTAAGGTTTAATAAACACCAAGGTACCTTTTATTTGATATAATTTGAGGCTATATACGTGCTAGGCCATGGTGGAAATAACGGTTTTTGGTTAAAACGTGAAATTATCAGTTACTGGACGTTACCCTAGCTTTAGGGGATCTCAAACATGTCTAATTTAGTAAAGAATAGCAATACTTATAGGTGATTGTTTTGTTAACTGGAGGATGATTAGGTGTAAAACTTGGGGTTTATGGCCTTTTGGCGAAACCCACATTAAAATAGTGATTAGAAGATGAATTTGCATGATTGAATGATTATTGTATATTGAGGGTGGATATGGTGATATAGGGGATTCCACACAATGTGTTAACTAAGAAATTTGTTGGTTAAAAGATGATGCACACCAACTGTTTGTATAAATGTCTAGTTGAAAAATAGATAAAAAAAAATTCTATGTTAAGATCTCACAATTTAAGATGTTGAGTGAGAAGTTGGAATATACACTAGACCTAATAAATGACATGTTAAAAAGGATAGTTCATGATTAGGACTATTGCCTTATAAGTAGTGCATACAAACATGTAAAAGGTTAGTTTGACTCTTAGAAGTCAAACTAAACCAAACATAAGTTTGAATGAAATGGGTGTGTGAGAACTTATGATATGATTTGGTTATTTGACATAATGACTAACTTAAATTAATCTTGAGTATAGTGAAGTGATCTTGTTAAGCTAGGTGGAGGCTTGAAACAAATTGAATCAAACGAATTAAACGGGTCAACGAATGCTCAATTGAGGCCAAGGTAAGTGACTTATCTTAAATAAGTCCCTTAAAAACCAAAAGGATTGTGTAAACCTTTGTCAATTATGAAGTTTACGTTATTAACAAAGAATGGGTATTTAAAGCTTAGAGATGAATAAAATATGGGGTTCTAGCTTGTAATGGGTTAGAATTGCCAAAATGAGAGCAAATGGTTAAGTCCGGGTCGGGACGTCTGAATAGATGATTGTGCGTTGTTATAATGGGTCAAGTGAGGTTAATATCACTTGAGCCCAAGATTAGAAAGTTAAATATTGAAGTGTTGAAAGGTAAGGCAAATGGGTCAAAAGATGATTTGAACATCAATCGGACCCAGTACATGATGCTATCATAATAAAGCATTAAGATTTAAAAGGTTAGACAGGCCAAATGGTGGTATGACACCATTTGGATTCCCGAATATTAATATGTGCAAATTAAGGATTTTCACAGGTTGATGACTTAGAACGAAAAAAGGCACGTGATGCCAACGGGTCGATAACACCACGCTTATGGGTAACCCGGCTCATCAATAACTCCCTATGCATGGCTCCTTCTCAAGACCATGCTTGACACGTCACCACCCCGCGTAGGGTTGACATAAAAATTTAAAGGACGTTATCCGCATGTCTCCTTCTCAGAAACATGCGGTCGCGCCATCACCCCGCGTTGGGTTGACGTAAAATTTTAAAGGACGTTCTCCGTATGTCTCCTTCTCAGGAACATGCGGCCGCATCACCACCTCGCGTTGGGTTGACGTAAAATTTCAAAGAATGTTATCCGCAAGTCTCCTTCTCGGGAACAGGCTACCACGTCACCACCCCGCGTTGGGTTGACGTAAAACTTTAAAGGAAGCTCTCAGCATGGCTCCTTCTCAGGACCATGCTTGACAGGTCACCACCCCATGTTGGGTTGACGTGAAATTTCAAAGGACGTTCTCCGCATGCCTACTTCTTAGGAACATGCTTCCACATCACCACCTTGCGTTGAGTTGACACAAAGCTCTCTATGCATCCGTAAAGCTCTTCGCGCACCCGCTAATTGTGGTCTTCACCAGTGAACAAAGCCCTACGCGCACCCGCGAAGCAAGCTTTCATCCACCAACACCAAGCTCTTCGCGCAGTCATGGCTATCACGCGCCACTGCAAAGCACTTCACGGATATCATGGAGCATTGCTTCCGACTGACATACGGCCTAAAAAGGCATCTTTTGCGGAGCATGGTCTTGTCTACTCAAAGCACTCCGCGGAGCATAACTTTCGCGCGTCGTACGATCAACCGTGCAAAGGTTTTCACATATTAGTTCAATGCTCCTAAACATTACACTTAGCAACAATAAACCGGGGGAATGGCATGGTATAACACCACTCTATATGGTTCTCATACCACGATACGTAGTATGAATTCATCTCCCGGGAGGGGGATTTTGGTACAATCTTTTTATATTTAGCGTTATTTATTATCTAGCAACTTATTTTTAAGTTCAAGATACACAAACGCAAGGCTGGGCGCCTCACAATACACCCACATTCAATTAAGATACTTGTAGGTTTGGCAACGAGCCACATCGATACTTGTGGCGAATCATTACGGATGCTTGCGCCCCGGTGACAGTTAGCCTAGAGGGTAATACTTAGCTGGTAATAAGTGCAACGAGCAACCTCCCGTACGTCGAAACAAGAAGATGACACACTCGAGTCATTAGTCCACCGAGAAGATAAACAAGCTTTCAATCTTCATTCCCGAGCACTCCTGATTAGTCTAGCGCTCCACCCAACGCTTGCGTGTGAGAGCAACACTAGACTAGGGGGACTTGTAGAGGTATGGTGCTTGACCCGACATACCGTGTTTATTATCTTATTACTTGCTATATTATTTTTTAGCATTGGGATGTCGAGGTAACCTCTAACTGGGCTTGGTGTCAATGGGCTATGTGCCCATATAGTTAAAGGTCCATGATGGAGGCCCATAAAAGCCCTATATAAGAGATTTTCATCTCTCATATGGCACAAGTTATCATACTCATGCTTACCCCATGATAACATATGGTCGCCGCCATCACTTTTTGTGTCTGTACGTTGGACTCAATTTGTAGTTTCCTACCAGTCACCTCCACTCCCCACTTTCCTTCCTTTCTTTGCAGGTCTGAACCCAAAAAAGAAGAAGAACGAGGTGTGGTTCTCCTATTCAACACCGTCGAATCATGCCCCAGATAGTCGTTTCGGTTAGTGTTTCTTCAGTTAATATTTTAATTTTTTTTTCAAATAGTTAATAAAATTATATTAGTTACATTTATTATTATAATAATTAATATTTTAAATTTATTTTTACAGGAGTTCGTGGTGGCATCCGGGTTGTACGTGCCGACGGTGCTTGGGACCGAGATTTATACATATGGGATTACGGAGCTCGACCGGTAGATTCTTGTCGGTTTCCAGAGGGCCATCGCTACTTCCCACTTTGTGAAGTATCAAGCAAAGGCTAGCTGCATGAGAGACCCCCTGCACATCTACCTGCAACATGCCATAGTGACGTCGATCACACCGCAAGGCTGCAACCAAGATATGGTCAACCCTGAGGATGAACATCACGTGTCCAACGGGATCCCATCGACTCTGTTGGTTGCGACCAATGCACGGAGAATGCGAATCCTGTGCAACATTCCAAGGGTGGATCCTCGGCTCAGGGCTCCTAGCGCTCTCACCGCGTATGTCCCGGTGTTGTTACCTGCGTCGGAGTATATATTAGTATTTTTTAACTGGAGCCGGGAGTTCTTGCGCCTCTACACATGCAGGCGCAAGCCCAACAGCAGCCCCAGCCACAGGCAGAGGATTTAGGCGACGCTGGCCTCGACCCTCCGCCACCACCACCACAGCAGCAGTACCCGCACCATATGTACGAGGACTTGCCTCTTGTTGCGCGGTTGGTGGCTCAGGACTTTGATCGTCCTCTCTTTGACCTATATCGTTGCTTTTAGCACTATGAGGCGGTTTAGGGGTGGATGGTTGCGATGCTACAGGAGATCGCATAGGGGGTTGGAGTGCCAGAGATACCACCACTATCACAGGCACCGCCACCACCACAGGGATCGCCCCAACATGATTGATCTTGTATATATCTTAGGTTGTAGTACAGTTTCAGTTGCATTTATGTTTTCTATCTACAAACTGGTTATTATATTGAAGAAACACGTATTTAAGGATAGTTCAAAGAAGAATAATCCATATGGTGGTTCTACTGTATTTTATAAAGAGAGTGTGATTATAAAATACGTGTAGGTCTGTAGGCAAGACCAAGGATTTACGAGACTACCAATTAGAAGAGCCGAGCCTCTAATCGTTAGTATAATAAACAAGGGGGGTGAAGAAGGTACGAGAGTTCGTATTCTTCTTGAGTGAAAGTGTATTGGATATTCGATGCCAATAAAAGGAGAAGAGGGTCCTCCTTTTATAGTACCGAGATGCCCTACTTTCTCAGCCCATCCTCTACCTTTAATGGGGCCCGACCCAGGTAGAGGAGTCTCCATAATCCGGCCCAAGCCTTTAGGCCCATTTGGTGCAAGTGGGTTTTGGTAAAGTGGGATGCTAGGGGAGATGTTACCGTCCTGACGCATGTACACGTGGCGCCCAGTATGTGGACGCTGATGGGCGGTTGACACGTGGTGCTCGCCCATTGGTGGATCCAGGCGGTAGACGCTTTATACTTTTCCAGGATTTCAAGACGGACAGAGGAAGTCTGCTTTGTCAGGAAGATATCTTGGTTGAGAGGCCGCCACGTCATCGCCTTTTCTGCTCGTCAGACTGGGGAAAGTCTTTGATTGGAGAGGAACTCTGACGGGCTGCCTGTCGTGTCAGAGATATTTGCTTGGGGCAGGGGTGAGTCCCAAGGCTGCCCCAAAAGGTATCTTCCACTTGTAGTGACGCTTGTCAAGGAAGCCTTGAGGTACATTTGGCCCGCCCCTGTAAAAGGGGCGGGTGTTCATGCGCCTGGCGTCGAGTGCACCGCTGACGTAAAACGGGCGGGTGGACGCCAGGCGTCCCGCCGACGTGGATCGTGAATATAAATGCACGCGTCGGGCGGCAGAAGCATCGCTGACGTAGAACGGGTTTGTGGACGCCAGACGTTCCGCTGACGTAAAACGGGCGGATGGGCGCGAAACGATCCGCTGACGTAGAACGGGCGGGTAAGCGTCTGGCGAAGCCTGTTCTAAGTGGGCGATGGTATGATATATTGTAATGTTTTAATACCATATCCCTTCATATATATTTACGCACTTGATCTTTTGTTTATAAGATGTTTCGTTCAAAAGCTTATATCTATTTGAATGTTTGTTTTGAACGCGTATAATCTGTTTTAATGATTGTTTAGAATTTTTATAAAATGTTAAAATAATAAATGCACTAATAAATAACAAAATCGGTTAAAATTTGTAAACCACGTTTATTATTAACAATAATTAAACGTTTAGAATTTATAAAATCGTTTAAATTTTTTAAACAATAATTTGCAAAACTTATTTTATAATTTATTATTAAAAAAGTTTATAACTTATACACACCTAAAAAAATCCAAAAAAAAAAAACCCAATAAAAAAAAACTCCACCAAAATCCCCACAAAATCAATTAAATAATATATATAAATTAAATAAGTTAGAAATAAATAAAAAAGAAAGAATGGATTTAATTGGTTGAAACCATGGTCTCGCACGCTTTCTTCTCCCTTCGAATGTGTTACCCCGGCCACCACCCTCCTTTACACAGGTTTTACGCCATCGTGGGGCGGTGTTTAAGGCCCATCTTGCTACTCGGGGCTAGTGGGGGTTGTAACCGAATCGAACGTCCACTAATCATTCAAAAGACAGTTCGTTTACATTCATTTGTTTAGTAAATGCACGCACATAAACAAAAAAACTCTATAAAAATCATCCAAGTTAAATTCATTAAACCGTAAACAAAACTACAAAAAATTCATTGTTACCAAAGTCGAATCCGCACCTCTAACTCTCCTACATTTAATTCTACAAAAAGAAAAAAATAAAAATAAAGTCAGATCGATATGATCTAGAAATATAGTTATGCATGTGAGTCACATGAAAAACCATAAAGTTCTCAACCAAAATTTGTTTGGTGATTAAATGCATTGATTAGATGGCAAGGTTTACACCGTGGGAGCAAGGACAGGGTGGCCTACGATGGATACCATACCAATAGCAATAGGCAAGGCAATAGTGGGTCATCTGTGGATAGCCTTGTGCTGGTTGCCCCTCATGAGTCAGCCCTGATGGGTTTTGTTTTCTTCTGTTTCTATGCATCAACTTCTAATTTCTAATTCTAAATTAACATTAAAATTAACATTAACCACGGGTTATAGATTAGTGATTATGGGAAATGAAGGATGGCTCCTGGTTTTTGGTCACAAGTTCAAGTTCTGATCCTACCCGGATTTTATCAGTTCTGCATTGTCGTGCCTTAGGGTGGGTGGGGGTTGGGTTTTCCCCGGTTCAAGGGCTTGTGGTTACAGCTACCCAACACTTCGCGAACGACGAGCGTATGGGGAGGCTTTCATCCGAGGGCAGGCTTCCCTAGGTAGTGGTCGGACGTTTAGTTGGTGTTAAAAAAAATTAAAATAAATTATAAAAAAGGTGTTGTAATATATAACTTTTTAATGAACTTTTCCAAATTTAGAATCGAGTCGTATTAAATGTTTTATACTACATTGGTATAAGACTATCCGTTACGGGTAGATGTGAGTGGAGGATTTATCGAATAATATTTTGCCATGTAAGCGTCGATGTGGAACTGGCTCGCAACCGCAGGCTGGTAGCTTGATCCCGTTGTGGCTAGAGGTGAACGCGTATTTTTTTTTACCAAATTAATAAATATAAAACATAAATATTACTTTTTATTTTTTACTTTATAATATTTTGGTATTTTTTTTTACCAAAAAAAATACATTGCACTTTAAGGAGAAAAAACAAACAAACAAACAAAGTCTTTCATCATTTTCTGCAACTTATCTTCACCACAAACTTCATCTTCTTCATCCCCATCTCTGCAACTTATCTTCACCACAAACACACACATACAAGCCTCATTTCTCCTTCATCATTTTCATCCTCCAAGAGCAAAAATCCAGAAACAAACCACAATACACACACAAACAAACCTGATTTCTTCTCGCTAGCCCACGCGACCCGGCTCACGTGTGTTCGCTCGCGTAGCCGTTGACGTGTAGGTATTGTGGTTCCAGCGATCCACGTGGCTCACAAGGTCGTTCACGCATATCCGGTCACGCACCACAACGAAAAGTCTAAATCACATTGTTGTATATAAAACTGCTTTTTCTTCACCATTTTACCTTCAACGCAAGTAATTACTTTACGCAATAAAACTATTTTATTCACCATTTTAACTTCAAGTTGGATATAATTACAATAACACAAATAAATATAGTTTTTTTTTTTTTATAAACTAAAGCATGTTAATCACTCCAAGCTTGCTAGTTTGGGTGATGAAGTAATTTTTTATAGCGAGGAACTTTTATATAATAGAAAACATGCTCTTAAAGAAAACTATTATCCTTTTTAAAGTACATTTTTTACTTTACACGTACATTTTTTTTATTGAACCCGATCATGTATTCGGATAGTACTATGAGATTACTAGCTAATAAATAAATCTTAAACTATATGGAGTGGAGGGGGAAAGAGGGCATGAAGCGTCTTTGTAGCACTTGTGTGACCCGTGTTTAAATGGTGAAAATTATGAGAAGTCGAGGGGGTGGGGGGGGGGGGAAGGAATAATATTATATTATTTAGTTTGTGTGTCAAAGTTAAAAAAAAAAAAAAAAAAAAAGAGTGGCCAGTCACAAGCCTCCAACAACACTCCACCCTTGCCCCACGCCCATGAACCTTTCCCCGCCCAAGGGTCTTCCCTTTTTGAGCGTCGGGTAAACGGAACAAGCTGTGCCGGGTAAACGGGCAACAAGCTGCGCCGCCACCCCTTTTTGAATAGTAAAACCTACCCTATTAAAACTGCCCGGAGTGTGGGCGGGAAGGGGGGGGAATACCGCCGCCGGTGTGGCGTGGGAGGGCAGCAGGGGGCGGGCGTGGGGAGAGTGACCGGCGTGGGGCTTGGGGTGGGGGTGAGGTGGCATGTTATGATTGGGAATAATATTATATTATTTAGTTTGTGTGTCAAAGTTTAAAAAAAAAATGTGGCCAGTCACAAGCCTCCAACAACACTCCACCCTTGCCCAAGCCCATGAACCTTTCCGCGCCCAAGGGTCTTCCCTTTTTGAGCGGCGGGTAAACGGGAACAAGCTGTGCCGGGTAAACGGGCAACAAGCTGCGCCGCCACCCCTTTTTGAATAGTAAAACCTACCCTATTAAGACTGCCCGGAGTGTGGGCGGGAAAGGGGCGGGAAGGGGGGGGGGGGGATACCGCCGCCGGCGTGGCGTGGGAGGGGCAGGAGGGGGCGGGCGTGGGGAGAGTGGCCGGCGTGGGGCTTGGAGTGGGGGTGAGGTGGCATGTTATGATTGGGTATGTATAATTATTAGTTTATATATATATATATATATATATATATATATATATATATATATATATATATAGGGGAGGGTTATCTTGAGAACGCTAAATATCGCGAGAACCGTGAGAACAAATAAGAAAACCAATCAAAATCATTTTTTTTTCAATGCAAACCTAATTATAATCAAAATACAACATTAAAAAACGAATTTTCTTTTCAAATAATTCATCTTTTCTTGCAAAAACACTTTCAAATTAACTTTTTACACATGTGTAAATGAGACAGTTTACACATGTACAAACAGTAAATTTACACATGTGTAAAAACAATTTATTTCCGTATACGTTAAAATTTTTACGCGTAAATTGTGTTTTTTGGAATTGTATTTTAGTAATAAAGATAAGTGTAAAAAGAAAATTTTGATTTGAATGGTTTTAGATGGCATTCTCGCGGTTCGCACGAAATATAGGTGTTCTCAAATTAACTTTCCCCTATATATATATAAGGGAAAGTTAATTTGAGAACACATATATTTCGTGCGAACCGTGAGAACGGCATCTAAAACCATTCAAATTCCAAATTTCTTTTTACACTTGTATTTATTACTAAAATTCCATCTCAAAAACACAAATTACGCGTAAAAATTCAAACGTATACGGAAATAATTTGTTTTTACACATGTGTAAATTTGCTGTTTATACATGTGTAAACTGTTTCATTTACACATGTATAAAAAGTTAATTTAAAGGTGTTTTTGCAAGAAAAGATGACTTATTTAGAAAGAAAATTCATTTATTAATGTTGTATTTTGATTATAATGGGATTTGTATTAAAAAAATTTGATTTTGATTGATTTTTGTACTTGTTCTCACGGTTCTCACAATATTTAGCGTTCTCAAGATAACCCTCCCCTATATATATATATATAAATCATATACTTTTTTTTGCCGGTTAGTTTAAAACAAAAAAAAATTAAATAAAAAAATTAAATAAATAAAAAAAACATTACATAATTAAATTACTTAAATAACCATTACATAATTACTTAAACAACCATTACATAATCCTAATTCCTAAATTACTTATTTAAACACTAGATAATTCCTAAATTACTTATTTAAACACTAGATAATGTTCTCCACTATGGAGAGTAGTTATCCCAGTCCTCGAGTGTGTAGTACTCGGGGGACACGGAACGTGAGCTATCCCGTCCATCGGATCTCGCATCCGAGGGAAAATAGCAGTACTCACGAAGAGGGGTAGGTTGGCTCCAGAGGCGTTCCTCCTCCTCAATTTCCCTGAGGGCTTCCAAGTCCTCCTCAGTTGGGGTAGTCTCGTGGTAGGGGGTGGGGGTAGTCTGGTGGTAGGGGTGGGGGTAGTCTGGTGATGGGGGTGGGGATAGCAGCAGTCCGGGAGGTGGGGGCCGACAACATTAGTCGGTCCATTTCACTAACAGCCATGACATAATCCATGGCCCAGACCATTTCCTCATCCGTGAAGTCATCATCGGCTTCAGGATGAGGAAAGGTTGGTTGTGCAGCAGCAGCAGGAGGGGGGGATATAACCAATGTTGTGGAGGAGGAGGAGGAAGAGGAGGTGAATGGTAGTCTCCAGGGGCGGCCCAGTCCCCGGACCCGGCGAGAGTACTGCCGGACATTAGACGGTCCGGCAGCTCCTGGTTGAAAACCGTCACCAAATTATTCATTGCTTTGAGGATGAGGAATAGGTGTGACTGAGAACTGGGTTAGGTGTTGTATTTATAGGGTTAGAAATATGACCATTTAGGGGGGGGGGGGACTTTGAAATTCAAAGTTTGAAATTTAAACGTTTGGGGGGGGGGGGGGGGGGGGGGATTGAAACTCAAACTGTTTGGAACAGTTCCCGTTTGATTTTCAAATTTTTAATATAATTTTTTATATTATTTTTTAATATTAATTATTTTTTTATTAGTTTAATATATTTTCGGTTTAAATTATTATTATTATTATTATTATTATTATTATTATTATTATTATTATTATTTTATTAATATATGAAAGTTTTTTTATAAAAAAAGGAAAAAGAAATGTCACATGTCACTCCCCCCCATAAGGGTCCTACAAGTGCCTCATGGCGATTCATCCCCCTCTTCCCCCCCCCCCCCCCCACTCCGAGTAGTCTAAGAATAAAGCTTGTGTCATTTGCCATTGTTTCGGGAGCAAGGCCCCCAAATGTGTCAAAAGCGAATGACACAAATACGTGTTGGTTTTCCAGACAAGCAGCTTTATGTTTGTCAACTTTCTTCGATTCAGCTTTTAAGATTGTCTGCCCTGCCACAAACCCCGAATCCCGAAGTCCCACCAAAGGAGACACCCCTGTGAGATCAACGCACGCGTGTTTGCTCTGCGCCCACCCAAACACAAGGACATCCGCTGGCCTTAGGGTGGACCGCCCCTCAAGTGGATCCGTCAAAAAGTTAACCGGGACTTCTTTTCTAGCTGAAATCACTGCTTTTTGTAAGACGTCCTATAAGACATCCCTGACTAGGTCACGTCTGTATTTACTTTTAAGTTTTAATAAACTAAATAAAACGGCGAAAACACCTGCCATTCGATCTTTTTCCACACGATGTTCAAATTTCACACCTATTAATCTACCTATATAATAAAAAAATGCCAGAAAAAAACGGGTAGAATTATTTAAAACATAACTTTAAATGAAATAAAAATAAATAAATAAACAAGTTGACTAAAATTTTCAACTTAAAGAGGTGGCATGTGAATTAAGGTTTTGTAGGTTGCAAGGCCCTGTGGTAGCTAAGGCACGTGATTATATTCGGAGCAATTAAATATACTCTCATCTCATGATATCTGCTTGCTTCTATCCATTACGCCTACCGATGACTTCACTAATCCTACTACACTACACCTTCTAAATATATTTTCATAAACATATGAACTATGAAGCACCAAAAATCTATTTAATTTATGTTGATTATTGTTCTTGATTTGTCATGTATATCGTGTTCTTAATTGGCACATTTTGAACCATTTGATATGACTTTTCTGTTATTAAAGATTACAATTTAATATAATTGTATACTTATCGTGTTATGGTAAGGATGGATTTAAAACTAAGACCAGCTAATATTTTTGTCTTTGGATGTATAGGAGGGGAAAATGCGTGTGGGTCTACCGAGGTTTTCCCTTATGGTGGGTTTGGGGGTTAGTGCTTTCATGGCAGTTGTGAATGCTTTAAAAGCTGCTTCGGGAAAGTGACCTAACATGAGAAAATGTGGCTTGACAACTAGCATGTGTTTATATAATTTGCATTTGATAGTTTTGGTTTTCTAGCGCAAAAGGTTCTAGAGTTACTTAGCTAAGTCCAATGGGTTATGCATAGTAAATTAGTAATGTTATGACCAAAAGATCAATTAATGCATAGTAATGTTATGATCGAAAATTGAGTCCGGCCTCCGCCGATTTGATCTTCAAGCAATGTAACAGTGCATTCCTCAATATATGAAAACTTAACCTTACTTAGGCACCCCAAATATGTTACTCATCGTTGAATTGTTGACGCTCTTTGGTGATCCGATGTCCCAGTCTATGGATGGTGTTAAAACCTTAGGGGAATAGTTCAATGTCCCGACATGGGTTTAGACCAACTGATCCAACAAGTCACTAAAAACGACTATAATCCTTAAGACACACTTGGGCGCAAAATATGCGGCAAAACTATGAACCGGGCATGTGAATTAGAGGGACCGGAAACGAAAGTGATAAAGAAGGAGGGCTAAAATGACATTAATAGATCGGGCCACTTTTGGGTGAGGTTTGTGTCCGGTTTAACTGGGAGTCCATCCATATCCATGTGCCACAACACAAGGCTTTCCCTTTATTCCCTTTGTTTTCTGGTCGGTTGAGCCCACTACAATAATCATGGCCCATTCACACATCACATGTATGTACCTACCGCATATATGATTGTACCTCACTTTTGTCGCTTCCTCTCTTCCTACTACAAAAGTTCATTTAATATTTAACAACATTGGATTTTTTTTTTGGGTAATAAAATGCAATGTTTTTGCTTTTCTATTATTGACACATGCATACGTGTTTTTGGCGTGTATCTATAACATTGAATTAGTGATTTGTATTTGTGGGTTTGTCCTTTGCTAGGTCACTTGTCGATAGTCATCCATCTCCTTAATTTTATCAAAAAAGAATAATATAAAGATGATCCAAACACACTAAATTTCAAATAAGACGACGATCTTTGTCGGTAAAAGAACATAGGCAATCATCAACACCTACCTTCATATTTTGAAAATAATTTTAAAATCACTGTAGAATTTTAGTGGTACTTTTAAAATAGAAATAAAGACGGGTATGCTTTGTTTTCTTTTCTTGTATAAACATGTAAAAACCGTACATAAAAACAGACCGATAACATTTGTAAAATAGTCAAAGAGCCATCAAGTCGTTTAAGTTGAAACGTCACAACAATTTGTGAAAGAGTATTGTCATTTGCAATTATTCGATTATATTAGAAATAACACCCTTGGTAAGAAACATGTTAAAAAAAAGTTTTACACTGACCATGCCAAAGATATCGTCAACGGGCGATGCTCCCTTGGAACCGTATGGTCCACCCAAGGTTCCTAGGTGCCGATACACAAAATAGTCTTAAACAAGCATGTACTATACACCTCTTACCTTATAATCTTATATCGATGTTTATTATAATTTCACTTTCTTTCATTCTAGTATTCATTCGAGGTAGGAAAGCTTTCTAGAACAATGGGCTCACAATAAGCTAGTACAATTTCATTCGCATAAGTTGGTAGTTGGTAGTTGGAAAGTAGTTGAAAAAGAATGTATCTTTCAAACTTCATATACACATAATTATTTTTATATATCATCATCATACTCAGTTAATCCCACCTATAGCAAAGCTAAGATAGGGTCTGAGAAGGGTAAGATGTAGACAGCCTACCTCTACCCCTAAGAATAGAGAGGCTGCTTTCAGTGAGACCCCCGGCTCGATGTGGTTTGGTATCAAATCTTAGAGATAAGGCACAAAACACTTAGCAACCGGGACAAACCTGATCGGTGCATGTACCCCTTTGTCTTTTGGCTATCCACGCCACCGCACCACATGATGCATGATTAACCGTCCGTCGTTTTTAACGTTATTTTCACGAAATTAGTAAAATAACGTTAAAACTAGTGCAAGTGTATAATTAGACAATTAGTAATTATGGCTTTATGTTCACCATGATAATATCTTCTCTTTGAACTACATTGCGTTTAAAATAAAATTAAAGTGAATGACATTAATTATAAAAGTAGTGTGTTTGAAATGGAATTTGAAATAAGTAAATGTCACCTGTAGGTGGGTGTACAAAGTATTTATAAGTAAAAAAACACAGAGATTTTACTCTGCTCATATACACACAACTACAGAAGGTGGGTACAAAATTTGGTTCGAATGGCTTGGTAAATCCGAACTTGTGTATGTCAAGACATGCCCACAAATGTCAAATGTCAAGTTTTAACTCTTGGATTCACTCAGTCGGGTTTTGCTTTGACTTTTCTCATAAAAGTTTCGCAATAACGGAGGTCCTTGACATTGCTGGAGATGCTCTTATATACTATATGTTAGGTTAGAAACTCGTGTATTGTACACGCTATAGAAAATAGTGTTCCATCCTCCGTTCTTACAACTACCACATGATTTGGTGGAAACTAATCTGATTACAATGAAGAATAATGAGATACAAACCACTTTATCTGGCCAAAAGCCCCTTTCTTACTTTAAAAAACACTAGTTTATACCCCGGGAGCGTCCCGGGTTGAGAAATCTAAGTAAAGTGAATAAAATTAGAAGTATCTAAACTATAAAAATGGCATCTGCCAATATATGATTAATGAATATTATTATTATTATTATAAACAAATCTCTGCCATAAGTTATCATATTTTAATATAAAAAAAGGGTAATTGGGTTGGGTATCACCTAATCCCAGGCCCGACCCAAACCCACAATTTTTTTTAAACTAATTCCAAACCTGACACAATACCAGTCGGGTTACAAAAAATAGTCGTTTTTTTTCTCCGTTTTTTATATAGCATTATGGTACTCGTTGGAAAGATAATAAAACGCTTGTTAATTTTGTGTACTTTTTTTCTTTAAAAAATCTCGTATATGAAAGATATTAACATTTAAAAGTTATGAGAGGAAACATGAGAGAGAAAATAATAAAGTTTTAATATTTACATTTAGTAGATTAGGTATTTAATAGATTATGTTAAATCATATTTAAACCATATATATTTCTTTTTTTTAATTGGTCTAGAGTTGTCACATTACATCCTATGTGGCATCTCTCAAAAGAGAGATTACATAATATTATGACATGTCATTAAAAATGCTTTGGTTTATTATAGATATAGATATAGATAGATAGATATAGATTATTAAATTAAGTTGAAACAAGTAAACTGAATACAAACTAATGTATATTTCTGAATTCTGTGACTAACAAACATCTCGTCACTATTAACACAAACAGCATTACCTAAAACAGACTTTCACTCGTATAACACCACAAACAATTTCTTCATGGTCGATATGTGTTCTCATAAGGATTTCCGGAACAATGGGTTCACCAGTAAACGGG
Organism: Ambrosia x helenae; assembly: GCA_030844895.1. Classification (NCBI taxonomy): domain Eukaryota; kingdom Viridiplantae; phylum Streptophyta; class Magnoliopsida; order Asterales; family Asteraceae; genus Ambrosia; species Ambrosia x helenae. The sequence continues at coordinate 115,585,098 of CM061233.1, forward strand.
TCAAATTTGTAAGGTTCACCAGTGTAAGGGTCAAATCTCATTTGGGGACGAGTAGGTGCAGCATCGCCACCTTTTACAAAAGCTGGTATTCGGTAGGGATCTTGTGCATGATTTGCATATGATATTGAAGATGAGACCGGGATTTGCTGTGATGGTTTGGGACTCATTTCCTCCATGTTTCCATAAGCTGTTGCCGGATTTGAATTTATTAGATATCGACTGTAAGAGGCAATGGAGGAAGAAGAAGTGGGTAATTCATGCAAGTGTAATGGACTTCTTTCATCTCTTCTAGTAACACCTGCATGACTTGGCTGACCATATTCTGAAATTAATGAAGAATAACGAGATGCATAACCATCCGACCTGTGCATTATAAACAATTCAATGAATGAAAGCAATAACTTAAGTCAGCTGAAAACAATTTATTTAGCCGAAGATTTGGATTTTATTTTATCATGTTTACATTATGAGAATTAATCTTCTATCATTATAATAATTAAATCAAATAGAAAAAAATGATTTTAAAAATGTTCTCAGACCCTATCTAGTATCTACATCAGAATGTTTTTTATACTGTAAACATTTCCTTTTTCGTGGATGCAAAAAAAATGTTAAGAGCATTTCCCTTTTGGGTAACGTTTAGATCAAACTTTGTTTTTGTAATTTGTAATATCCTTTAATGTTATAGGTAACATTTGTTTTGATTCAAGGGTATATGCCATCCATATCGAGTGGCAAATTAAGATATCTGGATAGTAATCATAAACTTTTGTCATGATTTGTAATCATATCATTAGTTACATGCTTACATTTAAGTCAAGACCTGGCAAACTTGGACCTTAGTTATTTTAGAAAAACAACACGTTTCAGTTTTTCAACAATAAAAATAAATTAGTAAAGTAAAATTAAAAACTGAAGAATCTAAAACTAGAAAGTGGAAAATGCGTTTGACCTGACGGTTCAGCCCACCTAACCCGATCAGTAGCCTATTTGACATGCTCTATTTAAAATGAACTGCTTTGACCCTAACCCATTTTAACATGTTACCCAACTCACCGTCTTGCATCATTCACTATGTTTGAACATTATAATTAGCATAGACTACAGTTAGTTTTATGTGCTACAACACCATTGTTTCCATGTGTGGAAAACTGGAGATTATGCTATTACATCACATGAGTTTATACAAGTATGGGTAGGAATATTATTTGATCATTGCTTGATTGACTATTGAATTAGGCTTTATTAAGCATTATTGGAAACGGTAACACTGGAAAACAAGCTGACTTTTGAGTTTACTTTTTTTTTTTTTAAATCCTTGTTGGGTCCTGTTAAATTTGCATAGGTCTTTTACACATATGACCTATCAACAAAAAAACTAAAGCTTTTCCTGTTTTATCAAATTGCTCCTTATAAATGTGAATTACAAAAACCAAATTGCTTTGAAAACAAGAAACAAACCTAGGCACACTTGGGTCAACAGGCAAGCCAACTGAGCCAAGAGAATCAAAAGCTGGAAGATGGGCCCTACCAGAGGGGCCCAAGCCCACTGGTTCCCTGACATTAGTGTCCCTTAATCTTGACATATTTAAAGGTAGTTCATTCAATCCAAATTTGTCCACCTGGTGCTGTATGCGAAATAAATATTATTTGCGTTGGAACTCTCGAAATGTGAGCCATAAAACCATGGAAGAATTTCACAAATAACCACTTAAAACTTTAAAATTTTGTATCCATCTTCCTAAGTTTATAGTATCAATTTTGCCTTTCAAAAAAGAACACTTTGAAAACTTAACACTAAGATGATTATCAATTAACAAATTCTATGACCAATTTACCCTTCTTCCCCAACAAACAAACAGAGTGCAAAGAAGAGCTCCACCTGCGTGCTCTCACTCTCAACGCATTAAAGAAGCTACTTTTGATTTAGGTTTATGCGCAGTTAATGACTTTGCTAGACTTTCCAAGTTTAAAGTTCAGTTTTGATAGAACTAGAGTAGGGGTCTGCTGACTGTTTATGTTTTTATCCTGTTTTTCTGCATCTTGCAGAAAGTGAATGAGGTAGTTTTGTAACTGATGTATTTGTTTTAGTAATAAATAGTTGTTCTAAAAAAATGGTTGGTGATTATTCAGTTGGGTTGGTAGAATAATGATGCAGTAGCATTTTTGTTTCTATAATTCATATTTGGTAGCTATTAATACAAGAGAGTAAACCATCTCAATATGAGAGCTTTGATGTTTTTGAAACATTAAACTAATTGAGAATTATACTTTGCAATCATGTAACTGGTTCTTATTTTGTTGCTTCTGCAACATGCAGAAGGGCATTTATATTCGTTGGACATTGATTTGTTTTTTTTTTTAATTGTTTTGGGGTTTTATAAATATGATGCTTTTAAAAATTAATTGTGCTCTATTACTGAGCAGTAAAACGGAACTTATTGGTGCAGAATGACTTTTAATGGAATAGATAATAGAGTTAGAAAATTGTGTTCCAGGGTTTTAAAATGGCATGTATGATATTTGAAAGGATATATACAAAATATTGAAGTTATAGGAGTGCAAATGTGTGTGTGTGTGTGTGTATGTGTGAAATTGTGCCTAAAACCCAAACTAAATGTGTACCTTTGAAATTAGTGAATTGAGATACGCTCCCTTGTCATGCTCTTCTGCTCCGGATAACATGAACTACAGAGAAAGATATAGCATAACTAATTTATTAAGAATTGAAAAGGTTTACTTGTGTATTATAGAGATATCAATATGTACAGATGTAGTTAACCTGATCAAGAACTAATATGGCTGTAGATTCAGGTAGTTCCGCTAGATTATTTAGGGATTCAACTTCGATCTGCAAAGGAACAAATAAAATGTCAAAAAGCCACAAGTAAACTTCCATAAGAATATTTTCCAAGAAAAAAGATGAAACAAAAAACTAGATCTGGGAATAACGTACATCATATCGAGTAGCAATACCAAGTCGTAAAATTCTAAGCAACCGATCTCTGACAGCCTCTGGTAACAGAAGAACAGCGGCTTCATGGGGATCAGCACCTACAGGTTCCTAAATAAAAGCAGAAAAAAATTATTAAAGTGTGACCAGATTTTTTTTATTTTTATTGAAAAAGGACCTTAATATCAATCTTATAAACCTTTTGAACGGTGTCTTCATGGTAGCCATTGAAAGAACTCAAGAATGGCTCATAAATTTGAGGTCTGTTATTTAAACTCTCACGGGTCTGAGTGATTTGGGTATCTTCATAAACCCTTTTCCTTTTCTTGTCCATGGGCCTTGCAACTTCAACCTATTCTCATATGCACAAGATTGGATAATCTGATCTCATATTCGTTTGTTTTTTTATGTAAATAACTTATTAAAAACCAATAGTTGCTTACAGTACCTGTAGCTTAAATGATGGACCGCCCTTTGGCCCTTGGACAATTTTTTCATTTAGTCCCCCTATAGCATTATCAAGGTGCTATTCATAAAAACAAAGTTAGAAATTACAATAACATCAAAAAGATTAGTATGTTAAACTAAACTGCATGCTAAATTTAAGTTTTTGCCACTTACTGATCTTTGAGCGAAATGAATAAATCCAACTGTAGAAGCGCCCTTGTTGTGTACCACCACTTTTTCTACCTGAAACACAAGCATGCAAACCTTTAAATTAATAATTTATGTACTTCACATTAAAAACAAAACATAAACCAAAGTATCTTTAACCTTCCCAAAGGGCCCAAAGACAAACTTCAAGTAGTTTTCATCAGTACTGGATGGTAGGTTTCTGACAAATGCTATTTTTATCTGAAAATTAAAAAAAAAATCGTAAATGTACATCAAATAATTTCGAAGAATCAGCGTGCTAAATTACTGAAATTAATTAACACCTTAGAAAGATCCTCTGGATCAGCTCCAGCCTCCTCCTCAGCCCACTTAACAGATGGATGCAAAGTACCACCAAGAACAAAATCTGGCATAGAACCAAACTTAAGTGCGCGTGCGGCAGCCTGATAATAAAAGTATAATACTATTAATTTGTTATCAGCAATTTTGAACTATTTGAAAAAACCTCAACCTTTAAATAAGTACCACATGATCTGCGGCTAGTCTAAACTGATTTTTAACTGGTTTAGAAGATGATAAGATGAGTAAACAGAGGACTTACAGCATGAGACGCAAATTTTACAAAACCAAAACCACGGTTCTTGAACTTTTTGTTAAGAGCCGCTTCACTACCACTAGGCTGTGCAAGATCAATGGAAACAATATCTGGAAAAACCTATAACCACCAAGAAAAAAGTTGGTGACGTGGCATTACGATCAGCAGAAGTTAGATGATAATTAAAAAGCAAAAGAGCTACATTTACCTGGCGAACAACCTTATTAAAATCATCAGCACTCCATCCTAAACAAAGAAGATAACTAAGATAAAGGGAACTAAAGACTTGAATCATTCACATTAACAGGATTATGAAGAGATTAAAACATACCTTTGTTAAGGTTCCCCAAAAAAAGTGTATCCTGTCCAGCTGATGGAAGAACACCAATCTTTTTCCCTTCTAGCTGAAACATACAAGTAAAAAAAGTGAACTTTCTACCTTTCTATATTCATTTCACTTGTCCTATTTAAATAGTATCTACATGTGGAAGAAGAGAAAAAGAACATATAAAATCTATAGACTTATTATACGGACTCAAAAGGTATCAAAAAATACGAAAGTATATGTAGAACAAATCAGAGAACTGTAATATGAACCTGAATTACACTTTGCTGGTGAGCATAACTTTTTTTCTTTTGAATTAATATTAACATAAGGTCATCACAATGTGATGGTCTGGTCATAAAGCTTTTAATGCTATAGATTAAAAAACACGTGACAGAAAATAAGTTCGTTTTACCAATTAACCGTAAATTTGGTTAAGATTATTCTTTACCATAGATCCATTTAACTGCTTCATAGCTCTGTCAGCAGCATCTTTTGTTGTAAAGCGTACAAAGCCGAAACCCTATGCATTTATGCACATAAACAGATATGTAAGCTTTAAGAAGCGTAAAACAGATAATGAGAAAAGAGAACTATTGGAAGACTATTGAACTAACCTTTAGGCTGCCGTTTTGATCCTTTATTAAGCGCACGTCCATGATTTCTCCACAAGTTGAAAAGACCTAAAAGAGACAAAAACAGAGGGTTGAGAGTTCGATATAGTTTAAACATCAAACGTCACACTATACCATACTGAGAAAGTATCTTTGTAGACAATGCAAGCATTGTGATGAGGGTGAGAGCAGAAATAAACTTGAATATACAACTTTGTAATCATATTGCATGCATACTCACATATAAGTTACACAGTCCAAATAACTAGAAGAACGCAGCAAGAAGTTATTTTAACCGACATAACTTATTCACGTGATGAGTATAAGAGATGGCTAACCTTATGAACCTTTTCTTCAGTTAGAGAACGGGCCAACCCACCAACAAAAACTTCCACACCTTTGCTTCCATCTGGTAAGCCAAACAAAAAGAAGATCCCACTTAATTAAACATGATACATAAAGTCTTTGGGAAATGTACATGAGACAATTAAGGGGAAGAATACTTTACGTGGGCCTATTTTCGTATTAATCCGACCTAACAAAAATGTCAAACAGTTTATTGCAGCTTTTTTAATTCCGATTAAGGTTTTAAATGATACGATCCATCCCACGTACTTCATGCACATCACACGGTTTAACTGGTTTTCCTTTGTTTCTATTAGGGATGAGATCGGTACCAGACCGTACCGATACCGAATTTCCGGAAAAGTGTGGACCGAATACCGTAGTACCGTACTGAATCTTTCGGTACGGTGCCGTTATTTGTTACTAAATGCTCTCTTTATACGGTACTAAATTATGATTTATGAACAAAACATAAGAAAATCTCTCCAAACGGGTGCCTCTATTCTTGGGAGATTGACCCATAGTTATCAAAAGCCATCGCCTTGACCGCCTAGGCGACCAATTTCCTAGAAGCCACTAGATCTCGCTTTTCCCTCCTAGATAAAAAAAAGCCACGGTCTGCTTTTTAAAACCTAGTCCCCTGACTAATATAATCGACCAATACTTACCAATTTATAGAGATATATATAAATCTCAATCAAATCTTTTTTTTTTAAATATATATGATTTTTAAAACACTTATAGATATTGAATTATTCTTCAATATATAAACACTTCAAGTCATTGATTTACCATCAACTGATTTTGTCTACTACATAGTTATCAAAGGCGTGTTAATCCTTTTAGCAGGTATGGCTAAATCAGAGTTTACATTTATATTATTTTATAAGGTAATTGTTATTTGTAATGGCTTGGTGATTTTTTTTTGCGCTTCTCACCTAGGCCACAGGCGGAGCCTAAGCGCCTTGAGTGCGCCTCACGCCTTTGATAACTACGGATTGACCATCTTGAATCGGTCTCTATCATTCAATATCAACTATAATTCATGCTTAAATTCCTCTCTTTCAAATAAATTTCGTTTCCAAATAATGCAAAATTGTCCACAAAAAGAAAAACATAATAACAAATCAGGTCAAACAAGCAGTGTCCTAATTCAGCTTCTAGTCATGATAAAAGTCAAGCAACCAGCAAGTGACAGGATTAAAAAAGGTAGAACTTACGATAATCAGTTGAATTATGATCCAATGAGTAGCTCATCTGCAACCAATAACAAAATTAATATTCTTTAAATTAAATCGAATAAACAACTGAAAATATAAAAAGGTTAATATGATGTTGCTCTAATTAATAACCTGGAAATATTATTCGAATCGGCGTGAAGATGAGGCAAAGAAAGATGTAGGTACGTAACTGTTAACCGTTAATGGATCGACCACAAGTATTGTGAATCTAATGATTTAAGATTTGGGATAGGGGTATGTAAGTATAGGTAGGGTTCTTGACTTTTGACTTTTTTTCTGTTTTATTTTAACAGATTTAACACTACGAGGACAGTTACGACTACCCAACAACTTAGCTATACCTATTAAATGTAGTTAACTACTGATTTGATCCCGTGGCGGTGCGGGTACATTGCAAATATCGAACGTCTTAGCCTAAACGGTATGTGACTCGTGGTTGTGTGCAGCAGGCCCGTTACAAGTATCGTCTTGATTAGTTCAAACGTTATGTCTTGTGCTAACCGTATGTAAATGCATGTCTCAACGTACTTAGTTCACAAAATTTAATTTGTATCTTGGATTTATACTAGCATGTACATATAAATCCACACGTAAAATGTTAGTGTTTTTTTCAAGTGAAGGAACGAAAGGGGTAAAGTTGAAACTTTTGAAACTGAGGAGGTTAACGACAAATTAGTTATTTAAAAAGGAAAGATATTAGCAAGAAAATAATGTGTTAAAATGTATATTATATATGGTAAAATTGGAACATTAGAAATCTGAGGGATTAAACCTTGACTTTTGCAAAGCAAATGGACTAAATTGCATTGTGGTGAAACTTTGAGTTAAAACGCAAAAGGAAAAACAAGGGGAGTAAAAATGCAAACTCTGAAAGTATATGGGGTGTCGGTGAAATGGAGCAGGGCAAAAAAGTTATTTCGCAAAGTTGAGAGGTTACACTTGTCATTATTTATTATTTATGGAGAATGACCAAGAATGTCATTTCACAAAGTGAAGGGGCGGGTTTGACAATTTTTGAGAAATTGGGGTTACTAGCGTAAAATCCAACGACATTTGTGTTTAAGATATAGATAATACCACAAGAATCTCCATGTTGGCAAATTAAGCCCACTAACTTTGTAAGTTGTAACTAAAATCATCACATTTCTCTGTTATTGCAACTTTCATATAAATTACTTGCGTTAGAAACTCAAGAATAAGAAAAACGTGCCTTTAAATTACCTGGAGTTGGTCAAAGTGGCTTGTCGAGTACTTTCGGGTAGTTGATACACCACCATCTCCTAATTTGAGTATTTGGGGTTATTTTGAGTTAATACATGAGGCAAAATCTTATTAGATATTAGTTTGACTCGCCACGCAACCATCATGAACACAAAGTTGATTTATGTTATTCTTAAAGACCAACAAGTGTTTAAAAAACTACCAGCTAACAAAGAGAAGAAAAAGACCATAAGGCCTTGAAAGCTGCTAACAAGAAACTACAAAAACTTCCAAGTTCCAACCTCTAGGAGCCCAAAATCCTTGCAAAACATATAAAAAAACACATAGTAACTTAAGAAAAACAGAAAAGATAAACATACAAATTCAACTCTAAAAGACTTGCAGCCTGAAACTGGTTCCTTATCTCCATAAATATGCAGAGCAACTATTATTGGAGCCATGAATTGCGGAACTTCAAAGCTTAACTTAAAAATTCATGAAACCATCTTATCTTATTATATAACTACTCTTCCTCTGCTGCATCTTTCTTCTTTTTCTTCTTCTTCTCACTTTTGCTCACTTCTTGACTATCTTCAGCGTCTTTACTTTTCTTCTTCTTCTTCTCGCTTTTGCTTGCTTCTTCCCCATTTTCAGCGTCTTTACTTTTCTTTTTCTTTTCGGATTTCTCCCCATCTCCATTCTCAGCTGCGTCCCCGTCTTTCTTCTTCTTTTTCTTCTTCTTCTCTGTACTCTCACCTTCCGCCTTTTCCTCTTCTGCTTCCACCTTCTTTTTCTTGGAAACCGGTGTTTCTGTAACTTCTGAATCTTCTAATTTACGTTTAACCCCTGCTGCATCACCACCTTCTTCATCATCCTTGTCTTTCTTCTTTTTCTTCTTCTTCTTCTCGCTGTCAACTTTGACAGGCTCCGCAGCTTCGTCCACAGTTTTTTCAGCTGCAGGTTCAGGTGCAGCAGCAAGGCTTGCAACCATAGAATCACCACCAGTAGGAAGCACAACATTCCTCACCCACTCAGCCGGTGTCTTCTCATTCGGTTTCCCATGCTTGCTCAGCTTCCCTTCAGATATCAGCTTCTTTTTCATCGAAGCCGTGGGACCCAACCCCCATTTCCTAGGATAAGTATCTCTGTCCATCACCACCCTCTTAATCTTCGCCACAACCCCGTGATCACAAGTAGCCATCACAGCAGTAGTCATCTCTGCTATACCCAACGCTATCGCCTCCCCTTTCGTCGTCATCAAAACCACTTCCTCCCCATTTTCAATATTGTTCTCGAACCTCAACAACCCCGGAATCATAAGCTTAGCACCGTAACAAATAGCATTCACAGCTGAATCCTTAACCACCAACCTCTTATAACTAGTCAACAACATCTCCAATGGCATAATCACTCGCCTCAGATAAGTCTCATCCCTATAATTATCATACATCCATTGGGCATCCATGACATCATGCATAGTGTTCATATTATCCTTCTCACCCATAATGCCAGACCTAACCCTCCTCAACTCCTGCATATGCCCACCCACACCCAAAATCAATCCCAAATGAACACACAAAGTCCTAACATACGTACCGGCCTCACACGAAATCCAAAACACAACCAAATGCTTCTCAGCATCATACTCCAACAACTTACTCTCATAAATAGTCCTAATCCTCAGCTGCCGCTTAACCGCGGAAATCAAAGGCGGTCGTTGAAAAACCGCCCCTGTTAACGTCTCCAGGGCCCGAGCTACTTTAGCAACATCAGGCACTGCAGAATGCAACCTTGCAACACAAACGTACTCTTTTCCAGCACCCTGTTGGGACTTAACTAACCTAGTGGCTCTATCAATGCAAACAATTAAATTACCAGTGACCTTCGGGTCGAGGGTGCCGCTGTGACCCGTTTTCTCGACCCGGAGGATGCGTTTGATCCAGGCAACAACTTCATGAGAGCTGGGGTTAGCAGGCTTATCGAGGTTAATAACACCGTACCTGATGTATTCAGCTAAAGGACGCTTGAGAGGAGAGTAACCTGAAGGGAGGGGAGTGTAGTGGCCGGTTCGTACGTTCAACCGGTCGTAGTTTTTTAAGAGGATGGGCCAGTCGGATGTGTCAATGGATGGTGTGAAGCTTTGTGGCTTGATTAGGAAATCGGTGGTGGTGGTGTCGTTGGTTGAGTCAGTGTCTTTGGACTTGGACTTCTTTTTCTTCTTGTCGGAACGTTGGATGTCGACGTCGGACATGGTGGCTGGTATGGCGTCTGTGGCGGTGGCTAGGGTTTTGTGGTAGAGGAGAAATGGGTTTAGGGTTTTGAGATGTTTTGTCACTTATTAAACGATGGTGAACTTATAGCAATTTATCTTGATTACCCTGGGAGGGTCTCGGGGTTAAAAAATCTAATATGACGTAATAACCTATTGTAAATGGCTCAAGTTAACTAACCACAAAATCTCTCAATCAATCACTGCATATTCATAGTATTCTAGTCAGTAATTACTCATACTCTCTAACCTATAACCTAATCAGTAACCAGTTAAACAATCACTTATGTAAGCTGCAACTATTTAAAAACTCATCAATCATCATATCTCTCTAATCTCTCATCAGAGTCAAAAACTCATCACATCTATCTAATCTCTCACATTCTAATGACTCCTATAATTCCTAGCCTAATAAACTAAACAATCACTTAAGTTGGAAGTTGTAACCATTAAAAAACTTATCACATGCATAACACTAATATATCCCGGGATTGTCCCGGGGTTGAAAAATATAACCATTCTAATAATACTAATACTAATAGTAATAATTATTACTCTTGTAATCTATTAATATATATAAAAGAATTGAACATTGCTGACGTGGCGTACAATGGTGCCTTCAACCTCGCCATGAAACTGCCACGTGACATCATAATTGAAAGATTTTAGTGTTTTTGAATTATTTTTTTAATTAAAAAAAAAGATAAACATAAAACATTACTAAAATTAAATTGAGTTATTTTAGGAAAAAATAATTTAAACAACAAATTTAAATTGTTCTCTCTTATGTTTCTTCCCATAATTTTTAAACGTTAATATCTTTTATATACGAGATTTTTTAAATAAAAAAATTACATCAAATTAACGAGCGTTTTATTATCTTTCCAACGAGTACCATAGTGCTATATAAAAAACGGAGAAAAAAACGACTATTTTTTTTGGGTTTCGTTCATACAAGAAAAAAAAACACAAAGTGTTCAGGTTATTCATTATCATGTTTTTTCTATTAAACCAGGTTCTTATTTACAATGTTGAAATTCAGTCCAATCGTTATGCTATCATTGGAATTTTTACTCTTCTAAATATGGATAGGTATACTTCATCAAGAGAAGCTAGAAGAAAGGATCGAACAACACTGCAACACATGGTGTCACCTTATAGCAAGGTTATTGCTGACGTGGCGTGCAATGGTGCCTTCAACCTCTCCATGAAACTACCACGTGACATAATAATTGAAAGATTTTAGTATTTTTTAATTTTTTCGTTATTTAAAATTTAAATATATGAGTTTTAAAGATGTGAATTTGGTAACATCTTTATTTTCGAAAAAAAAAGGAAATATTGACCGAGTAATCTTCGTTGGTATTTGTTTTATTTTTTGATTTGAGAGTATATTTATTTACCTTCCTTCCTTCAGTTTGATACAATATCCCCGTTAACGCTTTGTTTCCCTCGTCTGTTTGGCGGCATCCTCTGAAGTTGATCGATCCTTCCAATCCAAACCCTAATCAAGTCACATGGATTGCATGACCGAAGGCGAAGACGATTATTCGTATTATTCTTATTCCTCTGATCATGACTCTCTCCACGATGCCCTTCACGACTAACATCTTGATTCTCTCTCCCGCCCCTCTTTATCTAAAGTATCATACATTCCGATTATTATTATTATTATTATTATATCTTTTTGTTTTTATTAGTATTTTCTTGCTTTGAAGTTTGTGCCCACTACAGATTCATGCTTCTTTTTTTCCGATCGCAGACTCGCAGTATTATTGTTTATATCTGTCTTTTAAGAGATTTAGTTTCAGATGAGTTGAGATCTGAAGGATTAGTTTAGTAAGTGTAATGATGATTTAAAGTAGACTTAGATCGCTATTTGATCCTTTTAATTGTTTGGAAGATAATCATGCCGATTTAATTGGATGTTGTATGATTGATATGCACATATTAGGTTATTAAGAAGGTGAAGTAAAATATTAGGGAGTGGTTAATAAATTTTGGATATTTGAAGGTTAAGGTTAATATCAAGGATAATAATTAGAGTAGAATTCGATCACAATTACTGACTCACATAAGTACAGGTGAGTTGAGATCTAGAGGATTAGTTCACTAACTGTAATGATCTGGAAACTTTATGTGATGGTTTTTATGGTTTGGAAGATAACAGGTTGATTTAATTTCATGTTATATACTTATATGATTGATTTGAACATATTAGGTTATTAAGAGGGTGCAATATATTCGGGATTATTTAAGAATTCTTGGATTTGTGAAGGTTTAGGTTAATATTAGGGATGAATGGATCAATTGTAGTAGAATAGAATTAGATGCGATTTTGTCCTTTGAACATGTTCAATTTTAATTAATAATATTGGTGAGTCGAGCTCGTGCCGAGCTTTTACTCATTTAAGCTATTGAAGCGAGCTCTAAAAGAGCTTTTAGGCCATTTAAAATTATTTTTAAATTAGCTCAAGTCGAGCCGAGCTCGAGCTTTTAGGTTTTACTTTCGAGTTGAGCTCGAGCTCAGAATAGTAGGCTTGAACCGAAGCGATGCCTTCATTTTCATCATCTTATTGTTTTTATATTCACGTAGATATGTGGTTATTTTGCCTAAAAAACTACTATTAACACTTATCTTACATTAGAAAATATTCTATGATGGTTTGATAGAAGAACACTAAAACATTCAACCCCGGGACCTTCCCGGGGTAATCAGCTAGTTAAATAAATAAAAAAATAACCTTGCTATAAGGTGACACCATGTGTTGCAGTGTTGCTCGTTGGAAAGATAATAAAACGATCGTTAATTTGGTGTAATTTTTTTCTTTAAAAAATCTCGTATATAAAAGATACTAACGTTTAAAAATGATGGGAGGAAACATTAGAGAGAAAAATCTAAATTTGTTTTTAAATTTTTAAAGAGATTAGGGTTAGATAAGTGTAGAAGAATGGATGAAAACAAAATTAAAAAATAAATTAAAAACTCTCACCTCAAAATGCCACGTGGCACATTAAAAAAAGGGTTGAGGCCTCCATTAAATGTCACTCAAAATAGTCCTAATCCTCAGCTTGAAGGGTAGCCTTAATTGTCCTTCTCTTCCCTTTATCTCTAAAAGTTGCCTAGGATTTAAGGCTCTACATGTTAACAAAACCAACATTAAGACTAAATTTCATCATCAAGTAAACACAACAAACCATACAAAGGCCTTAAAAGTTTAAATGAATAAATGTACATGCACTAAACGAGTCATTGTAAAAGACATATATACATTGCTACTTTATAGAATAAAATCATTCGAGTTCGTGCCTTGCTAGAAACAAGTTTGATATAATTTAAGTCGTTAAACATAAAGTATTTGTTAGATGCTATATGTATATTGATATTTTTATAACTTAATTGTTGTTGCTATACATAACATAAACATCTATGTAATATGTAGATTTATGATTAAATACATAGTGAAATAAAAATGAAGTCGTAGTAAAAGTATTAAACGGAGTCTGATTGAACTCATTCAAGCGGCATTGAAACCCTCTCATCGAACCTTACGATCTTAGTTTTTAGGTTTTTGATTTTTTTCAATCTTTATCTTGTAGTTTTTAGATTTTGTGCTATATCATCGTATCTTTTATGTTGCAATGTATATTTTTTTTATTTTCGTCATTGTATAATTTCTGAATTTATTGTGTCTTTTTTTCTCGACATTGTGTTATATTCTATGACTCATTGTGTTATATTTCATGATCCGTTGCGATTTTTATATTTTCTAACAATTCTTATTTTTTTTACGTTACACTCCTGGTGAAATGCAAAGACTATCTATAAAGTTCACCCACCTATTATATAAAAATCTCAAAACCCTAAACCCTTTCTCTATCTTCCCAAAACCCTAGCCACCCCTGCCTCCGCCACCGAATCGCCACAACTGTAACCATGTCCGACGTCGACATCCACCGTTCCGATAAGAAGAAAAAGAAGTCCAAGTCCAAAGACGCCGACTCAACCAACGACACCACCACCACCGATTACCTAATCAAACCACAAAGCTTCACACCATCCATTGACACATCCGACTGGCCCATCCTTCTAAAGAACTACGACCGGTTGAACGTACGAACCGGCCACTACACTCCCCTCCCTTCAGGTTACTCTCCTCTCAAGCGTCCTTTAGCTGAATACATCAGGTACGGTGTTATTAATCTCGATAAGCCTGCTAACCCCAGCTCTCATGAAGTTGTTGCCTGGATCAAACGCATCCTCCGGGTCGAGAAAACGGGTCACAGCGGCACCCTCGACCCGAAAGTTACTGGTAATTTGATTGTTTGCATTGATAGAGCCACTAGGTTAGTTAAATCTCAACAGGGTGCTGGAAAAGAGTATGTTTGTGTTGCTAGGTTGCATTCTGCAGTGCCTGATGTTGCTAAAGTAGCCCGGGCGCTGGAGACGTTAACCGGGGCGGTATTTCAACGACCGCCTTTGATTTCCGCGGTTAAGCGGCAGCTGAGGATTAGGACTATTTATGAGAGTAAGTTGTTGGAGTATGATGCTGAGAAGCATTTGGTTGTGTTTTGGATTTCGTGTGAGGCGGGTACGTATGTCAGGACTCTGTGTGTTCATTTGGGATTGATTTTGGGTGTGGGTGGGCATATGCAGGAGTTGAGGAGGGTTAGGTCTGGTATTATGGGTGAGAAGGATAATATGAACACTATGCATGATGTTATGGATGCCCAATGGATGTATGATAATTATAGGGATGAGACTTATTTGAGGCGGGTGATTATGCCATTGGAGATGTTGTTGACTAGTTATAAGAGGTTGGTGGTTAAGGATTCAGCTGTGAATGCTATTTGTTACGGTGCTAAGCTTATGATTCCGGGGTTGTTGAGGTTTGAGAATAATATTGAAAATGGGGAGGAGGTGGTTTTGATGACGACGAAAGGGGAGGCGATAGCGTTGGGTATAGCGGAGATGACTACTGCTGTGATGGCTACTTGTGATCACGGGGTTGTGGCGAAGATTAAGAGGGTGGTGATGGATAGAGATACTTATCCTAGGAAATGGGGGTTGGGTCCCACGGCTTCAATGAAAAAGAAGCTGATATCTGAAGGGAAGCTGAGCAAGCATGGGAAACCGAATGAGAAGACACCGGCTGAGTGGGTGAGGAACGTTGTGCTTCCTACTGGTGGTGATTCGATGGTTGCAAGCCTTGCTGCTGCACCTGAACCTGCAGCTGAAAAAGCTGTGGAGGAAGCTGCGGAGACTGTGAAAGTTGACAGCGAGAAGAAGAAGAAGAAAAAGAAGAAAGACAAGGATGATGAAGAAGGTGGTGATGCAGCAGGGGTTAAACGTAAATTAGAAGATTCAGAAGTTACAGAAACACCGGTTACCAAGAAAAAGAAGGTGGAAGCAGAAGAGGAAAAGGCGGAAGGTGAGAGTACAGAGAAGAAGAAGAAAAAGAAGAAGAAAGACGGGGATGCAGCTGAGAATGGAGATGGGGAAAAATCCGAAAAGAAAAAGAAAAGTAAAGACGCTGAAAATGGGGAAGAAGCAAGCAAAAGCGAGAAGAAGAAGAAGAAAAGTAAAGACGCTGAAGATGGTCAAGAAGTGAGCAAAAGTGAGAAGAAGAAGAAAAAGAAGAAAGATGCAGCAGAGGAAGAGTAGTTATATAATGGTTTCATGAATTTTTAAGTTGAGCTTTGAAGTTCCTCAATTCGTGGCTCCAATAATAGTTGCTGGCATATTTCTGGAGATAAGGAACCAGTTTCAGGCTGCAAATCTTTTAGAGTTGAACTTCTATGTTTATCTTTTCTGTTTTTCTTAAGTTACTATGTGTTTTTTTATATGTTTTGTATGGATTTTGGGCTCCTAGAGTTTTGAAGTTTTTGTAGTTTCTTGTTAGCAGCTTCTAAGGCATCTTGTTTCTTTATTTACGAGTTAAGATTTGTCTCAACCTTGGCATGTTGGGTGGTGTTTCTCTGTCTCTGGATATCGTCGCCCTATCACTTGTATGTGTGGTGTATCTGTATCACAAACAAGCTATAGATCTACATCTTTTGTTCTTTTCCTACCGTTCAAATTAAATTCTAAATTATCTTCCCGTACGTACCATGATTTATTGTCATTTGGTTACCATGATTCCTGTCATTTGGAATTTGAACCGAAGCCATCCGTTTCGACTCCTGCTTCTACATTCATATCACCCGGATAAAAAAATAAAATCAATAATAAACTCGTTCCATTTCAAAGTTTCAGGACAAATTGTTTGTTTCATGATTGGAAGAGCCATAGAGATCCAGTTAACCCTGATACCGGCAGCCTCAATCCGATAGAGAATTTACAAGCTACCCGAATTAAATCAAGTGGCGTATATGTATCTTGGTTTGGTTCTAGAGTTGCTCTGTGAAGTTGTTCGAATGGTTTGGTTCAGTAGCTAGTTTTATTGGGTCCCTGATCATCCGTTTACCGCACCCGACGACTCACCATTCCGACCACATCCATGTTTTGATTCACAAAGCCCACAAAATGGGCAAACTAGTCGATTGGATTTGTTTGCTCATCCACATTCCCACATCAGTTTCTTTATATTTTCCATTATTCATTTTATTTCTATGTTATTTAATTTAGTAGTAGCATAACATGGGTAGTTTTACTCGGTAAACAACTCTTGTAATTTATATATATGTAATTCGATAGAATGATACAGAAATTCAGTGAGTTTTGATAATGAAAAATGTGTGTTAGTTTATCTTATTGGATTATGAGTTAAGTAAATTTGTTTATGCTAGCTTAACCGTGGCACTTTGAGTGGTGTTCTTAGACACGACTCTCTAATCGTAGTTGTGATTTGTATCTCCGGATCGTTGCCCTATTGTTTGTTTGTGTGGTGTATCCATATCACAAGCGAGCCATATCTACCGTCTTGGTTTAAAAAAGCGCGCCTCAGGCACGCTTTAAGCGTTTGAGGCGCGAGGCTCCAAGAAAAACGCTTTTTTTTGTCAAAAAGCGCTGAACTACATGAAGCGCCGCCTCGGGCGCTTGAGGCGCGCGCTACAGTAGCGCTACAGTAGCGCCTCAGCCAAAAAAACGTTTTAAAGTGCTTTATTTGGCCCGCTACAGTAGTGCCTCGTCGTTTTTATGTTTTGAATATGCTTTTTAAGTGTTCAAGTGTGTTTTATAATCATGTTTTTGTGCTCATGATTGATTAACATGTAGAAAATGTCATATTGACATATATAAATATTTTTTTATAATTTTTTTAATGCTATACGTGAAGCTCTCGCCTCGCGCTTTAAGCCCCGCGCTTCGGATTTTGGACCCAAAACGCCTCGGAGCGCCTCGCGCGTTTTTAAACCAAGTCTACCGTTCCAATTAAATTCTTGTTGTAAAATTAACACCATAACAGAAACAATCGAACACAATTGACAAACGATTAACAAGTTTATTGACTATCGAATGATTACAGAAAAGGAATTGGAATGAAAACGGTTACAGATGATTACCCCTAATTGAAGACCTAACCTGACTTTTATAAGCCCTAATATGTACTTAACGAACTTCTAACAGACTACTTTCTAAGTTGTCACAAATAGTCTTTCAAGTTCAGGACTTTATTACAAACAGAACAAACTAGATAGATAATAACACTGAATAAACTTTGGGATATTGGCAGAAACAACCCCTGGACTTTATCACACCAGATTCTGCACTTGACTTTGTTGTTTGACTCGTGATTTTGACTCATTATTCCAACAATTCTAACTTATCTCCCCCGTCATCTACCGTTCCTATCACCTAATTAAATCTATATATTGTTGTACCTTACGATTCGGCGTTCTGGGGCCTGGGCCACGTGACTTGGCCCACTTTTATAAACGGAGTTGATATTGTTAGTCAACGAAACAACATCCACACCCTAATTCTCTTTGGAATTGTTTGTTTAGCTTCGAGACATTTCATTTCCCTCTAAATCGTCCGGCGACACCTTATCTTGATAAGGTTTAACAGTCATATCCTAGATATTTGTAACAATTTCTTGAAGAAAAAAACCGATGTGCTTGCAAATTGAAACAAAAATGTTGGATTTTTTTAACTACCAAGATTTTTACATAATTCAATGACTATACTAATGTACAAGAACTGAAATCACCTTTTCCAAGTAAGAATAGTCAAGAAGAACCACACTCGCATCAAACACTCGACAGGCACAAGCTTAATGTAATGAAGGAGGGAGTAGACTAGTAGAGTCCCTTAGTGACCACCACCATGCGTCTTCTTTTGCTGAGGGTTATAAATCTTTGGCTGTTTGGGCATAGTTGGTTGCTTTTCTGACCTTAAAAAAAAAAAAAAAAAAAAAAAAAAACCGAGTTATGCCACACCATTCATTGTATTTGACTTCATCTTGCCAAACATAGGGCTGACAAATCGTGTCTTAGCAGGTTTAACAAGTCTCCGACGACGCGAACAACAAAAGTTCTAAACATGAACATGACTCATTTAACTACTTTATATCCCATGTTTATAACACAGTCATACATTTTATGTACCAAAAAAGAGAAATAATGAATCTTTGCTTCTTAATTCTAATTATTTAAAAAAAAAAGTAAAAAATTACATAGTGTATTTTTCAGTTAACAGGTCTAATCGTGTCTTAAACAGGTTACCCATTGCCAGCCCTAGCCAAACATCACATTTAGCAAAGGATCCACTAATTTGGATTAAAAGGAAAGTTTTGTAGTATGTCCATATAGCCCGTTCCTTTTCGCAGTCTATTACTCTATTTGCATTTTCATAAACATTTTATGAGGTGTGATTGTCTAAATGTAATAGTAATATACCTTTTTGGGACAAAAGGTCTATCGAAATAGGGCATTGGTTGAGCCTTTGGCACAAGCTCCTTTCTCAATCTCTTTAATTCTTCCTCTTCTGCTAACTATACACAAGCACACATATGACATGTCATTCAAACAATGCAAAGCAATATAAAGGTAAAAAATATAGCTTTTATATGTTAAATTTCTACCTTCTGTTGTTTTTTCGTTTTCAAGTTTAAATTGCTCAATGAATGAAAGCTTTTCTTGCACCTGACATCAACCATTTAGTCAAAATTAAAGTCTCCATAGATTTAGTCAGTTCACTTTAGTCATCTGGTTAAGTATGATACCTGATGGTCAAATTCAGCACGCTCAACGGCCCTCATGTCACTATGTAGGACTAAATCAACCGGTCTAGTAATTTCTTTAACTGGAGGTCTTGCCAGATTCTGAAATTACTCAAACATGAGTTAAAAGGGTTTGTTTATACCTTAATACAAAGTCTTAATAAGAAAATGATATTGTAAAACTTCACCTCTGGTTCATCTGTTGTCCAAGGGAGACCTTGTGCAACACGAATTCTCTGCTTCTCCTGCTCAATCATCATCTCTTGCATCTTCTTTAGGAACTCTTCTTGCTTTGATTTTCCTCTTTGCTGTAGGCAAAAAATGGAAAATTACTACAAAAACATCTTTCCTGTTCGATAGTCATAACAGTCGATGTTTAAAAGCCAGTAATTTGAGTTCAACTATCTAGCATGATCAACTTACAATCTTACAGGATAAAAGTACATTATAATAAATCTCTTTATTCATAACAGTATTGTAGAACTCGCTAGGCGCTAGTCGGTCGGTGGGGTAACGACTAGGGATTAATCAGGATTTATCGGATTGGATTTTTGTATATATTTTTTTCAAATTTATACATATATAATGCTAATTTTATACCTTATATGTATAAATTTAGAAGTTTAGAGGCGAGATATAAACCAGTGAATATGGATGGGGGGTTAAATATTAAAATACCTAAACTTAAATAACCCTAATCACCTCCATCGTTCACCATATCCCGTTTTTCATCCCCATTCCTTCTTTCATCGTAAGGAACCATCAGACACAACTAGGGTTCATGGAGTTTCATTGATTTTGCTTCTAAATCATGAATTATCATCCAATTTTGAGGTAAGAACTTGTTATTTGATCGATTTGCTTCAGTTTTGACCCGTTCGAATTCATTTTTTACCTAATTTTTAGTTTTTTTAGTCCGACTAGGGCCAATTTAGTCCAACTAATCGGTGATGAATCGCGACACCACTTAATTGAGTGATTAGCCCAAAATTAATCAGTAAAGTGAGGACTAGCGATTAATCGGGATTTTTACAACCTTGATTCATAACTAATAACAAGATAAAATAGTCATAACTAATAACATCTTTCTTGTTTGATCGTCGTAATTCAGGTTCAACTATCTAGCATGATCAACTTAATATACTACAGGTTAAAAGTTGTATCCAAAGAGTTAAGAGCTTATAGCAATCTAAATCTCTTCATTCAAAACTATTAGCAAGATAAATAGTCGTAACTCGTAACTGATCAGAAAACTAACCTCAGTTTTGAGCTTAAAGGGTTGTTGAGGAGTAGCCTTAACTGTCCTTCTCTTCCCTTTACCTCTAAAAGTTGCAGAGGATTCAGAGCTCTACATGATTAACAAAACCAATATCAAGACTCAATATCATCATCAAAGTAAACAAAACAAACCAACAAAGCTAACATACATTTCGTCTGCTCCGTCTCCCACCACCAGAATTCCTGTTTGAAACACTAAAAACCAAACAACCACAACTCATTCAGAATCATATCTAAACACCAATAAATCAAATCAGTGAAAATTTAAAGAACTCCAACCTTGGCTTACTATGATCACTACCCGACGAACAACAAGAGCTACGCGAATCCAATCCCAAACTCTCCGGCGTAAGCAAAACATCCACAGAACAGAATTCAGTCACCGCCACCTTCGGTCTCAATCCAGGCAGCTCCCATTTCATCACCTTCACACTTCCATCTCCACTTTCTTCATCCGAGTTCTTCGCTTTCGTTATCGTCAACGCATTCTCAAACGCCTTCACCAAATGCAACACTCTCCCCATCCCTGCATCAGGAACACTCTCCCTAGCCACCTCCAACACCTTATCCCTCCTCCTCTTCACCAATGCACTCTTTTCATCAAACTCGGTTTCCGAATCACAGTTTTCGATTAAATTCTCCTTCTGTTCATCTTCAATTACATTCCCAGTCTTTTTAAACTCATCTTGTGAAACCCTAAGACTCTCATAAGCAGAATTAACAGATTTCTCTCTCTTTGAATTCTTCTTTGCCACTACAAACTTCCTGTCACGGATTTTGTTCCTCAGAGAAGGTGACGTCACCACCGATGATTTAATAACAGGTTTGGTGGCTGATTTAGGGTTTGTTAGTTTTGTGTTGGAATGTTCTGGAAGCTTCGATTTAGTATGTGAGGGTTTTGGTTTCGACGGCGTTAGTGGTAGGGTTCCGGCGGTATGCCGTTCCATATCTGATGGAATATTCGCCGGAATAAATGGAAAAAAGGTTTGTTGTAAAGTAAGAATATAAAGGAATAAATGATGGGAGTTTGTTCGTTAGATGATGGAGGACTGGATTAATATTAAGGAATGTAAGATATAAACGTTGAAGAAGCGCTCTTTATAACGGCTATTTTTTTTACGGGTCGGGTGGTTGATCGGGAATGTTGGTTGGTACAAACCGGAAAGGCAGCTTGCTTTGTTGTAAGATAACGATAAATAATAATAAAAAATATATTGTTAAAGATTCGGGTATTACTCGGATTAAATAAATATAATATAATCGGTTAATTTACGCAGTTGTCATTTGTCAAAATATTTATTTATAGAGAAAGTTTATTGTATAAAGTGTAAGAAGGAACACCAGTCGTACAAGTGGAAGCGGTTACCATGATTATCTCGTATTTAATTTTCCAGCATTGAAGGTATAATAGACTTTTTCCTTATGTTCTACTAGCTGATTACCCCGGGAGGGTCCCGGGGTTGAAAAATCTAATTTTACGTATTGCAAATGGCTCAAGTTAACTAACCACAAAATCTCTCAATCATTGCATGTTCATAATATTCTAATCAGTAATAACTCATATTCCCTAATCTAAAACCTAACCAGTAATCATGTAAAGAATCACTTATGTAAGTTGCAACTATTCAAAAACTCATCACATCTCTCTAATTTCTCATATTCTAATGGCTCTTATAATTCCTAACCTAATCAACTAAACAAACACTTAAGTTGGAAGTTGTAACCATTGCATCTCATTATGCCACGTGGCATAATCAAGAGATGGTTGAGGCCACAATTGAACGCCACGTCACCAACTATCAATTCTTCCCTGGAGCGTCCCGGGGTTGAAAAATATAACCATTCTAATAATATTAATACTAATAGTAATAATTATTACTCTTGTAATTAAATAAATAAAAAAATAACCTTGCTATAAGGTGACACCATGTGTTGCAGTGTTGCGCGATTCTTTCTCCTAGCTTCTGTTGATGAAGTATACCTAGTAAAATTCCAATGATAACATGGCAATTGGGCTGATTTTCAACATCGTAGATAAGAACCTAGTTTAAAAGAAAAAACATGATTAATGAATAACATGAACATTGTGTGTATTTTTTTCCTGTATGAACGAAAAGTGTTTAGCAATTCATGTGTGGTACCATTTGCAATTATGTAATAAGTAATATCCGTTCAAAATCAACCCTATGAAAAGAAAGGAAATATATATATATATATATATATATATATATATATATAGTATGCGCTAGTAGTAATGCAATACATAGCAATGACAAGGACTCTCAACAGAGTCACAGGGGTATATACCATAGTACTATTCATTGAAATGCCAGGCCGCCCAGCGGTTAATGATTTTGACAAGTTATAGACACACAAATTAACATAAAGCAAACATACATGAGAATTGCATTTAGTAAAAGAAATAGAAACTTGATAGTAAGTACATGAGTCACCCCAAAATAGTAAAACAGTAAAAAGGGGAAAGATATACTCACATTGATTGTGATGATAAAGTCGCAAGAAATCAACGAGACTTAGTGAATTATGCTTGAACTTTAATTAGCTCACAGACACAAATGAAGCAAACGGAAGCCTACTGTTTAATTAGTTATATCCCACGTTAGGCTTACACAATTTTAATTACATTGTTTTTATAGGGGTTTTCCGGCGACAACAACGACCACTTTCAAAATATTAATACGTTTTAATTTTTTTTTTCATATTTAACTTATAGTAAATACGTATCTAAATTCACATCTACTATCTATTAGTGGTTAACAAAGAATTTGTAAATAAATTAATTTAACTATGGTTTTATTCAAATAACGATTTTTTTTTTCATAATAACAAGTTGTTAAGATGAATCTTTGTCAAAGCCTTTGTGTAACGAAGATCGATAACTATTTTAGCGTTTTTTTTTCTAGAAGAAAATATTAAAGCTAATAGAATAATTAGATATTAGACCAAATCAACCATGGCTTAGTTACTAAAAACGAAAATAAATCTTCAAACTGATTTCTTTCAAAAACACTTAATAATATATAGTCGCCGGGTAATCAATATAATAAACCAATTATATTTAAATTAGCAATGCATAATATTTTCAAGGAGTTAGTTTAGAATACCTGCATGGTGAATTAATTGAAAGATTGAATGTCCACAGAGATTGTCGGTACCGAAATTGAGGGTTAGATTTACTTGAATGTCGGACAACAACATAACATCTACATGTGGCTGGGTTCAAAGATGGAGTTTCGCTTGGCGAAAATAATATGGATAAGTTGTATTCAGGGGGAGTGGACTAACATATAGGTTTAGTAGCTTACGTTAAAGAAATATACTCATTCGTCAAGATGCGGTGTAACTGGGGTTGCTTCACGACGGGTGTTGGTAATGATTTCATTTTTTTTTTATCAAACCAGAGATATAATCAAAAGAGGTGGATGAAACATTTTATTGTGGGTGTCTCTGAGAGAAAAATATGTGTCAATAGTCCATGTATATATACTTGTGTATACAAATAGATAGGTTACAAAAGGCAACTCTAATGGTTGACTAAGCCCAAAAAGAATTCATGCTAATTTGTGGACGGTTACATAAGCTAAGAGTCTACCAAAATTAAGGATATCATTTATTTATTTAATTTGATTTGCAAAACTATCGGTTACATGAGTTATGGCAATTTATTTTGAAATATTAATATCACCTAACATAAAGATGTTGAATTGATATTGGTACATACTTTCCATAGCCTCACAAAGTGTTTTTTTTTATTAAATTCGAAAACGTCAAAACTTTCAGGGACTATAATGAAAATATTTAAAGGGATATTATTGTCATTTACATGAAAGACGAGGTTGACGAATGTCACAGTCTCCCCTACTTTAAAAAAAATTTCGTCTCGAAATTTCTTTCAAGTGGAGGTTGCTATGATACAAGAGGCGTAGTAAAAGTTAAGTAGGTTAAAAAAAATATCACATCATTTATATTTTGATAAATTTTGAAGTAGTTGTCTAATACCAAAGTAAAAGCTTCAAATTCTTTTGACAGTTAACCCAAATTTAGAAAGTTGAGAGTTTAAATTAGAAAGGTCTTTGGGAATGTGTAACTGGTGAGGGGCAGGGGTACTAATGAAGCAGTCTCCCCTACTTTAAAAATGTTGTGATTGAACTTTATTAAGAACATGCAACAGGATTTCGACTAACAGAGAATGCAAGAGTATACAAAGTTTAAGGTTTTCTATAGAGATGGTCAACAAGAAAGGCTCCAACAAAGCTAATTGAAGCTTATGTAAAATGTCCTTATTGAAAGGCTAGCTATTAGTCAACGATCTAATGAAGAGGTAGTAATGGGTAGGTTCTTGGTCAGACTCCTAGTCCGCTCCCACAATATCGTTTATGCTTATATATAGGGTGTACCGCAGCTAACCCACCACACTCCCGATACTTTGGACTCGTACTGATTGTCTACCGACAGCCTAAATAGAATTACACACCACCCTCATGTACCTGTAAACCCATGATTGCGTTCCGGACCGTAATCATCGATTTACCTTACACTAGGGTGTTATGCTTTTCCATAACCATATCCTAAGTAATACTAGAAACAAATGCGTGCAATCAGGATATGCTAAGTAGTTGATACTGCAATGAAACAATGACATGGTTAGCGGTCCTTCCCTTTCGGGTTTACCCTTTAATCGTAATGAGAGTAACATGTAAGTAATAGTCATGGTTAGAGGTTCTTCCCTTTCGGGTTCACCATTAACCGGTAACTTCTGTTCACATCGTTGGCTCCAAACACTCATATTGATAGACTCTGAGATTTACACCGTTCCCCTCGGATTAAATACTCTAATCCGAGTCGTACGTGGGTATTGGCTTAGATCTCATACGAGTTATCAACCAGTATGTTCGTTGACTATAATGATGAACAAAATAATGTAAAGTATAACAAGGTTTTGCTCAAAACAGGAAAGAAAATATGCATACCAAATATGCGTTCAAGTAAGTATATAAGTATAGTATAAAATTTTGACTGAAAGAATAGTATAACATAAATCAAAAACTTGATGTGCTATGTATGGTCTAAAAATAACTACCTAACCTAGACACCTAGTAATATAAAACAGACTCAACTAAACTAGACCACACGACAGGCAAGTGTACCTATCAATGCAGTACAGACTAAGTAAGTCCGAGTATCGAACCCACAGGACACTAATAGAAAACAAAACTTGACTCAACTAAGACTTAACAAATTGGTTTATAAAATGGTTTTTGGTTTTTTAAATAATTAAATAAAAAATAAAGTATATAAACAAGGATAAATAGACAGCGAAGATAATTGAGGAAAATATCAGGATAGGAAGACAACTACCTAGGTCAAGAATCCTACATGCAAACTCACAACTCTCGGTAATGAAAAACTGAATGGCTTAACAGATTCTAAAGATAACTTAAGAAACCCTAAGACGTGCTAGATCTCCTCCCGGTCTCACCAACACACCCCAAAGAATCTTAAAGAATAAAACACTGGCTATCTAGCTCGGATCACCTCCCGGTCTCACCTCACTAAGAATGTAAAGGTACTCTAATGACTCGATCACCTCTCGGTCTCTCTAATCACATTACACCCTAAGATGTAGAGGAGTAATCTAATTGGGTTAACTATGACTTGGAATTGCAAGAAACTAAAGACAACTAGGATAGGATCACCTCCCGGTCTCACCCAAAACCTAACACCTAAAGCTCTAGACAACCCAACATTCCATCACCTCCCGGTCTCAAGAATGGAATAATACTTAAGTCCTTTAAATTCTCTAATCAAGTTCCTATGGCTTTCGGTACCAAAACCATAAACTAAGCTACAAGCACCAAGCAGGTAACTCTAATAAACATCCAAACATGAAAGACATTCACTAAGACGTTTATGGAACTATCAAAGATAATAAATTAGACCTAAGTACGCACACACATCATAATAAACACCAACTAAATCGTTACCAAAACATTAACCATTCAAAATAATCCATAAACCGAAAGCTATAAAATTAACACGCAGTCATCATACAACCTAGGTAGTAGTTCAAGATTTAGCTACTCATAGTAATGAAAAACAATAAAAACAAAGGTTCAACATAAAAATTAATCATGGTCTCAATATTCATGAACACAAAGTAAATAAATATAAAAACTAAAATTTATTATAGTCGAACCCGTTGCTCTAGTCTTGAACCCGAGCCTTCCTGGCCTTTAATTAATCCTCTAAAAACCGGTTAGGAGCTACTGTCGATCTATGCCTACGGCTCTTTGGCGGCTGATGATTTTTCTTCCCAAAAAATAATGATCTCTGCCAATTTATAACGTGTCACGCATAAAAGCTTTGTGGGCTGGGTCCCTTCCATGATAATAATATGCCTTTTTCAAAATTAAGTTGCTCCGAGCCCAAGATGGCTTCATCTCATTTATTATTCTTTTCTTTGATGACCAACGTGACATTTTGATTTTTTTTTCAATTATTATTATTATTATTATTATTATTATTATTATTATTATTATTATTATTATTATTATTATTATTATTATATGTTCCCGACTCAGGTGTTTTTGGCTCGACCAAAATTCCTCGCTTACGCTCTAACGTCTATGAACACCTGCTCTCAAGTGTTCGTGTCACAATTAAAATTCGTTCGTTTTGAGCTCATTTTTCACGAACACCTATAAAATAATTAAAATAAATAAATACATAAGCAAACGACATGAAACGAATAAAAAACTACAAAAATAATGTACATAATACATAGGAAAAGAGATGTGTTTTGCAACACATCAAACATCCCCACACTTAAACCTTTTTCGTCCCCGAAAAAGACTGCAATGGAATCATAATCAGGACTCTCGGTTTCAAAAACTCTTAGGTACATTAATTAAGATTTAATCACGCATCAACCAAAACTGTCGGTATTGTTGTCCACCTAAACCCAACCACTAGCTAATCAGGCCCCAATCATGTAAAGCAATTAAGTTCATATTATTACAATCAATCTATGGGTCTCACACTCAAGATATCCAGCTTCACCTAATCCCACCTCAAGCTTTCGAAGCAAAGGTTAAACCATATAGATTTACCAACCACTGCAAACTAAACTCCTTAATGTATTATAAATTAAATTTATGATGGATGATGGATGAAGTGTATGAGCTTAGACACATTTGTTTTTTTTTTCATACCTAACCCAGAGGTTGTCTCAATCAGAGTCACCATCCCCAAGAGCGACAGCATGAGCTTCGGTATTTATTTGTTTTTTTTTCAACTTGACCTCGAAGGAATTTCGATCAGAGGCTTCATTTTTTTTTTGTCTAGCTCAATTGATGGACACGTGGATTTTTTGTTTTGTTTTTTTTTTTGGGCGCCACTTTTCACCGGATTTATTCTCATAAAAAGGATCAAGTGTGCCATTTAATTAATAATACATATGGGCTTTCAACCTACAGTGGTACCTCTAATTACTATCAGCGGCTTCAGTTCTACCGTTTCTCCTAAGATGAGAACCCACAAGATTTCATGATTTATTAAGGTATATTAAGAACAATCCTAGGACCTTTCAAAGCTAGCTGGGCCTACCGACACATCTTAAGCAAACACGCTTTCAATCTATTTATTTTCTCATATGTATAATATTTTGAAAACCAAAAATCCCAATTTTACTATCATTTTCCATATAAAATGCACAAAAAAATCAGGGACATTTTTAATTTTTCAATTTTTTAACTTTTTTTGTTTTTTTGGATTTTTTAAATTTATGACTCAAACTACCTAAAAATAAAACGAAGTTTCCATCCCCACACTTGAACGACACATAATCCTCAATGTGAGAGTGGAATAAATAAAGTAGAAATAAAAAAAATACAACAAAAAGGAACAGACTCCCCTGGTTATAAGCAGTGTGGCTGCAAGAGCTCTGAAGCTGTCGTTCCAAACCAGGCCGTATAGCATTTCATTCGCGGCCTCTGACTCAAACCTAACAAATAAAAACTAAAAAGAAAAGATAAAAACAAATGGTTGTCTTAAATAATTGATGAGTCGTCCCCACCCGAATGGAGATTGAGTACGGGTGGCTAGATCCAAACCTGCAATAAAATATATTAGACAAACCAATGACTCAAAACTGACTCTCTCCATCATCCCCACACTTGAAGGAAAGATGTCCCCAAAGTGGGTTAAGAGAAAACTGACTTAAAATAATAAAATAAAAGACTCGGAAAAAAAAAATTACAGACTCAACCGACTCAATATACAAAAATGCAGGAAATGTACTTGAAAGGCAAGATGGTGGAATATGGTGGGTGATGGTAAAACATGTGGTGAAATGACGGTGAATGGTGTTGGAAGAAAATAGGGTGGAAAATATTTTTTTCTAATTAACTTGCATAACGTGAAGGACACTGGTGATCTCAACGCGCGTTGCGAGTGAATAAAGTATAACTATCCGGGGTAATTACTGTTCACATGAGACGAACAGGTCAGCCCAGGCTCCTCGCATGACGCGAAGAACCGTTTTTCACAAAAAGTTAATAAAATTTAATGTTTAGAAAAAAAAAAATTCTTATTACCCAAACCTCTACCAAAAATCCCAATTATAAAATATATAATTAACTACATGGGATTCGTTCATGGTGTAATTTTCTTGCCTAAGCAAACACGAAAACCTGCAAAAAGACTCAAAAACAAAAATAATAACAAAATACAAAGAAAATTCAAACATATTACAAACTCTACAACTGGGTTTTCATGCAGTTTCAATCAGGTGGCTTATATTTTATCAGTCCCATATCCAACCCGTTTAATTCTTTTCGTTCACCATTGTTCATCAAGAAACAACTGGTGAAGTTAGAAAGACGTTTGAAAAATTCAAACGGGTCGGGCCACCTAAATCTTGACTTACCTGGGCCAAATCTGAATCGTGGCGTGTACTCTTTGCCCATGTAATCACTAGCCTTCTTCCGTGGTGGTGGTGGTGGCAGTCTAACATCCAATGCCTGCACGGGCCGGCAATCATCAACCTGATGAGATGGAATGGTTGCTTCAACTACTTGCTCATCTTCCATGGCCACATCTTCCTCCTCAAGTGGCTCGATGTATTGAGGCGGGCAAAAATATCTAAGAAAATCCTTGTCACTGATAGCCTCCATCTCTTCCTCCTCTTCAATATACCTAGCTGGTATCGGGGGACCCTCCATCACATCAAAATCCTCTTTGTCCCCCTCATCATCACTCCAATAGTATATCACTTCTTGCTGAACCAGAGGTGGGACTGAATTGTACATTAACGTCTCCGGCTTTGGAGTGAGATGTTCAGCTATCTCTTCTTCATCTTGTGTGTCATGAGAGAGACCTACAAGAAAAAAATTAGTTTGAGTAGTATTATTATTTATTTCACAATTTAACTGCAGCATCTCTTTTCTTCGTGCTTCAGCCTCAGCCCTTTTGCTCTCTTCTTTGATCCTCTGTTCTTCCATCTGACGAAGAAGTTCCTTCGTCTGTCTTTCAAGAATATCCAGAGTGGACAGCTCCTTCGGCTTCTCTTCTTCAATCCTTTGCCATCCATAGTATCGACTACATGTTTCCATTAATGCTCTATGGCTTTCCAACAAGGTTGCGCTTGAATCTCTCTCATATGAGTGCGGGTGATAACTGTCATAATAATCTGTGGAGTACCCCGATAAATAACGACAAAACTGAGTTGGATGGGGTTCTCCACAAATCTCGCACCACACAGTGAAACTTGGGCCGTTCTCCCGAATATGGTTTGCTACAGTCTTTCTTCCTGCCATCACTGCATACAGACACTAAAAAAAAACACGATCACGGGCACCAAATATATATATAAAAAAAAATCACACAAAAGAAAAAGACACACAAACACACGAAAAACAAGAACTGACTCAACACACAAGCACGCAAAAAGAAAATAAAATCCTAAGACTCTCTATACACACTAAAACCAAAAAGACTCAAATAAGACCAATTAATCAGTGAAGTCCTAATCAAAGCTAATTTCGCAATCGCCAAGTGTCCCCGGCAACGGCGCCAAAAACTTGATGTGCTATATATGGTCTAAAAATAACTACCTAACCTAGACACCTAGTAATATAAAACAGACTCAACTAAACTAGACCACACGACATGCAAGTGTACCTATCAATGCAGT
This sequence comes from Ambrosia x helenae, assembly GCA_030844895.1. NCBI lineage: Eukaryota > Viridiplantae > Streptophyta > Magnoliopsida > Asterales > Asteraceae > Ambrosia > Ambrosia x helenae. The sequence goes on from CM061233.1 coordinate 115,615,907, forward strand.
ACAGACTAAGTAAGTCCGAGTATCGAACCCACAGGACACTAATAGAAAACAAAACTAGACTCAACTAAGACTTAACAAATTGGTTTATAAAATGGTTTTTGGTTTTTTAAATAATTAAATAAAAAAATAAAGTATATAAACAAGGATAAATAGACAGCGAAGATAATTGAGGAAAATATCAGGATAGGAAGACAACTACCTAGGTCAAGAATCCTATATGCAAACTCACAACTCTCGGTAATGAAAAACTGAATGGCTTAACAGATTCTAAAGATAACTTAAAAAACCCTAAGACGTGCTAGATCTCCTCCCGGTCTCACCAACACACCCCAAAGAATCTTAAAGAATAAAACACTGGCTATCTAGCTCGGATCACCTCCCGGTCTCACCTCACTAAGAATGTAAAGGTACTCTAATGACTCGATCACCTCCTGGTCTCTCTAATCACATTACACCCTAAGATGTAGAGGAGTAATCTAATTGGGTTAACTATGACTTGGAATTGCAAGAAACTAAGGACAACTAGGATAGGATCACCTCCCGGTCTCACCCAAAACCTAACACCTAAAGCTCTAGACAACCCAACATTCCATCACCTCCCGGTCTCAAGAATGGAAGAATACTTAAGTCCTTTAAATTCTCTAATCAAGTTCCTATGGCTTTCGGTACCAAAACCATAAACTAAGCTACAAGCACCAAGCAGGTAACTCTAATAAACTCCCAGCTTAGTGGTTAAGTTCCTTTTTGAAGGAATTACTCTTTGAGGTGTGGATGTCACTCCTATCTCAAAGGTATATTCCTAAGATAGATAACATTTAGAGGAGTGAAACTAATCACCAAGGTATGGATACTGAAGGGATAGGGAGCCTAATCTGAAAGGCGTCCCTATCCCCGAACAACAACAGCACCACACCAGATAATGGCGCGGGAACACACTAGCGCGGAGACAAGCAATCAACATGTCTCGCGCGCCAAAGCATACGATAAACAACATACAACACCTGATACGCGCGTGCTACCACGCGCGGAATCTTCCCTTGGCACCTCTCATATGAAGTACAAGGAACGGCAGAAGGAAGATTCATAAAGATCCATGTCAGAGTACATACCAGCTGGAGAAGGACATGTGGCAGATAGTACAAAAGGCGAACGGCTACACTGTACATGCTGTCGTGAATAGTGACCAGCAGGCATTACCTCACCAACTGTCAGACGTCACATCAGACAGCATGGATAGCCTAAGCACTGTAGCAAGTACGACGTTACTGTGCACCACCAGAAGTCCGCCACGTGTCAAGCTACTACAACGACCACACTATAGCATGACGACATCAACAGTAACAGGTCCTTTCCCGCCATTATCAGAAGAACCATGGGCTTGGGCCTCAGCTGGGCCCAAGCTGGTGGCGTCATCCGTGGGCCGCTCCATGCAGCCCACCGTGATCTCTATAAATGAGATCACATGCAATTCTTGTAGATTCATTCAGAAAACAACCATAACTACTACACTCATTGTAATCTTTTTACCATCAATAATATTCCGGTGTACTTACAGTGGACGTAGGTCATTAACGACCGAACCACTTAACTCTCGCGTTCTCACGCACTTCATACACACTTCATACACACTCACTTACATCAACTCTCACACGGGTCACCATTACGGTTTGGGTAAAGGATTAATCTGACTGTAACATAGGTATTAACCCCCCGGTGATTAGTTCTAATCTCCGGGATACTTATTGTTTCTTCATTGGCGCCATCCGACGCTTAGAACAGCTCTTTTTCACTCATCTTTTAACCCACCCATGGCTGAACCCAACCCCAACACCTCCGGCGTACACCGAGCCGGAGAAGACGACCTCCAACAACCGGAGAACCAAACCACACCAAACACCGTCGTCAAGCAAACGACTTCGCGGCTTGACAGGTCAGCTGTTGAGATCCGTGATGTCGAGTCAGACGACGACAGCCAAGATCTCGCCGAGGAGGACCCGGACCAATGGCTCCTCCGTCAAAATGCCAAAAGTGCTGCAATCTACCAGCGGAAGCTCCTACAACAAGCCAAGAAGAAGGGCAAGACACTTGCCTTTGACACACCGGCAAAAGCAAAGCACAAGAAAAAAGACATGGCCGAGCACGGTGATGGTCGTAGCGGGGAGCTCGGCGGAAACGTCAGAGCTCGGGGCTACGCCAAACCACGCGACGAGCCAGATGGCTACGAATCGTCAAGTAGCGACTCAAGCTACAAAGGAAAGAAACACGCTCACACGTCGCGAGACAGTGAGGTGGATGATGACCTGGTCAAACCATTCCGACCAAAGGCTTTTGCCGAGAAATCCAAGTTTGTTACCCGCATAGCGGCTGCCAAGATCCCAAGAAAGGCCAAATTCCCAAGCAGCATCGGTAGATACGATGGCCTGCGTGACCCAGATGACCATGTGCACGACTTTGAGTGCGCAGGTATGTCTGTGGACTGGCCTGTCCAAGTGTGGTGCCACCTTTTCGCTCAAACCCTTACGGGTGCCGCCAGGGTATGGTTTGATAGCCTCCCAGCGGGAAGCGTAAAAGACTTCGACGACCTCACAGACAAGTTTGGCAGCCACTTTTCGCACCTGCGTAAACATAAGAAAGACAAAGCGGACATTCTGCTGTGTCGACGGTACGACCGAGAAACAATTGAGGACTACATAGTCCGGTTTAACAAAGAAGCATTGCAAATAGGCTGCGGGGAGGAGCTCACACGGGCTGCGTTCATCCACAATGTGCGCAGTCCAGACCTCATGAAATGCCTCACCGGCAAGGATGGCATCCCAGAGTCCTGGGATGAGCTCATCCGCTCAGCCAAAATATATGCCTCTTCCGAAAAATCTTTCAATCAGCAACATGGTTTCCAACCACAACACCATAATAATAATAATAATAAACACAAAAACAAATCCGTTTGGAACCGCATCACAGGCACTACCGACGAGGGAAAATATTCTCCCGCCGGCGATGCCCACCAAATCATCAGCTCCAAACAAACGCGGGACCAACGCGGACACTCCAAGAAAAACTACGATTGGACCCCGCTAACAAAAACACCATCCCAAGTTCTGAAAACTGAGCAGGTCACCCTAAAAGAGCCTAACCCCCTAGGGAAGCGGCGAAACGTGGACCGTAGCAAGTTCTGTGAATTTCACAACGACTACGGTCACCTCACGGACAACTGCTACAGCCTAAAGATGGAGATTGAAGCCGCGCTAAAATCAGGCCAGTTGGGCCACTTGGTTAAGAACGTTCACCGAGCTGGCAAAGGTAACGCTCATGAGGAAACCCAGGGCGAAGGGTCGCGGAAAAAAATCCGGGACCTCAATACTCATGCAGTCACCCTGATTCCTCGTCACCAATGCAACATGACGAGGCGAGGGAACAACAACCAACAAGGGAAACGTACCCGGGTACAACCTTTGAATGACTCTTGGAAAGAGGCTGACATCCTCATGCCAAGGGTCAGAGACGGCGCCTCTTGCACAGCTCCACTTGTGATAACCGCCGTCTTCGGACATTACCGCACGCGGTATATGTTCCTGGATGGCGGCAGCAGCACGGACATCATGTTCGATCAATGTTTTCAACAGCTTGATCGCGAAGACAAAGCAAGGCTCATTCCAGTCAACGAGCCCATCTCCGGTTTCATCCATGAAACCATCATGCCCTGCGGCATGCTCTCCTTGCCCGTAACCTGGACCGACGGCACGCATGAGCGCACGGAGATATGCGACTTCATGGTCTTACCAGCCACATCAAATCATGACATACTCCTGGGAAGAGAAGGCATTGCACGTTTTAACGCCAACGCCTCCACGGCGCACGCAATGGTAGGATTCCCCACCAAAACAGGCGTCGCCTTCATCCGGGGAAACAAGGATTGCCATGTCGCAGACACAGCCAAACCGCCAAAAATGGTCAAGACAGATACCCGCTTAGAGCCGGAAAAATGGGTACTTAACCCTAAATTCCCGGAGCAAACGGTGATCATTGGCCATGCAATCTCCGAGACCATACGCAGTCACCTGAAACAACTCTTGATCACTAACATGGATATTTTCGCCTGGCAACCAGCAGACATGGTGGCTGTTCCACGGGAAATAGCGGAACACAGGCTCAATGTCTATCGCTCCGCAGAACCAATAGTGCAAAAGAAACGAAGTATGGGCCCGGAGAAAACAAAGGCCATGAATGAACAAGTCACCGAGCTGCTCAACGCGGGCATCCTCCGCCCCATCAAATACCAGACCTGGGTGGCCAATCCTGTAATGGTCGCCAAGGCAAATGGAGGATGGCGCATGTGTGTTGACTACAAAGACATCAACAAGGCGTGCCCAAAGGATTGTTATCCTCTACCAGAAATCGACTTAAAGGTGGATTCCCTCGCCCCTTACCGGTTCAAATGTTTCTTGGACGCCTACAAGGGATACCACCAGATACAGATGGCCAAAGAGGATGAAGACAAAACAGCGTTCCGCACAGAGACAGGCATCTTCTGTTACACAAAGATGCCCTTCGGTCTGAAAAACGCGGGCGCAACATATCAGCGGCTAATGGACACAGCCTTTGTGAACGAAATCGGCGTACGGCTCGAAGTGTACGTCGATGATTTGGTAATTAAAAGCAGGGAAGAAAGTGACATGCTGCGGGATATCGAGCAAACGTTTAGCCAATTGCGCAAAGTGCGCATGAAGCTGAACCCCAGTAAATGCTCATTCGGGATGGAAGAAGGGAAATTTTTGGGCGTCATTGTCACACGGGATGGTTTCCGCGCCAACCCAGACAAAGTACAAGCAATCGAAAGGATGCCATCAACGGCTTCCGTCAAAGAAGTACAAACGCTTATGGGACGACTAGTCGCCCTAAACCGCTTCTTATCCAATTACGCTTCAAAGTCATTCCCATTCGTGGACACTTTGAAGAACTGTCTGAAGAAGAACAACTTCCGCTGGACCCCAGAGGCGGAATCAGCATTTCAGCAAATGAAATAGTGCCTAATGAACCTCCCCACACTAACAGCGCCGCTCCCCAAAGAGCCGCTCACGCTCTACCTTTCAGTCACCGAGCGAGCAATAGGCGCGGTTCTGATGGTTGATCGTAAAGGTGTGCAAACACCAATCTACTATATCAGCCGCACGCTGTTAGATGCGGAAACTCGATACACAATTATGGAAAAGCTAGTCCTCGCTCTCATCCATGCATCCCGCAGACTACGCAGATACTTTCAAGGCCACCCAATAAATGTCCTCACGGACTATCGGATCAACGATATCTTGGCCAAACCCGAATTATCAGGAAGACTAGCGAAATGGGCTATCGAGCTGGGAGAGCACACAATCAGTTACAAGCCCCGACCCGCAATCAAGGGCCAAGTACTAGCAGACTTCGTCACCGAAATCCCCACCGACAAAATACAAGAATGCCTTGAAGAAGAGTCGCCCGCGCCAGCGCACGATCCGTCACAAAAATGGTCCCTATACACTGACGGGGCCTCCAACGGAGATGGCGCTGGCGCCGGGCTCCGCCTCATCAGCCCAGATAAGCACGAGTTCACATATGCCATCCGCCTAGAGTTCAAAAGCACAAACAACGAGGCGGAATACGAAGCGTTGCTGGCAGGCCTCCGCATAGCGGAAAAAATGGGGGCCAGGCACTTGGAAGCGCATGTGGACTCACTGTTAGTAGCGCGGCAGATCAATGAGACCTACGACGCAAAGGACGAGACTATGGCCATGTATCTAGAGCAAGCCAAAAAACTCATGCGCCGATTCGACACATGCACTGTCGAACACATCAGGCGCAGCGAAAACAAACCAGCCGATGCGCTGAGCAAAATGGCGTCCACAGTCTTCGAACACATGGCCAAAGAGGTCCGAATTGAGGTTCGAGATAAACCATCTGTTCCCCCGCGCCAAGTTAACATCACCCAAACAGGCAACGCGTCATGGATGACGCCAATCAAAGCTTTCCTATCCTTCGGAACCTTACCTAACGACAAGTTAGAAGCCCGGAAGATCAAGAACAAAGCCCTGCAATACCAACTCACAGGAGACACCCTGTACCGCCGCTCTTTGTAGTCCCGAAATACTAGATCTTGTTGAATGCAATAGATTGTTATCACTTAGAAACACCTATTAGTTAGGTGTTTCAAGTGATTAATCCAAGAAACAAATAAAACTAGATGAACATTGAAAGACCCGACACACACAATGAATAACATAATGATTCCATAACAGATTTGAAGATGAATAACCTTGGAATATGATTAAGTACGCACGTATGCAAAGTGTGCTACAAAGATAAACTCCAAAACCCCAAACCTAGAGCTGTGCACACACTTTCTATATATAGGAGAACCCTGGGCCTGCGCACTTAGCATAAGTGCGCAGGGCCCGTGTATATAAGTGCGCAGCCCTAGGGTTTGTGTACAAAAACATGTGTTAATTACATTCTAAGCCCTTCAACTATAAGTCTTTACAATAAACACTCAAAAGTCTCTATTCTGGTAACTGTGGTCTCAAAATAACCCAACAATACTCCCCCTAGACCACAGCTACCAGTCTTCAATCTTCAGTCAACCTCCACATCGCTTTCCTCCCCCTCAACCTGAGCAGGGGGGTCTTGTAAGTACAGTGTGACCGGATCTACCTCAGCTGCTGGAGGAGTTTGTGTAGATTCTGTTGTGGTTCCTTCAGGATTTGCTACTGATACAGGTTCTTCTGGAAGTACCTCTGATGCTGCAGTTTCTGTAGCAGCAGCATCAGCAGTTTCTGTAACAGTAGCAGCAGCAGCAGCAGCATGCGCAGCCTTCTCCCTGTCTTCTTTTTCTTTATCTGCTGCGTTTATCCTGTCAACTAAATCCAGCAGCTCACTCTTCAATTTCAAAGCCCTATCTACTGCTCTTCTAAACAGCACGGCTTCTTCAAACAGTGTGTTTCCAGCACCAACATTGATCTGATTCGCAAAAAGCATATTCAGATCTGACAAGTTTAGTGCGAACACATCAACCGGATCCAAGATTCTCAACACCTCTGAATCATTTTCCAGCTTGATCACTGCTTCACCAGTGTTGCTGTCATAGAACCATTTCTTGAAGTTTCTTAGCATCACTGGAAGCTCGGGTCTAATCGGAACTCGTGTGACGACCTGAGGAGGGTCTATCACATAAGTTATCATTCCTCTTCCCGTTGCTGGATCGATTCTGGTCTTTGATATTCTTCTTCTAGGCTTTTGCGGCTTGAATATCTGGAAGTCACTTTCACATTCTTTCCTGATAAAGTTCTCAACCATGCCAGCTTGTGAATCAAGAGAGGGATTAATGAATGGGGCCCTGCTAAGTTCCCTGATATCCCATCGGGGAAGAGATTTCAGCTCCTTCTGACCCTTGAAGTATTGGATTACCCCCCCTCTCCTTTTCACAGCAAACAGTCCCTTTTCAGCATCATACTTCCACGAGATAATCTTTTCTCGATGAGCAGACCTGGTATGATGAATGTTCTGATGTAGAGCAGGAATGGTAATTGGCTTTCTTGGGAACCATGCTGCTCTTTCAGGGTCTAGTTTGTGCCCATCAGATGTCTCATAGATGACTTCTTGATCGGTTCCCATCTCTACAAAACTGTCAGGCATCTCATCTTCACTGACCTCGTCCACTTCACTAGCCTCAGCCTCCTTTTCTTTCTCCTTTTCCGCCTCCAGAAACTTTCCAAAATCAAAGGTTTCGTCAAAAGTAGCTCTGGGAGCACCTGTTAACTGCTGCCTCAGATCCTGAAACATGTCAAACATCTGCACATGAACCTGATGTTGAAACTTAATCAGGTATCTTTGATCCTTGATCACTTTCTCCATTTTCTTGTTCTTGACCTTGAGCTTTTTCACCTTCTTTCTTAGCTCTTGGTTATTGTGCACATCACTTTTCATTGTGCAGAATTCCCTGGCCGCAACCTTACCTATCTCCTTCACAAGCTTCTCGTATAGTTCCTGATGCACCGGTTTTCGACGAGGTGCAGCAGGAGCCGATGAAGAAGGTTCAGCTGATCGGTGGGTAGGAGCTTTGGGGGCTGATGCAGTGGCAGTGGAAGGCCCTGGAGCATAAGTTGCAGCAGTAGAAGGCCCTGGTTGGTTTGGTTGTTCTTCCCCAAAAATCCGTTCCATGTACACTTGCGCCTCAACATCATCCGGTGTTATCACTCGAGGGATCTCAGATTCAGGAAGCTGTTGTCTTCTTTTCTTTCTAGCTTCCCTTTCATATTCAGCTACTGCTCGTAAATTTTCTGCAGCTTCAATCTGTTCGGGTGTCAAAGATTCTCTCGATTCTTGCAATAAGCCAGCTGGCCTTTTCTTCATGCTGGGCTTTGCTCGAGCCGGCTCAGATGCCACTCTTTTGCCTCTGGCCTTTTCTTGGGCGATCTCTTCAGCAGTTGGTTGAGCTGATGTAGTGGGTGCAGATGGTTCGAGTGTGGGAGCAGCTGTGGGTTGTTGTCGAGCCTGAGCAGCGTCTGCCTTTCTCTTATTGATCTTGTTGTAGATCTCTATGACAATCGGATATCGCTGAGCCGCATACATGTGCTCAAGCATTGGTTCCCAATCCGGTGTGTTGCATTCTGTGAAGAATCTAGCCCCTCTGGTGAAAATGTATTCATCACCGAGAGGCAGATTCTCGTGCTGAGTGTTGATCATCATCTGAATGAACCTGGGGTACATCGCCCATTTCCCCGACCCAGCTTCTGCATTCTTTATCAAGTAGTCAAAAATCATCCCGGATAGGTTGAACTTTTCATCTTTGCAGATCTTTATCATAGCCGTCGACCATTCAGTACTGAGTGCATTGTAGCCTCCCTTTCTGTGACCTAGAGACATAATGAATACATGACTAATGAGTCTCCAGTCTCTCATCAGTTGTGTCTTCTTAACATCGCCCCTCTTGTCAAATTCGCCTTTGCAACCGAAACTCCTGAACTGTTCATGAATGTCTGCTTTTGCCATAAATCTGACGGTTCCTGGTTCATCCCGTAGTTTCAACACTGTTCGAACTGTATCTTCAGTAATGAATAGAGGCCTGTTTCGGACTGTTGCTTTGATACGCTTGACTCTTTCAACTGTTTCAACTCGAGCAGAACGCCAGAAATCTTCAATGTGTGAAACGTACACTGGTTCGACGTTCTCCACAGCAAAACCGATTCGGCTGCGTCTAATCCAGGTCACAACGTCTTTGAACTGCACATCATCGGTATCCAGATTCATCGGCTGGTTGTGCATTCCTCTACGATCCCATTCAAGTTCCATCTGTTTAATCCAAGAGCACGAAACGCCAATTAGATCTCGGATAATTGATTATAGACTTAAACTTACACGGACAACGAACTTAGACCTAGATCTTATTAATATTTTTAGATTTTGAATTTTAATGGTCATTGGATTAAGGATTGATGAATTGATGTTATTGGTGTCAATGGTACGTTTGAATTTTAGTTATTTGATTATTAAGGTCCGGTTTTGAGTTCGCAGTCCGTTAAAGTGTCTTAATAGTCAAAATGAAAGATGTGTGTGGTTTAGAGTCCAAGTGTTCAAGAGTGTCAAGTACTCAGTCCAGTTCAAGTACTCAGGCCCATTTTAGTTCGCAGGCCCATTTAGGTACGCAGGCCCATTTAAATACGCAGGCCCATTTTAAAGTCAAGTGCTCAGTCAAGTGCGCACATACTTTGACTGAGCACTTAGTTAGCACTTAGACCAAAACAAGTACGCAGGTGAGTCCACCCGGGCATGGTAACCCCTTAGATCACATAGTCAAGTCTGCGTACTAAGCAAGTACGCAGACACTTGAACCTTCGTTCAAGATTTCAAGTTCACAGTTATGTACGCAGATGATTAGGGTTTCTGTGTACTTATATGACTATGAAACAAGTACGCAGTCTCTATGAGACAAGTGCGCACATGTTCATATGTCAAGTACGCAGATCTTCAAATCTTTAAAAACCCAATAATACAAGAACAACCAACATAAGATCCGTTTATAACCTGTAATCTCAACAAATAAATCATTAGAAACATAAGATCTACCTTGATAAACAGTAAATACGAGTCAATGAACACAGAAACAAGGTATGGTATGAGTGATTTGTGTGATTGTTGTGTGATTATGATGTTGATGATGATGAACGGTGAAGATGATTATGATGAACGGTAAAGATGTGGTGATTAGGGTTTGTAAAAAGCTGTTAAGGGTGATAAAAACTTTTGACCAACATTGACATGGTATATATATACCTTCAACTAATGGGCCTGCGCACTTGAGTTAAGTGCGCAGGGCCCAACAAGTACGCAGATACCCATAATTTTGGCCCAAAGATAGAAAATAAAGCCCAAATCCTTTAGATTAAGGGGGTTTTTCCAAATCTTACCTTCTGCATTCAAGATCATACTGACCATACCTGCCGGAACCCGTTTCAACTTCCCGTTGGATAGCTGCAGCCTAAGAACAATTGTCGGTATGCTTGTCCACTTAAATCCATGCCCTTTCTCTTTCAACATGTGTTTGGTGATACTGTTTATCATGTTTTTCGGTAATATTGACGAAAATTTTATGGACCCCACAGTGTGCTAGGTATTGGCCTACCGATCCTCAAGGTTTATTGAAATATAATGATGAGAGCTTCAGGTCTATGTTACCATAAGCAGAGAAGATGATCATTATCTTGATCAGATGATGAGAGCTTCAGGTCTATGTTACCATAAGCAGAGAAGATGATCATCTGATCGTTTGGTGAGCTATCTATGTATGTTTGCACGTCACTAACATTGCGTGTCTTTTCTGCTCAGTTTCAAAAATTTTGTTTTTCTTAGCCCCGCATTGGTAGCTTGCACTCTTAGGTGTCTTTTGATTTGCTTATGCACAAAATTTTCTGTGTCTTTTAATTTCTCAACCTATGTATGACCGGACTCAGCTTGTGCAGACCTAAAGCACAGTGGGAATCCAGCTTTCCGTGTAGATCTTCATTGTTGATCACCTAGTGGCAGTTTACTTGATTTCAGGATGAATCTACCGACATATCGTTGCTTGAGGCCACAACATCCTCTGGGTCCTATTCACATGCTGACGAGATATGATTAGTTCCTATCATTTCCTGAATTAATTTTGCAATAAGAATAGACCGGTTCACTTTCTCCCCCAAAAATCTTGTTTTAAAGGAAAATAAGATTTTTCTTTTTATAAAATATACAATTTTTTTTTTTTTTTTTTTTTTTTTTTATTCAAAGTTGATCATCTCAAGCCATGAAACCAACTGATGAAACCGGGTTTTATCAAAAGCTTTTGTAAAGATATCTGCTTTTTGATCAGCAGTATCGATAGGCAACACCTGTATGTACCCTTTATCGTGTGCATCGCGAATTGAGTGAATCCGAATTTCAATGTGTTTGGTTTTAGAGTGGTCAATTGGATTTTTCACGATGTCACGACATGCATCATTATCAATGAAAATAGGTGTATGCATGACATTCAAACCGTAGTCCAAAAGCTGATTTTGGATCCATAACACCTGACAGCAACAACTGGAAGCAGCTGTGTATTCGGCCTGAGCAGTAGAGATTGACACGGTGGTCTGCTTCTTGCTTTGCCAAGACACTAGCCGGTTACCCAGAAATTGACAGCCACCAGAGACAGATTTTCTGTCTATCCTACAACCTGCATGATCACTATCAGAGTAAGCGATTAGATCAAAGTTATCGCTCTTAGGATACCATAAACCAAGTTTAGGTGTTCCTTTGAGGTAGCGGAAGACTCTTTTTACTGCAGTCTCATGCGATTGCTTAGGATTAGACTGAAAACGCGCACAGCATCCAACTGCCCACATTATATCTGGTCTGCTAGCTGTAAGATACATCAGAGAGCCAATCATTGATCGATATGTATGAGGATTCACTGAAGGCCCCTGAAGATCTGGTACAAGTGTTGTTTGGGCCGCAAAAGGAGTATTGGACGGCTTGCAATCGGTCATGTTGAATTTTGCCAAGATGTCTCTTGTATACTTCGCTTGATGAATTAGAATTCCGTCTTCTTTTTGCTGTACTTCCAAGCCTAAGAAAAACGATAATTCTCCCATCATGCTCATTTCAAACTGAGACTTCATGATGCTTTCAAATTCCCTGCACAAATTTTCATCAGTGGAACCAAAGATAATATCATCAACATAAATCTGAACAAGGATAGAGTGTTTATTGACTTCTTTGGTGAATAAGGTCATGTCGATCTTCCCCCTAGTATACCCATTCTGCAGCAAGTATGACGATAAGGTCTCATACCAAGCTCTTGGAGCTTGATGAAGTCCATAGAGAGCCTTATCCAGTTTGTAATACTTATTGGGATGATGGGGATCTTCAAAACCTGGGGGTTGACACACATAGACTTCTTCTTTGATCTTCCCGTACAGAAATGCACTTTTCACATCCATCTGAAAGACTTTGAAGTTCTTGTATGAGGCGTAAGCCAGGAAGATACGAATAGCTTCAAGTCTAGCAACTGGAGCGAACACTTCCTCATAATCAATGCCCTCCTGTTGACGAAATCCCTGAACGACTAAACGAGCCTTGTTCTTAATTACCACGCCTCGTTCATCCATTTTGTTGCGAAAAACCCACCTTGTTCCAATAGGATACTTTCCTTCAGGTAAATCCACAAGCTCCCAAACCTTTAGCTTCCTAAACTGATACAGCTCATCCTGCATGGCTTCAACCCAACTTGCATCTCTGACAGCATCTTCAATACTGAAAGGTACCGTCTGAGATAAGAAGGCTGAAAGTGCAATATTCAGTTTGTCTGCCTGATTTCTAGTAAGAACACCCTCAGAGATTGGTCCAATGATGTTCTCCACAGGGTGATCCTTAAAAGATTTAAATCCCATGTTCGGTTCTTCTTGAATATGGGAAGGCAGATTGGAAAGATGATCTGTAGGAGTTGACGAACTGGATGGATCATTTGCAGACTGTTGTGCTGAAGATGTTTCTTCTGAAGCTGGAGTAACTTCAGGAGATGTAGTGGTATCAACAGTTGCATCACCATTTGTGGTTTGAAGGGGAACAATTGGATCAGCTACGAGTGGAGAGAAGCGGGTGGTGAAAGGTGCTGCATCGTCTTCTGAAGAGTAAAGAGTATCTTCAAGAGGAGAAGGATCGGCTGCTTGATTTTCAGCTGGTTGTTCATCTATGATGCTAAAATTGTTGAAAACAACATCCACATCAAAGAACCAGTCAGGACCGGCTCCTGTATTAGTAGAGTTGGATTCCTGCCAATCAACATAAAAAGACTCGAGAACCATTTTGGTTCGTTTGTTGTATACTCTATAAGCTTTTTGACTCGAGGAGTATCCAACAAAGAAACACTCATCACCAACTGCATCGAACTTCATTATGTTCTCGAAATTGTTAAGCAGCGTGCATGAGCATCCAAAAGGCCTGAAGTAGTCAATCAAAGGTTTTCTCTTAAAAAGCAACTCATAGCCTGTTTTCCCGCGCGTCTTTACGATTAAGACTCTGTTAAGAACATAACAGGCGGTATTAACAGCTTCAGCCCAGAAAATGATCGGCAGTTTGGAGTCGATAAGCATGGTTCTGGCCGCCTCAATAAGTGTACGATTTTTCCTTTCAGCAACACCGTTCTGTTGAGGAGTTCTCGTAGCACTGTACTGAAGATGAATTCCTCTATTGTTGCAGAAAGTCACGAAACTTTGATTCTTGAATTCGGTTCCGTGATCGCTTCGAATTGATCTAACTTTTGTCTTTATAATGTTTTCAATAAGAGGAACAAACAGCATCAGAATCTCAGCAACTTCACTTTTGTATTCCAGAAAGTACACCCATGTGAATCGGGAAAAATCATCTGTTATCACCAAGCAATAAGACTTTTTAGCTAAACTTTTAACACTAATAGGACCAAACAGATCCATGTGTAATAAATGAAGAGGTGAGTCTATAGAATTCACAGCTTTGGACTTATGCGACTTTTTGTGTTGTTTTCCTTTGGCACATGCTAAACATTTTTCAGAAAAGGGGAATTCCTTAGAAGGAAGACCTCTTACAAGGTTTAGTTTTGAAAGCTTATTAATGTTTTTGAAGTTAACATGTCCTAATCGCCTGTGCCAAAGCAGTGACTCTGACTCGGATGCTTTAGAAAGTAAGCATGTCATTTGACATTCAGACTTTGCATCCCTCATATTTATCACGTAAGTATTATTTTGTCTAGGAGCTTTAAGCATAATCATGTTGGTAGGAGGAATGAATCCTGGCTTTAGAAAGATGCACTCCATGTCATTAAATAACACTGAGATTCCTTTGTCGCAGACTTGTGATACACTCAGCAGATTGTAACACAATTCTGGAACGTAGTTCACATCTTCTAAAGTCAATGCATCAGAAATCACGTCCCCTATCCCGACTATCTTTCCACCCTTCTCATTGCCGGCAAAAGCAACAAACTCTCCATCAATGAATCGATAGTTTTTAAGGAGTTCTTTCAGTCCTGTCATGTGCCTTGATGCCCCGCTATCAACGTGCCATAGATATCTCATCAGTGCAATCAACCACTTTTGTAGTTTATTCTGAAAAATACATAAGACAACAGAAATATACAGATAAATATATGAGACACTATGTACAAACACGACTCAGACCACCCGTTAAGTAACTTTTGGAATCCAGGTCTGTTTTAGTTTTAATTTGTCGTGATTTTCCCCCGACACAAACTCTTGCCTTTTCCAATTTTTAGTGACCTTAACAAAACTTTTTATGGTTTCTTGAAGATCTTTAATTTGAACTGCAAAAGATTTTTGGTTATTGGTATCAGTTTGTGGTTTGGGTTGCAAATGACACTTTTTAACCACATGTCCTTCATTTCCACATCTAAAACATTTAGAGTGTTTAGGTTTGATCTTAGAAGTAGATCTGGATGATGATGGTTGTGATGTTCTTCTTTTGTTGTTGCTTGAATTGAGGCTGTCTGTTGAACATGCTTCATCACTTTTGTTGTTGCTTGATTCTTCGTTTGTGTTGCATTCTGGCTCGCTGATATCACTTTCTGTATCACTTTGTGATTCTTCAGAAATTGTGTTATCTGTTTCACTTTGTGACTCTTCAGAACATGACACATCTGTTGATGATGGTGTAAATTCTGGAATTTCTTCAGTAAGAAATTTTCCAAACCTGTTTCTTTTTAGTTCTGGAACAAATGGAGATGGTCTATATACATTTTCATTATCACAGAATGCATCATTAAGATCAACACAAACAGGCACAACATTTTCAACACAAACATCCGATCGTTTGATAGGATTCATCCTATCATTTGGGTCCACAACACCCTTTAAATCAAGTTTAGAGGTTAGAGTAATACAGTCATCCGGCCTAGATAAACTATTACAGTTATCCATCCTAGATAAACTATTACAGTCATCCAAATTAGTTAAGTTATTACAGTCATCCGAATTTAAAGAAATGTTTGACTTATCATGGTTCCAGATGAACCAATTCACTGTGGAGTAATTGGCACCTGGGTGACCTAACCCCATTGTTTGACCACCACAACTGTCATCATCGTCCACCTGATCCTGTTGGGTCATATCTGCACTACTTTTACTTATATTAGAGTGTGACTCAGATGTGACACATTCTTTTTCAAAAAGATCATTTTTTGGATGTGGTTTTGGAATGGGTATATATTCACTTTTGCTCAAGGGTAAAAACAGGGATTTTACAATTCCCTTTTTATCCTTATACCCGATTCCATCTTTGACAAAAGATTTCCTTGAACAATCAAGGATATCAGTATGAGCATCCTTGCTTACGTTCCATTTGTCCACAACAATTTGGAGATGATTGGTTTCATTTCTGGATTTTTCTAGTTTTTCAGTTAAGTCATTTATTAAAAAATCTTTTCTGAGAACAAATTCTTTTAGAGTGTGCATTTCAGCAATTGTTGCATTTAACTTTCGCTGATAGGCTAACTCGTTTTCTTTCATTTCAGTATTGATTTTCCGTATGTCATCCATTTCTCTTAAAATTCTCCTATTGTGGGACAAACAGTAAGCAACGGCTGTAACACACCTTGGTGAGCACAGCTTTGATTTTATTTCGAGAGGAATACTTACCAGGTCTCTCTCTTCAGCTTCCTTCTTCATGCTCTGTGATTGCTGATTGTCCTTGCTTGTGGAGGTCTTTTCAGCAACAAATGCTTCCTCAGCAGCGGTCTCCTTCCCTTTCTCCACACTCAACACGCCTTTTAAACCAGCCTTCTCTATCTCTTCTCTTTTTGGCATTTCAGCTGAGGACCCCTCCAGAGAGCTCACACCAAGAGGTGACTTTGTGCAGATCTTTGCCATCAGTGCTTTATTAACTTCAGCTTCTGCCACAGTGACTTCCTCTCCCCAATCGAAATCCTGAACCACAAGCGCCTTCTGCTGGTTACCTTCTCCTCCTTCTGTAATTGCCACCACTCTCTTTGCTGGTTTGGCTTCAACTTGATTCAGAGTTGGACATTCATACTTGAAATGTCCGAGAATTTTGCAGTTATAACACCTGATCTTAGATTTGTCAAACCCAGCTTTCCCCATGCCGACTCTTCTACCGGTTCTATCTTGAAACCTCTTCACCCTCAAAGTGATCATGGCCATCTGCCATTTCAGATCCATTTCCTCCATATCGTCTGGATCAACTTGATACATGTCCTCAGGACTCATCATATCACTTTTTAGATCACCAGTCTTTAAAGCTTCAAAGCTCGTCATGAAAGCGTTGAAAAGTTCAACGTGTTCAGTTGCCAGCTTCGTCTGTTGAGGATTGAGAGTTGACGGCTGAGGGTTAGTGACACTGGGTTGAGAGTATGGGACAGCCTTTCCTGAACTTGAACTACCACCAATTGTTCCATCAGCATACACGTGAGATGAGCTTGAACCCATGTTCCCCACTGGAGTCATTAGCGCTAAGTTCTTCATTGCAGTGATAGGAACTGCCTTTGGATTGGTCTGATTCATCTCCCTTTTTGTAATGTCCATCTCAAAGGACTTCAATGTGTTGATGAGATCAGCCAATGTAGACTGGGCATCAAGATATTCTTTTCTGATTAGCATGCATTGGATGCTCCATTCTTTTGGTAATGAATCCAGCAGCTTCTTGATAGAATTTCTGTTGTTCACAGGAATTCCAGCCTTTTTCATTTTTGTTAACATACTCATAAACCTATCAATGTGCGAGCTCAGACTCTCCCCACGAATGCTACCGAACATATCATATTCTTTTTGCACCATGTCTTGCTTGTATTGGCGCATCTCTTCATTGCCTTCGTAGTATTCATTCAGTGCAAACCACAGATCATGTGCCGTTCCATACTCTTCAAACATGTTGTAAACATCATTAGATAGGGCCATGGTTAGAGCACCATAAGCCTTATGATCTCTTTGAAGTAATTGTTTGTCAACATCGGTATAGGTTGTTGGATCAGGGTTGAATTCTTCTCCAGTGGCAGTGGTTCTCATGGGAATGTGTGGGCCCAACTGGATGGAGTTCCATTGGGTAAAGTCAGTCACGTAAAAGAATGACCTCATTCGGTTTTTCCATGTCCCGTAATCTTCAGCACCTTTTAACTTAGGTACTCTTGTAGTAGTTCCGGTTTCAAGATCTTGTTGTGTGATAGGGTTAACAGTTGATTGATTATTGTTACCAGCCATGTTTTAGATGAATTTTAGAAACGTGGTTCAACAGATTTTAATTATCAGTCCAAAAGATTGTCCAAGTCCGTAAGTACACAGCAAGTTCGCAGTTAAGTGCGCAATTAAGTTCACACTTAAGTTCATAGCAGTCTGGATCAGTATGCAGCAACCTGTAAGAATATAAACATCCTTGTCAAGTTGTAGTCTTAGTTAAGTGTGCAGCTTGGAAGCATACGTGTGGCTATAAGTACGCAGATCAGTTATCATTTGGGCATTATAAGTGCTCAATGTTTACTGATCAGCCTGCGCACTAAATTAAGTGCGCAGACTCACTTAAACTCTCGTTTAAGATTTTAAGTTCGCAGAAACCCTAGCCAAGTACTCAACACTGCACCTTCAGTAAGTGCGCACAGATCCAAGATTTCTGTTTAAGTATGCAGAAACCCTAGATAAGTACTCAAGACAATGAAATGCTATAAACAAGTGCGCAGAGACCAAATAACTTAGGTAAGCAAGTGCGCAGAGACCAAATTCAAAAACAGCAAGTGCGCAGGAATCAATTCAAAGGAATAAGTGCGCAGAAACCAAATTCAAAAGCAACAAGTGCGCAGAAACCCTAGATGCGTACAAAAAGACAAGTACTCAAACTAAGAAATAAGTGCTCAGCTTATGAGATATGTGCGCAGTATATATGAAATAAGTGCGCAGATACGAGCTGTAGCAAACATGAAATTCAGCTGAATCTTTTCCAAACCATTTTCTGATCAAAATAATATACTCTAAACATTTAGAAACACGATTTTCACAAGATTTGAAACCAAAATATGAGAAAAACACCTAAATTTTAAAGTTTACAAAAAATAATCTTGATAATAAAAGCTTAACAAGATGAGGGTTTTGGTATCTTAAAGTAGATACAATCTAGAGCACAATGGCTCTGATACCAAATTGTAGTCCCGAAATACTAGATCTTGTTGAATGCAATAGATTGTTATCACTTAGAAACACCTATTAGTTAGGTGTTTCAAGTGATTAATCCAAGAAACAAATAAAACTAGATGAACATTGAAAGACCCGACACACACAATGAATAACATAATGATTCCATAACAGATTTGAAGATGAATAACCTTGGAATATGATTAAGTACGCACGTATGCAAAGTGTGCTACAAAGATAAACTCCAAAACCCCAAACCTAGAGCTGTGCACACACTTTCTATATATAGGAGAACCCTGGGCCTGCGCACTTAGCATAAGTGCGCAGGGCCCGTGTATATAAGTGCGCAGCCCTAGGGTTTGTGTACAAAAACATGTGTTAATTACATTCTAAGCCCTTCAACTATAAGTCTTTACAATAAACACTCAAAAGTCTCTATTCTGGTAACTGTGGTCTCAAAATAACCCAACACTCTTACCTAGGGCCGCTATTGCGCTGTGTGGATCCCGCAGAGGCTTCCTTCCTCCTCTGAGACGTACACGAGGGAACTTGCGGGCTGCACGCAGGCCCAAGAATGGTGGTAGCGAAACTAATGAACGCGGGGTATTACTGGCCCGGCATGCATGTTGACGCGGTTAACGAGTTACGCAAATGCGACAGCTGCCAACGCCACGCCCCAAATACTCTCCGCCCAAAGAACAACCTGGTGCCGGTTACAGCGGCTTGGCCATTGACCTGGTCGGTCCGTTCCCGACGGCGCCAGGCAACGTAAAATACTTGATAGTGGCCATCGACTACTTCACCAAGTGGGTTGAAGCCAAGCCCTTGGCCAAGATTGACGGCGCACATGTGAAAAAGTTCCTCTGGGAATTCATCATTTGTCGGTTCGGCTTGCCAATGCAGTTGGTCAGCGACAATGGAACACAATTCGAAGACCAATCCCTTCAGCAATGGTTGGCCGAAATGGGAATCAAGCAAATATTTACATCCGTTGCGCACCCGCAAGGAAACGGTCAAGTAGAGAGGGCCAACCGCACAATTGTAGAAGGCATCAAGACCAGGTTGGGTACAAAAAGGACAGGGTGGGTAGATGAACTCCCACACGTCTTGTGGGCCTACCGCACCCTCACAAAAACAAGCAACGGAGAAACACCGTTCAGCCTAACATACGGTTCCGAAGCGGTAATTCCCGCAGAAATCACCTGCCCAACGGCAAGAGTATTGATGGCTGACACAACCGACAATGATACAGAACTCCGCATAAACCTCGACCTACTAGAAGAACGCCGTGATCTCGCGGCAATAAAAGAAGCCAGCTACAAGACTCAGCTGGAACAATATTACAACAAGCGCGTCAAAAAGCAAACCTTCAAGGTGGGGGATTACGTTTTCCGCAACAACGAGGCTTCCAACGCCGAAAAGCCAGGGAAACTCGCCCCAACCTGGGAGGGTCCCTACAAGATACAAGAAGTGTTAGGCAAAGGCGCCTACGCGCTAGAAAGGCTAGATGGCACTCCCATTCCGCGAACATGGAATGGTGCACAGCTGCGACGTTGTTATTTGTAATCATGTAACATGGCTACACACGCCACACTATCAATGAAAACGTTTCCTATATCTGTGTTTCTACTTGCATTTTCAGCGCCAAAAGTCTTCATGAGTTAGGCAAAATGACGTCGGACCAAAGCCGCTCGCTAGTTAAGCAAGGTCCGCCTTCAGGACGCGCCTCGCGCGCGTCGGGCTTACACCTGCTACACAGCGCATGGTCTTCAAGACGAATTTACTTGCCGGACCTGCAACCACGCATAACAACGCCACGCGCATAAACACTTGTCTTCTAGAGTCGTTGCAACTCGGACAAGAAAACAGCGCGCAACGCGAAACGCGATGAAAGGTCTTCTAGGCAAAGCCATCGTGCGCCTAATTCAGACTCAATGGCTCAAGTTGGTCTCCGCTACGGTCTTCAAGGCAAAAGTGTTTAACACTTAAATGCCGGACTGTCTAGCCGAGCGCCCGTCTTAACTCCTACTTACACACCGGGTGACGACTTGGTTAAATAAGTAAGTTAAGTACGAGACAACACGATATAACAAACTTAAAAAACTTCATTAAAAAGAAGGGACTTAAAAACCCTCATATATTTACAATGATTGCAAATAACAAAAACAACGCCTAAACGCTACCCGCCCCCGAGGCCTCTCCGCCAGAACCCCTTGCAAGTTCGTCAGATTTGTCGATAAAGTACTTCAAGGCAGCCAGGGGATCCGCATTGTTGTTGCAATTAGCTATAACTTGAAGGATGGGAAAATCAATCTCTTCAAATTTGGCAAGTTCCGCCTCATACTCTTCCTTCAGCGGCTTGCCATAATGCTCCGCATCCTCAAGCCGCCCATCATTCTGCGCGCTGGAGAAGCCATCGCCATAGCCCTCGCCATATCCAAAGGCTTGGGCGACAGCAGCGATAGAGGCAACTTGATCGCCCAACTTGGGCTCTTGCCAAAACCTCTTGAAGACCTACAAAGAAAATAAAGTTAGTATGATGACAAGAAAAACAATTACCAAGAACAAGGAAAGCGCGAAGACTCACCCCGCTCATTCCATCCGTCATCAGCCAGCTGATGGAACTCTGCATCTGGGTCTGCGCAGAGACAGCCTCCTCCAACAAAACCTTCGCCGCCTCGCACTCCTTCACAGCCTCGAGGCGAGCTTGATCAGAAGAGTCCAGATCCCGCTCCAGATCTTCCTTAGCGCCAAGGATCTGAACCCTCTCCTGCTCCAAGAAAGAGACACGCTCTGTGGCGGCAACAAGAGCCGAGTCCTTAGACTCCAACTCCTTCCGCATCTCTATATACTTGGCGGTTCTCTCTGTAAGAGCCCTGCTCTTCTCCTCTAGCTGGCGGACCGCGGTCCGCCTCTCCTCTTGCACCTCGGCCAGAGTATCCTTAACCTTCATGGTTTCAAGGTTAGCTTTCTTCCAGGACTCTGCCCAACGGCGCTTTGATGCAGCAGCCTCTTCTTCAAGCTTAGAGACCTTCGCCTCCGCATCATGAGCACGGCGGCGGTATTTGGCAATTTCCGCCTTGAAGGCAGCCTCCTTTTCCGCGAGGTCCGCCTTCTCCGCCTCGACCTTCTCCATATCTCGCCACAACGCCGAATCACGGCGCCGCAGCGAATCCATCATTGACAGTTGAGTCGCCTGATTAATGCACAAGGCAGCGATAAGGTCTGGACGACTCAACATGTCTTGGTGAGTGCGCTCATAGGGAGGCACCACCTCGCTGACAAACTCCTCAGCAGCCAGGGAGTTGGAGAATAATGTATTCTCCCGGATTGCCCAGCGAGGGCGCCAAATGGCGTCACCACCAGCCCAGCAAGAGCCATCATAGGCCCCTGACGCCTCACCAACCCTTGAAGACTCGCGCCTATCTGGACGCGAGCCAGCAGCCACAGAAGCGCCCTGCTCAAACAGGGCCCTCTCGAAACCATCACCCCCAAGGCCCACCTCCTGGGCCTCAACATCTGCGCACTCTTTGGCCTCACGCTCCTTGGCCAACCTAGCCCGCTCCTCCAAGAACTGCTGTTCTTGAAGGCGAAGGCGATCAACTTCCGCCCTCTTCTCTGCCTCAGCCTTTTGTCTGGCTTCATTGGCAGCAGCAGCCTTAGCGGCCTCGGCCTTTAACAAGGCCTCATCAGCCTTCGCCCGCTTCTTTGTAGCAGCGGCAGCACGGTCAGCCTCAGCCTTTTGCAAGGCTTCATCGGCTTCCGCCTGTTTACGAGCAACCTCTTGCTCTTGCCACAACCGCTCCTCCTCCACACGAGCAGCTTCCGCAGATCGAGACAAAGGAGGAGGAGTGGGAGTTATCTTGGGCGACACTGCGAAAACAAAACAAAGGATTAGAGAAAGAATTCAAAGTTAGACTTAAAAAGCAGCAAAATCGCTTACCAGGCGCCTTCTTCTTTATCAATTTCTGGATCAACGGCTGCCTAGTCGGGGCAGCGCGAATCCCCATAGAAAAAACAGGGGCACTTCCTCCCTGCCCCTCAGCAGCGCTGGTCTTCTGAATACCAACAACATCAGTAACGCCTTCAGAAGCTGTCACTGGCTCAGTCATCTGAGTGGTACCCCCACTCTCGCCCCCACCTGCTGGGGCAGTAGACACATTCTCCATAGCAGCAGCAACACTGCTAGTGGCAGCGCTATCAACACGCGCCCTCTTCCTCTTCTCCAGCTGAGAAGACTCAACCTCTTCCTCATCTTCAGAGGGCGGGCCATCCTTACGCCGTCGACGCCCTTTCATAACCTCCCCTGCTGAAACGGAAGAACCCGAGTCAGAAAGCACAACTTACGCTCGGTACCCATGATTCCGCGGCGCGTGTTTCCAACGCCCACGCCTCGCGGATGAGCTCACCGGCGGGACAATCCCTACTGAAAATCCAGTAGTATCATCTCCAAAAATGCTAGGGCCGAAGGGATCTGGAAACTCACCGGTTGTATAATAAGGCTTGGGCGCGGTGGTCAGATCCGGGTAATAAAAGCGGTCAGCAAGCTCGTCCAAACAAGAGGTTTGACCTTCCGCCAAAGGCCTCCACTTAATACCCCTCTCCTGGCGGGCAGCAAAGAACTGAAACTTGCTCACACCTACAAACATACAAGGTAAGAGGAAGGACACAGAAAATAATAATAACAATAATGATAATAAACAAACGTACCCTCCTCCGCAATATAAGGCTCTTTGCCCGCCCGGATTCCATTGCGGCTCATCCCAAGAAGGAAGAAAATGCCTTCTGTCAGGTTGTGGAACTCCAGCTTAGTGGCGTTGGAAGTAAGGGCGATGAACCACACCTGCTTCTTAAAGTCTTTGGGCACAGGCATGTCGGCCACCCGCTGCCCATCCCCTATCACCTTCCAGGGGAGACTAATGGGGATCACACCCCTCTTCACAAAGAAAAACTTCTCCTTCGCCCAATGCAAGGACTTAGGAGTGTGAGTGGCCATAGGCGGCACCTTTGGGCGTGGCTTGAACGAGAGCCACATCTCGTCTCGCGCCATAAAGTAGAAGACATTGAACCGTTCAACGGTAGGCTCAATGTCTAGGGCACGGCATGAAGCTTCAAAATGAACTAACCTCAGATGCCCGAAGGCGGTTAGTTGTGTAAGCCCAACGCCATAGGCCACCATGGTGTCAATCTGGAAGCGGGTACATGGCAGGCGGAACCCACACTTAGCAAAGTGGGCCTCGTACAATGCCAACCGACCGCTACCGGCAGAGAGAACAGTGCTGGTCGGAGACGGAAGGGTGGGCTCCCACTCCGGCAAAATACCATACATAATACAGAACCGGTTGAAGGCCTCCTGACTCCAAACACAATAGGTGTTGGACATCAGTTTCCTCTCCTTTATCTTGCCATGTTCGACAAGAACTTCTTCCTCCACCACCTCCTCCACAGTCGGCTCCACCCTAACATCCTCGGTGGATGGCGACGGACTCAACGAAACTTCAGACATTGTCAAAATAAAACTCGCCGGAAACTGGAAAAGATAGCCGGAAAACTTGAAGATTTACCGGAAACTTCAAGAAGATACGAAGATTTAACGAATCTGAGAGACAGAAAACAACGGGGCAAGAAATCAAACAAGAAGAAACTTGAAGTTTCAACAATGAATCTTCAAGATCAGTGAGATCTTTGAAGATTAAACGGAAACTTCAAAGAAACAAGATGATCGGAAGTTTGAGAGAAAAAAGAAGACAATAAGGAGAAGGATATATGAACGTAACCGTTCATATGAGCCCTAATGGGGTTTATATACTCATCGCATTAATGACAGTGGGACCCACCTAGAAAGCGCCAAACATCACACCTTTTCAAATTCCAGACACCAGATGGCGATACATGTCAACCAACACAAACGAGCGGCCCAGATGATAGTGTGTGACAGTTGTGTGCCACACATGAGCCGGATGATCGACACGTGTCAACAGATCTCATGATCACAATAAAGTAAGCGCGTGCTAACCCACGCGCCTGACAAGAAACACGTGCCCACTGACACGTGGCACAATCTCAGCCACGAAGACAAAGCGTCAGACGCGTGGCGTCCCACGCTCCTGACACAGACGAGAAATTGGTAACTGCAACCATGACGTGACATGCCTCAGTCTGCACAACCAGACAGTCACTGAACACGTCAGCAACCATTAAACTTCCATCCGAAGTAACTGATCATTCGAATTCCAGGCGCATTCATGAGAAACAAATTGAATGCCAATGATTTAGAATTTATTACCAACTCAGGACCCGCATTAAATCACTCCAGTAGCATTTAATTCATGGGCGCAAACTTGACGTAAACTTGCAAAAGACGTTCCCCGCCTAAAATTTTGCAAGGCTAAGGCGGAGTGCGTCCTACATGGCGTAAAGTTGACGTAAGTTTACAAAAGACGTTCCCCGCCCCACGCCTGCAAGGGTAAGGCGGAGCACGTCCTTCTCAGCGCAACTTTGACGTAAAACCGGAAAAGACGTTCCCCGCTGAGTTTTCCAAGAATCCGCGCCAACAAGCTACAACACGAGCAAATGAGCTTTCATCTGCGACTAACACCTCTTGAGTCTAGCACTCCACCTCCTCATCAGCGAGCAGGAGAAGTCCTAGACTAGTGGGACTTGAAGGGATAGGGAGCCTAATCTGAAAGGCGTCCCTATCCCCGAACAACAACAACACCATACCAGATAATGGCGCGGGAACACACTAGCGCGGAGACAAGCAATCAACATGTCTCGCGCGCCAAAGCATACGATAAACAACATACAACACCTGATACGCGCGTGCTACCACGCGCGGAATCTTCCCTTGGCACCTCTCATATGAAGTACAAGGAACGGCAGAAGGAAGATTCATAAAGATCCATGTCAGAGTACATACCAGCTGGAGAAGGACATGTGGCAGATAGTACAAAAGGCGAACGGCTACACTGTACATGCTGTCGTGAATAGTGACCAGCAGGCATTACCTCGCCAACTGTCAGACGTCACATCAGACAGCATGGATAGCCTGAGCACTGTAGCAAGTACGACGTTACTGTGCACCACCAGAAGTCCGCCACGTGTCAAGCTACTACAACGACCACACTATAGCATGACGACATCAACAGTAACAGGTCCTTTCCCGCCATTATCAGAAGAACCATGGGCTTGGGCCTCAGCTGGGCCCAAGCTGGTGGCGTCATCCGTGGGCCGCCCCATGCAGCCCACCGTGATCTCTATAAATGAGATCACATGCAATTCTTGTAGATTCATTCAGAAAACAACCATAACTACTACACTCATTGTAATCTTCTTACCATCAATAATATTCCGGTGTACTTACAGTGGACGTAGGTCATTAACGACCGAACCACTTAACTCTCGCGTTCTCACGCACTTCATACACACTTCATACACACTCACTTACATCAACTCTCACACGGGTCACCATTACGGTTTGGGTAAAGGATTAATCTGACAGTAACATAGGTATTAACCCCCCGGTGATTAGTTCTAATCTCCGGGATACTTATTGTTTCTTCAGATACCACTCCTAACTTGATGATATCGTTTCGTTTATGAAAAACGAGTGTCTTCTTCGTCAAGCAAAATATCGAGAAATAATCATGACGAAAATATCTTGAAAGAAAATATAAGAAATAAGAGAAATATAAACGAGAGGACTCGTGAAAGTAAGCTTAGTTATAGTCTAGGCTAAAAGACATTCTAATAACCTAATTCCCTATAACCATGGCTCTGATACCAATCTGAAACGCCCCAACCGATGGCGGAAACATCGAGGTGTCACGTAGTGACGATTGTTCAATAGCTCATGGACTAAAAGTGTAAATTTTGATATATTGATTAAGTAGTTTATTACAATGAAAGAAAAAAAATACAAGATACAATAATTCTAAAGTGACAACTAAAACTGAAATACAATGAATCCAAAATCTAAGTAAAAATTCCAAAAGCTTAAAAGTCATCTCATAGATAACCTGAAACATGTACGAAAATAATTTGGTCAATACACAAATGTATTGGTGAGCATACCCTGTTTGAGTACATATAGTAGAAAAGTGTTTAGCAATTCATGTGCGGTACCATTTGCAATTATGTAATAAGTAATATCCGTTCAAAATCAACCCTATGAAAAGAAAGGAAATATATATATATATATATATATATATATATATATATATACTATGCGCTAGTAGTAATGCAATACATAGCAATGACAAGGACTCTCAACAGAGTCACAGGGGTATATACCATAGTACTATTCATTGAAATGCCAGGCCGCCCAGCGGTTAATGATTTTGACAAGTCATAGACACACAAATTAACATAAAGCAAACACACATGAGAATTGCATTTAGTAAAAGAAATAGAAACTTGATAGTAAGTACATGAGTCACCCCAAAATAGTAAAACGGTAAAAAGGGGAAAGATATACTCACATTGATTGTGATGATAAAGTCGCAAGAAATCAACGAGACTTAGTGAATTATGCTTGAACTTTAATTAGCTCACAGACACAAATGAAGCAAACGGAAGCCTACTGTTTAATTAGTTATATCCCACGTTAGGCTTACACAATTTTAATTACATTGTTTTTATAGGGGTTTTCTGGCGACAACAACGACCACTTTCAAAATATTAATACGTTTAAATTTTTTTTTTCATATTTGACTTATAGTAAATACGTATCTAAATTCACATCTACTATCTATTAGTGGTTAACAAAGAATTTGTAAATAAATTAATTTAACTATGGTTTTATTCAAATAACGATTTTTTTTTTCATAATAACAAGTTGTTAAGATGAATCTTTGTCAAAGCCTTTGTGTAACGAAGATCGATAACTATTTTAGCGTTTTTTTTTCTAGAAGAAAATATTAAAGCTAATAGAATAATTAGATATTAGACCAAATCAACCATGGCTTAGTTACTAAAAACGAAAATAAATCTTCAAACTGATTTCTTTCAAAAACACTTAATAATATATAGTCGCCGGGTAATCAATATAATAAACCAATTATATTTAAATTAGCAATGCATAATATTTTCAAGGAGTTAGTTTAGAATACCTGCATGGTGAATTAATTGAAAGATTGAATGTCCACAGAGATTGTCGGTACCGAAATTGAGGGTTAGATTTACTTGAATGTCGGACAACAACATAACATCTACATGTGGCTGGGTTCAAAGATGGAGTTTCGCTTGGCGAAAATAATATGGATAAGTGGTATTCAGGGGGAGTGGACTAACATATAGGTTTAGTAGCTTACGTTAAAGAAATATACTCATTCGTCAAGATGCGGTGTAACTGGGGTTGCTTCACGACGGGTGTTGGTAATGATTTCATTTTTTTTATCAAACCAGAGATATAATCAAAAGAGGTGGATGAAACATTTTATTGTGGGTGTCTCTGAGAGAAAAATATGTGTCAATAGTCCATGTATATACTTGTGTATACAAATAGATAGGTTACAAAAGGCAACTCTAATGGTTGACTAAGCCCAAAAAGAATTCATGCTAATTTGTGGACGGTTACATAAGGCTGAGGGGTATGGTCACCGACCCCCCTTAAGCCACCTCATGCCACCTCATCTTCTTCCTCTTCTTCCCCCATCAAGGGGGGTGGTGTTCCCCCTTCCCCCTTCACCCTTTCCCTCCTTTTCACACACACACACACAATATTTTAATAATTAAAAAACAGATCGGTACCATCGGTATAATTTCCCCGTTGTTGCCGAAGTGTGGTCGGGGGGGGGGGGGGGGGGGCGGTGTTCCCCTTCGGCAAAATGCTCCACCTCACCCACCGATCCCCTTCCCCGATCCCATACCCCTCAGCCTAAGCTAAGAGTCTACCAAAATTAAGGATATCATTTATTTATTTAATTTGATTTGCAAAACTATCGGTTACATGAGTTATGGCAATTTATTTTAAAATATTAATATCACCTAACATAAAGATGTTGAATTGATATTGGTACATAATTTCCGTAGCCTCACAAAGTGTTTTTTTTTTAATTAAATTCGAAAACGGCAAAACTTTCAGGGACTATAATGAAAATATTTAAAGGGATATTATTATCATTTAGATGAAAGACGAGGTTGACGAATGTCACACACCACCCCGACCACCTGTTCGATTTCTTTCTCCACCTTGTCGGAGACGGCACAAGAACTTCGGAGACGTTCCTCGTGAAACGTCAAAAAGAGGTGCCGATTGTGTGTGCTGTTGAGGTTGGAGTGGTGGTGGGTTGTTGCTGTGGGAGTGGTGGTGGGTGGTTGCTGTTGAGGTGGGGGTGATGGTGGGTGGTAGTGCGGAGGTGGAGATGGTGGACGTGGTTGCTGTAGAGGTGGATGGTGGTGACCGGTTTGCCATTATCACTGTTGAGGTGGGGGTGGTTGATTTAGGTTGATAAATATTTGGCTTTGAGTCCTCGGTGTGCCATGGCTTCTTGTGAAACAAATTTGCAGTCACTTTTCTGCAACAAAGTTAACATTCTTTCTCTTTCTAAGGCTATTGGGTATGGAGGAGGCCCATCAAGGATGATGGCCCTCCACCTTAGCTGTCATATCTGCAAGGGGTAGGGGGATCATCACCATGATGGTCTAAGGGTGTGGAGTAGGAGCATCATCACCCATATGAAATTTTGAAATTGTTTTGTTTTAAATGCATTGCTGCAGATCAACGGTCAAGAAGGATATATGGAGGCCCGTCAAGCCTGGTGAAGAGTTGCTGCTCATGCCGTTGCCGCAAGAGGGGGGCGGTGTTTGCCGGGCCGGCATCGGCTTGTCGTGCCTATGCCGTAACCACACCGAAGAGCCTAACAGTTTTGTCTGTTGGGAAGTTTGAAGATTTTTTATTATATTTTTGACACGTGACAATCGGCTATTGGTCTATCACTAAAGCTTTATGGAGACGTCTCGGGATCCGGGAACCGACTCTCCAAAGTCGTAGGAGGTGGCCATTTTGATGAATTCTCTATAAAGAGGGTAACGGTATGAATATATGCACAGACAGTCAGACAATCTTCTATAACCCCCAGTTTGTGACATAAATCATGTTTATATAACAGGTCTGGTGGTGGTGCGGGGATTTTTTTAACTAGCTCTGTAGAGATAAATCTAGAGAAACAATTACTTGTTTAGAATTTTCATCAATTATGAACTAGTGAAGTGCGCCGCCAAATAAGATACCATATCTACCAACATCAATATAACACTTTACTTTTCCAATGAGTTTCCAAGTATTTGATTTCAATGTTAAGCCATGAAAAAAGTGTGCCCATATTGTCCAAAGTTTGCATGAACCCTACTATAACCTTGTAATCATTCGCAAACGAGTCATAACCAAAGCCCCAACATGCACCAACAAAGAGAAAGCCATGGCACCTACAAATCACTTGTGTACTAGTGATGTTGCTTGCCTGATCGTTGGAGTTTTTAACATATGAGGCGGGTTGGCAGTTTTTTTCTCCTGTCTAGTCGAAGGATTGGTCACTATAAGTTCAACATCTCTAGGAGCAAAAGCAGTATCCTATATTCATATTTACGGAAATATAGATCCTTCTGTGTCCTAGTTCATTATTTTCACGATCATTGTTGTAAGCATGGTTCAAGTGAGCTTTAACAAAACGAGGACCGGATATAAAAGACTGCAATGATTTACACACGCTCTTGCATCGGATCAGATCTTCCACATCCAATCGTTGCAGTATCTGCTCAACGATATCAAGCGCAAGCTCTGCCATGCAAACCCTAATTGCTGCTACAAACAAGATCGGTAAGTGGTCGAACATGTGAACTGTTATAATTCCTCAGCCCAGGCCCAATAAATTGTAATCAAAGACATGCCCATATGCCCTAAAAAAATAGCAAGTATTTATAAAGTTCGGACACTACCAAATAAAAACATTTCATATGATTCTTTTGGTAGGCTGCAGGTATATGATTCCTTTTAATTTATATAAATTTGAAGTATATAATTGGTTGGAATAATGAGACTTAGATCTCACTCAATTCCAGCTATGTTGCTAATATTGGACCCTTGAAACTTTCAATCTTGGTTTTCAAGTTAGCTTTTTATAAAAATATTAAACAAATATAATGTTAAGAGACTTTGCAAATGATTAATTATATACTGGATGTTTACATTACTTTTTTAAGTTTAAGCAAACAATTTTAGAAAAATAATGTGTGACAAAACTGAAATGATAATGAAAATTAACTAAAATATTTCAAATTCTTTTGAGCAATAGTTTTGGATATATATATATATATATATATATATATCAAACGTTATACATGATATGTTACTAAAGAAAACCTGATGAGCAAAGGCGAACTTACACCTTCTCGTGTTGGTGGGGGGTAATAAAAGAATTTGGTATAATTTTTAGGCAAAAATCCCTGGAAACATATGCTATGTGAGTCAAGTTTAAGCTAACAACGAAGAGGAACCATCATATCTCCCATTCTCCCAAAATAAAGAGAGCATAATCAACATAGTGAGTTAGTGACCAATGTTCGATGTTAAAATAATTTTGGCGATAGAGAAATTGGAGTATATTATACTCCGATGATTAACATTAAACCATTTGTATTCGTCTCAACTTTATCTATTTACTAAACAAATCCGAACAAAGAATTACATACATAATTAGCACACGTGGAACATTTTTTTTTGGTGTAAAGCATCGCTATAAAAGCCTTATATTTTGCCGGAGGACTCATATTATTTTGCGAAAACATGAGAATGAAATATTTGATGATAAAAAGGCAAAAAAATATGAATATTACATGAAACAAAAGATAATAAAACAAATACATGAGACCATGTGTAATGGACATTATGTGGGCATGAATGAGTTTGATAACGCCCTTAACACCATCCCCTAGGCATTATAGGGGCATGAAGAATGAGGGGCATTTCTAGTATAATGCCCAAAGAGGAGAAAAATAAGGAAAATAATTACTGAAATTAGAATAATTATCATTAATTTCATTCCGTGACTAAGAAAATTACATCAAGATAGCAGGCAGGCGGGCAACAAGCTACGCCGACACCCTTTCCTGAATAGCAAATCCTAATCTATTATTGAAATGACATTAAAAAAGAGGTTAACCATTACACATTTCTTAAATGGGCATTATGATGATGATATGACGAAAAATGTCCCTTAAAGGGCATTAACCATTACCCATGGTCTGATATAATAGGTGTTACTTGCGTTAATTTCACTAACCGATCGATCGTGAGATATTTTCTTAAAAATAAATTAGGTGCACCTTGAAGTAGTGGTTATGTTCCAAATTCAATTATTTATGATTAGCCCCTATTTCATTCGTTTCAACAAACTCCTTCCTTTACACAAATGCATTGTTTTTACTAGGCCAATGATTTAACTAAGTTATATATACACGTTAACGTCAACGGAGATGCTTCTAGGAAGCCGTGTGTGGTTGACGGTACGTGGTGAAACATTGCCGTCAAAACGTGTTGTTGTGTATATATTTAGCATGTTACAACCTTGGCCCTTCAATTTATAGTTGATTTGTAAGTTTAGCACATCAACTTTTGTTCTTTTCTCAATAAACCAACTATCCTATAGCTTCACTTTATGTATATTATTTGTCTCACATGCATTTGATAATTAGTACCGTATAATACAACTTTAAATGTTTAATATTATACTGTATAATACAAAACAATTAATTTAAGTTTAATCTTTTCATTAATTTACAATTAATGGATTTGATTTGTTCCCACTAATAATATTAACGACTAAGGATGGATGAACATGAAGATGAGTGGAAGATAAAATGGGTTATTTATTCTCATTCTACAAAAATACAATCAAAGGTGCCCATGTGCCTTGCACATGCTATGATAGTTTTAAAGTAAGAAACCAGCAATATAAATTCTATGAACTTGATTCACACGAATAAACAAATAAGTTGACTAAAGTTTTAGTTTTGATACTCTATAGTTCACTTATATTAAATCGCATCCTAAAAATTCCTGCTAGATTGTGTTGAAAGGATACAAGCTTATCAAGCTTATCAGGTAATGTATTATTTCAATTTAATACTTTGTTAATATACATGTACTTAATAAATTGTATTTTGCATTGCATGTATAATGGAGAGGAGATAGCTAAGCTAGATTGATTGGTTGGGCTTGCTAGTTGATACAAAGGTTGTGGGCTTCCAGATGTTCGTGGGCTTCCAGATGTTCGTGGATCATGTTCGTGGTGGGCTTGCTGAAGATATTAAAGATTAATTGGGCTCATTAATGCCCAGACCCAGAAATAAGATAGCGTCCAGATGGGGTCTTGCCACGTTGGCAATCCCCTTTGCTACTTCCAGACCATAAACCAAAGCTACTAGAGACGTTGATTGTGTGTTTCTTCGTTTGATCCAATGGTTCCTCTTGGTCTGGATGTGTTTCTTCCCAGACCTATCTCTCTGCTATATAAAGCCTGCTTCTCTTCTGTTTACGAGTTTAACACTCTCATCCTTTTGTTATCTCTCATACAGTCTTGTAGTCTTCTGATATTTTTCTCTCAGTTAGTCTAGAGTTTAGATTGATTCATCTTGAATCTGGTCTAAGAGAGTTAGGTCATAGAAGGTTAAGAGTTATCAGTTTGATAATCTCTTTGTGTCTGTTTAGATTGATAGTTTGTAACAAGTTCTTGTTTAGTTCTTGTGTTATTGTTTTTGGGTGTAAATCATCTTTGGGTTGGGATTTGTTCAATAAAAGTATTTCTTTCATAGATTCCATGTTTTGTAACATGGTATCAGAGCTATAGGTTAGCTCTTGAGGTTTCTTGTCTTCCGCTGGGTATTCTTGGATCTGGTGACTAGATCGAGTCGTCTGTGTTCAGATCTGAGTTAAAATCTGATACTGACGATTGTTGAAGGGTTTCTTGCTGCTAGCTGTTGTCTTTGGATCGATAGCTTCTGGATCTGATATTAGGGTTTGGAATCTTGAAGATCTGATTGAAGGCGATGTGCTAGGGGTCGTAAAAACCCTAGCCTGCTGCCTGGTGTTCCCAATCAAAGAACACAGGCTTAGGAGAAACCCTAACTTGGGTTTAGTCTGGTTTGATTGTTCCTCTCTATTTTTTCCTTGTTCTTGTTGTGTCTAGTTGCCACTGACCGGGTTAGGTGGACCGGTATTAGGCTTTTGTGTCATCATCTGTGATAAATTGTGGTTTCTTGTTTCTGTGTGGTAATTTTGTGCTAGGTCTTTAGGGTTTTTTAGATATAGGATTGAAGCTCCTGTGTAAGGACTTGTCCTGGCACCCTTTGAGTGACGAACCAGGAATCTGGACACCTACACAGCTTCGCTTCTTGTGTGGTTGTTTTTTTCTTATTACTGTTTGTTTTCTCTGTGAGTTATGATGGAAGATGATCAAGGGCCATTAGTTGGACCTAATCAGGAAGATCTGGTTCAAGGTCCAAATGGTGGTCCCATGGTTCCAAATGTTACTCTCATTAGCAAACTGGATCCTAGTGATCCACTGTATCTTCACCCTAGCGATTCTGCAAATTTGAGTATTATTACTGTGAAACTAAAAGGAACTGACAATTATAACATTTGGGCTAACTCACTAAAATTAGCTTTACAAGTAAAGAATAAGTGGGGTTTTATAGATAACTCATGTGTTAGGTCTGTTAATGATGAGGTTTTGGCTAGACAATGGGACAGGTGTAACTCAATTGTCTTAACTTGGATTTTAAATTCCATAAGTGAAGATTTATACATGGGTCATGTTTTTTCCAAACTTGCTAGTGATGTATGGGTCGAGTTAAAAGAAACTTATGACAAAATTGATGGGTCTGTTGTATTTGATCTATATCAGAAAATAAATTCTTTCAGTCAAAATGGGTTAACTGTTTCAGAATATTATCATAAGTTGAACATTATGTGGAGACAACTTGATCAAATCTTGCAACTACCTTCGTGTACCTGCAATGCCTCTAGGGAGTTCAATAACTTTAATAATATGATAAAGTTAATGCAATTCTTGATGGGTCTAGATAATGTCTATCAAAGTGTTAGGACTAGTCTTTTAATCAGGGAGGTCTTGCCCACTGTAAAAGAAGCATTTGCTATAGTTTCAAGAGAGGAGTCTCATAGAAACTCTAGCAGTTCTTCTAAGAGGGGGCAAGCCATGGCTCTATTTTCTAAAACTGAACAACTTCCTGATTTTAAACCTACTAACAAAGTTTCTAGACAAAACTTAAAATGTTCTAAATGTAACAAGATAGGACATACTGTAGACAAATGCTTTGAAATTATAGGATATCCTCCCTGGATGAAACAAAAGGGAGGACAGGGAAAGAAGGTTGTTGCAAATCAAAGTTCAACTGATAATAGTACTGATGTGTCTATTAATTTATTGACTAGTGAACAACTAAGCAGG
Source organism: Ambrosia x helenae (assembly GCA_030844895.1). NCBI lineage: Eukaryota > Viridiplantae > Streptophyta > Magnoliopsida > Asterales > Asteraceae > Ambrosia > Ambrosia x helenae. The sequence continues at coordinate 115,651,038 of CM061233.1, forward strand.
TTATTGAGTCTTCTAAGTGACAAAACACCTGAAAATGTGCAGAGCTGCAATGTTTCAGGTAGTGGTTTTAAGTCATTCTGTGCTAACTCTTTTTATAAACCTGTGTTCTGTTTTTCTGGAAAGAAAAGTATGGGTTGGATAAATGACTCTGGGGCAAGTCAACATATGGTAAATGATGATAGTGAACTAACTGATTGTATAGATGTAACTAGTCTAAATATCAGGGTTAAGCATCCTAATGGAACTGATGCTTTGGTTACTAAAATAGGAAATTTAAAACTTGCTGATAGAGTTATTTTAAAAGATGTGTTTGTTGTTCCTGGTTATTGTGTTAACTTGATGTCAGTGCACAAGTTAGCAAAGGATAACAAACTTTATATTGGTTTTGATGAATATAAATGTTATATTCAGGACTTAATCACAAGGAAAGTCCTAATGACTGGTAACCAAGTAGATGGTCTGTACTATTGTGGGAACTCTTTCTCTGTTAATCAGGTGTGTTTCAATAGTACTGTTAAAACCAGTCTTTGGCATGCTAGAATGGGTCATCCATCTAGTCAAGCCTTAAAAATGTTTAAAAATAAATTGGACTTAGGTGATGTAAATGATGAAGGTCCATGTGAAATTTGTCATAAGGCAAAGCAACACAGGGAACCATTCCCTTTAAGTGAACATAAAACTAGTCATATAGGAGAGCTAGTTCACCTTGATGTGTGGGGTCCATATAAAGTAAGTAGTAAAGAAGGATATAGATATTTCTTAACAATAGTTGATGATTATTCTAGAGCTGTTTGGATTTGTTTAATGAAATCTAAAACAGAAGTATTTGAAAATATACAAGATTTTTTTAATATTGTTGAGACTCAGTTTGAAAGAAAAGTTAAAATTCTAAGAAGTGACAATGGGTCTGAATTTGTTAATAATCAGATGAGTAACTTGTGTAGAATAAAGGGAATAATTCATCAAACTACATGCACCTACACTCCACAACAAAATGGGATTGTGGAAAGGAAACATAGGCACCTACTGAATGTTGCTAGGGCCTTAATGTTTCAAAGTGGTGTACCTGTTAGGTATTGGTCTGATTGTATTCTAACTGCTTGTTATTTAATAAATAGGACTCCTACATCAGTTCTAGGTGGAAAGACTCCATATGAGGTAGTACATGGTTTTGAGCCTTTTCTTGACCACTTGAGATTGTTTGGGTGTCTTTGTTTCTGTACCATTCTGAATGAATCTGATAAACTTAAAAGTAGGTCTGAAAAATGTGTGTTTCTTGGGTATTCAACTGAAAAAAAGGGCTATAAGGTTTTTAGCCTAGATAGTAAAACTGAGTCATATTCTAGAGATGTCAAGTTTTATGAGGAAGTTTTTCCATTTAAAGAAACCAATATTTTCAACCTTTTTAATGATAATGAATTTTCAGAAGTTAATAACCTAAATTTTTTTGAATGGTATGAAAGTAATGACATAGAACAGTCTCAAGGTCCCAATGATGAGACAAAGAGTCAAGAACAACTTGATCCAGCGACACATGAGTCTCTGCAATCAGAGACTTATTCTAGTGGATCTGAAGGCTTGGCTGTCCCTCAGCAACCCAGGTCTTTTAGGGATAACTCTGATAGGGTAGAGCATGTGATACCTGGAGTTGAAATATCTTTAAGATCTGAGGGACCTAATAGTGTTTCTGAACAAGGTCAAACCAGTACTAGGAAATCCTCTAGAAGTTCTTTTCTTCCTAGTAATCTGAGGGATTATGTTCTAGATGGAAAAATTAAGTATGGAATGGATAGAGTAGTAAACTACTCTAATCTTAGTGTTGAGTCTAGATGTTTTGCAACCAGTCTTAATAAAATCCAAGAACCCAAATCATTCAGTGAAGCAGCTATGGATCCAAACTGGGTTGCTGCTATGAATGCTGAGATTGAAGCATTACATAGGAATGATACTTGGGAACTTGTTGATTTGCCTAGTGGTAGAAGTCTGGTTGGGTGTAAATGGATTTTCAAAATAAAATACAAGTCCAATGGTGAAGTTGAGAGGTTTAAAGCTAGGTTAGTTGCAAAAGGTTATAGTCAAAAACAGGGAATTGATTTTGAGGAGACCTTTTCTCCTGTTGTCAAACTTGTAACTGTTAGATGTATCTTAACCTTAGCTGTTCAAAATAATTGGACCATTTTTCAACTTGATGTTAATAATGCATTCCTGTATGGAGATTTGAATGAGGAAGTATATATGAGTCTTCCTGATGGGTATTTTTCAGAAAATGAGACTAAGGTATGTAGGTTAAAAAAATCCCTTTATGGTTTAAAACAAGCTCCTAGAATGTGGAATTCTAAGCTTGTTCAAGTGTTAATTCAATTGGGCTTTAGTCAAAGCAAATGTGATTACTCCTTGTTTTATAAAGTGTCTGATTCTGTGATTATTTATCTCTTAGTGTATGTAGATGACATAGTCATTACTGGGAATAATATTTCTGAGATTAACAAGGTTAAAGAGAGTCTTAGGTCAAAATTTATGATTAAAGACTTAGGAGAGTTGAAATATTTTCTTGGTATTGAAGTTATAAAAAGAGATAATGGTATTTGTCTTTCTCAAAGGAAATATTGCATTGAATTGTTATCTGAATATGGATTGACTGGTAGTAAGCCTGTTAATAATCCAATTGAACAAAATCATGTTTTGACAAATTTGTGCAAGGAAAACACTCTAACTTTAGACAATATTACTGGATATCAAAAATTAGTTGGTAAATTGATATATTTGGCTCACACAAGGCCTGATATATCATATGCCGTGCATTTTTTGAGCCAGTATATGCACAAGCCAACAAAGGCTCATATGAGAGTTGCTTTAAGGCTTCTTAGGTATTTAAAAGGTGCTCCTGGAAAAGGAGTATTGATACAAAAATGTCCAGATTTGAGTTTGAGGGCCTATTCAGACTCGGACTGGGCTAAATGCCTTGAAACACGAAAGTCAGTTACAGGGTATAGTGTGTTCTTAGGAAACACACTGATATCTTGGAAAAGTAAGAAACAACTGACTGTTTCTAGGTCCTCAGCAGAAGCTGAGTTTAGAGCCTTATGTGCAGCTACATGTGAAGTGATGTGGCTTGTTAATCTATTGTCTGAGTTAGGAGTAAATGTTCATGTTCCTGTTGATCTGTTTTGTGATAGCAATGCTGCAATATCCATTGCAGCAAATCCTGTATTCCATGAGAGAACTAAACATTTCGAATTAGATTTGTTCTTTCTTAGAGAACAAATATCTAAAGGGGTGGTTAAAACTGTTAAAGTTGAATCTAGCAAGCAAATTGCTGATATGTTTACTAAAGGGTTACATCCTAATCATCATGAAGAAATGTGTGGATATCTTGGGTTGTTTGACCCATTTGCTGTATTAAATTGAGAGGGGGTGTTGAAAGGATACAAGCTTATCAAGCTTATCAGGTAATGTATTATTTCAATTTAATACTTTGTTAATATACATGTACTTAATAAATTGTATTTTGCATTGCATGTATAATGGAGAGGAGATAGCTAAGCTAGATTGATTGGTTGGGCTTGCTAGTTGATACAAAGGTTGTGGGCTTCCAGATGTTCGTGGGCTTCCAGATGTTCGTGGATCATGTTCGTGGTGGGCTTGCTGAAGATATTAAAGATTAATTGGGCTCATTAATGCCCAGACCCAGAAATAAGATAGCGTCCAGATGGGGTCTTGCCACGTTGGCAATCCCCTTTGCTACTTCCAGACCATAAACCAAAGCTACTAGAGACGTTGATTGTGTGTTTCTTCGTTTGATCCAATGGTTCCTCTTGGTCTGGATGTGTTTCTTCCCAGACCTATCTCTCTGCTATATAAAGCCTGCTTCTCTTCTGTTTACGAGTTTAACACTCTCATCCTTTTGTTATCTCTCATACAGTCTTGTAGTCTTCTGATATTTTTCTCTCAGTTAGTCTAGAGTTTAGATTGATTCATCTTGAATCTGGTCTAAGAGAGTTAGGTCATAGAAGGTTAAGAGTTATCAGTTTGATAATCTCTTTGTGTCTGTTTAGATTGATAGTTTGTAACAAGTTCTTGTTTAGTTCTTGTGTTATTGTTTTTGGGTGTAAATCATCTTTGGGTTGGGATTTGTTCAATAAAAGTATTTCTTTCATAGATTCCATGTTTTGTAACAGATTGCACATAAGTCCTAAAGTGAACGGAAGGACGTGTTCATTTATTTTCTTAACTAATTAGTTTCCTCTACTTCTTCTTCTTGTGTGTGTCTACATTAACAAACGGGTTTATTGTGTAGTTGTATGAACCTATAATATTTTTGGTTTAGATTATCATTGAGTATAATAATGAAGTATAAACAAAAGCTTTAATATGACAAAATTTTGTTATTTTAATCATTTGATTCAAGTGACATATGACTAAGGGTGGATGTGGTGGTTATCAACTCATCACACTATCATACTCAATCATCTCGTGACACCCCATTTTATCACATTTCATCACTAAGCCCAAGTGATGGCGTTCACAATTATTACTAAAACCATCACACCCAATCACTTTGTGACACTTCATTCCATCACATCCACCACTATTTTTTTTATAATAAAAACCAAGAGAGATAGTTTTTTAGTGGGGACCACCCACCTGCTTGTGGTGGAAAATTAATTGAGATGGAAAAGTCTCTTGACTTTTCTTCACTAGCCTTCACTTTTCTTGACTTTCTCCGTGATGTAGGCCACGGTCGCGTAAATGTTGTGTGCATCACAGAATAGGTGGGGTGGTGGTCGTGACGGTCACGGCCATCACGGACCACCCTAACACCCTAACACATATCTAGATGATATGCCACTAATCTTTTTACATATGGATTATTTTATTTAAAACAACTTAATGATTTGGTTCATATTTATGTCTCCATAGACATGAACGTCATACACACAAACGTCATATTGTTAGGCCAGTTAAAAGGGTTAGACAAACACGAGCACCAAATCAAGCGTGGCTCCATAACCAGGGCCGGCCCAAGCCCAAGTATTTTGAAGCTTGGGCATTGGGCCCCCAAATTTTTGAGGCCTCATTATTTGAAAAATATACAAGTATTCACATTAAATTAACTTCGATAACTATAATAATTATGTGTGATTGTAGTCTAGTGGTTATCATCCCACTTTTTTTTCGTGTAAAACTGGGTTCGATCTCAGGACCCTACAAACTTGTAACATTATTTTTTTTAATTATCTATGACCATGCCTCATCTTAATAAAGGCTTTCTTTTCTTTTTATTTTCTATAAATTTTCCTCATATAAAACCATTATAGATAATATTGAACTGAATACTCATAGCTTCCTTGAGTTCTTAATTTGCTACAGATCCTACTATCATACTGACAATTTCATTCGATAAAAAAAACACATAAGTTATAAATTTATTAAGTGCTATTTAGTTCCTTATAAGTTTATTCTTATTAACTTCCGCTCTAAGTAAAAACTAAAAATATAAATCCAAATTGGAGGCCCTGAAATTCTATTTCGCTTTAGGCCTCCAAAACTGTTGAGCCGGCCCTGTCCATAACTAAACCATGCCACTTTCGAATTTCGATTAGTGTTATGAGGTTTAAAAGACATATAATAATAAGACTTAATGGACATAAAATGTTAAGAAAAAAACTTTACTGGAAAAGATTTAAAAAAAAAAAAAAAAAACTACAGAGTATTTCACAACTTCACCACTCCTTCCCCATCATCTGCCAAATGCGTGTAGGTGGACGCGTTGAGCTGTCCACATCATCAATAGTTAAAATTTAAAAACAAAAAGGTCATCAGAGGGATCGTAAATTTCATTTACCAAATTCCAAGGGGCATTTTTGTACTTTCAAACGATTATATAAACAAGTCCCCCGCTTTCTATATTTCCGTATTACAAATAACAGATCTCTCTCTCATTCTCTGTAATAATAACAAGCGAACGCTTCAAACGCAGATCTAAAAGGTAATATTACGATTCATAATTATACGCTTTCAGTTGATTCGATATTAGTTTTCATTTCTCCGATTATTATTGTTGTTCACTCGAATTGATTTGTTCGTGATCTGGAGTCTGGACCATCCGATCAAGTGATTTGTTCATTTTATTGGTTAGATGTGTAGTCAGTTGGTCTGTTTATATGATCGGATCTGTTAACATTTGGCTACTTAAGTTTTAATCTAAGCTTTTAAACTTTTAATGTTATTATTTGTTATTCAGTTGAATTTTAGGATGCCGGTTATGAATCGAAGGTGTTGGTTGGTTAGTTTTAGATCTGTGCTGTTTGTATTGTTTAAGTGACGTGATTAATGTTTTTTATCGTGTTTTGATTGGAATTATTGAGTAATTCGAATTTAAAGTAGAGGAAATGATCATTTCTTATTAAGTTAGCTCACATTTTGAGCAGATCTGAATGTTTACTTAAAAGCAAGCAAATTGATCCAAATTTTAGACAAGATTAGCAATGTTTTTACTGGAATTTGTGTTAAGGGTTTATCAGATTTGTTTTTAAGTGATTATTAGATTTTCTAGAATAAATACGCCACAAACGCATGCATGATTTGAACTCTCAACCTTTTGGTTTTGGTTGTGGATGGGGCTGCAAATGAGCTGAGCTAAAATGAGCCCGAGCCTAAAAACAAGCACGTTTAGTAAACGAGCTAAAATGAGTCCGAGCCTAAAAACAAGCACGTTTAGTAAACGAGCTCGAGCTGGCTCGTGAGCCTAAACGAACCTTCTATTTATATAATTTTTAATTAATGTATTAAATATATATTTATTAAATAATATTAAGATTTGTAAAATTATGAAAAAAATAAATATAAATAATTAGTATAAGTTAATTACTTAATAAATAATAAACGAGCTGATCTTGAGCTTGAAACACGTCCTACGAGCCGACCTCGACCTTTTATAAATTAAACGAGCTTGGGCTCAGCTCGTTTGCCCCCCTAGTTGTGGACCGCACCACGTAACCACCATGATGTCAATATAACAAAAAATTTTCCTCTGATTATTATAGTATATGCAGCTTTCATATTTTGTTAGTTGTGTCTGTAAAAGGATTTCATACTGGATTGGGTTGTAGGATATATGGTTTGATAGAGTGTGGATGGGGAGAGGAAGAGGGGGAAACCCATTTATGTTTTGAGTTTTTTTATCTGCTATGAGACTAGATGCTTATTCAGAATATCGTTATGTTATACAGGAACACAAGAAGATGGTGAAGATCTGCTGCATTGGAGCCGGGTATGTTGGGGGTCCCACCATGGCCGTCATAGCACTCAAGTGCCCAGATATCGAAGTGGCAGTTGTTGATATTTCTGTCCCTCGCATCAATGCCTGGAATAGTGACCAGCTTCCTATTTATGAACCAGGCCTTGATGATGTCGTGAAGCAATGTAGAGGGAGAAACCTCTTCTTCAGCACTGATGTAGAGAAGCATGTATGTGAGGCTGACATAGTATTTGTTTCAGTCAATACCCCAACAAAGACACGTGGTCTTGGTGCTGGTAAAGCTGCTGATCTCACATACTGGGAAAGTGCTGCTCGGATGATTGCTGATGTATCAAAATCCGACAAAATTGTTGTTGAGAAATCAACTGTTCCCGTCAAAACAGCTGAAGCAATTGAAAAGATCTTGACACACAACAGCAAGGGAATCAACTTCCAAATTCTTTCCAACCCGGAATTCCTTGCTGAGGGAACTGCAATTGAAGACCTTTTCAAACCCGACAGGGTCCTCATTGGTGGCAGGGAAACCCCCGGAGGTCAGAAAGCAATCAAAGCACTGAAAGATGTGTATGCGCACTGGGTTCCTGAAGAAAATATTATCACAACCAACTTATGGTCTGCAGAGCTATCAAAACTTGCAGCCAATGCCTTCTTGGCACAGAGAATCTCCTCCGTTAATGCTATGTCGGCTCTCTGTGAGGCAACAGGTGCAAATGTTAGCCAGGTTTCTTATGCCGTTGGAAAAGATACCAGAATTGGTTCAAAGTTCCTTAATGCCAGTGTGGGCTTTGGCGGTTCTTGCTTCCAGAAGGATATTTTGAACTTGGTTTACATCTGCGAGTGCAATGGCCTCCCAGAAGTTGCTGAATACTGGAAGCAAGTCATAAAGATTAACGATTACCAAAAGACCCGTTTTGTAAACCGTGTTGTAGCCTCTATGTTTAACACAGTGTCAAACAAGAAAATCGCCATCCTTGGATTTGCTTTCAAGAAGGACACAGGTGACACCCGTGAAACCCCAGCTATTGATGTTTGCAAGGGTTTGCTAGGCGACAAGGCTTTATTAAGCATCTATGATCCACAAGTGACCGAGGATCAAATCCAAAGAGACCTTTCTATGAAGAAGTTTGACTGGGACCACCCTCTTCACCTCCAGCCAATGAGCCCCACCACCGTGAAGCAAGTAGGTGTTGTTTGGGATGCCTATGAAGCCACCAAGGATGCCCACGGTGTGTGCATCTTGACCGAGTGGGATGAGTTCAAAACACTAGATTTCCAGAGGATATATGACAACATGCAGAAACCTGCTTTTGTGTTTGATGGTAGGAATGTTGTTGACGCCGAGAAACTGAGACAAATTGGTTTCATTGTTTACTCGATTGGTAAGCCACTAGATGCCTGGCTCAAGGACATGCCTGCTTTGGTTTAAGCAAACAATTGTCGTGCGGTGGAACCTGAGAGTACTAGTCAGTTCAAATTCTTTACTATTTTTGGCTGGTCAGTTTTTTTCTATTCTTAAATTTGTTCCTTGTAGTGAAAAAACCAATTGCTGAATGTGGGTTTGCCATATATGTTTACATTCCTCCTATATGTTGTATTCAATGAACCTTAATATGACCTGTTTTGTTCAAACATTTGTTGAAATAATTCATGTAATATGTAATTTGAGCAAGCAGTCTTGTTTGCATCATGTTGTTGTACTTTTGAGAGAGTACTACCTCATGTTTGCTTTATATTTTCAGGCCCAAATGTTTGACTATAAGCCAGCTAGACGCTGATGAATTAGAATAAACAACTGTGAGTCTGTGACCTTGTTAGCTTGTAACATAAATGAAACTGCCATTAGGGCCGATTAGGGCCGTTCAAATCGCTCGTCGCTCGTGGATCGCTCGCCGCTCGTTCGGAAAATGCTCGAAAAATGCTCGCTCGATCGTCCGCTCGGTTGTAAGTAAGCCGATCGGCTCGGTTCGATTTGTAAACGAGCCAAGCATGAGCAAAGGTCCGCTCGGCTCGAATAAATTATTATTTATCTATTATATATATAATTATATATATACGCACAAATTATAGTAATATTTATAGCTTTATACATAACATTTGGCCCAACATATGCAAATAAAATACGACTACTCCGCTTTATCAAATAAATATTTAACACAAGATTTAGTAGTAAAACTGTTAACCGTAAATCGTAACGTGACAGCCTTAACTTCTTTATGTTATTAGTCACCCGTCCCTAGTCCTCGCTTGATATCACCCTACGCTACAATGTGACAATTGTTCTCTGTAATATGCTCATTGCCTCAACCTAAGCCTCATTCTTAACACTCGGACCTCAATATTAGTGTCCTCATCGGACAACTCCAACTTAGTTGTCACTCGACAACGAAACATTGAAGATAACATCCAAATTTCATGGTTGTCTGAATTAATCTTCACTCGTTTATCGCTCGACGCTCGCTCGAAAAAATTTGCGCTCGAAAAATGCTCGTTCGTTTTCAGCTCGGTTGTAAACGAGCCGCTCAGCTCTGTTCGGTTTGAAAATGAGCCAAGCATGAGCAAAGGTCCATTCGGTTCGGCTCGTGAACAGCCCTAACTGCCATATTGACATAATGAATCAAAGTAGGCAATTGGATCTTATGCAAGAATATACTTTCCTAAAACGCTTTCAAGTGGCAAAAAAAACCTCCTTCAACTGTGACCTTGATTATATGCCACTAGGTTCTGTTAATTAGAAAAATAAAAAAATAAGCTATGTACTTGCACTGAACAGATAGATCTTAAGCACAGTGGAGAGAGCCAGCTGCAATAGGGTAATACCAGAAACAATCCAAAACACCTTTCACCTGCTGAAACTATGTGGCTTCTTAGATTTGATACCACAAACATTGCTGACATGAATCCAGCGACACCAACAACCATCTATCTAAACCATTTCCACTGGAATGATAGACATACACTGCAATTTAACCCAAACAAAAATCATATTTCTGGTACAAACCAAACCAACTTCTGCTTTTCAAATGTGATGAGTTGAGTGCAGAAACTTACCACCGCTGGAATGAATACAAAAAAGGAGTAACCATAGAGGCAGATAAGTGAAATAGATTTACCAATCGAAGCTGATATGAAAATCAACATGGTGTATATCCAAAAAGGTCCATAGCTACAACAAGATGCAACTTTTTAACATATTTTCATTATCGGGATATTCGTGGAAAATCATAACATAGTCATAGTCGGCTCACAAGTCTGGACTGTTAGCAGTCTTCTCATTAAAGGTTCCTATAAAGTAATGAACAATGTTGTGTGTTTTTGTATTATGAAAGTTGTGTTGATCAATGGAGAATTACAAGACTCTTATATAGAGGATTTACAATAAGGAAAAGGCTAATACTAAGGGGTCACTTAATTACATAATTACAATTATAATTGACTAAGCTAAGATTATGCAAAGTCTTGGTCAAGTCTTGGACAAAGTCTTGGTCAATATCTTTAAGATGATGGTCAATGCTTTTATGTGATGATACATTCTTTATACGCCCCCGCAAGATGGAGGATCCGTTGGAGACTCCAATCTTGGACCATAAATATAGGAAGGGTGCACGTGCAAGCGGTTTGGTGAGCACATCCGCGAGTTGATCCTTGGAGCTGACATGAAGAACTTTGAGTTGCCCGGAATTGACTTGTTCCCGCACAAAGTGATAGTCCAGAGCGATGTGTTTCATGCGGGAATGGTAAACAGGATTTGCACATACATAAGTAGCTCCGGTGTTGTCACAGTAAAGAGATGGGGTGCTCTTAATTGGGAGCTCGAGCTCCCAATTTACTTGGTGAACTCGAGCTCCCAATTAAGAGCACCCCATCGCTTTACTGTGATAACACCGGAGCTACTTATGTATGTGCAAATCCTGTATACCATTCCCGCATGAAACACATCGCTCTGGACTATCACTTTGTGCGGGAACAAGTCAATTCCGGGCAACTCAAAGTTCTTCATGTCAGCTCCAAGGATCAACTCGCGGATGTGCTCACCAAACCGCTTGCACGTGCACCCTTCCTATATTTATGGTCCAAGATTGGAGTCTCCAACGGATCCTCCATCTTGCGGGGGCGTATAAAGAATGTATCATCACATAAAAGCATTGACCATCATCTTAAAGATATTGACCAAGACTTTGTCCAAGACTTGACCAAGACTTTGCATAATCTTAGCTTAGTCAATTATAATTGTAATTATGTAATTAAGTGACCCCTTAGTATTAGCCTTTTCCTTATTGTAAATCCTCTATATAAGAGTCTTGTAATTCTCCATTGATCAACACAACTTTCATAATACAAAAACACACAACATTGTTCATTACTTTATAGTTCCTTTGAAAGGAAAGAGAGATTCTTTAATCCTCTCCAAAATATCAGATGTATCAACATCAAAGTAGGGCTGGTATGTAGTGACTGTAAAATGTAAATGCTTTAGCCCAATTAGCATTTGGTTGTTCTGGTGAACCAGATGTTGTCTTTGAGAATGTAACTATATACACTGATTACCACATTATTGTTAAACAAAATAGATTAAGGAAATTCATTTACTATCTAAAAAAGTTTAAATACATACATTAATTACGCAATTCATTGAGGTTTCAAAATATGTGCCGTTATCATCAGGAGGCAGTTCAGAACCGCCTGCGATGTTTACCTTATGGTGCAAAAGGTGGGAATGTTTGCGGTGCAGAAGCTGCAATAACAAAAATTATTATGAAATGATAACGTTAGCTAATATGAATTAGAGTTATGATTATATAGAACCACAATAACTTTACCGCGGAATTTGATGGAGACTTATCTGGGTGGATCAGGTAGAGGCTCAAACATTGAAAAGCAATGTTGCAGAAGGCGCCAGGCGCTAGGCGGGCGGTGAGGTCTAGCCTAGGGACTAGTCGGGACTAGGCGGAATTAGGCGTTTTGGTATTTTTATACGTATTTTTATACACACACACACACACACAAATTTAGGTGGTTTTTTGAAAATACTTTAAGATATATACACATAATACTAAGAAATACTTAGAAATTAATAAAATATATAAAAAATAAAATAAATAAAAAAACCCCGCCTAATGGCCAAAACGCCTAGATCTCTGACTAGGGCCTTATTTCGATTTTGTTCACCGACTAGCACCTAGGCGGCCGCCTAGGCCGATTTTTACAACACTAGAAAAGTGAAGTGAGATCATGGATGAAAGTGATAAAAATGCAATCGAAGAAGATGAAGGTACGTTCGGGAACATATGTAATTTTCTGACATTAATGTTCCTTTCTTATATAAACTAGTACACACAATGCGCAAAAGATAATTAATGAAAAGTGCAAAACACAATGATTTTAACTCAGTTTGGAACAAAATCTACGTCGAAACGTGGACCAACTAGAAGCGCTAATAAGTATGTAAAAGTATTATTTGACATTACTAGTTTTTCAAAAGAAAAAAAAAGTTGAAGTCGAAACATAGACCAATTCGTATTTATACTAATACAAATATAAAAATATGCACGTAAAAAATAGTTTTTTTTTTCCAAGTAAACTAGTTGTATAAAATCACGCGCGTTGCGCGTTTTACAATCGAGATTTAGATAGGTGTTAATCAATCAATGAATTATACAATCGAGATTCCATTTTGGTTGTAAACGTTAAAAAAATAAAGAAATCTACACATAAGGTAACACATGAAATTTGTAACGAAATTACATAAGATTATGTTATTTATATTAATAGTATATAATGTAATAAATTTTTTTAATAAAATAATATGAATAAAATAATAGTATATAATATATTAATTAGGGATGAGCATACAAGGCCGAATACCGATCCCGTCCCTTCCCGATCCCGTACCGATACCGAACCGAGTGGTTTCGGGATCGGTATCGGTACCCATATTTATGGATTTTCGGTTTTGGTATTATCGGTATCGGCACGGGATCGGTATGGTATCGGTATTTTAAGGTAAAATACCGATACCATACCGGTACCGTACCGATACCGAACCATGGTTTCTGTATTATCGGTATCGGTACGGGATCGGTATTTTACCATACAGGTACCGTACCGATACCGAACCGTTCGGTATCGGTATTGTCGGGATCGGTATAACATATTAATAGTATATAATATAATAAAGTTTTGAAATAAAATAATAATATAAATAAAATAATAATATTATTACTATTCATTTGCAACTACTATTCAAAGTAGTTTGCAAATTAGAGGCCGGCTAATGTACAAAGCCTTCTTAACCTACAAAGTGTGAGAAGTGATCCTGGCCCTCCATCTTCCCCTTCTGCGTTTTAACCTCGTACATTAATTACAAATGTTTCTCATTAATGGCAGTTATCAATTGAGGGTATATCAGACAATTTACAACTCTAAATAATTTGAATTTTTTTTGCAATTAGCGCCCAAATCACCCTCATTCATTGACGGTTACAAAAATCCACTAATCATTCATTACAATTAAAACAGACGATTCGACTAAAACTCACCCAAAATTCAGAAAAAAAAACAGAGCACTCAAACACATCGCTGAACATCACTGATTATAGAAGAATCATGACTCCAAAACGCAAAACAGGTAACGAATTGATCATGTTTTTAACCTATTTTTGATCGTATACCAATAATGGTTGCTAATCGTTGTTTTTTAAACCCTAAAACAGGTGAAGGACGAGAAAAAAGAAGCAAGTTGTGTCATGACAGGCCTTCAAAACCAACGAATACAGGTATGATTCAAATGAAGATAACACGTTTTATGTTATTGTTGAAGGCGTTTTTTGCTAAATTGAATGATGATTTGAGAGATGAACATTTTGGATCTGATTATTGATGCATGACTTTATGAAGGCGTTTTAGAGTTTCAGATTGAATTAGTAAAGGCATTTTGCTATTTTCATTGAAATTGTAAAAAATGTAACTAAGATACTGATGAGAGATTATTATGAAGGCGTTTTAGAGGTTTTGATTGAATTAGTAAAGGCGTTTTGCTTGAAATCTATAAAAAATATAACTAACATACTGATGAGTTTATGAAGGCGTTTTAGTGGTTTTGATTGAATATTATGAAGGCGTTTTGATGATGATGTGTATGGTTGATGTAATAAGTAAAGGCGTTTTGATTGAATTACTCAGACTGTCATGCTATGTTTTAGTGGTTTTGATTGAATATTATGAAGGCGTTTTAAGGTTTTTTATAAGTTTATGAAGGCGTTTTACTGATGTCACTGATATATATAGTAAAACGCATTTGTTATTTACCAAAACGCATGCATTGTTTATACCTATAGTAAGTTTTTATTCATACCTATAGTAAACGCATGTGTTATTTAACAAAACGCATGCATTGTTTATAAATTTTTTTAATAATTTAAAACTTAAGTTGTTACTATGTGCAGGTTATTTACACCCATGAATACAACAAAAGGCATAATCCAACAATTGTGAAGAATCCTGCAATTAGTTACATTACATCTTCATCGTTGCAGGATATGGAAAGTTATATATACGATAATGGGCCTTTAACAGATATCGAAGAAGATGATGATGATAATGTTGTAGGGAATGAAGAGAGTGAAAAAAAAAAGTTCTGAAAAAGGTGTAAGCGAAACGGTGAAGGACGCTGTGGATGTTTTGGTGGGTTTGCATGAAAAAGAACCCGCTGTTGATGAGGAGGAGCTAGATTATGACAACCTAGACTGGAGAGATTTTGACATGGGAACACAAACCCAGCAAATGTTTGAGTATTGTGCAACGCCACCACAGTTGAGTGGGGTTGAGTGTGATAAAGAAGAATTCGACGCAGCTATGAAAGCTAAAAAGGTAAATATGTCATGACAGTTGTTTTTTGTAGTAAAGGTGTATAGTTGTTTGTAAAACGCATTTGGAAAATACTAAAACGCCTTTGATGTTTTCATGGCAGGTTTGGATGAAAAAAATGGACAGAAACATGAAGAAGTATCTAGACATCCAAGAGGAAATGGATGATATGGTTTCACAAGCAAGAGAGAAGTATTTCTGGTCTAGGGAATTGATCGATAGATGCCAGAAATGGGACGACATTAGAGGTAAGTCGTCAAACGATGGCGATGAACATGTGGTCGGTCTAGGAGGTGATCAAGGTTTAGAAGACTTGGGAGCGCAATTAGGTGTTGAGGATGATAGGGTTGTTGAAGAAGAACAGGCGGCAGGGATGGTCCAACCCGAGACGACAAAAACATTGGTGGGATACAAACGATATGGGCATGGTAGGAAGAAGAAGGCTGGAGATCAAAGTGGACAGAATGAAAAAGTGCCTGAACAGGTAAAACGCATCTGTTTTAATCCTAAAACGCAAGTATTGTTATACTGAGTTTTTAACAATTATAAGTAAAACGCATTTGAATAATGTCTAAAACGCATGTGTTGTTTTTTTGTGACAGCTTGTAAATATTGAAGACAACACAGGAGTGAGGCCTGATGAAACAGTTTCAATTGTTAAGGATGTTGATGAAAATGTTGTCGGGGAGTCAGCGAAGGTGGTGGAAGATAATGTTGATAAGGTAAATGTTGATGAAGACTATGGTATAAGTGATACAGCACTTGCTATGATACAAACAATAGAGCCAGGTGTATTTGGTATAAGGGATGCAAGCATTAGGGATGAACAACAAGATCAAGTCGAAGAACAGGCGAATTTGGCAGAAGTTATAACCAATGTGCCTTCGTTACAAGTAGAGCCGGAAAAGGATCCAGAAACACCAAAGGATCAAATTATTGAGAAAAAAAAAAAAAGGAAAAGCGAAGGTTGATGATGTTAATGCTGGTAGGCCAGTCAGAAAGAAGAATCCGTCTTGGGCTTTAAAATCTCCTTACATCGGGAGAAAGGTTTCACTATTTGAGCCGCTGACAAAAGATGAACAGATGATGGCAGAGTACATGATGGCGCCAACAAGGGATAAAATGTAAGTGATATGTATGAGCTTAGATTATAGTTTGTAAATAACTAATATTTCGTTTGTAACTTTCAGGAAAGTGGTCTACAAATCGGATGGGGGGGTATCGATATATAAGGCTGTCTTGGAAAGTTTCTACCCGGTATATGGTTGCACACTAACGCAGTGGATGCATATATAGAGCTCCTCAATTATGAGGAGAAAAAAGTGAATGAAGATGGAGTGTACAAGCTTTATTGCACCACTACAATGATGGTAAAAAAAAATTATGATTAGTTAAAACAGACAATAAAACGCATGAATGAAGATAGTAAAACGCATGTGTTTATTTGACTGGTTGTTTTTGATATACAGCCACCAGACTACTACAAGCAAGGGGTTTGTGAACATGATAGGGTGAAGGTTTTTAAAAGCAATTCGGAACATCTGATGCAGAAGTTCAAAGTCAAAACTGTGCATGAATTTGACATCATTATAGTGCCATTACTAATAAAGGGTCATTTCTATCTTATGTGCTTTGATATAAAGAGTGGCTTCATTGAGTTGATTGACAACTCAAAGAATGAACCAGATTTTCAGGCAAGATATGGAGGGGTGCCCGAAGTCCTGGTATGTAAAATTACTAATTAATTAATAACAAAAAATATGTTATTGTGAATAACTTAACTTTGTCTTGTTTTATTGCGTGCAGAGACACACTTTCTACTTAACTTTGAGAACATTGTCTGAGAGCAGAATAGGAATCGAGAGGATTGAAGGGGGGACAATACATAGGAGAGAAATGCCATGGAGGACTGAGAATAACAAAGAAGACTGCGGTATATTCGCAATACGGCACATGGAAACGTATAAAGGGAATAATGTATGGAGCGCCGGATTTGTTAATGAGTCGCCACTACAAATCAAGCAGCGAAATGCGTTGAGGTTCAAGTATGTTGTAAAATTGTAACATTCGCAAATTTCTAATAAATTTGGAATAACATTTAGGGAAAAAATTGTAATACCCGAATTTTAATTTGGTAAAATAGTTAAATTGTTTTAAGTGTCAAAACTAATAACTA
This sequence comes from Ambrosia x helenae, assembly GCA_030844895.1. Taxonomy (NCBI): domain Eukaryota; kingdom Viridiplantae; phylum Streptophyta; class Magnoliopsida; order Asterales; family Asteraceae; genus Ambrosia; species Ambrosia x helenae. The sequence continues at coordinate 115,668,338 of CM061233.1, forward strand.
ATTTTGCTACATTGAAAATTGAATGCATAACTAAAACGTAAAGCTCAAACCAATAAAAAAAAAGAACTAAATAGAAAGTTGTTAAGTTTTGATGTTAAATGGATTTTTTTTATAAACTCAACGGTTTATGAAACAAACAAAGTCAACATGCCAACCTTATGTATTATTTTCCTACACTACTCAAATCGGGTTCAACATGTTTCAACAAGTTTTTATTAGTAATAATTATGAGCATTTATATATTGAAACAACATTTTTTTTATTGATACTTATGTTTGTTTGAAATTGTTTTTATGTCACCATAAATTCCATTTATTAACCTTGATCATTTGAAATATATATATAGACACACATGGGGGCATTATATTGGAAAAAAAATCATTTGTTCACTATATTCCTGTCGCGGATTTCACCAATTTCTATTTGCATCTATAATTCTTCTTTGAGTTCCCAAATTTCTGAACAAGATTAGTAGTTATCCTACGCGTTTAAGATCCAAGCATAATCCATTAGTTCTTGTTTCTGACGAATTTGGAAGCTTAATCTTGGGTTCTATTTCGGTTTTATTTCTACAAATTGGATTAGCTACGTTGTGAGTTTTTCCGATTATTTTTGCATGATACATTATTCATATTTATAGATCAATAGCCCTCTATTTAGTTTGTTAATTATAGTGTCTAAGGGTTTCAATTGGATAATCTATGGTTTAGGGTGTTCTAGATTATTTGGGGATTTTGATTTAAAAGTTTATAGAACTTTATAAATTCATAACTCACTCATTTCTTAGACAAAAATTATGAAACTTGGTAGACTTGCTCCTATAACTAATTAGAAGTTTTAGAAATTATTTCGGAATTTATTGAGGCTGTTTAGTATTTTTAATTATTTTTATGATGCTTTAATCATGTTTAATTCATATAAAATCGTATTAAATGTATTTTAACACAAAAATTGGTAGAAACATATTTCATTATGTTAGAATAATTTTCATGTCATTTTTCCTCTATTTTGATACGGTTATATGTGTAATCTCATTTTATTTGTTAAATTAGTTTTAAAACAAATAATATTCATGTTAAATAGGTTTTTGTCACAAAAACTCTATAAAATTTATTGTGAGCCTTTTTAATTAAGTAGATTGAGTTTTCATAGAAACTTTTACCTTTAAGAGTGTTTTGTGTTTTATTTTGATTTTATGTGGTTTTAATGATATTTAAATCATATAAAATTGAAATTTAATTATTTTAATATGAAAATTTGTCATAAATTATTTCTAATCATTAAGAACTGAAATAAAAATTATTGGCTCAGAAAACATTTATTTGTATTGATTTTCCTATTTTTAATCATTTAAACATGATTTAATACCATTAAATCAGTTTTAAATATAAATAAGTTTATAAAAATTATAGGAAAATTATTTTCATTACTTTACATCAGAAAGTATCCATTTTCTATGAAAATAGTATTTTTGGATTGTGTCTTGTATTATTAGTCTTATTATGTTTAATTAGACATAATAAAACATTTATTTATTTGTACAATTTAAACATCCATTTTATAAATATTTTTTTTTATAAAATAGAAATACTCTTATGGTTGAATGTCTTTATTAGCATTTGTTGGATCGATGTGTAACTCCTAGCCAATTATTTCAATATTTATTACTGTTTACAATAATTAATTTAAGTAATTAACTATATTATTTTGTCTTAATTAGTCAAAACATATGTTTACCTAAATATTCAATTGGGAATAATTATATTACCTAAACAGCATTTACAAACTTTTATATATTATTTTTGACGTACAACTTTTACATTAACGCGATTTATCATAAAAACTTTAATTCCCCAAATCGACTTAGCAAACCCTAATGCCTTAGACCCTAGATACTTTAGACTCTTAGACATTTCCTTATTAGTATTCTTATACATTATAGGTTGAATTCCTCGGAATTCCCATTACTTAGCTCACGATCGCTTAAGTTGGATTTTGATCACTTTCGCAAACTGTGAGTATATCTTTCCCCTTTTTACTGTTTTACTATTTTGGGGTGACTCATGTACTTACTATCAAGTTTCTATTTCTTTTACTAAATGCAATTCTCATGTGTGTTTGCTTATGTCATTTCTTGTATCTATGACCTGTCAAATCATTAACCGCTGGGCGGCCTGGCATTTCAATGAATAGTACTATGGTTTATACCCTTGTGACTCTGTTGAGAGTCCTCGTCATTGCTATGTATTACATTACTACTAGCGCATACTATATATATCTGCTTTCTTCTCTTAGGGTTGATTTGACCCGGATACCACTTATTACATAATTGCAAACAGTATACGACACATGAATTGCTAAACACTTTTCTACTATATTTATTTAAACAGGGTATGCTCACCAATACAATTTTTGTATTGACCAAATTATTTTTGTACATGTTTCAGGTTGTTTTGAGATGCATCCTTTAAGCTTTCGGATTTATATTTAGATTTTGATTCATTGTATTTCAATTTAGTTGACAGTTAGAATCGTTGTATTTCATTTCAATGTAATAAATTATTTAATCAATGTATTCAAATTTACACTTTAGTCCATGAGTTATTGAACAATCGTCACTACGTGACACCTCGATGTTTCCGCCATCGGTTGGGGTGTTACAGATTGGTATCAGAGCCATGGTTATAGGGAATTAGGTTATTAGAATGCCTTTTAGCCTAGACTATAACTAAGCTTACTTTCACGAGTCCTCTCGTCTATATTTCTCTTATTTCCTATTATTTTCTTTCAAGATATTTTCGTTACGATTATTTCTCGTTATTCTTTCGATATTTTGTTTGGCGAAGAAGACGCTCATATTTCACAAACGAAATGATATCACCAAGTTAGGAGTGACATCCATACCTTGGTGATTAGTTTTACTCCTCTATATGTTATTTATCTTAGGAATATGCCTTTGAGATAGGAGTGACATCCACACCTCAAAGAGTATTTCCTTCAAAAAGAAACTTAACCACTAAGCTAGGAGTGATATCCTTAACTTAGTGATTGGTTTCATTCCACAATCGTTTTCAATTTCGAAACACATCTTTGAGTTAGGAGTGAAATCCACATCTCAAGGATCTATTTCTACAACTCGTTGATTATGAATTTTCTTAAATATTGGTAATCTATTACATACGTTAATTTTATCATTCACGTCATTTTACATCCTGTCTTTTAAAACACATTCGATATGCACATACTTCATGAAATGGTTTCATTTTGCATTTTTACAAACTTGTATTGCATATTTTAAAGACCAAATGTAAATCTTTTGTTTTCATATGACGTATCCAATATATATTTTCGGGAGAAATTTACAACTAATAATATACCTTATAACATTTTTTTAAAACTCGACTTTTCATAAACACATGAAAATGTGTAATTACGAAGATTTTGCAAAATGAACCTGTTTTGAATCTAAAACACACTTCGATTTCTAAAAGTTTATTCTCATGCATCACTACTATTCTTTCAACAATATCACAAAGTCGAGTAAACTGCGAAAATTTACCTTTTACACTTATACTTTTTCAGTTGCAAAACTTTTGGTTTAACAAAACAATGGACATATCTTTTTATCAGAATATTGCTAAATGCCTTTTATAGTATAACGCATATATGTAAAATTACTAGATTTTAACTCGCATGGCCAGTAGACTATACGTATGTTCCGTCCACTCTCAATTGTGGTAAATATCATTATCTTATTCTTACATCATTTTATTTTGTTATATTTGCGTACTATCTTATTTATGATTATTCTCGTATTATTATTTTATTGGTGGCTATCCCCACGCGTTATTTACAATTATTCTCGCAATAATTATTAGTAGTCATTTTTACAACACTGGTTTTGAGCATTAATTTAACTCGTTTACTTTCATTCTGGGAAAATTGTGCGATTTACTTGATTTATATTATACCATTCTTTCAGTCGAAGTTTTATGCTATACTTATGTACTTGACGCACATTTGGTATGCATTTTTTTTCCTGTTTTTGAGCAAAACCCTGTTATACTTTACATTATTTTGTTCATCATCATGGCCAATGAACATACTAGTTGATAACTCATATGAGATCTAAGCCGGTGCCCATGTACGACTCGGATTATAGTATTTCTTTAATCCGAGGGGAACGGTGTAAATCTCAAAGTTCATCAATATGGGTGTTTAAAGTCAATGATGTGAACAGAAGTTACCGGTTAAGGGTGAACCCGAAAGGGAAGAACCTCTAACCATGTCTATTACTTACATGTCATTCTCATTTCGGTTAAAGGGAGAACCCGAAAGGGAAGGACCTCTAACCATGTCATGATTGAACATTATTTCATTACAGTGGCTATTACATATTGATTGCACGCATTTGTTTATGGTATTACTTAGGATAGGGTTATGGAAAAGCATAACACTCAAGTGTAAGGTAAATCGATGATTACGGTCCGGAACGCAATCATGGGTTTACAGGTACATGAGGGTGGTGTGTAATTCTAATTAGGCTGTTGGTAGACAATCAGTACGAATTCAAAGTATCGGGAGTGTGGTGGGTCAGCTGCGGTACACCCTATATATAAGCATAAACGATACTGCGGGAACAAACTAGGAGTTTGACCAAGAACCTACCCATTACTTTATAGTTACCTCTTCATTAGATAGTTGACTAATAGCTAACATTTTCTATAAGAGAATTCTTACACGAGTTTCAATCCATCTTCCTAGAGTTTTTCTCTTGACCACCCACACAGAAAACACGAACCTTGTATACTCTTACACACTCGATTACTTGGATACTTGCTGCACTCTAACCAACATTTAGTCAGAAACTTTTCTAAAGTAGGGGAGACTGCTTCATTAGTACGTCTGCTCTCACCCGTTACACATTCCCAAAACTTTTCTCATTTAAACTCTTAACTTTCTAACTTTGGGTTAACTGTCAAGGATTTTGGAACTCTTACTTCGAATATTAGACAACTACTTTAAATTTTGTCAAACCATGATTGATGCATTTTTTTTAAAAGCCACTTGGCTTTTGCAACGTTTTTTTGTTCATAGAAACCTCGACTTGGAAGGAATTTCGGGACGAAATTTTCTAAAGTAGGGGAGACTGTAACATTCGCAAATTTCTAATAAATTTGGAATAACATTTAGGGAAAAAATTGTAATACCCGAATTTTAATTTGGTAAAATAGTTAAATTGTTTTAAGTGTCAAAACTAATAACTAATTTTGCTACATTGAAAATTGAATGCATAACTAAAACGTAAAGCTCAAACCAATAAAAAAAAAGAACTAAATAGAAAGTTGTTAAGTTTTGATGTTAAATGGATTTTTTTTATAAACTCAACGGTTTATGAAACAAACAAAGTCAACATGCCAACCTTATGTATTATTTTCCTACACTACTCAAATCGGGTTCAACATGTTTCAACAAGTTTTTATTAGTAATAATTATGAGCATTTATATATTGAAACAACATTTTTTTTATTGATACTTATGTTTGTTTGAAATTGTTTTTATGTCACCATAAATTCCATTTATTAACCTTGATCATTTGAAATATATATATAGACACACATGGGGGCATTATATTGGAAAAAAAATCATTTGTTCACTATATTCCTGTCGCGGATTTCACCAATTTCTATTTGCATCTATAATTCTTCTTTGAGTTCCCAAATTTCTGAACAAGATTAGTAGTTATCCTACGCGTTTAAGATCCAAGCATAATCCATTAGTTCTTGTTTCTGACGAATTTGGAAGCTTAATCTTGGGTTCTATTTCGGTTTTATTTCTACAAATTGGATTAGCTACGTTGTGAGTTTTTCCGATTATTTTTGCATGATACATTATTCATATTTATAGATCAATAGCCCTCTATTTAGTTTGTTAATTATAGTGTCTAAGGATTTCAATTGGATAATCTATGGTTTAGGGTGTTCTAGATTATTTGGGGATTTTGATTTAAAAGTTTATAGAACTTTATAAATTCATAACTCACTCATTTCTTAAACAAAAATTATGAAACTTGGTAGACTTGCTCCTATAACTAATTAGAAGTTTTAGAAATTATTTCGGAATTTATTGAGGCTGTTTAGTATTTTTAATTATTTTTATGATGCTTTAATCATGTTTAATTCATATAAAATCGTATTAAATGTATTTTAACACAAAAATTGGTAGAAACATATTTCATTATGTTAGAATAATTTTCATGTCATTTTTCCTCTATTTTGATACGGTTATATGTGTAATCTCATTTTATTTGTTAAATTAGTTTTAAAACAAATAATATTCATGTTAAATAGGTTTTTGTCACAAAAACTCTATAAAATTTATTATGAGCCTTTTTAATTAAGTAGATTGAGTTTTCATAGAAACTTTTACCTTTAAGAGTGTTTTGTGTTTTATTTTGATTTTATGTGGTTTTAATGATATTTAAATCATATAAATTTGAAATTTAATTATTTTAATATGAAAATTTGTCATAAATTATTTCTAATCATTAAGAACTGAAATAAAAATTATTGGCTCAGAAAACATTTATTTGTATTGATTTTCCTATTTTTAATCATTTAAACATGATTTAATACCATTAAATCAGTTTTAAATATAAATAAGTTTATAAAAATTATAGGAAAATTATTTTCATTACTTTACATCAGAAAGTATCCATTTTCTATGAAAATAGTATTTTTGGATTGTGTCTTGTATTATTAGTCTTATTATGTTTAATTAGACATAATAAAACATTTATTTATTTGTACAATTTAAACATCCATTTTATAAATATTTTTTTTTATAAAATAGAAATACTCTTATGGTTGAATGTCTTTATTAGCATTTGTTGGATCGATGTGTAACTCCTAGCCAATTATTTCAATATTTATTACTGTTTACAATAATTAATTTAAGTAATTAACTATATTATTTTGTCTTAATTAGTCAAAACATATGTTTACCTAAATATTCAATTGGGAATAATTATATTACCTAAACAGCATTTACAAACTTTTATATATTATTTTTGACGTACAACTTTTACATTAACGCGATTTATCATAAAAACTTTAATTCCCCAAATCGACTTAGCAAACCCTAATGCCTTAGACCCTAGATACTTTAGACTCTTAGACATTTCCTTATTAGTATTCTTATACATTATAGGTTGAATTCCTCGGAATTCCCATTACTTAGCTCACGATCGCTTAAGTTGGATTTTGATCACTTTCGCAAACTGTGAGTATATCTTTCCCCTTTTTACTGTTTTACTATTTTGGGGTGACTCATGTACTTACTATCAAGTTTCTATTTCTTTTACTAAATGCAATTCTCATGTGTGTTTGCTTATGTCATTTCTTGTATCTATGACCTGTCAAATCATTAACCGCTGGGCGGCCTGGCATTTCAATGAATAGTACTATGGTTTATACCCTTGTGACTCTGTTGAGAGTCCTCGTCATTGCTATGTATTACATTACTACTAGCGCATACTATATATATCTGCTTTCTTCTCTTAGGGTTGATTTGACCCGGATACCACTTATTACATAATTGCAAACAGTATACGACACATGAATTGCTAAACACTTTTCTACTATATTTATTTAAACAGGGTATGCTCACCAATACAATTTTTGTATTGACCAAATTATTTTGTACATGTTTCAGGTTGTTTTGAGATGCATCCTTTAAGCTTTCGGATTTATATTTAGATTTTGATTCATTGTATTTCAATTTAGTTGACAGTTAGAATCGTTGTATTTCATTTCAATGTAATAAATTATTTAATCAATGTATTCAAATTTACACTTTAGTCCATGAGTTATTGAACAATCGTCACTACGTGACACCTCGATGTTTCCGCCATCGGTTGGGGTGTTACAAAAATTGATACTAAGCGAGCACAACATGGCAAGGGATGACGCTATTGAAGAAGCGCACAAGTTTAGCAAACGACCTTACAAGACTAAGGGGCTGTTTGGCAAGTGCTGAACCAGTAAGTGCTGAATCAATAAGAGGTCTGAATGGTTAAGAGGCTCTGAACCAGTAAGTGCTGAATCAATAAGAGCTGTTTGGCTGTATCTCTGAATGACTGTGCAGAATGACTATTTTACCCCTCTGAACTATTATGTGCTGAATGAATGTATCTGTTTGGCCAGAGTTCTGAATAGTGTACAAATTGATGAAAAATTGTAAAAGTAAAATACAAAACGTCATAGAAAATCCAAATTAAACATAAATCCTTTAACATCCATGGAAACATACGAAAATCCAAATACAAAATAACACAACATACAACACAACCATTCTACCATACAACATACAACATAACAATCAACATACTACATACAACATAACAATCAACATACAACATAACAATCAACATACAACATAACAATCAACATACAACATACAACATAACAATCAACATACAACATAACAATCAACATACAACATAACATACAACATAGCAACATAACAAAAAAAAATTGAAAAATAAACTAAACTCAGAAAAAAAATCTGAAAAATATATCACCAAATTCATATATATATCACCAAATTCAGAAAAAAAATAATAATAAAAGAAAAAAAAATCTGAAAAATAAACAAAATCTAAAAAATAAACAAACCATAACAATAACCAAATAATAATACAAGAAAATAAACCAAATAATCAAAATCTAAAACAACCACATCATAATAATACAAGAAAATCGGTTTAAAAAAAAAAAAAAAAAACGGGACCTGTACATGTGGCTCGCAGATCTGCGGAGGAGGAAGAGTATGGCCGGAGAGGAGGTGGGGAGACGGAGGAGGAAGGCTGTGGCCGGAGGTGGAGGGCCGGCGGCGGCTGTTGGTGGTGAGCAGGGGGTTGGGGGCGGAGGGTTGGGTTGGAGGGTTGGGGGTGAAGGGTTTGGAAGGTAAAGAGGAAGGAAGGGTGTTTTGGTCTCAATATTCTTTCAGCGTTGTTATGAATCTGAATGATTCAGACTTAGGGGTTCAGTTAAGAGGCTACAATTTTTGCAACCAAACAAGCTTGCCTCTGTCCGAATAAGAGGCTAGCCTCTTAATGAATCATTAAGAGGCTAAACAAACAGCCCCTAAGATGCTTCAAAATGCTAAAAGAAAATGAAGAATCGAGTAGATAGTGTGAGCTAAATGTTTTTAAAATTTGTTATGGTAGACATGAACATCTGTTTGTTCCTTTTATTAAAAATGAATGTTTCTATTTATTTTAGCAGTTTTGTTAAAACGCATGTGATGATGACTAAAACGCATCAAGGTTCTCAAATCACTATACAAATAATAAAAAGGTAAATTTATTAAAACGCCTGCATTATTTTATAAAACGCAAGTACATTTTTATTCAACACATTTTACATAGCAACACATACAAAACACATGGGGTTCAAAGTTGGAGAAAGGTAAACATAGAAGCAAGGTTTAAAGTGATTTGAGAAATTTGATCTTCATTTCCATTGAACACCTCAAAAGTGCAATGGATTTAGTAAGCTCTTCGACAAGATTCGTATCTCTTTGTTTTGCATCAATCATGAACATCAATGCCAGTTCATGAAGACTAGAATCTGGCATCGCCTTGAGAATGTTGCAAACTTCATCTTTTCTGGAAATGCGTTCATGGACATTATTCAAATCATCCATCAAAACACTCTCACAAGAATGATCCTTGATGATTTGTTCTTCAATCCTCTTAATAAAAAGGGATCTTGCAGAGGATGATGATGGAGAAGACATTGTTGTTGTAAAAATATGTTTATGGTGTAAAATCAAAATGTACATATTGATGATAATATAGAAAAAATAATATACAAAATGACAAAATAGAATCACATGGGTTACTATACAAAAAGCAGTTCTGTTTGACTGAATAAAATGATAAAACGCATTCAGTAATATGCTAAAACGCATGTACCAGTTTCAAAAAATAATTGGTATGGACAAACACTAAATGACATTACATATTCACATGTTTTACTGTTCTTTGCATTCTTAATAATAAAAATATTAAATTTTGTGAAAAATTATAAAAAAAGGTATGATAATTTATAACAATGACAAACTTCTGTATTTTCATTTTATACCAATAAATGAAAAAAAAATTATTTTATTTTGCAAATTGTTAGTAAAAATTAAATACTTGTTATAGTGTTCAACAACCAAAAAAATGATTGTATTTTGCAAGTTGGTATGATGTGATTGAGTATGAATCAAAATTAAATACAGTTTATAGTATTTATTAAACTCTGTACACAAAAAGCATATAGTTAAGATAACAAAACGCATTGGTTCGATTGTAACCAGTATGAAATGCATGTTGTAGTGATGTGATTGATATCTAAATAGAATTAAATGAACTATTAGTATCTTCAACTACCATATCATCAATTTATTAACCTAACAAATTCTCTAAATAATGATCGAATAAAAAACAGAGCATCACAAAACAAAAAAAAACTCGTTTAAAGAAAAAACCTAGTATAGCAACAATGGATAATAACATCGAGAATGCGATCAACAATATCCAGGTGAAAACAGTGATCATGGTTGATTCTTCAATAGAGGTAAGAAATGATATCAAGTCATCTTCTTCTGTTATGTGTGTTCAACAGGATGTGCTGAGGCAGGTGAAAAAAAACCTTGATGTCCATGAAATGCTACTTGGTGAACCAAAATCAAGCTTAAGGGATGAAGCTTTAGAGCTGATCAAACAACAAGAAGCTTTTGATGATTTAATCTATCACAGCTTGAAGAACACAGAAGAAACCATATGGTCTAACATGGCAGGTAAAAGGAAGGGGAGGGATGAGATTTTAAACAAAAAAAGAATGAATGTGGTTGGTGGTTTTGATCAGATGTTAGTTTTGGGTGGTTTGTGAATGTGGTGGGTTGTTTGTTGGTAGTTTTTTGGGTTTTATGTTAGTATGTTTTCTTTGGGTTTTATGGGTTTTATGTTAGTATGGTTTTGATCAGATGTATGCCATATGGTTATGTACTGAATGATATATATATAAGTGTTTGTTAGTAAAATGCATCTAATAAACAATAAAACGCCTTCAATAAATATGATATTAAAAATGTATAATCTGTATAAAAATTTACTAAAACGCATTCACAAATCACAAAACGCATTCATTAAAAACAGTATAATTCTCCAAATGTTTAAAGTATACTAAAACGCATTCATTAATATTAAAACGCAGGCATTAAAAAATACTAAAAATCAGTCCTCATCCACTTGGTCTTCAACTCCTTGGTCTTCTGCATTTTCATCTTCCTCATTCTCATTCTCATCTTGTAGCATTGTGGTTTTTAACTTGTGTTTCCGACGATCATGTCCTACCTCCCCACAAATGTTACATGTTCTTTTCCTTTTACCCATACGACTTATAGCTTTTTCTTTGTTTGATTTAATTCGCTTGTGTGAACCCCGACCTTTATTTTTGATACCATTTGGCAAACGGACAATAGTATCTGCCGGCTTGTCATACCCAAGCAAACTAGAGTACCGATCATACTTCTTTTGAGTTGGTCTACTAAACCGACGTTCGTCCACCTTGTTGATCATTTCTTTCATTTGCTCGTTGACTAGCTTTAATTCCTCTAAGTCTGTGATCAAATTATTTGCAAGGTATTCACTGGCGAAAACAACTTCCCTAGCAATCTTTCTAGCTTCTTTGCTTTTGTCATCACCAAACTCATGTAACTCAAATGAATGGTTTATCTCATTCGGGACAACATCTTTTGTCCACCTCTTCAAAATGTATTTCTTCGGGAATCTTTGAATTCTAAATGACCGAAGAACTAGAAAAATATGCCTACATAGTAAACCATATTGTTCAAACCTTTTACACGTGCATAATGTAGTGACATCATCACCATCCTTCTTGAAAAGCACCTGTAAAAAAAATTATACTGATCTATTAAAACGCATTTGAAACATTGTAAAACGCATGTATGTATATATATTGGATCATTAAAATGGGTAAAAATGGAAACTACTAAAACGCATGTATTAGAAAACCTTGCCCATATGCTTTCGGGTCATCCACGAAAAGTTTCAAAAATTCACCACACCTTTGTGTCTGAACAGGTACCAAACTATCAAAGGCAGCATAAATCTCCTCTTGTATATCAAGGAATATAGACCTCGTGAAAATTTGAGATGCTTCCTTCTCGATGGGAAAACTAGTCCAAAAATCAGGAATAGTGTGCCTTGAATCATGGTCGTTTTTCCTATGATTAAACCTCTGAGCTTCCATTGAAGTCTCAAAATGGTTCAAAAACTCGACAAGCGTCAGCTGGGAATTCGCCGCTTGACAAAAAAAATGATTCTCACTCTCTGATCTAGATGTTGTCCGCATTAGACCAGACATCGGTTCATCACGGTAATATGCGGGGATCCACATTGTTCTCAAGTTAAACATATCCGTCAACCAAGTATTATCCGTAAGCTTGAAATCATTCATCACAAGATCCCATTCAAAATCAAATTTCTCGGGACCAATTGAGTCTGTCCAAACGATGTTACAAATTCGCCGCTTGAACTCATCATCACTGCATAATGTGCCACCAACCTAAAAATAAAAACACATCATGAAGAATATAAGCCTTTATAAACACAAATTTTAAGAAGAGAAACAAAAAGTAACAAATGACAGTAAAACGCAAGCATAAAGTGACAAAACGCCTTTATATAAATAATGAGTAAACAAATCTTAACACAGACAGTAAAACGCATGCATATATGTAGTAAAACGCATTAAGAACTTTTAGAGTACTTGCCTTATCAGACACCTTTTTCATAATGTGCCACATGCACAACCTATGCCTGCTTGTATCAAATACCTTCTGAATTGCATTCTTCATTGCTGGATATTGATCAGTGACTACAACTTTTGGTTTCTTACCAAAGGATTTTACAAAAACTCCCAATAACCAGGTATACGATTCTGTTGTCTCCGAAGACAACAATCCAGCCCCGAGAGTTACATTTCTACAATGATTGTCAATTCCTGTAAAAGGAACAAAAACCATTTTGTACCTGTAAAAAAAAGAAAACATGTGACAGTTTAGCATTCTAAAAATGATGATGAAGGTTATTAAAATAGGTTAAAAAATGGACATACTTGTTTGTGTTTAAAGTTGCATCGAAAGATATGACATCGCCAAACTCCATGTAGTTCCTTTTACACAAAGCATCAGCCCAAAACAGACCAGTGAGGGCATTCTTATCATCAACCGAGTACTCAAATGAATAATCAGGAAGATACTTTTTCTTATCCTTCAACCTCGAAACTATCATGTCGGCGTCATGCTCACCAATAAAAGAGTTCAAGCCACCCTTAAAGTTCTTACAATCAACTGCAGTTGCACCAACGTTCTCGAACCCGCCATATTTTGTCCTCATCACATTAAAAGCTTTAACAGGTCCCATGTTTAATGAAGACATTTCACATATCATTTCTTCCTGAATGTGTGTAAGCTTTCTATTGCCTGCTAACAGGTGAATATCCTCAGACGAAACCAACGGATGATTATGTCCTTCTACAAATTCACACACCTTAAACTCTTTTCCATTTTCTGATCCAAATCTAATAAAAGCCTTACATCCTGTATGTATTGAAGGTCTTTTCCTTTGTTTAACTTTTTTATTGTCATTCACCGAACCTAATTTTTGTGGCTTCCCACTCTCTTTGTAGCAAACAACATATTTTATACGAAGAACATTCATATGAACATATGATGTGCTCTTCCTAGCTGTAAATCCAGAAGCCTTGGCATACTTCTGATAAAACTCAAAAGCATGATCTATACTTGGGAAGACCATATCAACTTCTGGTTTCAATGAAGATGGAACATCAGGTATGTATATTTGAGTTTGATCATCAATTGGAACATCTTTAGTACATAGATCTGGCATACAAAGAAGATGATAAAACACCATAAACATAATATCACCAGATACATCAAAATGCATGTTAAAACATATTAAAACACATTTGAATGTTATCCTAAACATAATATCACCAAATACATCAAAACGCATGTTAAAACATATTAAAACGCATTTGAATGTTATCCTAAACATAATATCACCAGATACATCAAAACGCATGTTACTAATCCTAAAACGCATTCAGAAATGTTATCAAATACGATCATACAACCAGTTACATTAAAACGCATGTTACTAATCCTAAAACGCAAATGATTATCTTCAAATCCACAAAAAATCCAAAAAATACCTTGCATCCTTCTGTGTTCAACCATGAAATCAAATCTCTCACCAATATGTTCATCAGTGTTGTTTACATCTTCATGTATAATATCTACATAAAAGTTTTTAATGGAATGCTCAAACTCTGTTTTCATCACTGATCTAAAAAAGCTTCAAAAACAGTAGAAACTAACCTTCAAAATTGAGATTATGAGGATCAACAACTTCATGTTCTTCATCGACGTTCAATTCAGGTTCATTGTTTAGATCTGAAAACACAGATTAAAAGTAAGATCACGATTAATTGAAAATAATAAAAACAGAGTACATACCGAACATGGTGAAGAACTCGGCAACTGATTATGATTTTCGTAAAAAATTGAAAACAGTGATCGACTATGATTGTATGATTTTTGAATATGGTAACAATTGATAATTGTATATTATGGAATCAGTTATGAAATTTGAAATATTGATGAACGATAAAACAGGGATTTGATATTAAACGTGATTAATTGATATGTCCAATTGACTATACTACCCCTCTAATCTGTTAAAGAGTTATAACAGACAAGTTCCACGTGGCATCATTTTGTGGCTTCTCACACTTTGTAGGATAAGAGACTTTGTACCCTACACTTTCTCTGCAAATTAATATATAGTAATGTACGAAAAAAAGTAAACTCGAAATTTTCCAAAAGAAAATAAAAAAATTTAAGTAAACTAGTTGTATAAAATCACGCGCGTTGCGCGTTTTACAATCGAGATTTAGATGAAGTGTTAATCAATCAATGAATTATACAATCAAGATTCCATTTTGGTTGTAAACGTTAAAAAAAATAAAGAAATCTACACATAAGGTAACACATGAAATTTGTAACGAAATTACATAAGATTATGTTATTTATATTAATAGTATATAATATAATAAATTTTTTTAATAAAATAATATGAATAAAATAATAGTATATAATATATTAATAGTGTATAATATAATAAAGTTTTTGAATAAAATAATAGTATATAATATATTAATTAGGGATGAGCATACAAGGCCGAATACTGATCCCGTCCCGATCCCGATACCGTACCGAACCGATACCGAACCGAGTGGTTTCGGGATCAGTATCGGTACCCATATTTATGGATTTTCGGTTTTGGTATTATCGGTATTGGTACGGGATCGGTACGGTATCGGTATTTTAGTATACCGGTACCGTACCAATACCGAACCGTTCGGTATCAGTATTGTCGGAATCGGTATAATATATCTATATCTATAATAAACCAAAGCATTTTTAATGACATGTCATAATATTATGCAATCTCTTATTTTAGAGATGCCACATAGGATGTGATGTGGCAACTCTAGACCAATTAAAAAAAAAGTAATAACCATGGTTTAAATGTAAATATTAAAACTTTATTATTTTCTCTCTCATGTTTCCTCTCATAACTTTTAAATGTTAATATCTTTTATATACGAGATTTTTTAAAGAAAAAAATTACACCAAATTAACGAGCGTTTTATTATCTTTCCAACGAGTACCATAGTGCTATATAAAAAACGGAGAAAATAAACGGCTATTTTTTGTAACCCGACAGATAATGTGTCAGGTTTGGAATTAGTTTAAAAAAATTGTGGGTTTGGGTCGGGCCTGGGATTAGGTGATACCCGACCCAATTACCCTTTTTTTTTATATTTGAATATGATAACTTATGGCAGAGATTTGTTTAAAATAATAATAATAATAATAATAATAATAATAATAATCATTAATTATATACTGGCAGATGTTATTTTTATAGTTTAGATACTTCTAATTTTATTCACTTTACTTAGATTTCTCAACCCGGGACGCTCCCGGGGTATAAACTAGTTAATAGTATATAATATAATAAAATTTTTAAATAAAATATTAATATTTTACTATTCATTTGGTGTTACTATTCAAATTAGTTTGAAAATTAAAATACACTAACTTGTGTCGAATATCGACACATAAAATATTCGAACCTAAAAAAATAGTAGTTTTTTTTTCTAAGTAAAGGTAGGCACTCACGTAAAGATACCAAAGCAAAGGGACTAGTTATGTAAATTACAAAGCCTCAGATTTCAGAAAAACCGTATGTATCCATAATCCATCCCCAGTGGCATTTCCGTTGAGAGAATTGTCCTCCCGATCCAACCACCACCACCACCACACAAAACCGATCGTTTTATAAAAAACAAAAATGCAACCAATGAATTCTACCTACACTGATCCTTACGCCCACCACCAATATTACTCTCATTCTCATCTCCCCACCCAAAACCCTAACCCTTACCCAATTCATCAACCACACTTCACCACCGATCCTAACCCCCCTGGTGTTGACTCCTATTTCCAGTCCTATCCTGCTCCCTACACTGCTCATCATGCTCCTGATTTCACCTATTCTCACTCTATTCCACCGCCTCCTCCTTCTATCTCGGACCTGCTCACCCAAACCTGGGGCCCACAGGATTCTCTTCACCAATATGGCAATACCTTATATGCAGCTGTATCTCCCTCTGCCCTTTTATTGGTTTTATATTTTATTTTTTCGAAGTATTTGTTTATTTTAGGTTATGAAATTTGTGAAATAAGTTATAGCGTAACAATTTTTTCATGTTGAGAGATTTTGGTGGTTAATTAGTATTAGTATTTGTATAACTTAATGTTAGGAGCCCTAACTCTAGTTCAATGGCTATGGTAACTTGGTTAGTCAGGCTCGACAGCTCGTTTGGATGTTACATGTTGTTCCCGGGAAAATTATGCATTGGTTAATATTGGATATAAAGTTGAGCTGAGTAATTGGTTAGTGATATGATCAATGCATACTGCAATGAGAGTAAGTGAGTTTTTTGACAGTCATGCTTTTAGTTTCGTTGCGTACTGATCGTTTCACTTATTAAAATGGAAATAGGAGAACCGAAAAGGAACGCTGAAGCATGTTATAGTGTTTCCATTTTTTAACCATCTTAGTTTTAGTTTTCTGGTTAAGATTTCAAAATTGCAACATAATCATTAGCTTGGACATTTTAGTTATTGTTTTTACATTTTAATCAAGTATGATCGACTTAGTTTGCAATAAAACTGCATATACGATGGTTCAATAATACATTGACGCTAAAGCATAATTGGGATTCAATAGTTTTATTCTTGGGAATATGGTTATTGTCTAGTTCAATAATACATTGACTAGTTATTATTTTTACATTTTAACTAAGTATGATTGACTAGTTTGCAATAAAACTGCATAAATGTTTCAGAACCAATAATATGATGAGAACAACTGTACTGTATAATGCACTTGTACGTAGTGCGTAAAAGATAACTAAAAGTAGTGGGAGAGAAACGCAGGCGGCCGCATAACCGTCTTGTGTATCTCATTCAAAGAAATAGGTACAAATGCATTATGCGGTTCTCAACGTATAAATGGTTATGAGATGAAATTCCATTCTGTTTACATTGTAGAGATCTTTATGTATGATAAGATGATTAAGATCTTTACATATATTGTTTTTTTGCATATGAGTCATCAACTAATCCCGTAAAGTTTGCAGGGTGCAACTGTGTCTCAAGATGTTTCACAACAGCTACTACCAGCAATCCCTACTCACAGCACATGGACCAATCCAAAACCAGCTGTCAACTCCTGGAAGAAGATCCCGAAGAAAACAAAAATTGCTCAGTCTGCCTGGTGTGAGATCTGTAAAATTGCGTGCAATACAGGGGATGTTCTTTATAAACATAAACTGGGTAAGAAACACCAAAAAAATGTGGAGAAACTAATGTCGGCTGCTTCTGGTGCCACTACTGCAACTACTACAAGCAACCCAGTCATAGGACCTGTGGAAAAACCTAACAAGGGCATTACTGGAATAAAAAAGAAGGCCGAGACTCCACACGACTTGGAGGTCAAGAGAATGAAGGTATTGCACGGTGGGGCTGCTGCAGATGCTGTGAGAACTTGTACTCTTTGCAATGTTGTTTGCAATAGCGACACGGTCTTCAGATTCCATCTTGCTGGCCAAAAGCATGCGTCCATGTTGAAACAATTGCAGCAAGCTGGTGTTGTGTAAGTATGCATCTTGACAAGAAAGCTGGTAAATTTCGTTTGCTTTTCTTTTAGCTTCTTATAGCAGACATATCAGATGTCTTATTGTTAAATCTGAAAATCTTTAACACCCATTAGTTAGAAGTGATAATGCAACATTGTCTTGCAGCTGGTGATATAGAATATGAATGATTAAGAAATGGTTTTTAAGCTCATGATTTGTATAATGTTGTAATCTTGTGCTACCATTTTTAATTGATCACAAGCTCACTTATAAGTCAATTGAAGGTACATTTGTAAATGTTTCAAAACATTGAGTCATTAACTAAAACACTTGTGGCACAAGATTCATGCATTGGAACAAAAAAACAAGGATAACAAGACAAGAATCTAAATCATCATGTACTATGTGAGGTAGGACCTTACAAGTGTTCTAAGTTGAACTTGATGAGTTGTAATAAAGCATGCTTGCTCAGATTGGAATCAAACCATGTGCACTCTACTTTTTTGGACAGAACTTGTGCTCCTGGATCGTCTGTCCCACGATATTCCCTGTGGCGAGAAACATGTTTTCTTTTTTTAGACCCAGAAATGACGGCACTAGCGGTCAAATTTTGGCAATTCACATGTGCCATCAACAGCTAGGGGCGTTTATGATCTGATTAGGTCGCTCTAAACAAAAGTTCTGGACCAAAAAGCTTACGATTTAGGTGAATGACAAACCAAACAGGATGGGTTGGATGGGTCGGCCGGTCAAGACTGTTTTACTGGTTTGATGGTTTCACTGTTTTGTTTTGACTTTTTGAATGTTTCAATGACCGGTTCTAAGTTTCAAACCGCACCAACTATTAAACCCGAAAGCCGTCAGACTTGAACAGGTTCGAGTTCTGATTTCGAACCGACTAAACTGCCCGACTTGTTTCGAAACGCCGCTATCAACTAACACCTCCATCTATCTTGGGGTCGTTGCACCGTTTCCCCTCCCAAAGTAAATGTGTTTATATTTGTTTTAAATCATATTTCTGATACTTACCAAACCAAAGGGAATTATGCAAGTCGAATAAAAACTTTTGAATGTAGAATTCAATTAATAAACCGTACAGTAAAATGTTCAAATCATTATTATTCAGTAAAATTCCAAATCCACAGTAATAAGTAAAAAAAATTTCTATTGTGATTTAATATATTTAAAGATGGCGTGTTACCTCGTCTAGAAAAAACAACGGTGGTAGTAAGTTGCCTATATTTAATATTCCACAATAAATGTTTCATTGCCATCAATAAACGACTTTTCTTTATAAAATACAATATTCCAAACACAAATAAACCGTCTTAAGTAAATAACTTAATTAAATTTCCATGTTTGATAGAAAATAAAAAGACGTCATTAAGAGAAAAATAATTCGTTTTATATTATTCAAAGTCTCCTGTCTGTACGCGCTTTTGACTAAAAAAAATATCATATATTTCACAAAAATAAAAAAAAAGCCATTCAGAACATGAATAATAATATTTCATGAACAAGCCTACTAAAAATAATAATAATAATAATAATAAGCATTAGTAATAGTAATATAATAAAATTATAAATCCCTCCCTCCCTCCTTGTTTCTCTCTCTACTCTCTCTCTCTTGAATACAGGGGAGGTAAATCCAGTTAATCAAGAAAGATGGGTATGCTCTGATTTGTTCCAAATACATAATTTTTATTATAAATATTAAAGACCCTTTATATGTTGTGATCAATTGAAGGCATTGGTGTGTTTGATTGGATCTAGTAATGAAGTGGGTTGGTTTATGTTGATGTTGTTATTAAGAGGAGGACAGGAACATTATGCAGCTACACTTCTCACCTAGCATGAGAAGTGTAACAATATCAAGCAGTAATGGGTTTATTGATTTTATGAAGGTTAAGGTCACAGCTCCTCATGTTTCTTACAGAACTCTTTTTCATACCCTTCTCTTCCTTGCTTTCTTGCTACCCTTTGTGTTTATTCTTACAGCTCTTGTTACCCTTGAAGGTGTCAATAAGTGTTCTTCTTTAGGTACATCACTTCATCTTTTTTTTTTTTTTTTTTTTGCAGTGATTGTTGCTGTTATGGGTATTGAGATTGCATTGTAGATCTTGATATGGTTTTGTTGTTCTTGTTGTTGTTATTGGTCATTGATATTATCTACAAGGATGTGAATATAGGATTTTTTTTTTTTTTATTGTTTGGTGGTTCAAGATCTTGATTTGATTTGATTCATTGGCATTATCAAAATTCTTGACTGATTTTGGATTAAAATGAAGTAAAATGTTGACTATGTGAATCTTATACAATCAAGTTGATTGCTTTTTGACATTTCGATTTGTATAACTGTATTAGTAGAATTTTGAAGCTTAATATGATTATTAGCAGTTTGTAGCATTTTTCCGGCACAATACAAGTTTGTCTTAGACTCTTAGTTGCGTACTTGCGTCTTGCTTTTGGTACGTCGAATGGATGCTTGAGGTTTCTGTTTAGATCACCATCGGACATATCGGATGATGATTGAAGCGCGTGATCATTGTCCTAGTTTAAAGCTAGATGGTGCCTGCGTTTAATATTGTGTACCATGTTCATGTTGGTATTGGTAACATAGAACTATGTTCACCTTCACAGATCTCCATTGCAGAATCTTGTTTTTTCTTAAAGTTATTTTGAGTCATTGCATCTACCTTTTTCTTTCTACAAAACATATGGAGATGCCTTTCTGTCTTTCATGTCTCTCTGGTGTAACCTTTTGGTTGATGAATGTGAACTCACTGCACCTTCTTTCTTACTCTATATGTTTGTGTTTTATTTCTTTTTTAGGTTGCTTAGTTTGAACTCTCCTTTTATAAATGCCATCTGTATCTATAAGTTTAATGCTTTATTAATATTGCATGTGACAGACAGTTCTTGTTAACTGGCATTTCAATGTTTCAGATTGTTTAGGCAGACGTTTGGGTCCAAAGCTTCTCGGAAGGGGAGATGATTCAGGGGTAAAACCAACCGTCAAAAACTACCACTATGACTACGTCATATTTTTTTTCGTTTTTTTTAATTTATTTCAAGAAATCTAAACATTATGACTTGGTGAAACAGAGGCTTGTTAAAGACTTTTACGACATCCTTAATCAAGTTAACACAGAAGATGTTCAAGTTGACCTGAACATTCCTGATAACTTTACACAACTTGTCTCTGAAATGAAAAGCAACACATACAGTGCCAAAGAGTTTGCTATTATATTGAAAGGAATGGTATGACAGTTCGCTTAATTATGTAGTTATGTTTATGAATCTAGAATATGCTTTTTCATTCCATGAATTGATGTTTTGTTAATTAAATTGACAGATGGAGAGATCTGAGAGGGGGATTAGAGAATCTAAACTTCAAGAATTAATGTACAAACACTTCGCAGCAAGTTCGGTTCCAAAAGGCATCCATTGTCTGTCTTTAAGGTTGACTGATGAATACTCATCTAATGCGCATGCAAGGCGGCAGTTGCCATCACCGGAATTACTCCCGCTTCTTTCCGACAACTCGTATTACCATTTTATTCTTTCAACGGACAATATTCTGGCAGCATCAGTTGTAGTCACTTCTGCAGTCCAGTCATGTCTAGCACCCGAAAAAATCGTCTTCCACGTGATAACTGATAAAAAGACATATGCAGGCATGCACTCATGGTTTGCTTTAAATCCCATCTCCCCTGCTACTATTGAAGTCAAAGGTGTTCATCAGTTTGATTGGTTGACCCGAGAAAATGTCCCAGTTCTTGAAGCTGTGGAAAATCATAACGGAATTCGAAACTATTATCATGGAAATCATATATCAGGGGCTAATCCTGGTGATAATACCGCTCCAAGGTCATTTGCTTCCCGATTGCAGGCTAGAAGCCCTAAATACATATCACTGCTTAATCATATCCGAATATATCTCCCAGAGGTAACCAAATATATGCCCCTTTTGGTCATTTCACATGGTGCAGCGTCGCTGATGTTTTGATTTTTTATGCTTATTATAAACAGCTATTCCCAAATCTTGACAAGGCGGTTTTCTTAGATGATGATATTGTAATTCAACGTGATTTATCTCCACTTTGGGAGATTGACCTTAATGGAAAGGTTAACGGTGCAGTTGAAACCTGTAAAGGTGAAGACTCATGGGTCATGTCTAAACGGTTCAAAAACTACTTCAATTTTTCTCACCCATTAGTGTCTGAAAGTTTGGACCCGAATGAGTGTGCTTGGGCGTATGGGATGAATGTCTTCGACTTTCGTGCATGGAGAAAAACCAACATTAGAGAAACATATCATGAATGGCTTAAAGAGGTAAACACACAAAATAACCATATGCATGACTATGTTCATGTTTTTATAACTTGTCTGATTTTGGATTTATTATTGCAGAATTTGAGGTCAAATTTGACATTATGGAAACTTGGAACCTTACCACCAGCCTTGATTGCATTTAGGGGCCATGTTCAACCTATTGAACCATCATGGCACATGCTAGGATTAGGGTACCAAAAGGATACAAACATTGAAAATATAAAAAAGGCTGCTGTAATTCACTACAATGGTCAATCAAAACCATGGTTACAAATAGGTTACGAGCATCTTCGCCCTTTCTGGTCAAAATATGTCAACTACTCCAATGAATTTGTCAAAAATTGCCATATCTTAGAGTAATGATTGCCTGTGTCAAGTGCATAAACAAAAGGATGTGACAGTGATGCTAGATGCTTAAGTTTCTTCCATATAGAAGCAAGAAACCAGCCAGAATTCGAATACAATTCTTCAAATGACTCATCTTCTGGGACCAGTGTAAGAAGATTGATTCTTTTGGCATGTACACAGCAATTTCTTTATTTGGACCATTTTCGGTTTTCCCCATAAGGGGGTGGGTATATATTTATTTTCGTAAACAGGAATGATTCGCGGGGTTGAAAAACGCTACCAGTCGCTTGTATGAGCCTGAATGCACCAGAGAAGATAGAAACCCTTGAAAGGATCAAACTTTAGGTTAAAGAATATGATTCTTTCAGTTTTTTGAATTTAAACCTCCCTATTTTGTTTCTTTTTTACATAATTATGTTTGATTTGAGGCAGTAGATGGTTGGAATTATTGTGTTACAGGAACTTGATTCTTAGATCACATATGCCAAGTATTTGTGTTCATAAGGAGGAAACATTTATAACGTGCAGTATTTTTTTTTTAATAAAACATTTATATTTTATGATGTCTATTGTTGCATTCATTTGTATCAAATATATAATTGTTTTGTTATTTACTGGTGACATCTTGGTGTTAATTTGAATTTACTTTTCTGGTGACATGGTGATTGAGTGATTGGGATGTATTGTCAAATCTTACCTATATTGTGGATTTAAACAATAAATTTTGGCTTATATTAGTGGTACGCCCTCGCTATCTTTGAACTCATTCAAGCATTAGAACCGTCTTATCGAACCCTACGATCTTTGTTTTTGGATTTTTGGTTTTTCGGATTTTTAGCTTCTAGGTTTTATAATTTGTGTTAGTGTCTTTTATGTGACATTGTATCTTTTTCTTATTTTTGTCATTGTGTCTTTTTTCCTTGACATTGAGTTAAAATTTGGGGCATTGTGTTATAAGTGATTAACTGGATGCTATTGTATAATTTTATCTGCGTTAGAAATTACTTGTTTCACATTTCTTTGTTTTATAAAATAACAAGTAAACAAACATCAAAACACTCCTTAAAATCTCAAAAATATGGATGACAAAAGAAACCTCAAGCGGTGGTGCCCAATACGCTTGGGACACGTTTACGAGTATGGGACTAGTTTTATAACTTTCACAGTTTCACATGTTTTAAGATGGGTATGTGATTAGGTGATACCCATCCGATCCAAAACCCATTTACCCGAATATACTATATAGTTTCGGAAATATAACAAATGGTATGTCGCTTTTTTTGAAAAATTAAAATTATTAAAATACTAGAACTATAGTTGAGCGACTGGTATTTGACGGATACAAAACCATATATAAAACATAATTTTTATAGTCATAAAACTTAGATTATCAAAAAGCATCCCATATACCCTATCATTATTGCCTCTACCAAAAATTGAATACTTTTGGATTATTTTTTTTATTATGAATTATTATTATTATTTATTATTAAGAAATCATGTAATATTGGATTATTTTTTAAGTTAAAATTGTATTTTATAGAATTATAGTCAATCTGATTGAAACATCCGATACAATCGAATTCAACTGGTTAAACCATTTCTGAGTCTAATCCAGTATGGTTTAAAAACAGGTTTTTAAAACATTGGCTGTAATTTAAGATACGACGAATAAACCATTAACATCGGTGGAGTTATCGAAAGAGAAAAGGGTGACGAAAGTTCGGCAGATTTGGCCATCCATACATTTCCAAAGACTTTCGATAATTCCCAAACACCAAACCGAACCACACCCCCTTTTTTATTATCCCATTTGCTCCCCTCTTTTTCATCTTCTGATTGACTTCAATTGTTTAATTAAGCATCCCACCAACATCTAATTGCTGTATTAGCCATCCTAAAGTCTTTATTTTTCACAGATTTTATCCATCTCAGAGACAACCCAGATCAGTTCTTGACCAAATTAAGGTTTTTTCTCAATCTTTTATTCATTATACATGTTTTTAATCTTGATTTAAAGGATACCCACTTGAAGTGAGACTTTATACTCTTTGGTGGTTGTTGACTTTTATTCTGGTGAACTTTATTGATATAGTTGAAATTTTTATATTTTCTTGTAATATTTATTTATTATTGATCAAAATATTTTGTGGGTATTTGGTTTATTTGAAGCTACAGGGATCATGATTGATATGTTTGTGTTTGTTTAATTGTTAGGGATTTAAAGAGTGCAAGTGGGCAATACCATTGATGGTGGTTGGTCAGAATCAACACCATCTATGTATAATAGCTTTTAGGGTTATCTATTTGGGTTTGTAAGTTTTTTTTTTTTTTTTTTTTTTTTTTCTGGGATTAAGGCCAGAAAGTTGAAATTCTGAGTGTTTGGGTATTGGGAATTCGTGTGTTCGAGAGAAAGTTGAAGATGTCTGAAGTTCAAGATTCGTTGGAGATTAAGTTTCGGTTGATAGATGGATCTGATATTGGTCCAACGAGCTTTCCAGCAGCTGCAACTGTTTCAACCTTGAAAGAAAGCATCATTTCTCAATGGCCTAAAGGTCTGTTAAATTGTTCTTTGATTAAGTATTCTCTTTTTGAAGTAAATAAGCCATAAATTATGCCCTTCAAGGAATTTTTATAGTATCCCGAACAAAAAAACAAAATATGCATAATCTCACTCATAGCAAAGCTATTGGTAGGGTCGGAGAGGGTGGGATGAAGGCAAACTTTTTCTCTGTCTTAGGGGATAGAGTGGCTCGAGGTGAGACCCCGCTCCGAAATTATTAAGATAACATAAAAATGTAGCTAAGGGAATCAAAACAACAACCATACAAATAATAATGATAGTGGTAAACTGCCGCTAGCATGAAGAGTTAGAGTAAGCTATCATAACATATATAAAACATAGTTATTAAAAGGCATCACCTTTTGCGCATAGCCGCATAGGCCCACTTTTTAGGTGAGGCGAGGCACTTGCACTTTGATTCAAAGCAATTGCGCTTTAATTCTCTAGGTGGTGGTTCAGGTTCAGATTTCCGGGAGATTCCTGAATTCTGTAGAGTTTCTGGCCAGATTCTCTGGGATTCCGGCAAGATTTTAACCAGATTTCTACTTTTTATCTAAGGAAAACTACTTCTTCTCTACTCAACTAAAGTAATATTTTAGAACTTTTGGTGCTAATTAGATGATATTGAATGTTATATAATAGCTTTTGTTTAATTTATTTGAATTATGGTATTATTTTTCTAATACATAATATATTTTTATTTTTCTTCATTGTACGCTTTTTTTTTTCCAGGCTCTCGCTTTTTGCTTTTGTTTTTTTGTGTGCCTTGCGCCTAAGCCTCAGCCAAGGCCTATGTGCCTTGAGTACGCCTAGCGTCTTTGATAACTATGATATAAGAGCAAAGAAATTAGAAAAAAATATTACCAAGAAGTAAATAAAAAAGAAACTTGATCCATAGTTCTTCATTTTGTTCTATGCAAGTCTGTATCTCACTGATTTTCTCTTGGAAATACTTTACACCCTACAAATTCTTGAGCTTGTCATTATAATTTTGACACCTAGAGCATTTTCTTTAAGTGTATATGTAAAGAGTATGCTTTGGTTAAAATCCTGTGGATATTAAATTCGAGAGTTGTTAATTTCATGGTATAACAGATAAGGAGAATGCTCCAAGGACAGTAAAAGATTTAAAAATAATTAGTGCCGGAAAAATATTGGAAAACAGTAAAACGGTAGGAGAATGCAGGAGCGCGTTATGTGATGTCCCTGGCGTAATTACAACGATGCATGTTATAGTTAGTCAGCCTTCCCAAGAAAAAGGTACGCATAAAACTTCTAAATGTGTGGCACAGTGTTGGATGTTGTTAAGACTTAAGTGTCATTGAATTTGTTCTTACATTTGAAATCTTGCTTATGTCGTGAGATTATGTAAAGATCAATTTCTGCTAGTTTTAGTACTTTCTTATTCTAACATTACACACCGTTCTTTTTGGGTCATTTACCAGACAAGAAAGCGGCAAATAAGCTGAAAGAAAACAAATGTGGGTGTGTTATATTATGAGAAGCAACAAGGAACCCCGGGTCGAATTGTTTTCAGGTCAGTTAGCCAAATGAATATACTTTTTTCATGGAATCTTGTATTAAAGTAGAGATTTTTATTAACTTGTTGCAGATAAAGATTGTTGGTGTAGGTGCAGTTGATGAATGGCTGGACAAAGAAGATCTTGAATAAAAAAAATGGAGATCTTTCAGTAAACATGTACTATACAAGTTACTTACAGGAACATATTTACACAAGTAGTTTGTTTTTTAGGTTTGTGTTTATGTATTTCTTGGATTTGTGAATTTTACTCGGATATACTCAGCTTGACTCTATGATGGTCTTTGTGCTCTTTGGTTTGATTGAAAATGTGATTAGATATGAACATACATGATGTAGATCAGATTTGTGGCCTATAAATGTTAAGACCATCCGCGAGTTTTTTTTCCCTTACTGATGATGACATGGCGGCGAAGGACGAGAGTCTCACGCATGGCCCATTGAATGGCTTGTCCGCGGGTGGTTCTTGAAACGTCCTCCGTGGGTGGTTTCAAGAGGGACGCCTAATCGCCTATGGTGACTAACAGGGGCGAAACTTGGTTCTTGAATAGGGGGGACTCTTTTTTTCGATCGGTAGTGGCAAATTGACGGCGACTGGACTTAATTTACCTACGAAAATCGTAAATTTCCACTACTGCGTCAAAAAACAGGGGGGGGGGGGTGTAGGGCCACCGCTGGCCCTATAAAACCTTCGCCCCTGGTGACTAACACTCACAGACCGGAACTGGGTTGGGTTATAACCGTAACCGTCATCTCAGTTAGCAATCTAGTTATTAATAACATATATATGTTTTTAATAACTAAATTATACATCCTTCCATCTAGGTCCACCATACCACACTTGTTGCTCCACCCCACCACTACAAGTAGCAAATTCTACAACATTCATAAAATCAGTTGCCACGAAAATAAGCCTAAAAATCCAACTAGGAAAATCCACCATATGTCTCCACGTGTAACAACCATGACCTTCAATCACTCACCTTAACCTGTTGACCCCTTTACTCTTTCTTCTTTCTGGTTTCCTTTCATCAGTTTCACAACAATTAAGAGACATGGCAACAGCCATCTCTGTCCTGTTACCTAAATCAACCACCTTTATACACCTTCTCAAACAACCCAATTCCAACTTCCTTAGTGGCACCTCTCCATTTCAATCTTTTTCTTTAAACATCAAACCACCTACTATATCTAAATCCAAAGATTTTCCCAGTTTTGTGGTATCTGCTTCTGCTGGAAAAACATCTACCACCACTGCCAGCAGTGGTACTCTTTATTTAAATTTCACTGGCTTCCCTTTCCCTCTTGGTCCTTTTCTTAATAGGCGCACTATTAGGACTGAGGTAAAGGTTTTTTTTTTTTTTTTTTTTTTTTTTTTTTTTTTTTTTTTTTTTTTTTTTGTAATAGTAATAATAATAATGTAATATTGCATCTGGGGTGTATTTGTTTTCTTCAAAATCTTATTTTTACTCATGATCTCAGGCTGTTAAAGACTGCATATGGCTGTTTGAGCAAGAACAGGCTTTGGGATTCAGCAGTGTCTCAACTAACACTAGGATGACTGTCATTAAACTCAAATCAGGAGGTTTGTGGGTCCATGCACCCATTGCCCCTACCAAAGAATGCATTCAGGTATCTTTATCCAATTTGTGTATATTTTCAACATACTTTCTTGAATCTTGATTTTATTATGTGATCTTGTGTTTACCTGTAGTCTTTTTATATAAATTTTACAGCTTGTGAAGGAGTTAGGAGCTCCAGTAGAGTACATTGTCCTGCCTACATTTGCTTATGAACATAAAATATTTGTTGGTCCATTTTCAAGAAAGTTCCCACAAGCTCAAGTATATGTGGCACCAAGACAATGGAGTTGGCCTTTGAATTTGCCGCTTGAATTTTTCGGTATTTTTCGTGCCAAAACTTTAGAACACGAGGACCTCTCGACGCCATGGGCTGCAGAAATTGAACAGAAGGTTTTGAGCTCTCCTGAAGTTGGTAATAGAAACTACTATACACACCATTTACTATACCGAATCCGTTTTAAGTTGTAATGTTAGCATTAGCTGTTGGTCAATTTTTAAGATTTAGATAGGTTCTTGTTGTTAATCCAGGAATCGGACCATATGTGGAGGTGGCATTTTATCATAAGCGTTCGAAAACCTTACTTATAACCGATGCCGTAATATTTGTACCGATGCAGCCTCCAGAGTGTATAAGCAATGAATCGCTGTTGGCATCGGCTAAAAACGGGTTGGCTGTGAAAATTCTTAGCAAAGGCAAGGAAGTCCCTCAAGAACCGGTTGTTGATAACAAGATAAATAGGCAAAAAGGTCTGTTTTTTATTAAAGATAGTAAAGCTCAGAGCTTTTACTTTAATTCTATGCATCTGATCTATTCAGACATTCTGTTACAGGGTGGGAAAGAATGGTTCTTCAAATCTTGTTTCTTGGTCCGTCGAATCTTTTGGAACCAAAAGCTAGTTTCTCTCAAATGTCACAGAAGTTGATCGTTTCGCCCATCGTCAAGACGTTAGTCTTCAGCAAAGTTCCAGAAAAGGCATGTTATTTGAACCATTATTAGATTTCTTTAAACTTGTCGATATTTGACTTTTGAAGTCAACTCATTTACTTTTTCAGGTGAGGGATTGGATTGACAGCATTGCTAGAGACTGGAAATTCAAGAGAATCATACCAGCACACTTTGCTGCACCTGTAAACGCCAACAGGTCGGATTTTATAGCAGCTTTTGCGTTTCTTGACGATCTTTTAGGGGAGCGTTATGTTACTCGACCTTCACTTCAACTTCTTTTCACATCCATAATGGGAAAAGCTGCAAGTTATTTTCCTCCAGATGACATGAAAACTTTATCATCGCTTGACCAGTTTCTAGTCTCTGTTGGAGCGGTAAAGAAGACCGTCTCAGGTCGTAAAAGACCATAAAGTTATGATACACAGACAAAATTATAAGAAAGATGGCGATATTATGCAAATTGTAGTTAGTACTTGTATGATATGGTATACGCAAACTTCTCTTGCCATTGCACATATGTCAAAATCGCAGCTTTTTGGTAAATATGTCTTGAACCTTAAAGGTTACATTGAAAGGCCAATTGTATGTTGATGCCATTGCAATAGTTGCGAGAACATTATCATACGACGATGATATGTTTTAAATTTCTTTATGAAAGATCCTTGTTTGAACCTCTATTTTAGTTATAGGAGAGATCCAAACTTGGATCAAGGTTGATAAGATGAGAACAGAAAGATCCTTACTCAAATGTCTCAGGTAATGTCTTGGGTGTGTGTTTTTTTCTCAAAAAGTGTATAGGTCTTATGTA
Source organism: Ambrosia x helenae (assembly GCA_030844895.1). Lineage (NCBI taxonomy): Eukaryota > Viridiplantae > Streptophyta > Magnoliopsida > Asterales > Asteraceae > Ambrosia > Ambrosia x helenae. Next base: position 115,698,832 of record CM061233.1, read on the forward strand.
TGTGGTGTTTCTTAGATCTCCTAATTGGCCTTCCATCCCTCTTTGAATTGGTGTTTCTTCCCGCCATCACCCTACCTTAGCACGTCGTTGACCTGACCTAACTACCGCCGTCTTCTCTTTCAGCCTCAAGTCTTTTTCTTTGTCCACAGTCTGGATACAGATTTGTGTGCTTGTTTATGGATGACTAAGTTTATAGGTACAAAAACTAAAAACATGTTTATAATAAAGGCTTCAACACCATCTCTTATGACATAAAAGTTGGATAAAAAACATAATGCACCTAACAACTTGCAAAACACATCTTAGTATGCCAAATTCATAAAATGTCAAGTTTTAGAAGAGACAGATCCGGTTCGGGATTGGTCTCGGTGATGATTTGGTGCCGGTTTATCGTTGATTTTGGATTACTAAAGTTAGGCGAACTTGGTTCGGTTCCATCAGCAGTGGCGAAGCTTGACCCGAAGGTTCGGGGGGTCGGAAGTCGCTGGAGGGTCAGAAGTCACTAGTTTCGGGGGGTCGAAACCCTATATTTCCAAAATTTTCTATACGAATACTATATAATCGGAACTCATGCACGAAAATTCGGGGGGTCGGCCGCCCCCACCCGCCCCAACAAAGCTACGCCACTGTCCATCAGGTCCAATGTGAGGGCACCATCATTAGTTATGTACCACAACTTAAAAAATGTGGTTTGCTAAAAATAACCATTAAAGTCAATCAGTTCTAATCTTGCCAAAACATTACCGATAGTTTCATTTTCGTTTTAATTGGACCCACCCCTACTAACCATACCATTCCATCCGGTAGTCACATCAGTATGCCCCGCCCCTCGCATGATGGGCAATATAGTCATTTTCTTTGTTAAATAAATGAAGTAAAAAGTAAAAAAAAAAAAAAAAACCGTTAAGTCCATAACTGACGTTCATTGTTGTAGGTTTCCCGCCATATATTAACCAACAAATCCGCCAAGATTTTGATGGTCTCTCCTCCTCATCCTCACCAATTAGGGTTCTTAATCTTCCTTACAATCTTCTAATCAATTCCCTTTTCTGTTACCCCTCCATTTTTTCTTCTTCCTGATGAAAAACCTCAACTAACAGAAAGGTAGGTACATTCATATTTCCTTTATTGTTTTTCTATTTCCTATATTTTTTTATTTATTTTTGGATCCTGTTGATTAATCATGTGATCCCAAAATGTTTATTTTTATTGTATGCAAATGGTTACGAAAGATTTGGTTCGGTTGCAGCAAGGAATCGTTCGATTATTTTCTGTTTTGTGTGGTGTCAGGTATAAGCTAAGGCTTTCTTCTGGTTGTGATGGCTACCGAAACCGCAGGCAATGGAAATGCGGAAGAAACAACTGGATCAGTACCGGGACTTGCATATGTGGTTGCTGTTGGTGGTGATCCTAAAGCCAAAACCAGAAGGTACATTGGAAGACAGGGTCGTGTTACCTCTCGTTATCTCAGACCTAAGATCGCTTCTTGTCATGATCGGTGTAAAAGTCGTGTGAGAGATGAAACGCCGGAGTTGAAGAAACCTGGAAGAAGATTGGGAGTAAGAAAGATATGGGTCAAAAAGAAACCTGTTAGAAGAAGTGTAGAGCCTGTTGAGAGAAAGAAGATTGTAAAAACAAAACCGAAACCTATTCCACGTCATAAAATTGGTGCACGTGATGAACCTACAAACCGAAAATCAACTCAAAATGTGAAACAAAAGACAAGTTCTTCATCTATCTTCAATGGTCAAACGAACAAAAAAGAAATAAAGAATATAAAAAACACAGGAATAGAACAAGTGGCGACTAAGGGTACTCACACTGGGTCGTCGCCTAGAAAATACAAACCCAAGTTTCCTCGAAAAGATGAAGAAAGTATGACAAAGGTCAAGCTCAAGCAGTTATTAGCCGAGAAGATTACTGAAATAACCTCGCACGAAGCTGAAGTTGAAGAAGTGGAACTTGTCCCTCCAACTGTTGATGTAATTGAGGCTCCTCTAGAAGATGAATACAGTGAGACAGAAACCAAGCCCAAGCGGTTAATAGCCAAGATGATTACTGAAATGACCTTGCAAAAAGCTGTAAATGCAGAGTTGGAATCTGTCCCTCCAACTGTTGAAACCATCGAGTCTCCAACTGTAAATGCTAATAATGAAGAAGTAAATGTGAGCGAAGATGACGACAAGATGGTAAATTGTGAAGATAAAGAAAATGAGGGGTCTAAAGTTAAGTTAATGAGGGGAAGGGTTGTTGAAGCCGAGTCTGAGGATGATCCTAGGAGGCTTAACTTCAGGAGAGGGAAAATCCTGGACGGTAATGAGGACGATGGTCCAACGAGGCTTAACTTTAGGAGAGGTAAAATCCTGGACGGTAATGAGGACGATGGTCCAACGAGGCTTAACTTTAGGAGAGGCAAAGTCCTGGAGGATGATGAGGATGATAGTCCAACAAGGCTTAACTTTAGGAAGGGGACAATCCTGGAGGACAATGACGACGATGAGAGTAATGCTAAAATGAGCTTTAAAAAGACAATTATTGAAGAAGCAACAGATGATGGTAAAACGGAATCGGAAGCAGTAACCTTGAAGCATCAAGAAATGCAAGAAAAGAAAGAAGCACAAGACTTGCTTAATCGTGTGATCGAAGAAACTGCAAGTAAGCTTGAAGTTGACAGGAAGAATAAAGTAGAAGCGTTGGTGGGTGCTTTCGAATCAGTGATCTCTCTTCGTGATAATACTCCTTCGTCTCAATGATGAGGTCTTTTCACAAAAGAAAAAAACACTTTTGTACATACAAGTATAGATAAAGGGTGATTTTGCAATTTGGGGGTTTATAGTGTTGGTTTTGGATGAGAGAAGAAAGGTTGATAATTTGATGGCAAGGAATTTGAGAACTAATCTAAAGCTTAAATTAAACTTTCAGCCAATATACAACACATTCTAATGTCTAATGAGAGTAAACGCGGTCTACCTGAATTTACTTACTAATCTTGATTAATTATATAATGTGATTCTGTATCATGTGTTTTGTTCTATATGTCCCACTTCTATTTTGAATTCCAAGCCTGTGATACTCATCTTTCAGATGTTAATTACACATTATTAAGGTGTTGACTAAAGGTCGAAACGGGCAAATTCGCTTGTCTAAAGATGTGTACGTTGTTAAAGGTTGATACTTATTAAAAAGATGACGAAAAAAGGTTCCTTTTAAGACTTACCAACAGCATCCATGCCAATTAGGTTAGGCATGAACCACCTAATATGCACTTCTGCTGCTTTGTCTGTGTATAAGGTTTCACAGTCAAAAGAAACCATTGTTTAAAAGATACTCAGATTCGAAACTGGAATATGCTAGATAAGCTAAGAATGGATTTAAAACTTACCAATGAGCATCATGGCCTCTTCGTTCAACCGCTACATCTTGTTCTTTAGTGCTCTGCAACATGTAATAATAACTTATTAGGCTATGTGTTATGGGCGCCATTGCCTGGCCACATCAGCGATATTAGCGCCCCAACACCATTACACATGGGTGTGAAATGCGAGAGTTGTGTGTGTGTGTTTTTATTATTAATTAATAAATCAACCATGCCACCTCAACCCAATACAGCATTTCACGTTTCACCCACCACAACACACCTTGGTGGTGTGAAAGGTGAAAAAAAGTGCGCCTACGAGGGGTTTTGTGGCTAAGTGGCAACACTTTTTTTCCACGTTTCACCCACCACAACACGTAGTATTAGAAACAACTCTTAAAGTAAAACATCCAAACATTTAAGCAGGCTATAGAAAGGAGCATAAAAGAGATACAATGAAGTCAACCACCCCTGCTGCATTCCCTTGCACATGCTAGCTTGCTTTGTTTTCAAGGTAACACATTTATTAGCATTTTGCAAAGGGATAATTCCAGAGGAAAGATTATTATATAAAGAACAAACACTTCAATAACAAGCATCAAAGTAATTATGAAATACAAGGGCCATGAATGTCGTAACACAAGACAAAAAAAAATGACCCCATTCGGTAATATAGTCATTTGATCGTTGCGAACATCACATGTAGACGTTTGTATTGTATGTACATCTATTTGTCTCTAGATTCTGTGTTTATTTTCTTGATTCAGTTGTCAATTTTTGAGTAAATAAGTGGGAGCTACAACTACAAAGCATGGAAGTTGGGTTTGTTTTAGGGCTGGATCTTTGACCAATGATTCATTCACTTGGAAACAATGGTTAGGTTAATCTTGCATTTAAAGACCATGACTAAATGAAATATTCAGGGCATGTTCCTACATAAAATGGAAGACTCTGCTCATTATTTTACGCAGAGCAGAACAGTATGGTGATGCGCTTCGGCTTTTTGAGAAGGTCCAACCAGAGACCCAGTCTGCAGTCTGTTGCTTTTGTATAATGCTGCACTAATGGCCTGCAACTCTGCAGATTCTATGGTGGAATACTGAAACTAAGTTCAATTTTTTTTATATAATTAGCAAAGATCATTTGTGGTTTTCGCTCTTTGGGTTTGTAATGGTTTAAACCGTGTGCAGCTAGTTCCACCAAATGCACATCTTTACAATGCTGCGGTTCAGGGTTTCTTATCTAAGAGAGAAGACCGAGGGCAACCAAATTGTACCAAAAGATGCCTGAGCTTGGTCTTTCCGCCTATCACAAAACACGAGCAACAATGCTGTAATTCTTACCAAAAGGCTAGTATTATCAATATCAACTTAAAGCTTTTATTTGTTGATCGTTTGTAACGATAGATAAACAATACAGTAAATGTTTATAATGAAGAATTTACTTGATTTTTAAAAGTGGCAAAAAGACTTACGGCACCATAGGACATGCTATGTTGCTAATGGTGCAAATTATGATGTTATGCATCATCTACATGTGGGTTGGGGTTCATAGTCTAGAAATTTTGTGAAAGGGCTTCTTGACCCTTGGGTGCGTCAGCAACTCGTTTGAAGACTAGCTTTTGTTGAGGGAGTTGACCGTTGGATATAGCCGCGGCTTCTGTGTCTACGGAAACAGTGTCCTCATCTTTAAAGTCTCCTCTCAGAATACCCTTTGCAAGCTCGGTTTCAACGTTTTGTTGAATCACTCGTTTCACAGGTCTAGCACCATAGTTTGGATCATACCCAAGATTCCCTAGATGCTCAACCGCAGCTTCACTTACCACAATCTTGAGCTTTCGATCTGCTATCCTCTTCTGTACCCGTTCCAACTGATAAATCATAAAAATGGAAATTTCATTTCAATTTATTTAATTAAACATTATAACGAATAAGTGCTGTGAAGCATGCTGACACTGTAACTTACCTGTAATCGAACGATGCTGTTGATTTGTGAGCGGTCAAGAGGCTGAAATACTATATACTCGTCGACCCGGTTCATGAACTCGGGTCGGAAGATTGACCTTGCTGCGTCCATTACCCTGTGTTTTATAGTCTTGTAAGCACGTTCTTTTGGCATGGAGCCATCAGTGTCTAGTATGTACTGTGAACCTACGTTTGAAGTCATGATGATGACGGTGTTGGTGAAGCTGACTGTGCGACCTTGTGAGTCGGTCACCCTGCCATCATCCAAAATCTGAAGAAACACATTGAACACATCAGCATCAGCCTTTTCAATTTCATCAAACAAGATAACAGCAAACGGTCTCCTGCGTACTGTCTCAGTCAACTGCCCTCCTTCCTCATAACCTGAATATCCGGGCGGAGCCCCTATTAATCTAGAAACAGCATGTTTTTCCATGTATTCACTCATGTCCATTCTTACAAGAGCCTCCTCGGTGTTGAACAAGTAAGAAGCTAGTGCTTTCGCTAGCTCGGTTTTCCCGACTCCTGTGGGTCCCATGAACATGAAACTAGCTATTGGACGGTGAGGATCAGATAAGCCAGCTCTGGAACGTTGGATCGCATCAGCTACAGCTGTCACTGCAGGATCCTGACCCACCACCCGCTTATGTAACTCTTCCTCCAAATGTAACAGTTTCTCCCTCTCGGATTGTTTTAGTTTTAAAAGGGGAATTCCAGTCCATTTGCTCACAATCTCAGCAATGTCGTCACCTGTAACTTCTTCACGAAGCATCGACTTCCCTGAGCTCATATAGTCAACTAAATCCTTTTCAGCAGTTTCAAGTTGACGTAACAGAAAATTCAGAGTCCCGTATTTCAGCTCTGCTGCACGGTTCAGATCATACTCACGCTCTGCTTGTTGTATCTCCAGATTAACCCGATCAATCTGAAAATAATAACGGTTTAGTTATGTTATCATAAACAGATCCAATATAGGTAAAAATTAATTGACCATTGACTCACCTCTTCTTTAATAGATTGTATATTTGTCATAACACTCTTTTCATGCTCCCATTGTTCATTTAACTCAGCTTGTCCTTCCTTCAACAGAGCCAGCTCAGCTTCAAGCCGATTCAACCTATCCTTTGAAGCTTTGTCTGTATCACTAGTAAGTGATAGTCTCTCCATCTCCAGTTTCAGTACTGCACGATTAATCTCGTCAAGTGCAGTAGGCTTTGAAGTGATCTCCATTTTCAGTTTCGCAGCCGCTTCATCTACCAGATCAATGGCTGTAATTCACAACATACACACATACCCGCTATAATATTAGATTGCGAAAATTAGAGGTTATCAGGTGACTTGAGATCTAGAGTAATTATATTTTTACCTTTATCTGGTAAAAAGCGTCCGCTGATGTAGCGATCTGAGAGAACTGCAGCTTCAACAAGTGCACTATCTGAAATACGTACACCATGATGCAATTCGTATCTTTCACGCAATCCACGAAGTATAGAAACTGTATCTTCAACTGTCGGTTGGTCAACATAAACTTGTTGAAAACGGCGCTCCAATGCAGGATCCCTTTCAATATATTTACGATACTCGTCCAACGTTGTTGCACCAATGGATCGCAATTCTCCACGGCCAAGCATCGGTTTCAAGAGATTCCCAGCATCCATTGCACCATTGGTGGCCCCTACAAGCACAAATGGTCTTGAAATTTCATTAGAGAAAAAAGTTATCTGGAGTTTAAAATACCTGCGCCAACAACAGTATGGATTTCATCAATGAAAAGAATTATTTGCCCATCTGATTCTGTGACTTCCTTTAATACCGCCTTGAGACGATCTTCAAATTCTCCACGAAATTTAGATCCAGCAATGAGGGCACCCATGTCAAGGGATATCAACTGAGACATAAATAACAAGTCAGTTTATGCAATATTGGTGACGTGTCGGTTGCACGAGCAAATGGAAAAAGATAGATTAACAGTTGACTGGAAAATATTTTACTGCACACCTTTCGGTTCGTAAGAGCTTGAGGCACATCACCTTGTACTATTCTCTGAGCAAGCCTGCCAAACAGGAAGTAACATAAAGATACAAAAGACTTAAAACTACATGGCCTCTGAATTATTTCAAGACTATGCATAATGCAAAATCAAATGTGGAATATATGTAAAATATAAAGAAGATTATATTAGTAGTTTACCCTTCAGAAATTGCAGTCTTTCCAACACCTGGTTCACCAATGAGCACAGGGTTGTTCTTAGTTCTCCTTGAGAGAATCTGAATGCATCTCCGTATTTCATCATCTCGTCCTATGACAGGGTCAAGCTTCCCTTCCCTAGCCATGCCAGTCAAATCTTGACCATATTTCTCTAACGATACATACTTCCCCTCAGGTACTGAAGTTTTGTTTCATTATGGCAAAAAAAAAGCATGTTAGAATCACACGGGTTGTTTCGTCATCTCTTCCACTTAACAAAAAGAATGCATGATCAAACATGAATAAAAAGCATTTACCTTGGTTTTTTACTGTTTGCTTTCCTCTGATGGATTCTATTGTATTCTTTAACGTATTCAATGAAACTTTGAATTCCTTTAAATAATGTTTCCCAAATCTGTTATCGTGCACAAAACCGAGCACCAAATGCTCAACAGACACAAATGTATCACCATACTCTTTCTTGTAATACCTTGCTCTCTGCATCAAGCTTTCCAAATCCCTTCCTAACATCGATCCAGCTGACTCACCAATAACCTGCAATACATACAACGAATTCGACAAATGCAATGTAGCACAAGCATTATATAATCAAGGACGATCATGTAAAACATCTAACACCTTCGGTTGGCGCTGAATATATTTATCGGTAGCTTCTAAAAGACGGGTATTATCCACACCAGCCTTGGAGAATATCTGGCGGGCAAGCCCGTTTTTCTGTTCTAGCAATGCTTTCATCAAATGCTCAGTCTCCACAATCTGATGCCTGTTCTCCTTTGCAATTTCAGGTGAAGACACAAATGCTTGCCATGCCATCTCTGTGAATTCTTGCTGACTAATCTAATAATATTCCAATTGTCAACACATAAGATTCTAATCCAAACTAAATTCACAACCCTAACTATGTAAACCACCTCACCACCTTTTGAACCATTGCAAGGTATGCGATTTGTCCCACATCTGTTTTCCATACAACCGATATGGCCAGTGGCAAAGCTTGAAAAAAAAATTGCAGGACTGAAAGTCACAGAACCCTTAAAACGGTGGGGCAAGACTCAATGCGTATAAATTTTCGAACAAAAACGCGTAAAATACACTACGGAGCAAAAAAAAACAACGGGGCTGGGGCAACAACTATCCTTCGCCCGTGGATATGGGACAAGTCCGATACCTTGCAATGGTTCTGGTCTGTAACAAATGTAAGAAAAATCACATGCAAATGATCAAAACGTGGAAGCATGCAAATATTTTTACCTTTCCATTGGAAGAAGGATCACAACGGACAACAAATGAAGGAGAGGAGTATCCACCAAACCTAGTACGCAACAAAACATCATGTCTGCATGTTCTCATCAATATTAAGGAGCGTAAAGTGGTTCTTTTAGGTTTATAAAAAGAACTGAAGGAGACAAATGATGATGCTCTATCCATGCAGATGGATGAGGGAAGGAACATGCAGATGCTGGACAAGGAAGCCGCGTTCTCCATAGAAGTTACTTACAGTGAACTATTACTGTGAATTAAGTTTATTGGAATATTAGATTTAAACTATGGGTAAATAGGGTTCTAAGCAGGGATGGAAGGAGGCAGAAATTTTTATTATTTTGACCCTAGCTAGCTAAGCTAGCATTAATATTGAATGATATTGAATCGTATTTAAAGATATTTTGATTGATTCGTCCCTATAAAGAAACTGAATCGTCTGTTTAAGGAAATTTTGATGAATTGTCCATTATATTAAATGTTATTATTGTCCATTGATGAATGTTTGATTCAAAGAGAATGGCAACATTTTAAGACCACCCGGTGTGGTGCCGCTCCGGCAAAGGAGATGGGCCGCCACCCACCAATCACAAGCCACAAGCCCCGGCATCAACGGCAATGGGGTGCCGGCTATGCCGTTGCCGCGCCAGGGGGGCGGTGTAGCCCGGCCCGGCTTGGCAACGCCGGCCCCATGCCGGCCCCCATACCCACCGGTCTAATTTGCTAAAGTCAACGATCCATCCGTTAATATTTGACCACCAAAAAAAAAAAAAAAACAATTGACACAGTTTGAGCCTAAAGACAGGGACTTGACAGTTAAGAGGCTATGTTTGAACGCATCTTTTTAGCGATCAAGAGATCTGAGGCCTTATGTAATGTTTAGATGCCATGAATTCAGTGGCGAAGCTTGACCCGAAGGTTCGGGGGGTCGGAAATCACCGGGGGGTCGGAAGTCACTAGTTTCGGGGGATCGAAAACCAGTTTCTGGGGGTCGAAACCCTATATTTACAAATTTTTCTATACTAATACTATATAATCGGAACTTTTGCACGAAAATTCGGGGGGGTCGGCCGCCCCCTCCCGCCCCTACTAAGCCTCGCCACTGCATGAATTGCCTCTAAAATCAATAGTTCGCTTCTAAACATATGGAGTTGGCATCTAAAGATCATGCCTCCATGAGATGGTGTCTAAACAAGCGTTTGATTTGAAACACTATGCGTCTAAACAGAAGGTACGCGTCTAACACTTAAGAGCTGAAATCTGGTTGATTGTAAAGTGTCTAACGCTTTTCTTGTGAAGTCTCTGTTAATTGTTGCTTTTGTACTGGTCAAATGTTTATTTACGTGATTTCTCCTTTTTTTTCATAGCATAGTGAAGTTGGGGACTTGAGGATACTGGATGCATTTAGCTATAGTCTATAGCCATCGGTGTTGAACGCAAAGATGGTGCATTCTTTCAACCCAAAAATTTTATTGTTGGTTGTGAGAAATATGATCCGACCGACTCAATAATTTAAGTATGTTTGTGAGAAAATTGAGTAGCCAAGAAAACTTGGGTCTTTCATTTTCTTGTACACTATGAAGTATGTGACAACCTGCACCCTTTATTTTTCATAAATGTGCATAATTGGTTCCTCAACTATTTCAAAGTTTTCATTTTTAACCCTCGTATTTTAATAGGACCAAAATTCACAATTTAATAAAACTTATAATTTTTATAAGTAAAAGTATGCACATTTTATACTCACATCTACACCCGAGCACGTATGTTTCAGACCTTGATACTTAAAGCCCTTAATTTTCGGTCCTAAAACAACTTAGAAACAGAAAGAAACAAGTCTATAACTTAAAATTGATTAACTTAGAAAAATTATTTTTTTTAGCCCTCGCGGTCTGCTAAGACAGTCAAACAGTCAAAGTTCCAGTCGAAAGTCCTAGTCAAAGTCTCAGTCAAAATCCTAGTCAAAGTCCTAGTCAAATAGTCAATTCATCTTAAAACCTTACTTTATTGTGTTGACCAATTTTAAAGCCTAATTGAATCCAAAACTAGTATAAAAACCCACCTCGATTTGTTTTGGGTGAAATTAAGTGAATCTTTGCCAATAAAAAAAAAGTATAAAAATCCACCTATGACCCATTACACTTTGCACCTCTAAATCGATTGTTTCAATTCGATTAAACTCTCCCTCATACCTTTCTTCTAGAGTATATTACTTCTACATTTGAAGCTTTGATTATAAGCTCTTGTAATTGGCGAATTGGAAGCTTGATATTTTTCCTATTCGGTTTCTTTTCTTCTAAATTGGACTAGTTTCGTTGTTGAATCTTTGGATTGCTCGCATTTTCACGCTCGCTTAGTCATCTAGTTATTTGGCGAAAGTGAGTATTTCCTATCCCCGTTTTGTCTTTATTCACTTTTTGGGTGTTACATGTACACTTATACAAAATACACATACAAGTTCACATTTTTACAATACAATTCTAGTACATTGTGCATTTGCTTACATACGTGCTTTATGATTAGACATTACATGTAGAATACATTTGTACTTAGTGAAATCATTAACCATGTACAAGCCGACCTTAACATTTGATAACGCTATTGGATTGACAACCCACCTAGGTGATTCTCCCCCTTTTCATCGGAGAATCCATGGTCATTGTTAAGTTATTATCCATTTATTGGATAAGTACACCGCCGTTCATTCTAGTACATTTATACAGTCACAGGATTGATTTCGCTCATTTGTATGATACATAGTTTACATAAATGCACTGTAGCTTTGCACTTGAATTGTATAACATTTTCCAACTTACTATATATATTAAAACTAGGAATGCTCACCAACATTTCATATGTTGACAAAACTTATTTTGTACATGTTTCAGGTGCAGTTTGATCTTAGTTCCATAGCATTGGATTTTAGCGCTTGCTTTTAATAATTTATTTCAATCTTCATGTTTTGTTCAGACCTTTTGTATATTTCTTATTTCATCATGTGAGACAATTTAAATTATTCAATAATATATTTACATTTTAGTACCATGTGCTTTTGAACAATCGTCATTACGTGATACCTCGATGATTCCGCCATCGGTTGGGGTGTTACAAAGTATTAACCAATACACACACATATATATGCAAGAACATAGCGATAATTGTGATAACAATAAACTTAAGAAAACCATTGTAGTTAACTAATCTATTTTAACTAGTTAAACGAATCATGACATTTTCCTAGGTTTTTTAAAACGGTAGAGGGTTTTAAAAACTTCATAGATTTTTGTTTTGAAATATTTTTACATAAATATAATTTTATATTTTTTTAACTTTTGCCCCACCACCCGTACCCCTGGCTTCACATCTACTTTATACGAATCTCTCATGTGGCCTGCCTACCACAGGTGAAACTACGTGTTGCAAGTTCTACTCAAATGGAGTAACACATATGTGTTGGATATTTTAGTGTAATTGGATTGACTGTTTGACCAATATGTTCATAATAATACATCATATAGGTATGGTGGTGCGGAGTGCACGCCTATTTGAATTTATTATGAACTTAGGGGCGAAGCCCCTAAGGAACGGGGGTCCGGGGGCAACGCCCCTTGGAGCAGGGTCCAAGGGGCAGAGCCCCTGGCTGGGGTCGAGCTGTTGTAAAAATGTCTCCGAAAATTAATTTACAGAAATAGAGGGACTATTTTGGCAAGTTCGAAAACCTTGGAAAAACTGCCTAAAAGGCAGTTAATGGCCCAATTGTTTCAGAACGTATTCTTCTTCTTAGTCATAATCTCTCTGGTTCTCAAAAATCTCAATCATAACATACAGAAACTTCTCAATCTCTGATTGTATCCGATTGAATATTCGATAGAACCGTCGAATTGATTCAATCTGAAAACGATCATGTGCCTTCAGAGATTTCTGTTATCCGTTTTTGTTCGTTTGTTACGGTTATTCCCCAACAATATGAAGTTTATCTTTAAAAAAAATGGAGTAACACATGAGGTATTGAGGTGACAAAGGGAGGTGCTTTTTAATAATTACAAAAAAAACAAAGCAAAATCCTATTTCATAAGCAAATTAAAAGAAATTTCTCAGCTTAGCGTAGCAACTAATTTTTTTTTAATCCAATAGAATTCATTTCAAGCCAGGTTACATTTAGATAATGGGTAAACGGCAATAAGCTACGAGTTACTGTGGACACCTTCTGCATTCTGCAAGTATATAATTCCCATTTGAATCACAAAACCTATTATACTAAATACAAAACCTTGGTTCTTAGCGCTTTGTGAGTTACTAATTACTATGGACACCTTCCGCACTCTTTTCAGAAAACGCACCACTTCAAGAGCCAGGGATTCAAATGTGTCGAAAGTAAACAGCAGGAACATGTGTTGGTTCTCCAAATAGACTGCTTCGTGCTTAGCGACTTTTTTTATTTCCGCCCTCAGAACTGTCTGCTCTATTACAAAGCCACTATCTCACAACCCCACCAAAGGAGACACCTCAGTAAGGTCAACGCAACATGCTTGCTCCCCACCAATCAAAACACAAGAATGTCCGCTGGGCGCAGAGTGAATCTCCCCTCGCTCGGAATAATCATGCAGTTCAACACAAATATTCCATTGCAATCCTAGCAGAAAACATATGTCCTCTAGAAGGAAAAGAACAAGAAAATTCACCTTTTGTAGCACATGAAAACAAGCGTCCAGCTAACTTGCGAAATGTATATGACCAACCAACCGCATAACTAATGTGTAGTTTGCCTTTTAACGGTGGTGAAGCTAGAAATTTTTAATTTTTTGGCCTATGGTATCAGTTTTTTACACTATTCAAATTTATAACAATCCGACGGCAAAAATTTTGGGTCAAGGTAACATTTGGGTACTACATAAATAAAATATCATTATTTTTTTTTGAACTGCCAACAAACTTTATTAAACACCCAGACGAGAAACTAGCAAAATCACCCGGCATACAAAATAAACCAAACATCTAACATTACCCATATACAAATACATAAAACAAACAAACTAAACAAGATGCGATATGTTGAATCCCCAATATCATTATTAAAACCTAATATGATTACATAAAAACAAGCAAAAGAGCACATGGGGTTCAATATCTAAAAATCTTAAATAAAAATTACAAGTATTGAAAGGATGCATGAAATGTAATTGGTTGGTGGAGTAATCATTTGATTTTATTTATTATTTTCATATTTAGTTAATTACGAGGATGTTGTAAAAAAGAAGAAGTTAGAAATTGGATAAGAATCCATTCATAGTGGTGGAGTGGCTTTTGTTTCACCTATGTGATCAAAGGTTCAATTCCCACTTTCAATACTTATGGTTTGGCATCCGGGTGAAGATCGAATACGGGTGGCGCCGGTTCGAATCTGACGGGCGGCGAGGTTTTACCGAGTTCTATAACACTGTCGTGCCTTCGGGCGGGTGGGGCTCGGGTTTCCGCGCAACGGGAGAAGGCGGGGGCTGCTGGAGGTCGAGTAGTCGATTCTTGGGCACGGCGCCCCGCAAGGGTGGTTGCCACACAGTTGTTCGCCGATAAAAAAAAAAAAGTTAGAAAATGGATAAGAATCTCATGAACATACCTTACACGTGGCTAATATGAATCTCAGCAAAGCCATATAAGTATATAACTCAACCCCATGCTCACCAGCCACCCCACCACTCTTCATTTCTCTAACGTCTGCATCAACGTACGTCCAACAAACGGCACCGTTTCGCCATGATCACCAGGTTCTTTAGTCCTATGTCTTAATCTCTCATCATTATGCATTATGTCTGTGATTAAACTAATGCGCTAATGCTGTTGTGCTTAATTCTATTGTTAACTTATACTATTTTTTTTTTTTAACTTTAAATGTTACTCTTACTCTACTTTACGTAATTATATACTAAAATAGTTCTATTGTGTTAACTTATTAATTAGATGGATCAATGACGTATTCCAGCCACAGAAAACCGAAGAGTTACGACAATGCTTCCTCTGTAGCCAATTCGGGATCCCGAATTTCCACTCCACGACTTGCGACCCTACATACCATACCTCATGGGAGGCACTCGCGGGTTCTTCACTAGTTCCTATCGAGTCTCGTCCCAAAACAGACCAAAACAACAAGTCCTCAATCACGGGACACGTGTCCCGTGTTTTGGACCCACGTAGCGACAGAGTGCTGTGGTGGAATAGGGTACTTCTATTAGCGCGATTCGCTGCATTGGCAGTGGATCCGTTTTTCTTATTTGCTTTGGCGGTGGATGACGATGGTGGTGGTGGTGCGGTGTGTGTGTATATAATGGAGAGGGTGGTGAGGGCGGTGAGCATTGTACGCACTTGTGTTGATGCGTTGCACCTGTGCCACGTTTGGCTTCAGTTCCGTTTGGCTTACGTGTCGAGAGAATCTTTGGTGGTTGGATGTGGAAAGCTCGTGTGGGATGCACGTGACATCGCTTTTCACTACCTTCGGTCCCTTAGGGGATTTTGGTTGGATGCATTCGTCGTTTTACCAATCCCACAAGTAAATTCAAGTTTTCGTTTCATGACTCCATGTTAACTTTTTTCACATAGTCCAAGTTTGCATTTATTGTGTCGTATTCGTGTCCATCATAGTATTATCAGAGGTGTGCACTATTGACACGATACAAATTTAATATGAAATTTGAGAGTTTAAACTTAACGAGTTTGGATAAGTTTAATTTTGTAAATTTTTAAAAATATGTTTTGTGTAATAAGTTAAATAAATCGGGTGTTTTATGCCTAAATATTAAAGATAAATGAATATCATATTTTAAACATAATTTTTTGATACACCTTTTTGTTTGTATTAACTCGAGATTACATGTTTCATTTCGGGTTTCTGTATAAATTTTAGGTAGAGGTAAGATAGAGGTAAGGTTGTCTACATCTTACCCTCCTCAGACCCTACCTTAGCTTTGCTATAGGTGGGATTAACTGAGTATGATGATGTATAAATTTTAGGTATTTGTCGGGTTTAACGAGTCAATCCACAAACACGATCACGCTCACGTTATTTTTCTTATATAATACAAGTCTACGGTAGCTAAGAGACACGGAAGGTGAAACAGTTTATATCCGCTCAACTGACTGTATAATATTTGACATGTTATCATTGGCAGGTGTTTTATTTATTGGTGGCACCAAGGTTACTAAGGGAAGAAAAAGTACCAACCATAATGATCCTAGTACAGCTCATATTCATGCTACAATTCATACCCAAAATTTATCACTGCTACTGTCTGATGTATCGTAGACGACTGGTCAACGGTTACATTTTTGGCAACGTTTGGTGGCGTTTTGGCCTCAGTTTCATGGCTTACCTCCTAGCTTCTCATGTATGTGTAGTCTTTACTTTACTAATCTCAACACACATTAACAGTTAACTTGATGTTTGTTTTCATCTCAAAATAGTTTAATTTACTCTCAGGCATCGGGAGGTTACTGGTACGCATTAGCCATACAACGGGTCGTGTCATGCCTGGCGAAACAGTGTGATGCTAATAAGAAATGTAGCACGCTGGTTTTGTCGTGCGCGAGCAAAGCCAAAACTAAAACCTCGATGTGCTTAGACGCGGATGGACCTTTCCCTTTTGGAATCTACGAGTTTGCCCTACCAGTAATCTCATGTGATTCTGTTGTCACCAGGGTATTGTACAGCAATCTTTGGGGTCTAACATCTTTAAGGCAAGAAAACTTGTTTAAATATGATTTTACATTTAACAAAACAAAACCATTGCCTAAAAACATGTTACTTGCTGCAGCACCATGGGCAACATTCTCGAGCCAAGCAGCGATGTCTTGGAACTGATTTTATCTTGTTATATGGTGATCGTTGGAGTAATTCTTTTCACCGCGTTAATTGGAAACATTCAGGTAAATCCTCCGACTCTTCAATCAGCTCCGAATCAGTAAGCTAGCTAACAAATAGCTGATCTGTTTGATGTTTGGAACCAGGTTTTCTTGTATGCACTTACGGGAAGGACCACGAAAATGCAGATGAAATTAACAGACATGGAATGGTGGATGAAACGCAGACAATTGCCTTCTAGTTTGAGACAAAGAGTTCGCCATTTTGAGAACCAAAGATGGTCGTTTATGGGCGGGCAAGACGATATGGAGATGGTCAGAGATCTCCCTGAAGGGCTAAGAAGAGACATCAAGCGTTATCTTTGCTTAGACCTAATGAAAAAGGTATTACAACCACTATCAAAGAAACTGTTACTATTAGCAGTCACTAATCTAAAAACTTTCAGGCACCTTTGTTCAAGTACATGGATGATATCATTCTTGACAATATATGTGACCGGGTTACATTTTTCGTCTACTCAAAGGGTGAGAAGGTATCATCACAGGAACCCGACACGAAAAGATATTTGCATATTTACATACTCACTTGTTTACTTATGCCACATAGATTATTAGAGAAGGAGACCCGGTTCAGAGAATGATGTTTTTGGTTAACGGTCGAGTGAAGAGAACCCAATGGCTAAGCCGTGGGATGGTTGCAACCAGCACACTAGAACCGGGGAGCTTTTTCGGGGATGAGCTTCTTACATGGTGCCTTAGGATGCCGTTTATAGACCGGTATCCGGCTGCAACCGCAACATTCACTTGTGTAAAAGGAACAGAAGCATTTGCACTAGATGCAAAGCATTTAAGGTACATTACTAATCATTTCCGTTACTCGTTCGTTAGTGAAAAGATGAAAAGAAGGGCGAGATATTATTCATCGAACTGGCGAACATGGGCAGCTGTTAATATACAACTTGCGTGGCGGCAGTACATTTTGAGGACTAGGAACGAGGCGGCGGTGTATAGGGACAAGAGCCTTGACCGGCTTAAACATTATGCTGCCATGTTCATGTCATTTAAGCCGCATGACCATCTCGACTAAAATAAACTGCTGTAAAGCCTGTAATCACAGCACATATTGTTTTCGTGTGCTTATGATATATTGTTTGTAATGTGTAGTGTTTTGTTGGTAAAACTGTTAACAATCAATGTCTAGGTTTATAACAATCATAAGATTTTTAGATCAACTATAACAATACATAACCAATTAACCTGTCTGAAAATCATTTTACTGCAGTAAAAACTTAAAAAAAAGATCATACCAAACGTGTAGATTTTCATCTTTCTGAAATCAAATCAAACGAAATTCCATTCTCCTGAAGTCGATCTTGAAGATCAAACGGGCCAAAAACAATCCCAGGAGTATAGACGCCGCCTTTAGGAAGATTTTGACGCTGCTTCAAGACAATCAAAGCACACTGAATCAAAATGATGGGCGTTGTCAAGTATCCAATCTCCGGCCCCATTACTCTCGTAATGATTTCCGTATCAGGCTTCGCGCCTTCCTGAGAAGCAAGTTTAGCATCACTAAACCCATTTCCCACAAACCACATCTTAAAAGTGGCACTAGCCACTTCCTCCTCAGTCGGACCCTTCTTCCTAAAACCACCAAACGTAAAAACCGAAGGGAATTTCAGCAGAAGCCACCTCCCGAAAGCAAAGCTGCCTAGCAGCCCAATTGACAACCCGATTGCAATAAACCCAAACACACTCAAAAGACTCTTGGTGGCAATCTTTACTCCAAAATGAGCAGGCTTAACCGTTGACCAAAACGCTGCACGTTTCTCTGCATGTTTAGCATCCTCGTTAACCCCTTGCAAACCACTCGGGTTCTCTGTAAGAGTAGAAAGCGTTCTACGCACAACAATAGCATCCGCTGATGGCAGTTTCACAGCCCAAAGTCCTAGCTCTTCTTGATGTTCTATTGTCGATCCTTTTACAGGCCCAGGTCCAGGAATCTGAAAACCAATTAACAACAGTTTGATCTATTATAAATCCATATGAAAATCTTACCAAAATACAAACAAAACTATAAAGCGTTTGTTTCATGGAATGGAATCCGGACGGAATTGGAATGCATATTACAGAAGAAACTGTAATGAAACAAAAACATACGGAAGGGAATCTACATTCCAATTCTATCTAAATCATATTACAGTTCTTGTGCTAATTCCAGTTCCATAACATACAACGAAACGAACGCAATCTAAATCAATCAACTTACATGAGGCCGGGCTCTTTTCGGTCTAGACCGTCTCAACTCAGCCAGCTGATTAACATTAGCCACACCATAAACCGCAGACTCAAACGTCCCAAAATTACCCACAATCCTTTTATCCGATTCAAGACTCAAATAAGCATCAACCCGATTCGGCACAGCAGGCGAAACCCACTGCCTGGAATTAAACATAAGCCCAAATTCAGCAGGAACAGAATCAAACCCACAAGCAGAAACCACCAAACTACCCATCTCAACCGCCTTATCAAAATAAACCGCTTCCATCCTCTCCATAAACTCCGGTTCACCAGAAATATCCAAATAATCACAACCCGCTTCAACACAGGCAGCAACAACCGGGTCACCGTAATGACGAAATGGGCCAACGCAGTTGAGGAGAAGTTTAGTTTGGGAAGCCATACGGCGGAGAGATAATGGGTCGGAGGTGTCGGCGATGAGGAAGGGGATGGTGGGTTGGGTTTGGGAAGCGGAGGCCCATTTAAGGGATTCGGAGAGTTTGGATGGGTTACGACCCGCTAAAGCTAGGGTTTTGAAGGGGGAATTGGGGGTGTTGAGGAATTTTAAGGCTTCTCTGACTACGTACTTGCCTGTGAAACCGGATGCTCCGAAGATGATGATGTCGTAATTGGGTTGGTGAAGTTCGGCCATGTTTTTACTGGTGGTTGATGTGTGTGCCAAGATCTACGAAGATGACAGTGGCGAAGATATAGATGATGGGCCTGCCTTATTTAGTTAGTCAACAACTTTATTTATTTTGTTAGGATAAAGTTGTAACAAACTTTTTATGTTTATTGTGTGTTTTTTTTAACGGCCAACACAACAACCGCGAGACTCCCATAAGGGGGCTCGGGCAAATTGGCTTCTCTTGCTGGGAGCCCCGCCCGATAGTGGTTCCCGAATTGGGGAAAACTCGATCCCTCACCCGTTCGAAGACCCGCTGTGGAGAACCGTCTAGGCAAGATCAGGACTCGAACTCCTGACCATAGGCCAGAAGTCATCCCTCATTTCTCATTATGTCCTCCAAATGTAGCTAGTGGGAATCGAACCCAAGCCTCTCAAAAAAAAACTTAGACCAACCAACCAACTGCTAATATTGTGAAACATCCTGCACTGCTAATATGGAAGGCCCCTTTAGGGCCCAGACACCTTTCACAAAGAAAAAAATTATTGGGGCTAAGTCTTTCGCTTGGGGCCTAGTAGGGCTGTTATATTTTTCGAAACATGACCCGAACCCGAATAATTCAAACCCGCCTAAGCCAAATTTTAAATGGATCGGTTATTGGGTTATTTTTTTCCAACCGAAAACCTGAAATCTGAAACCTTAAAAAAACCTGAACATTTTTTATCAATGTGTGTAAGTTTAGAGTTTTTGGTATCTTAAACATTAAGTTTTAGGACTTTTGAACATTATTATATCACTATCATATTGTCAAATAATGTGATCGGGCCAACAAAGCTTTGAAATGGGGTCCACTGCTAGCACCCCTTCACATTCGCCATTGCACTCACAAGAGGGTCTTTAAAGGTTGATGTGGCGTGGGGGCGTCACTCCACACCTCATAGCCTTATGCACAATATTTTAGTTAAATGGAGTAAACTGCACGGATGGTCCCTGTGGTTTGCACGAATTACACATATGCCCCTATATATTTTCAACGGTCCCCAACGTTGGCATTTTATAACACTTATGGTCCTTACCGGTTAACGTTGTTAAATTTCTCAGTTAAGTCATGTAAAATGACCAAAATACCCTCACCATATAAAAAATATAAATAAATTAATTAATTGTGCAGCCACCATCATTCATTTGTGCATCTCTCTCTCTCTCTCCCCCCCCCCCCTATTTCACCCTCCTCTCATCTACATACTCTCGATTCCTCTCCCCTGCTGCTATTAGAAACGGCCGGCCACCACATCTTGGGTGGTGGCCGCGCGGTTGTTTTACGCCCGAGCCGGCTGTTTTGATGGGGTGTTTGGTGACGGGGACGACTGTAACACCCCAACCGATGGCGGAAACATCGAGGTGTCACGTAGTGACGATTGTTCAATAGCTCATGGACTAAAAGTATAAATTTGAATACATTGATTAAATAATTTATTACAATGAAATGAAATACAACGATTCTAAATGCTAACTAATCTGAATTACAATAAATCAAAATCTAAATAGAAATCCGAAAGCTTAAAAGGAGCGTCTCAAAATAACCTGAAACATGTACGAAAATATTTGGTCAATACAAAAATTGTATTGGTGAGCATACCCGTTTGTTATATATAGTAAGGTAAACTTTAGCAATTCGTGTGTTATTTTGCAAGATGTAATAAGTGGAATCCGGGTCAAATCAACCCTAAGAGAAGAAAGCAGATATATATAGTATGCGCTAGTAGTAATGTAATACATAGCAATGACGAGGACTCTCAACAGAGTCACAAGGGTATAAACCATAGTACTATTCATTGAAATGCCAGGCCGCCCAGCGGTTAATGATTTGACAGGTCATAGATACACAAAATAACACAAGCAAACACACATAAGAATTGCTATTTTAGTAAAAGGAAATATAAACTTGATAGTAAGTACATGAGTCACCCCGAAATGTAAAATAGTAAAAAGGGGAAAGATATACTCACAGTTTGCGAAAGCGAGCAAAATCCAACTTAAGCGGTCGTGAGCTAAGTAATGGGAATTCCGAAGAATTCAACCTATAATGTAATATAATACTAATAAGGAAAAATCTAAGAGTCTAACGTAACTAGAGTCTAAGGCATTAGGGTTTGCTAAGTCGATTTGGGGAATTAGAGTTTTTTTATGATAAGTCGCGTTAATGTAAAAGTTGTATATCACAAATAATATATGAAAGGTTATAAATGTGATTTAATTAATATAATTATCACCTATTGAATATTTAGATAAAATTATGTTTAAATAATTAAGACAAAATAATTTAGTTATTTACTTTAACTAAATTAAAATAAATACGATAATCATAAATATTGAAATAAATAGTTATGAGTTACTCAAAGATCCATCATTGATAACAAAGACTTTTAATCATAAGACATTTTTATTTTATAAGAAAAATACTTGTAAAATAGATGTTGTAATAGTATAAGTAAATAAACGTGTAATTATACCGTAATTGATAAATAAGACTAATAATACAAGACATGATCCAAAAATGCTATTTTTGTGGGAATTGAACACTATCTGATGTAAACTAACAACAATAATTTTCCCCTAATTTTTATAAACTTATTTATATTTAAAACTGATTTAATGCGATTAAATCATGTTTAAATGATTAAAAATAGGAAAATCAATAAAAATAAAAGTTTTCTAAACAAATAATTTTTAATTATGTTCATGATGATTAGAATTAATTTATCACAAATTTTGAGATTAAAATCATTAAAAATGAATTTTTAATCAATTAAATATGATTAAAACAATTTAATTCAATAAAAATATAAAAATAAAACATTTTTCAGAAACTAAAAGTGTGGAACTTTTCTTTATGGTGTCAAGAAGCTACACCTAAATTTTTATAATTTTTGGATAAAAATTGGATTTATTATGAATATTCTAAATATATATATATATATATATATATATATATATATATATATGTATTATAATTGTGTTGTTAAATAACAAATAAGAATAATTAAGTAAACAAATAATTAAAATCTGAAAAAAAAATAGTGGAGGTGCCTGGGTTCGAACCCGGCTCCCTACTCCCACATAACACATCACAACCACTACATCACAAGCCTCACATGTTGATAAGTTTAAACAAGAATTGTATTTATATAATAACTAAAACATCATCTTCTTCCCCAAATTAACCTACACATAAACCCTAACCCTAGAAATTCAATAACACGATTTAAACAATATTAACCCACGAATTCATGGGGCTTTCGAAGGGGGATACACAAGAATCAAAACGGCATAAGAAAAGAGAACTCACATGGTGTTTTGCGGTTCGAATCTAAGGGTTGCAGGTCCGAACACATGTCCGCAGATTTAAAGGCTTCGCGAACGGTTTAGGCAATTTTTTTTTGTGGGTTTTGAACTGGAATGGTGCAGAAATGAATTAGGACTATCAATTTATGATGTTGTTTGGAAAATAACCGATTGTTTGAGCTTATTTAAATTGACGGTTACACACCCAATAATCACGAATTAACACACGGTTTAAATCCGTTTACACGCGTTATAACTATGCCATTTAACCATGAATTGATGGAGAAACGTTTGATGACCATAAAGACGAGTTAAATCACTATACGAACTGGTTCTTGGGTTTGCCGGAAAACAATTCCGGTGGCCGGAACAGTACCGCCGGAAAAACGGTAACAGGGGAGGGAGATTCAGCTTTTTTTTTTTTAAACTTTCACCTTTTGGCAGATTTGGTCCCTCTAGTTTAACCTTATTAGTTTTATGTTTAACTTGGTTAGTTTTTCCTTATAAAACTTAACCACATTAACTAGCTTTTAACATTAACCAATCCAAAACTTTTTTAAACTTTAACATTTTGTCCTAATTTATCAAATAACTAAATAAGTTTGTATTTCGGAAGTTTTTATCGAGAAATTTCAATGTCACATATAATATTTAATAAACCTTGAACGTTAAAAATTAAAAAAAATATATATATAATATGACGATTAACAGATGGAGGGTATGAGGACTAGATTTGTCATTTAAATAAAAGATAAGGGTGACGGGTGTCACAGTCTCCCCTACTTTAGAAAATTTCGTCTCGAAATTTCCTTCAAGTGGAGGTTACTATGAAACAAAAAGGCATTATAAAAGTTAGTTAGATTTTTAAAAGAAATTTCATCATTTATGATACGACAAAATTCAAA
The DNA here is from genome assembly GCA_030844895.1 of Ambrosia x helenae. Taxonomy (NCBI): domain Eukaryota; kingdom Viridiplantae; phylum Streptophyta; class Magnoliopsida; order Asterales; family Asteraceae; genus Ambrosia; species Ambrosia x helenae. The sequence continues at coordinate 115,722,623 of CM061233.1, forward strand.
GTGGTTGTCTAATACCCAAAGTAAAAGTTTCAAATTCTTTTAATAGTTAACCCAAAATTAGAAAGTTGAGAGTTTAAATGAGAAAAGTTTTGGGAATGTGTAACGGGTGAAGGGCAGGGGTACTAATGAAGCAATCTCCCCTACTTTAGAAAGGTTTTTAACTTAACTTTATTAAGGTACGTAACAAGATTTCAAATAACAGAGTGTGTAAGGGTATACAAGATTTGTGTTTTCTGTGGGGGTGGTCAAGAGAAAGACTCTAGGAAGGCGAATGAAGCTCACGTAAGAATGTTCTTATTGAAAATAATAACTATTAGTCAACTATCTAATGAGGAGGTAGTAATAGGTAGGTTATTGTTTAGACTCCTAGTCCGCTCCCGCAGTATCGTTTATGCTTATATATAGGGTGTACCGCAGCTAACCCACCACACTCCCGATACTTTGGATTCGTACTGATTGTCTACCAACATCCTAGATAGAATTACACACCACCCCATGTACCTGTAAGCCCATGATTGCGTTCCGGACCGTAATCATCGATTTACCTTACACTAGGGTGTTATGTTTTTCCATAACCCTAACATGAAATAAACGTGTGTAACCACTATGTAATAGCCACTGTAATAAAATGATGTTCAATCATGACATGGTTAGAGGTCCTTCCCTTTCGGGTTTTCCCTTTAACCGTAATGAGAATAAAATGTAAGTATAAGACATGGTTAGAGGTTCTTCCCTTTCGGGTTCACCCTTAACCGGTAACTTTTGTTCACATCGTTGACTCTAAACACTCATATTGATAGACCCTGAGGTTTACACCGTTCCCCTCGGATTGAAGGAATACTCTAATCCGAGTCGTACGTGGGCACCGGCTTAGATCTCATACGAGTTATCAACTAGTATGTTCGTTGGCCATGATGATGAACAAAATAATGTAAAGTATAACAGGGTTTTGCTCAAAACAGGAAAGAAAATGTGCATACCAAATATGCGTTCAAGTAAGTATACAAATATAGCATAAAATTTCGACTGAAAGAATAGTATAACGTAAATCGAGTAAATCGCACAATTGCACAAAATGAAAGTAAACGAGTTGAATTAATGCAGATAGGCAATGTGAAAATAATCACAAATAACGTGTTAGAAATAACTATGAATAAAAATAGTGCAAGAATAAGGAGATAACGTGTATAGCCTACTGGCATGCGAGTTAAAATCTAGTAATTTTACATATATGCGTTATACTATAAAAGACATTTAACAACATTCGGATAAGAGGGTATGTCCATTGTTTAAACCAATAGTTTTGCGACTGAAAGTGTGCGAGTGTAATAGGATAAATTTTCGTTTATCAAAAACGTAGTTCGCGCAATCTTTGTGATATAGTTGAAAGAATAGTAATAATGCATGAGGATAACTTTTTAGTAACCGAAGTGTGTTTTAGATTCAAAACCGATTCATTTGAAAAATCTTCGTAGATATGTGTTTACGAGGAGTCGAGTTTGAAAAATGTTATAAGGCTTATTATTAGTTGCAAGTTTCTTTCGAAAACATATATTGGTTACGTCATATGAAAACAAAAGGTTTACATTTGATAAAATATGCACTACAAGTTTATAAAATGCAAAATGAAACCATTTTATGAAGTATGTGTAAATCCAATGTGTTTTGAAAAACCAAGATTTAAAATGACGTGAATGATAAAATTAACGTATGTAATAGATTACCAATATTTAAGAAAATTCATAATCAACGAGATGTAGAAATAGATCCTTGAGATGTGGATTTCACTCCTAACTCAAAAATGTATGTCAAATTTGAAAACGATTGTGGAATGAAACCAATCACTAAGTTAAGGATATCACCCCCAGCTTAGTGGTTAAGTTTCTTTTTGAAGGAAATACTCTTTGAGGTGTGGATATCACTCCTATCTCAAAGTTATATTCCTAAGATACATAACCTATAGAGGAGTGAAACTAATCACCAAGGTATGGATACCACTCCTAACTTGATGATATTGTTTCGTTTGTGAAATACGAGTGTCTTCTTCGCCAAGCAAAATATCGAAAGAATAACGAGAAATAATCATAATGAAAATATCTTGAAGGAAAATAATAGGAATTAAGAGAAATATAAACGAGAGGACTCGTAAAAGTAAGCTTAGTTATAGACTAGGCTAAAAGGCATTCTAATAACCTAATTCCCTATAACCATGGCTCTGATACCAATCTGTAACACCCCAACCGATGGCGGAAACATCGAGGTGTCACGTAGTGACGATTGTTCAATAGCTCATGGACTAAAAGTGTAAATTTGAATACATTGATTAAATAATTTATTACAATGAAATGAAATACAACGATTCTAAATGCTAACTAATCTGAATTACAATAAATCAAAATCTAAATAGAAATCCGAAAGCTTAAAAGGAGCGTCTCAAAATAACCTGAAACATGTACGAAAATATTTGGTCAATACAAAAATTGTATTGGTGAGCATACCCGTTTGTTATATATAGTAAGGTAAACTTTAGCAATTCGTGTGTTATTTTGCAAGATGTAATAAGTGGAATCCGGGTCAAATCAACCCTAAGAGAAGAAAGCAGATATATATAGTATGCGCTAGTAGTAATGTAATACATAGCAATGACGAGGACTCTCAACAGAGTCACAAGGGTATAAACCATAGTACTATTCATTGAAATGCCAGGCCGCCCAGCGGTTAATGATTTGACAGGTCATAGATACACAAAATAACACAAGCAAACACACATAAGAATTGCTATTTTAGTAAAAGGAAATATAAACTTGATAGTAAGTACATGAGTCACCCCGAAATGTAAAATAGTAAAAAGGGGAAAGATATACTCACAGTTTGCGAAAGCGAGCAAAATCCAACTTAAGCGGTCGTGAGCTAAGTAATGGGAATTCCGAAGAATTCAACCTATAATGTAATATAATACTAATAAGGAAAAATCTAAGAGTCTAACGTAACTAGAGTCTAAGGCATTAGGGTTTGCTAAGTCGATTTGGGGAATTAGAGTTTTTTTATGATAAGTCGCGTTAATGTAAAAGTTGTATATCACAAATAATATATGAAAGGTTATAAATGTGATTTAATTAATATAATTATCACCTATTGAATATTTAGATAAAATTATGTTTAAATAATTAAGACAAAATAATTTAGTTATTTACTTTAACTAAATTAAAATAAATACGATAATCATAAATATTGAAATAAATAGTTATGAGTTACTCAAAGATCCATCATTGATAACAAAGACTTTTAATCATAAGACATTTTTATTTTATAAGAAAAATACTTGTAAAATAGATGTTGTAATAGTATAAATAAATAAACGTGTAATTATACCGTAATTGATAAATAAGACTAATAATACAAGACATGATCCAAAAATGCTATTTTTGTGGGAATTGAACACTATCTGATGTAAACTAACAACAATAATTTTCCCCTAATTTTTATAAACTTATTTATATTTAAAACTGATTTAATGCGATTAAATCATGTTTAAATGATTAAAAATAGGAAAATCAATAAAAATAAAAGTTTTCTGAACAAATAATTTTTAATTAAGTTCATGATGATTAGAATTAATTTATCACAAATTTTGAGATTAAAATCATTAAAAATGAATTTTTAATCAATTAAATATGATTAAAACAATTTAATTCAATAAAAATATAAAAATAAAACATTTTTCAGAAACTAAAAGTGTGGAACTTTTCTTTATGGTGTCAAGAAGCTACACCTAAATTTTTATAATTTTTGGATAAAAATTGGATTTATTATGAATATTCTAAATATATATATATATATATATGTATTATAATTGTGTTGTTAAATAACAAATAAGAATAATTAAGTAAACAAATAATTAAAATCTGAAAAAAAAATAGTGGAGGTGCCTGGGTTCGAACCCGGCTCCCTACTCCCACATAACACATCACAACCACTACATCACAAGCCTCACATGTTGATAAGTTTAAACAAGAATTGTATTTATATAATAACTAAAACATCATCTTCTTCCCCAAATTAACCTACACATAAACCCTAACCCTAGAAATTCAATAACACGATTTAAACAATATTAACCCACGAATTCATGGGGCTTTCGAAGGGGGATACACAAGAATCAAAACGGCATAAGAAAAGAGAACTCACATGGTGTTTTGCGGTTCGAATCTAAGGGTTGCAGGTCCGAACACATGTCCGCAGATTTAAAGGCTTCGCGAACGGTTTAGGCAATTTTTTTTTTGTGGGTTTTGAACTGGAATGGTGCAGAAATGAATTAGGACTATTAATTTATGATGTTGTTTGGAAAATAACCGATTGTTTGAGCTTATTTAAATTGACGGTTACACACCCAATAATCACGAATTAACACACGGTTTAAATCCGTTTACACGCGTTATAACTATGCCATTTAACCATGAATTGATGGAGAAACGTTTGATGACCTTAAAGACGAGTTAAATCACTATACGAACTGGTTCTTGGGTTTACCGGAAAACAATTCCGGTGGCCGGAACAGTACCGCCGGAAAAACGGTAACAGGGGAGGGAGATTCAGCTTTTTTTTTTTAAACTTTCACCTTTTGGCAGATTTGGTCCCTCTAGTTTAACCTTATTAGTTTTATGTTTAACTTGGTTAGTTTTTCCTTATAAAACTTAACCACATTAACTAGCTTTTAACATTAACCAATCCAAAACTTTTTTAAACTTTAACATTTTGTCCTAATTTATCAAATAACTAAATAAGTTTGTATTTCGGAAGTTTTTATCGAGAAATTTCAATGTCACATATAATATTTAATAAACCTTGAACGTTAAAAATTAAAAAAATATATATAATATGACGATTAACAGATGGAGGGTATGAGGACTAGATTTGTCATTTAAATAAAAGATAAGGGTGACGGGTGTCACAACGACGGCGGAGGTAAGAGATCTCGAGCGGGCTGTTTTGATGGGGTGTTACCGGTGGTGGTCCGTTTCCTTGGTGGTTTGCTTTTAGGGTGGTGTTGGCGATCCAGGTGGGGGGTTTGTTGTGGTTCGATGGTGATGGAGTTTAATGCTTAAAAAATTTCAACAGAATATTATTATTATTCATTCTTATCAATTAAATTCTTCATGCTTATCAGCACATCTGAAGCATTTGAGTGAATCACGTTTGCTACGACACAATTTTAATTTCCGACTTTCTAACTTCTATTTGAATAGTTTAACCACCAAATTAGTGTGTGTGAGAGAGAGATAGAGCTGTGAGAGAGAGAAAGGGGATGTGGTGGTGAGCAGTTTGGTGATGGTGGTTTGGGGAAGATGATGGTGGTTAGTGGGTGAGAGAGACAGAGATATAGAGGAGATTATAATATTTTTTTAAAAAGGGTAATTTAGTAATTTACATGGACTTAACTGAAAAACTTAACCTCCATCCAAGTCAGGGACCATCGATGCAATAAAATCCAAACCACAAATCCCATACGTGTAATTTCGAAAGGCTGAGGAGTAGAGTTTAAATTTGGGCAAACCACAGGGACTATTCGTGTAGTTTACTCTAGTTAAATGTATTGGTAATGAATTTATAAACGTTTGTGTAGTTTGTGTTGTTGAAAAGATGGTTAGATTTCAATTATATATTTTAGAGGACTGTGAAGTGTGAACATATATGTATTTTTACGGTTGAAAGATTGAGAATATGGAATGATTTGTCAACACAAAACAAGCATAGAATAGAGAATGAAGAATGGCATGACCTCATGGATTTTATATATATATATATATATATATATATATATATATATATATATATATATAGGGTGTGGATAATATGGAAACCCTATCTTTTGAAAAAACCTTGCAAACTCTCTTATGACCATTGATCAAGCTTGATCAATGGTCCATGATTATTTGAATATAATAATCATAAAGCATGTGGGCCAATCTAATAAAAAATATAATTAAGGGCATTAGGGTAATTTTAAACATGAGATTTGACACTTCTAAATCCTAGGTTTTAAAAGGTTGATTTGACACTTGTCAAGTCACCTCTCTCCTACTTTATGACACTTTTTCCAGCACCAATATTAACATACGTTAGTGCTGTGATACAAAATTCTGACCTCGTGTAAGACATCGCTAACGTGTGTTAACAGACATGTACTAAAAATAACAAAATAAAAGAACACATAAAATGTATATTTATTTCAGAAATGATAAAAACGATCATTACAATCAATACTACAAACGTATTAAAAACATTTAATACAAACATAATTATTTGTGAATGACAAAAAATAAACTATCATGACAACATAAAAAAATTCTAGCTATGCTTCGTTCTTGATACCCATCTTCATCTTTAACACAAAAACATCTCTTCACCTACAAAAAAAGATAACATGTGTTAGTTGGGCTCTCCAAAACACATAATAAGACATCACTGACATGTGTAATGTATTCTAAAACATATGTTTTACTGAAATAACGTATGTCATATGAACCCTAACACATGTTAGTGGGGCATATACTAACGTATGCCATATGAACCTTAACACCTGTTAGTTAGGCATATACTAGCATGTGTTAGCATCACTAACATGTGTATAAACAAAAAACAAATCTGCGGTGCCAAGTGTATTATACTCATGTTTACAAACGTATGTCATATAGACACTAACACCTGTTAGTTGGGCATATACTAGCATGTGTTAGCATCACTAACGTATTCTAAAACATATGTTTACTGAAATAACGTATGTCATATGACCCCTAACACATGTTAGTTGGACATATACTAACGTATGTCATATGAACCCTAACACCTGTTAGTTAGACATATACTAGCATCTGTTAGCATCACTAACATGTGTATAAACAACACCAAATCTGTGTTAGCATATAAAAAAATCACTTACCAGAGCCACATCACCAAACACCGCCTTCTTCCTATAGCCTACTCGTGAAAACCAACACTGGAACAGATACACATGTTAGTTGGGATCCTCAAACACATAATAGGGCATGACTAACATGTGTTAGCATATACTAACATAAGAAGATTACACATTTATTCATCAATTACATCTGATCTATCAAACTTATGTCCCCAATCCAATAACAATCTAACATAAAACAAAATAAAAAAAAATTCAAAAAGGTTAAAAAGTTTTTTTTTTCATTCAAGCATTTGATCAAACACTTAGTATGCAAAAAAAAAAAAAAAAAAACTATCCCCAAAACTGTTATTATTATTTTTCTAACAAAACCCAAAACCTAACAAAATCAAAACATAACACAAAACTCACAAATCAAAACGTAACAACTTATTATTATTATTATTATTATTATTCTAACCAAAACTGTTATTATTATTATTTAAAAAAAATAAAAAATACATCTTAAAAAAGCAAAACAGCGAAAAAACAACAATAATAATAATAATAAATATTACTTTAAAGCTTGACAGCTAATAATAAGGCAAAGTAAAGTAGGAAGATAGCCATTAATGCCATCCCTTTAAGTGCCTTCCTTTTTGTTTCACACTGTATATCCCTTATACAAAACAGTCTCAAAAATATTTTTCATAAATGAATCGAAAAAAAAACCTAGAACAATCATGACTTCTTGAAATGATAGACAAAGAATAATAATAATAATAATAATAATAATAATAATAATAATAATAATAATAATAATAATAATAATAATAATAAGATTGTGAATCTTGAAACTTGAATTAACACGTAAAACAAGATTGTGAATCTAGAAATGATATAATAATAATAATAATAATAATAATAATAATAATAATAATAATAATAATAATAATAATGAGATAATAGTGATGGGTTAGATTGGGATGATAAGAACTTACTGTACGAGATGGATCTGACCAGATCTGGTCTGTGCAACCCAAACCCGACCCGAAAAAGCCACCACAACCGGTTCTGACCCTTAACCCCATCGAAACCCAACCACCCCTGACACCATCACAGCGTGCTCGATCCAGATCTGCAAACAACGACCACTACAACTCGTTATATAATATAGATTGAATGAAAATATAGTTATCAAAACAGATCTTTGTGTGTGTGAAGCTAATCGAATGAAGAGAGAGAGAGAGAGAGAGAAGAAGAAGAAGAAGGTAGAGAGAGGTTAAGAGTCTGATTAAGAATTTGAAAAAAAAAATAGATAGAGAGAGAGAAGAGGGACACATATATATATATGGAGAGAGAGAAAAGGAATATTGGAAATGTCCAAATTACCCTTTAGAATATAATAAGGTGAAATATTAACTTGGATGGTGTGGCACAATATGGACCAAGTGTAAGGTTTGCTAGGGTTTTTTCATTTAGAAGGGTTTCTTGTCTATACTTTCACTATATATATATATATATATATATATATATATATATATATATATATATATATTGCAAAGGGATTAATCTTACATGTCATACTTTTATGCAATCTCTCATTTGAGAGATGCCACATTGGATATGATGTGGCAAGTGTAAACCAATTAAAAAAAAAAGAATAAATATGATTTAACCTAATCTATTATAATCTTTAAGCAAATCCATTAAATACATAATCTACTAAATCTAAATATTAAAACTTTATTATTTTTTTTCGTATGTTTCCTCCCATAACTTTTAAACGTTAATATCTTTTATATACGAGATTTTTTAAAGAAAAAAATTACACCAAATTAACGAGCGTTTTATTATCTTTCCAACGAGTACCATAGTGCTATATAAAAAACGGCGAAAAAAATGACTATTTTTTGTAACCCGACAGGTATTGTGTCGGATTTGGGATTAGTTTAAAAAAATTGTGGGTTTGGGTCGGGTCTAGGATTAGGTGATACCCGACCCGAAACAACATACCCAAATACCCGAACTATATACCCGATCATATACCCATGAATTTTTTAACGCATCACATAACCCTTAGACTAATGCGTTCGATATTTCAATAATTAACTTTTTTTTTCTTATTTCATGTTAGTTCTTCTTAGAATGATCGATTATAAACTTCCGAATTCATTTGTAATGGCACTAGATTTATACCCCGGCGTAGAGATTCGTTTTTTTTTTATATATTTGAATATGATAACTTATGGCAGAGATTTGTTAATAATAATAATAATAATAATAATAATAATATATTTTATTATGTAATATTAGATATTTTAACCCGGGACGCTCCCGGGATAAAAACTAGTTAAGAATAACGGTAACCACAATTGCATTTGTAACTTTTGAAACTTCAAAATAAATTTGAAATGCATACTTTATTACACCCTCAAATCCAGTCTTTTAAAACTGTTTTATTACAAGTGTAAATTGTCAAGTATTTATAACCCCTTTAAGAACATAAATCACTTTTGTTTTCATATGTTCATATGAGTCTTCGAAATCACCTCAAACGAAACACCATTCTCCTCCAACCTATCCTGAAGATCAGTTGAACCGAAAACAATCCCAGGAGGATATACACCGCCTTTTGGTAAATCTCCCCGTTGCTTTAAAACCGTGAGTGCACACTGAACCAAAATTGTAGGAGTTGTAACATAACCAATCTCCGGTCCGGTTACTCTAGTAATGATTTCTGTATCCGGCTCTTTAGAAACAAGGCTAGCATTACTAAAGCCCTGACTCATAAACCACATCTTAAAGCTTGCGCTGGCTATCTCCTCGTCGGTCGGACCACTCTTCTTGAAAAGTCCTAGACTGAAAACCCAGGGGAAATTTAACAAAAGCCACTTCCCAAGAGAGAACCTTCCTAGCAGCCCAATGCATAACCCGATTGCAATGTATCGGAGAATACCTGGAAGATTTTTGCTGGCAATCTTTACTCCAAAATGAGCAGGTTTGATGTTTGACCAAAAAGCGACACGCTTCTCTGCTTGTTTAGGATCCTCATCGACTCCTTGAAGGCCAATGAGGTTTTCTGTGAGCAATGAGAGCGTTCTTCTGACGACACTGGCATCGGCTGATGGGAGTTTCACTGCCCAGAGCCCGATCTTCTTTTGATGTTCTATGAATGATCCTTTAGGAGGAGCATAGCCTAGAATCTGTGATTTATTTAAATCAATCGTTAGTTGTATGTATCAATCTCAAATTCAACATACAAGAAGACCATCCCAGTAACTTGTTCTTTTGGGATGGTTATTGCTGACTCATAATTCTAGCCATTTTTACCTATTGAAGGGGTGATGGTTTTAAAGTTATTCACAAGCCGAGCTAGCTAGGGAAAGCTTGGGCTCAACTCGATTATAAGACTAAGGGGAGTGGGTTTTGGCGTGAGTTGCCAACCCAAGCCCCAAACACTACCCCCAGCTACCTTGGGTGAGTGGGCGTTGCCCCTTTGGCTTTGGCGTGGGGGAGGCGTGAGGCGGGAGGAGGGGGTGAGGTGGTAGCACTTGATTAGCTGATTTTTTTAAGTTATACACACAAATTTTTCAAAACTCAAGCCCCTTCACTCCCCCTATCTTTTGAAGACTTGATTTGTAGACCCCACTATTGTCACATGGCAACTCATGCCCCCAACCTAAGCCCCTAACTCTCCTCACTCTAAATCGATTTGGCTTGGCTCGAATTTAAAACTTAACTGAAAACCTAAGCTCGAGCTCAGCTTGTTTTTAACCAAGCTAGCTCGGGCTCAAACTTAAAAAGAAAATTTAATGCAGTTATCAAAATTCAATAGTATAAAATATGGTTCAAAAGAAATAAGTTCCATGTAATATTGTAATACATTATTACAAGCTAAAATTATATCCTACCAAATACAAAATAAGTTTTAGATTTCAACGAAATACTATATATCTTTGTTAGCATCTTAATTAACCGTGTGTACATAAAGAAGATTATTCTAAGCGAGCCACACGGAGCCAATTTGGCTCGTTACGAACCGGGCCGAACTAAGCTCGCTTTCTACCCGAGTCGAGTCAGCTCGGCTCAGTTTCAAACCAAGCCATATCAAGCAAGCTTTTTCCGAGCTAAATCCAAGTGAGCTTCAAACAAGTTCCAAGCTAGTTCTGAGCTAAATTACTATACTTGCACACATTGAGTTAGACATTATGTTGCTTGGTAAGTGGCAGGGGCGGACCTAATGAAGAAGCAGGTGCCGCGTCCGTTGCGGCTCAACTTCGCGCGCGTAATAGAAAATTAGTGGAAATTTTGTTTTTTTACGAAATTTGGAAAACGTTGCTACTAAAATGAAAAACGTTACTACTGAAAAACATTTCTATATCCGCCACTGGTAAGTGGTAACTATTATCATTATGCTAGCGGAGAGTCTCAGTTGGAGTCTGAGAACCCCTAGATAAAGGAAATGTTTGCCTTAACAAACAAACAAGCAAACCCCTACGGCCAATGCGTTTGCTTGTTTGTTAAGTTGTAAACTTCAATGCTATGCGTATACGAATAAAACATGCCAATTGTTTTAACTTACAAAAGGTCGAGCTCTTCTACGTCTAGACCGTCGCAACATCGTAAGCTTATCAGCATTACTCATCCCCAAAACCGCCGATTCAAACGTGGCAAAATTTCCAGCCATCTCTCTATCCGACTCAAGACTCACGTACGCTTGAACCCGGTTAGGCACCTTAGGCGAAACCCACTGCTTCAAATTAAACAACAGCCCTAACTCAGCCGGAACCGAGTCAAACCCACAAGCCGAAACCACCAAACTACCCATCTCAACCGCCTTGTCAAAATAAACCGCTTTCATTCTCTCCATACTCCGGTTCACCACATATATCCAAATAATCACACCCCACTTCAACACATGCTTCAACAACCGGTTCACCGTAGAGTCGAAATGGGCCAACGCAGTTGAGGACGAGCTTAGCTTGGGAAGCCATGCGTTTGAGAGATAATGGGTCAGATGTGTTAGCAACAATGATGGGAATGGTGGGGTGGGTTTTGGAGGCCCATTTAAGTGTTTCGATTAGTTTTGAAGAGCTTCGACCGGCTAAAGCTAGGGAGGTGAGAGGGGAACCGGGTGATACAAACTTAAGGCTTCTTTTACAACGTGTTTTCCGGTGAAACCGGATGCACCGAAGATGACGATGTCGTAAACTTCTGCCATAATGTTTGTTTACTTAAGTGATATATTTAGGATGTGGAATATATAAGGTTCTATGGTGTAGTGGTTAGCACTCTGGACTTTGAATCCAGCGACCTGGGTTCGACTCCCGGTAGGACCTGCTTTTGTTTTTTGATTTTTTAGTCAACCAACTTTTATGAAAGTTAGGTATTTTTATTAATTTTCGCCAGAAAGTAGAACCTAGGATCCATGATCTTTATTAATTTTCGCCTAAAACTAGAACCTAGGATCCAAGATCGTACAATATAATCATCCCTTTATTTGGCATATACCGTAATTAGCCGCTTCGCTTCTAGACTTCCTTTTCGATTGTTAACATAACACTTACTAGTTTATGGCTCGGAAGTTTCACGAGATTAGACAAATCTAATATTGGGTGACAAAATGTGTTTTATGCTATATAAAAAAAAAAGTCATCGATTTATACTAAAACCATCCAACTTGTTAATCAAGAAACTCTATATTAATACTATGTAATAAAATAAATCATACTTGTGTTAATATAAACATACCAAAGTAACGATAAAAATAATTTCTTCCAAAAAGTGAATCGATTAGAAATAAAAACTTTCCATCTTTGTTAATGTACTCAAGCAATCAAACAAAGATAACAATGTTAGTGTTTCCTGATTTGGTTTCCTTATTGTGCCTCCCGTTGTAACTCAAGATCTCGGACCCGTCTAATCTCCTTAATATCTCAGACTTGTTGTCAGAGCCGTCTAATATCTTCAAGATCTTCGGCTCATTGTTGGAGTCGTTTGATCTTAAAATCTCGTGGGTCAAGATGGACTCCATCGTTGCCTCAATCGGTGACTCTGTGAGTAGGGTGTCGATCTTCACCACGAGCATGTGACTCGCCAATGCTCTTGTCAATGCCTCAGTTAACGACTCTTCGAACAAGAAAACCCTCGCCTTCATGTAGAGCCATTTGATAAATCAATAGCTCTGTTACCAAATGATGAAGATAAGGAAAAAATCAAAGGTGTTCTGTTTACAATAAACAAACCAAACCATACACAAGAAAACCTAAAAAAATACTTTGGTGAGTAAAATTTTTTTTTGTAAAACTCTACAGACTTTGGGACAGAGATTTGATATGTTCCCACGCCAAAAAGTTGTGCTTGAATGCTTCAAAGAGCCCCATGACCAATATTTCTTGAGTTTTTTTAAGAGAGCATTTGTGTGGCCTAAAAAATCTACTAAGTGCATATAAAACATAAATTTAAGTTTCTTAAAATATGATAGAATACCTTTTACATTAGATCGTTGTTGAGAACCGAGATGGGCTTTTATCTTTTAATTAATAAACTAGTGGGAAACCCGCGCGTTGCGGCGGGACTGTTAAACCGAACAAGAAATAAGCAGAAAACATTGACTCATACACATGTGTGGCAGCAAGTTAACTCGCCATACTAAAAGTAAAGTTAAAAATTATCATAGAAAAACCTAAGTAAGTCGAAACCGTAGCATAACTACATAGAAAGAAATAAAAAAACTAAAAAGAAACTTTCATGACTTGTTCACTATGCTTAGATGACTTGTATATTATCAACACACAATTATGTTTTAAATGAAACTTACATTGAAAAGTATATAAAAATGGAACCAATATAGGTAAGGACTACTCCTTTCTCTTTCTTATAAACACAAGATAATATTATCAAAAACAATAAGTTTGATGTATTTCATATCAAATGATTTAAGGATATGAGACAACTTTTCTTTATAACATAAATTTCTATTTTCAATCCCCTCTCCCTAGGGCCTAGAGTATTAGAAATACTTATATATCAAACTCCAGAGTTATCTTTTTATTAATAATCATTCAACTAAATTTACAATATATTAAAATTATCATACAATTCGATATCAAATTTTCACATATTATAATATATCAAATACCTTTTGTAAAAGAAAATTCACTTCCATCTATTCAATCATGATCAATTGACCATAATTATGGGAAACCTTGTTTGAAATTTATTATAAATGAAAACTTTTGTCCCCGGTCATAGAATCCGGTGATGTATTGTTTTAAGTAAGATTAGGCATGTTTGGGTGTATCAATATAACATAATGATTTCATAATGCAAATCGTTACCTCATCATATGTTATCTTATTAAGGAGGAGAGATGGCTAGGATAGTAATTTCACAACCATTTTAAGATGGCATATCAAGAGGCACAAGCATAAATCCCTAACTTTTACCATTTTCTTCCTATTGTGCCCCTATGTACAATATTTGATGGCACATTATAAGTCACTAATACAACTTGTATAATCCTCCCTATCCAAATAAGTAGTAATGTTGAAAAGCAATTGTCTTTTTTAATTAGTTGCAAATCTTTAACAAGTAGGGGTTGAAAGTCCTAAAAAAAATAGAGGATACACACATACATGCATACATACATATAACTTCTACATTATTTTTTTTATTCATATTAAGGTTTGAATTATATTCCCGCCTTATATTATTGACTACGCGGCAACGCGCGGGTTCCCCACTAGTCATTATTGATTTCTTATAGTATTATCAAGTTTATAAAACTTTAACTTTTATAAAGTATATAAAATCTATCTATATAATAAACCAAAACACTAGGGTTGAACCCAAGCTTCTTAGAGGGTCTTGAAGGATCCAACTTCTATATGGAGCTCCATGACTAAGACCTATATAAACCTCTTTTTATTTACTTTTGTCAACATCCATTTCTCATTACTCATTCCTCTCCTACTAATTCCTTTCTCCTTCTTCTCCTTCCTATCTCATTGTCATTTTTTCAAGGTATGTTCTTCATCATAATAATTCCTTTCTCCTTCTTCTCCTTCCTATCTCATTGTCATTTTTTCAAGGTATGTTCTTCATCATAATGTTTGCAATCATGAATGTGAATCCTATATCTAAATCCTTATTTATATAAGATTGTATCCTTATTTATTTATAATAATAATCAGAAATGTGAATCCTATATCTAAATCCTTATTTTTTTACAAACAGAAATATATTTCCTATACTAGATGGTGTGCTGCAAAAATCCAAGATTTCCGTTTCATTTTTCTGATTCATTTGAACTTCGTAAATCAAATGTTTCAAGACCATTTTACATATATAATAAATACAACAATATTCTTCTTTTTAAAACAACTTTGAAATCGGTTTGTTTTTCGATTATGTTTAAACCAAAAAGAATCGTTTTTTATTTTTATTAAAACCATTTGATAACCGTTTTACAAGCAACTATATGCTTTGGATGTAATCGATATGCGACTAATTATTCTCAGATTTAATCATTGAATATATGATTGTTTTTTTTAATAAACAGATTGAAATTGAAATTGGTGTTGAGTATGTTTCAATATAAGAAACGAGTATATAAAAAAAAAACAAAATACCGGATTTTATAAAATAAGATAATTAAAATCAGTTTTTGTATGAGTGACTTTATGTATATACTAACAAGAGTTTGTTTTTTGCATACGAAGAACAAGATTTCAGTAGGAAACATAACTTCGATATGGCTTATCACAAGGGTGACAAATTCTTCAAGGTTATTCATGACCCTTCCGCACGAGTTTTGGTATGACGTTTCTAATATTTTTTAGGTAAAAAAACCTTATTTGTTATTATAATGTTTGTTTTTATGTGTTTGTGCAGACATTGCCTAAATCCATGAACAAGTTTTTGTTATCTAAAAACTTACGAAACAACAACATTAAAGTTTCAACATACCATGGTCAATCTTGGTTTGTTTTGTTAGAATTTATAGATGATGAATTCTGCTTAACAAATGGATGGTCAAAAGTTGTACATGATTTATGTTTCTCTATGTTTTACGTGATATTTGAGTTTATTGCTCCGAATGCTTTCATGATGGAGCATTACAGTCATTCTCCTTCCATGCAATTGGATGTGTCATTCTGCAAAATGATTGAACATGAGTTGACGACACCTATGGTAAGTGCCATTAAGTTTGATACTTTGTGTAACATGTTTTTAATTTTAATATGTTAATTGTCCATATTATTTGCTTTCAGGTTATACCTTACTCCTTTATTAATAAGCATTATCCTGATGGTGTCCCTAATGTTCCAATCACTATGTATATAGATGATTTACATCAATGGAACGTTACAATCCAAATGATTGGTCCTGATTATTGTTTTTCTAATGGTTGGTTGAATTTCATAAGTGATCTTCGTCTCCAGGTTGGTGAACTAATTTGTTTAGAAAAAAAAGAAATTGGGGTGTTTAATGTTACAACTTTCAACAAGAATGGTCGCCAAATGAAATTATTCAAAGTTTTGAATAACAATTTGTTAGAAGAGGATAATAATGTTTTGGAACCACCAGTTGGTCAGAATACTCAAGAGATTCAACTTTCCAAGTACGATGGTTTACATGGTTTTTCATCCCATGTTACAAATGAGTTGGTATGTTTATTTTTTTTTTATGTATGGTGATTGCCTAATTTTTTTTATATTTTTCTTTTGCCTATTTAATCTGCTAATTTGTATTCATTATTCATTTTGTTGATTATGTAGGTAATTCCTAACTTGATTGCTGAAATTGCCGGTTTAAATCAATCATCCAAGATTAAGATTAAATTTACCAATGGGCATTTGTGGTCTCCTATGGTGCATGTAGGTGTTCATTATCAACTTCCTAGGTTTGTGTTTTTTAATTTTTTACTGTCTACATTTTCATTAATTTTTTATTATGTAAATTGCTTTACCTCTTATATATTTTTGTGTTGTTGATTGTTTTGTTAAGGTTTACTGTCATTGGATGGGATGTCTTGCGTGAATCAGAAGGTATTTCTATTGGAGACTACTGCCTTTTCAAATGGTGTTCGCAAAAACGTAGGCTTTTTGTTACCAAGATTGACACACAAGAAGTTATTGATTTAGCACAAATCAATTAATCCCTATTAAATGTAATTTTTCGTTCATTGCCATTAAACACATATTTCCATACACTCGTATGTTTAATTTTAGTTTGTTTTGTATTTTTTTTGATATTTCTTTTTTTAACTTATTTTAAATAAATTTTACTGATTATAAAATTGTGTTTTGACCTTTGATTATGCCAAAATACTTTAAATTCGCCATTAATGTTTTCAATTATTGACATTGACTAAATGTAATCAATACGTTAATTTATGATTAGACTTTAAGTTCTGCTTTAATGGTTTAATATTGACTTTGACGAAATTTAATCAACAAGAATGATTGACCTTGACTTAAGTGTATAAATACATAATGTTATAATCTTTAAATATATGCTAATTCAATTCCTAAATAACTGCCCACCATTACATCCATTTCCTATTAATCGCTATATTCAAATAATCCCTCTTAAATGTAATTTTTCCTTCATTCCATTAAACGCATATTTCCATAAATTCGTATGTTTATTGTTAGTTTTTTATGTATTTTTATTATACTTCCTTTTTTTAACTTATTTTAAATAAATTTTACTGATTATTTTAGGATGTGTTTTGACCTTTGATTATGCTATAATACTTTAAATTCGCCATTAATTATTTCAATGATTGACATTGACTAAATGTAATCAATAAATTAATTTATGATTAGACTTTAAGTTCTGCTTTAATGGTTTAATATTGACTTTGACGAAATTTAATATATAAGAGCTAATTCGGATCCTAATTATCCTCCACTATTTCATTCATTCGTTATTTTTCCTTTATGTTCATGTACTCTGTTTTTCAGATTTTAACTATTATCCGTATTATTTGCAATATATTTGCTTATTTTGTAATATTTTGGCTATTTTTTTTTAATATGTCTTATAATATGTCTTAACGTTGTTGTATATAACGTTTTTCATTCCACATCATTGATATTATTTAACACTAATTTAAAACTCAATATTCACATGTTTTTAAACATATGTTAATGACACATAACAAATTTTACGCAACACACGATTTTAATGTCATTAACGTTAATAATAATCAATTAATTCTCATATTATTTTTTACTTCAATCAATCATTATGAGTTTCCACAAAATGTAACTATATTTAAATTATGGCAATTATTATGAAAACCTATTTATTGCTTGACATACGCCACTTAATAAAGGAATGGTTGACGCTGACTTAATTAAATCAATACATACCGTATAAAAAATACTAACAATGCTAATTTTAGTGCTAATTAACCTCCACTATTACATCAATTTCTTATTATTTAATTGATTGACAAACATTATGAATGTCATTCCTTTGATTTCGTAAATTTCAAATATGTGTTAATGTCAATTCGTTTTAGAAAAAATCCTTATAAATTAAATATATCATATAAAATAAAATTAGAAACAATTAGTTAAATACAAATCCCTAAATTTTTTTCCGAATTTATTTATATTACTATAAAGTATAATACTATAATTATTTGTCGTATACCATTATGTATATAGTATTATCCGAATTTTTGAGTTATGAATTCTGATTTAATTATCTGTATAGTATTATCCAAAAATTTGAATTATGAATTCTGGTTTAATTGTGATATCACTATTTTTTTATCAATGAATCAACACATATCCCTTCACAATGTTGACTATATTCTATATTTTAATTATGGCAATGCTATTGACCCATTTAAGTTAAATTAACTAATTTAATGATCGTGCTAATTATATTCAATTTAACAAAATTTCATAATGAGGGTACCCTCTATATTTACTTGTCTTATTTTTCATAACAAACCACCTCAACTTCCTCACTATTGCATACATTACATAACATCACTATACTGTTAGTTTTACAAAAAGATTTCTTAGAGTTTTTTTTTGTTTAATCTATTCTTGATATCATTTATAAATACATATTTTTTTTTTTTTTTTTTCATAGATCAATGGCAGATGTTGAAGTAACGATGTTCAACAACCTCAAAACAAACATGGATAATGTTGTTGTACGAGCAAGAATAATTAGTCTTTGGCGAGAATCGGACAACCATGACTATTCGTTACACATGGTTTTAATGGATGAAACTGTAAGTCGTAACTTTTTTTATTTTTGTAGTTTGTTAATATGATTACTTATATTACTGTGTATAAATTTATATTTATACAAAAGATAAATGATTAAATATTTCATTCTTTAACTTTTTTTATATAGATTCTTTGCAAAACATACACTCAAATGTTTATTTAAGTTATACATTCACTATTTATTTTTTGTGTACTAATTAAATTATTTTAAAACTATTTTACGAAAAAAAATTCATATTTAAGTCAACTTATTACACATCAAACATGTTTGTATATTTCTATTCATGTATGTTTCTGTTTTATAGTATAAAATTTTTCAAAATTATACTTTGACATGTAATTTTTTCAATCATTTAGGGATTCAAAGCTAAAGGAACAATATCCAACAGATTGGTTAGACTATTTGAAAGTGAAATACGGGAACAACTTTCTTGTGTAATTCACTTTGTTAGAGTTGGATTTGATTTTTCAAGTATCAAATATGCTACCAGTCCATATAAACTTATTTTCAAAAATAACACCCAAGTCTTCAGATGTGATAATTGGATTGGTGATAAGTTTGGTTTCTGTTTCTCGCCTTTTCAATCAATTAGAAGAGCAGGGTGTTTACCCAATGTTTCAATTGGTATGTTATTTAATTTTTTAAGTTTTCTATGTTTCTAAAAAGTTAATTATTATAATATTGTATACTTACAATTACAATTTAAATGTTGAACTTTTACAGATATCATTGGACATGTTAAACAGTTTATTAATGTAAATGACAGTAAACCTACTCAGTTGAACACAAATAAAGGACTGTTATTGGAGCTACAAGATTTTGAGTTTGTGTTTTTTATTTATTTATTTTTTTAATATAGACCATTTTCAACTATTTAAACTGCTTTGTACTAACTTGTATCTCCAATTAATAGGGGCCTTACTGTATTTGTTAAGCTATGGGACAGATTCTCTGATCAACTTGCTAGATATGTTGAAGTTCATAACAATGCAGATCCTTTGATTTTAATCTTGCAGTTTGGATTATTGCACCATTATAATGGTAAAAAAAAAATATAAGTTTAGTCTATTTTTTTTATTATTAAATCTAAAATTACCTATTGTATTATACGTTTGTTATAATCAGGTTACCCTTATGTTTCTAACTCACCAAAGGTTAGCAAATTGTTCATTAATGAAGATATTGATGCCATCAACAATTACAGAACAAGGTTTTAAAATTGTATAGTCCTTTTATATCTACATATCAAAATTATTGTTATAATATAATTCTGATTATTTTTAATTTACATTGTAGTTTGTTGCAAAAGCCAATACAATATCCATTATCAAATTTTTGTTCATTGGGTCTGCCTGTGTTTTCAAATATTGAAAACGAGTTTTTGGTTAACAACTGTTATTGTAACATTGGAGACATTTGGGAGATTGACATGGTAAAGACATATTACATTATTGTTATGTATTTTTTTTACTTTTCATTTACAAAAAATGTTTTGTTAACTACGAACACAATTTTACTATTATAATAGGAAAAGAGTATCATTATTGTTGGGACTGTGATTGATGTCTGTAAAGATCGTGGTTGGTTCTATATGGCTTGTCCAGATTGTAACAGCAAGGTGTCTTTATACTATATCAATTCTAGCAAGAATGATGTTTCTGGGGACTATGAATACCGAGATGCATATGATTGCATGAATGAAAATTGTAAACAGAAAGATATCATTCCAGTACCAAGGTGCTTTTATCATTATAGAGTCTATTTTTTATTTTACAAATATAAATTCTCACATTTTTACATGAAGTTGATCTACATGTGGTAATATTTAATTTTACTCTTTATATATCAGGTTTAAAGTTCATTTACGTGTACAAGATGCAACTGGTGATGTTGAACTAATTTTATTTCATAATCAGTCAACTGTACTAATACCAATGTCTGCAAATACTTTGCTTGAGGAAAATACACAGGTTATATAATTATTATAATACAAATCTATTAGTGTCTTATATTTTTGTTAACTACTAAAACAATAATTTACATTTTAATTTTATACAGGTTGATCACACTGTCAAGTTTCCAGATGAATTATACTATTTACGTGACAGACTTTTTGCATTTAAAATTTCCATCACTGATTACAACTTGAAAAGCTTTGATGAAGTTTATGGAATTTCAAACCTAACTGATGACAAGTTTATTATTTCTGAAATTACAAAAAAGTTTCAGCCTTTTGATCAAGTAAGTTAATTATGGCTAAAATTTAGATTTTTATACTTATTTGTTAATTTCGTTATACTTTTTTTTTTTGTATCAGGATACTAGCAAAAACATAATGAATGAAAATTTAACTGAGGCAGAATGTTCGATTATCTCTGCTAAAGATGCTAAAACTAAACGCAAGCTGACAGCAGTATATGAATTGGTTGGGAACAATACAGTATCAACTCTTAATAACAATGATGAGGCAAATGAAGCTTAAATGGAGTCTGATGTGACGTTTAATAATGTTTATTACAAATAAAAACTTTGTTGATTAATAGTATTCTGTAAAACCGTGTTTTGTCTTAATTTATTTTTTGCTTCTCTTTCAGTATACTTATATCATCTCATTTTTGTTTTTTGTTTTTGTATTTCATTTGTACATGCAAATTGTGTTTAATTTCAATTATGCCCACTATTTTTTTAATATATATCTAAATTTGATACAAACTATACAATCTAATGATTGTATTTACATAACAATCATTTAGTGTTATGCTAAAGTAAATTACATTTATCTTAAAAATATAATCTAAATACTAACAATTATGTTAATTTGTAAACTCAAATATATCTACTTTTATATTTTATATTTATATTTTCTAATTTCTAACAAAGCTTGACTAATCAATCTGTCCCAATCTTCTTAGTAGGGGTGATCATACAAAAACCGATAACTAAAAATTGCCGAATCATAACTGATAACGCCACCGAAAAAAACCGAATCAGAATTATCCGATCTGTTACAAGTTAACATTTGCCTTAAACCGAACAATTTGTAAGTATTTCTTATTTTCAAAATATCCTTATTCAAAGACCAATCAATACATTTTTACAACATTTTATGCACTAAATATGCACATTTATGCACTAAATGTGCTAATTTTAAGTTCTTTTATTAATCAACCTACAAATTTGTTTAATCACAATTTCTATTTCACCTATATATATTTACAAGAATATAAGTCTTTCACACTTATGCAATTAACATTATCACATTATTATCATTCAATTATATAACAAAGACCAGTCAATACATTTTGACAACATTTTATGCACTAAATGTGCTCATTTATGCACTAAAAATGTCCTAATTATAAGTTCTTTTGACCAATCAACCTAGAAATTTGCTAAGCAAATATTTCTCCTTCACCTATATATTTACATGAATATTTACATGAATACAAGTCTTTCACACTTATGCAATCAACATTATCACATTCTTATCATTCAATTATATCATTCTCTCTTTCGAAGACAGTGTTTTTTTCACATTCATTATCATTTACCAGTTCAAGCAAAGACATTTGTAAGTGGATTTCTACATTAACTTTTTTTTTTTTTGCTTTCTTGAAAAACATAGTCCTTTAGTATTATTGCACATTTGCAACTATGTTTAATAATATTCATCTTTCATAGTTGTTACTACACATTCATAAGGATTCATTTTACATTTTATTTGTTTTTTTTATAACATACATACTCATTTAGGTTTTAAAGTTTTTTTTAAGACATTTTTGTGATTTCCAAATTTGTGTTATGTATTTTTGTTTTTTTTAGAAATTGCAGAATTCAATATTTGTCTGTTTTAATTCTGTGTTGTAATAAAACTCTCACCATTACCTTTGTTACTTTTCTAATACTTACCTTAATAAATAAGAAAATTATATAATTAGGGCTATATAGAAGAAATTGGTAAAGTAATCATATACTTTTGACTTTATTGTGTTGTTATCGTAAGCCAAGACAAATGTATTTGTGTACTCAAAAAGACCAAAATCCAAA
This sequence comes from Ambrosia x helenae, assembly GCA_030844895.1. Classification (NCBI taxonomy): domain Eukaryota; kingdom Viridiplantae; phylum Streptophyta; class Magnoliopsida; order Asterales; family Asteraceae; genus Ambrosia; species Ambrosia x helenae. The sequence continues at coordinate 115,745,835 of CM061233.1, forward strand.
TCATTTTTATTGAGTTCTCCAGAGTTGTTTCATAGTATCTGCATCAAAACTAAATTTTGGATTATAAAACTTACGTCCCAAAAGTCTAACACATATTATAAACATACAAAATCCTAAAAAACCAATAGTTTCTTAATGTTTAAAAAAAAGTTGTTAAAACATTCCCATTTGCACACAAAGTATATCTTCCTTTACTAATATTTTTTTAGTTTAACATCCATTACTTATAAGGATGATTTTAATAGCCCGTCGGTTGATTTATTACAATTTAATAAAAAAAACAAGCAAAGTTACAAATTTAAATCACATTTCTTTTATAAACCAGATGTACTACAAAGTTTCCTTATTTTTTCAATAATTTTTAGTATATTTTTGTTTACTTTTTCAGGTATATACTTATTGTATTCAAGAAAACCATATATTTTACAATGTCCGATCCCCCAAAGTATGATTTTTCTTTACCGAAATCTAAAGTTGGTGACCTTAGGCGTAAATGTAACGGTAATGATTAATCTTTGTTTTTTTCTTTTACATTTGGTTACATTGTTATATATATATATATATATATATTTTTTTTTTACACTAACAAATATTATAAACATGTTTGGAGATATCAATTCCGCAACACCGTTAGCCGACATATCAAATGGTACGTAATTAATTCAATTTCATCTTTTATCGATAATTCTTAATTTTTCATTAAGAAATAATACTTTTTTTTTGTAATTTATTGTTTAGTGAGTCTTAATATCTCTGAAAGACGTAAACGGATGAATGCATATTTGGATAGTATAAGTTCAAATGTCGGTTGTTCGCTTTCTAATGTTGAAAACATAGAAACCTCTACAAACTCTTTCACACCGCCATTAGTAACAATGCAAGGTAAATGTCTTTTCTACAATTCAAATATGTGTTATGCTTACTTATTTCCATTGTCGTTTTTTTTTCTTTAACTTATTTGTCTTTATTTTATAGGTAACACGCAGAGAACGCCTTTGTCATGCATCTCTAATGAACGTTGTGAATCTACAAAGAGAAAAAAAATCTAATTTTGCTTCGACACAAAGAAATAATCCGTCATCAATCGAAGGTAACATTTATTTTATACATCGCCCAAATATCTTATTTCTTACTGATTTCCATTGTTGTTTTTTTACTTATTTATTTTTATATTATAGGTTACACACAGATAACACCTTTGTCCGACATCTCTAATGGTATTAATTATTTTACTTTTTATGTCATCATTTGTTAGTATTTTTTTTTATGTTAGTATATTATAAAATGTTGTTGACCCGTTTTGTGTTTGCCTTATTTTTCAAGCATTCCATTTATTTATTTAATTTTTACGCAGTTTGTCACGAATCGCAACATAGGAATCTATCTGAGTTTTATAAACAAAGGCGTACAGAAAGAAAGCGTATCTTGGATTCTAAGCGGAGTAACAAAGGAAAACAAAATATAACACCTAACACTCAAACACAGCAAGTTGACATTGTTGGTATGTTCAGTTTAGTCATGTTTACAAAGTATATTATAATAAATCAACATTTATTAAACGTATATTATTGTAATTTGATAGGATCTTCATGTGTAAGTTTGCCGCTTTCTAACGTATGCAACACGCGCTCAACATTGAATTTAAAACGAAAACGCCCAAGTATTACTCCCATACCGATGGCTGATTTGGAAGCATGCTTAGAAAACCCACATAGAGTGAGGACAAACGATGTAATACAAGGCATATCTGCAGGTAGTGTTTTTGTACACTAACAAATAATATTAAAAAAATATTTTTAATATTACATAACTAAAATTTTATAAATATGGTACATTTAATAAATTTTAATATCTTTTTTTAGCTTACTTGGACCATGGTGATCAGAATGTTGCTTGTGAAGATTGTAATGCTAGACTGTGGAGCTGTGAATCTACTAGAGGGCTTAATAGAAGTAATACTAAAAAAAATTTCTCTCTGTGTTGTGGATATGGAAAAGTTTTGCTTCCTCCTTTTAAAGAGGCCCCACACAGTTATAAAGAGTATTTTAATGGAGTTGATTCTAAAAGCAAATTCTTTTTAAAGAACATAAGACGATTCAACTCTATGTTTGCATTTACGTCGATGGGTGGAAAAATTGATAGGTCTATAAATCATGGTAATGCTCCATTCATCTATCGTATAAGTGGTGAGAACTACCATGCTTTGGGAAATCTTTTACCATCACGTGGACAAAATCCAGTATTCTCTCAACTATACATATATGACACTGAAAATGAAGTTTCGAATAGAATCAATGTCGTTGGGTATGTTATTTTTTTATTTTCTTTTGTCGAAAATTGTAAGGATTTGTAATAATTTCGATTCTAATGTATTCATTTTATTTATAGTGATGCAGACGAGGAATACTCATCGGAAAAGGCGCTTGAATTTCAAATTGTTAAGGATTTGAAAAAAATGTTGGATTCCAAAAACTCCTTGGTGAAATCTTATAGAATGGCGAGAGATTGTTTTCAGAAGAATCCTGATGCACAAGTCAAGCTTCGATTAAACGGAATGAGGAAAGGAGATGGTAGAACCTACAACCTACCCACGGTTTCTGAAGTTGCAGGATTGATAATTGGTGACCTTAATGAAGAAACAGATAAACGTGATATTATTGTGCAGACCATTGATGGAAAGCTAAAAAGAGTTAGTGAGTTACATCCTTCGTATCTTGCTCTTCAGTATCCATTGTTGCTTCCTTATGGTGACGATGGATATCGAATTGACATCCTTCACAAAGGTGTTCCATTACCAAATGAAAGCTCGTCTTCAAGTTCAAAAAACAAAAAAGATGACCGTCAAAAAAATGTTTCCTTACCAGATGTGGCCTCATCTTCAAACACAAACAACAAAAAACGTGAAAGTGTAACAATGATGGAGTTTTTTGCTTATAGACTTCAAGATAGGAGTAATGAATTCTCGCTAATTCTTAATGCACGAAGGCTTTTGCAGCAATTTATAGTTGATTCGTATACAATGATTGAGATGGAAAGACTAAATTACATTAGGGGTAAGCAAACCGTTCTTAGGAGTGAGAAGCATAATGTCCTAAGCAAACAAAGAGAAGAAGGACAAACAGAAACATCAACCATGGGTCAACGGGTTATTATTCCATCTTCCTTCACAGGTGGCGCTAGATATATGATGCAAAATTATCTAGACGCAATGGCAATATGTAAGTGGTACGGATACCCTGACTATTTTATTACAATCACTTGTAATCCTAAATGGCCAGAGATGAGAAGATATCTTCAAGATACCACTCTTAGACCCGAAGATAGACCAGACATTTTATGTAGGTTGTTTAAGATTAAACTTGATTCCATCATTAAAGACCTGAAAGATAAGCACTTATTTGGGACTGTTGAAGCTGGTGCGAACACATGAAGTTAATTTTTTATTACAACAACATATATTTTTTGTTTTATCACATTTCTAACTTAACTTTTTTTGGTTGGTCTCAATACTTTGCAGCTGTATATACCGTTGAGTTTCAAAAACGTGGATTACCACACGCACACATTTGTTTGTTTATGGCTGCTGGTTATAAGCTTCCTACAGTTGACCATATTGACAAGTTCATTTCAGCAGAGATACCGAATAAAGATGAAGATGCAGAATTGTATGAACTTGTACGTGAATTTATGATTCACGGTCCTTGTGGTCCTTTGAACATGAGTTGTCCGTGTATGGTCAATGACAAATGTTCAAAAAACTTCCCAAAAAATTTCCAGAATGAGACTTCTATTGATACCGAAGGTTATGCAGTTTATAGACGCAGAGATAACGGGTCGTTTGTAGAAAAGTCTGGTGAGCAATTAGATAACAGATATGTTGTTCCATATAACAAGACACTTCTTAAAAGATACCAGGCTCATATCAACGTTGAATGGTGTAACCAAGCTGGATCCATTAAGTATTTATTTAAATACATTAACAAGGGTCCAGATAGAGTTACTCTTAATTTTGTTGAAAGCAAGAAAGTACCCGGTGAAGACAAAGTTGTTGATGAAGTCAAAGGATTTTATGATTGTCGTTATATTTCTGCGTGTGAGGCTTCATGGAGAATATTCTCATATGATATTCATTACAGGTCACCTCCTGTAATGAGACTACCTTTTCATCTACCTGGTGAACAAAGAATTGTTTTCGATTCTACGCAAGACATTGACGACGTTCTTAATAAACCGTCTTGTGCTTCCTCTATGTTTTTGGGTTGGATGAAACGCAACAAAATTGATGCTAATGCAAGGCAACTAACTTACATCCAATTTCCTTCACAATATGTTTGGAAACCACAAGAACGAAAATGGGAGGTTAGGCAAAGAATAAAGTCAATTGGTCGAATTCATTCAGTTCCTGCTTCTGTTGGCGAAGCTTATTTTTTGAGAATGCTTTTGAATAAGGTTAAAGGACCAACATCGTTTCAAGATATTCTTAAAGTTGATGGGAAAGTACAATCATCTTTTAGGGATGCATGCTACGCAATGGGACTCCTAGATGATGATACAGAATATGTTGAAGCAATAAAGGAAGCGGCTTTTGCAGGTTCTGGGCCTTATCTAAGAAACTTATTTGCAACTCTTTTAGCGTCCAACAGTTTGTCAAGACCTGAAATTGTGTGGGAGGAAACATGGAATTATTTGTCTGATGACATTTTACGCAAGAGAAGAATAGATTCAAACTGTCCAGGTATTAGCTTTTTTTAATATATTATTACTTTAAAATAGATTTTCTAGATTTTTTTGGGCATATAGTAACTTGTAATGATTCATAATTATTAGGAATGTAAATTATACTAATTTTAATAGTTCCACATATTCAATTATTAATTTTATTTGTTAATTTTATTCTATATATTCCATTCTAAGACATTTTTTTTCCCAGATTTGATCCTTTCAGACGACGAACTTAAGAATTTAGCTTTGCTAGATATTGAGAAGTTCTTATTGCGTAATAGTTGCAGTCTACGACATTTCGTAGGTATGCCATATCCTGAGAATGATTTTCTATCATTATTAGAAAATCGTCTTATTTGTGAGGAGTTGGGCTATGACTCAAACAGTTTGGTTGAAGAATTTGATTCTCAGTTCTCTTATTTAACTGATGAACAAAAAAATATTTATAATTGTATAATTAAATCTGTTGAGGAAAAAAAAGGAGGGGTTTTTTTTGTTTATGGTTACGGTGGTACGGGTAAAACATTCCTATGGAAGACTTTATCTTCATCCATAAGATGTAAAAGAAAGATTGTTTTGAATGTTGCTTCGAGTGGTATCGCTTCTTTGCTATTGGCCGGTGGTAGGACAGCACATTCCAGGTTTCGTATTCCTATAAACCTAACTGAAGATTCTATGTGCTTCATACCACCTAATAGTGATATTGCACAGCTGGTTAAACAAACTGACTTGATTATATGGGATGAAGCACCCATGACTCATAAACATGCTTTTGAAGCACTAGATCGAAGTTTAAAAGATGTATTTGGTGTACATGCTGATGAGTCGTCTGATTTGTTATTTGGTGGAAAGGTTGTTGTGTTTGGGGGTGACTTTAGGCAAATTCTACCAGTTGTACCAAATGGAACTAGGCATGACATTGTTAATGCCTCTTTAAGTTCATCATACATTTGGCACAAATGCACTGTTTTAGAGTTAACAAAAAATATGAGGTTGCTTTCTGGAAGTTCCAGTTATGATATTGAGGAAACTAAAAAGTTTGCATCTTGGCTTCTGGACATAGGAGAAGGAAAGGTTGATACAATAAGTGATGATCAAGATGTTATTTTGATACCTGATGACTTACTTATTTCCCAATCTTCCGATCCTGTTTCTGATTTGATAGCCTTTGTTTATCCTTCACTTTTGGATAACATCCACATTCCTACTTATTTTCAAGATCGAGCTATATTGGCACCGAAGAATGAAGTTGTTCATGAAATTAATGATATATTGCTTTCAATGTTTCCGGGTGACGAAGTTGAGTATCTAAGTTCGGATAGTGTTTGCCAGTCTGAAGATGTGAACAAACAGGTTGATGAAAGATTAGTTTCTCCTGATGTCCTTAATGGTCTTAAGTTTTCTGGAATACCAAACCATCGTTTGGTTTTGAAAGTTGGCGTTCCTGTAATGTTACTCAGAAACATTGATCAGAAAAGCGGTTTGTGCAATGGAACAAGGTTACAAGTTGTTAAAATGAGAAAACGTGTCATTGAAGCGAAAATCATATCAGGAAGTAACATTGGAATGCGAACTTTTATTCCAAGAATTACTTTATCCCCCTCAGATAAGAAAATTCCTTTTAAATTTAACAGAAGGCAATTTCCACTTGCTGTTTCTTTCGCAATGACAATAAACAAAAGTCAAGGACAATCCTTATCCAGAGTTGGGTTGTATTTGAAGGATCCAGTTTTTTCACACGGGCAGTTGTATGTTGCGCTTTCAAGGGTTAGAAGTCGAGATGGACTTAAGATTGTTATAGTAGATGAAAATGGTGAATTGACAAACAAAACATCAAACGTTGTGTACAAAGAAGTCTTTCAGGATTTATGAATAATTTGAGTAATTTTTATGCAATTTTGTTATTATCTTTGTGGACGTTATGTATATACAACTTCAATAAATTTATTATTTTAAACTTTTTTTGTTTGCTTTGAATAGTGCCTTGCATTTTGTCAATAAAAAAAGTTATGTACTAATTACAATTACATTCAAAATTAAAAATATGATACAAAGTCGTTTACAAAAACACAATGTATTCATATATTTGTTATTTTTTTTAAAATTTTATACTTTTGTTGAGTACTGATCATAATAGCTAATCGGTTTTCATTACTTCAGGCTAATCGTTATTTTTAACACTTTACGTTTGTAGCCAGTAAACTTGAACAATACTACTCTTAGTTTCATATAATTTTTTTATTTACTATGGTTTGCACCGTGGGTCCCCACGGGTCTCAAACCTAGTATTATAATAAAACATGTAGTATTATGAATTATCTTTTATATGTTTTCTATTTAATGTGTTAAAGTAATTGTATAATTAAATGTCATGTGCTCTCATAAACATCACTTAACCCTTGATTTCATTTTAATTAAATATGGTGTTTCAAAGACAAAATTGCCCCCAAAAGGTAGTTATTATATGCATTGGGTGTTGTAAGATAAACAATTAAATTTGTACCTCTTACAATTTAAGAAGTCCATGTCAAATGCTTTATAATATAGTATAGATTACAGAATGGAATGGGTTATGAGCTACAATCTTTTAATAAACAAATATGTTATGGGTTTTCAATCCTTTTCATGTTGGGCTTATAATAAAAACCTTAAGGGTGTATTGAGTTTTTTTTTTTTTTTCTTTTTTTTAATATTTAGGGATAACGTTACATACTTAAATAGTTTCAGAGGTAACTTAATAAAGAAAAAAGTAAATATTTTTTTTTAACTAAGACAAAAAAATTGAGGGGTATCAATACATTATTACCCAAACATGTTTACCCACATCAAAATGAATGCATTATTACCCAAACACGTTTACCCACAGTAATAGTTCATCTTCAGGGGGTAAGGATTTGTCTTTGGTAGACTAGGTTTCGCAATTCAGAAAGGGGTGGCGGCGCAGCTTGTTACCCGCCTACCTTCTATTGTGATGTAAATTTCGTATTTTGTTTTAATAACATAAAATTTAATATGATTATTAAAAAAAAATTATAGAATTTTTAAAATCTTGGTTGATTAAATGATATTTTAAGGTTGTTTTTAAAACTAAACAGCGTGATCATGTTATTGAGGAGGACAATGAACCGATATGTGGATCCACCTCAGCTAGCCCTAAAAACAATATGCACGGCATGGTGGTAATGTGGACGGTGGCTGGGTGGCCTCCAGTATGGGTGCTTAACGGGTCGGGTTTGCGCGTTGGTGGGTCCAACCCGACCCGAACCCGAAAATTTTACAAGAACCCGAACCCAAAAATTGTAAGATACATATGAACCCGAACCCGACCTGAATATTCTTGGGGTGACCCGAACCCGACCCGTTCAACCTGATTTTTTTTTCAAACTAATGTATTAAAATTAAAATTTTACTACAAAAAACACAAACATATATAAAACATTTATGTTTTATTTATAAAATCTAATACCAATTTCTATTTTAAATTATAAGTGTAGCATAAAATATCTAACCAATTTAATTTATAACATAAAATATATTGTATAAAAACAATATATAGTATAAATAGGTTAAACGGGTCAACCCGCCAACCTGCCCGGGTTGACCCGAACCTGACCCGTTTAGCTAAACGAGTTCGCGGGTTCAACCCAAACCTGACCCGAACCCATTTAGACTAAACCCGAACCCGCTAATTTCGTGTAAGGTTCAGGTTGTGTTTTCGGGTCGTGTCAGAAATTCACACCCCTAGCCTCCAGTCACCTCGTTTTTTTTTTGTTTTAAATTAATAATTAAAGTAATTAAATAAACATAACATTTTTATATTATAAAAACATAACATAAAGTACAAATAAAAACATTACATTAAAAATAACCTAACCTAATTTAAACATAATAAACATAAACTTGAAAACCCAATCTAGGGCCGGTCGGATCATTTGCCACGTCAATACGTGAAGAAGCTCATCACCGTTGTGAAACTCGAACTCGATTTTTGTGAGTGCAATGGCCTCGTGTTCGTGGGTATTTTGGGAGGGAGGGAGGGGGGGGGGGGGCTTGTTGCAAGATTGTTTGGTGGCACTTCGAAACATTGACACTTGTTTTCTAGGTCGGTCGGTTCACTTGCGGTTTAGTGAGTCGGTGGTTCGGTTTGAACCACCGACCATGTCCTTGAATTATCAAAGGACGTGGAGCTAAATCGTCCCTTGAACATGTGGAGGGTTGTTGTTGATTTCCATACACGTTGTACATAGGGCGGTCTCCTTCTTCGGTCCAACGAGTCATCGCTTATCAAAAGATTTTGGGGTGTTGGGTGGGTTGGGAAAACAATTTGATATGTGGTAAACAAAATGGTAGAGAAAAGGGTTATAAATAAATAAATTTGAATTAAATTGTTAAATCATAATAAATGATAATTGTTCAAAAAAAATTAAATGTTTTTATCGTTGTGAAATAGTCCACATCGTGGGCCTAATAAAAGCCTTCCACGTCAATATAAGTTGTCGCCTCACGCCGATGAAATCTTCACCAGATATGCCTCACGCCATAGTTCACGCTGGGCACAGGGTGGTGGGATATTGTAGAAGGTCTTCACACCCCCTTTTTACGTCCCCACACCATGTAGTCTGAGGTGGGTTTAAAATTGAGTTTCAGGTAGGTAACAAACATCTTGACGTATAATTATTAGCCACGTAACACATAAAAACGAGCATACCGTGGACCAATAAATAACCGAGTGACGATACCCAACATATATGAGACACAATTTATCATCAGGTATGGAATTTGAGTTGCCCAATTGTAAAACACGCGTAATTTTTTTAACAGTCTCTAATAATAATACTACAAACTAGAATCTCATAAACAACAACTCAACAAGTCAATGTCATGGGCCGGTATTCCATTTTGGGCTCCAACGTAACATGGATTTGGATGGAGATATCAATGGATTATATTTATGGATGCTTCACTGTTAATCCAATTAGATACATGCTTGCTAACTATAGGAAGAGGCAACCTTTTCTCTATTCTGGAATCAATGCCTTCCCTTAAAAGTAAATAGCTTTGGCTGGAGAGCGGAGATGGGAAGGCCATCTTTGAGGGCATGCCGAAAAGAAACATAATTGTTAACTAAATCATATGTTCGTTGTGCGGCGATTCATCTGAATTCGTCGGACCATATTTTTACGACTTGCTTCATCTCAACCATTATATGGCAAAAGGTTAGCAATTGATGTAACAGCACATCTATCTTTGATACTTGCACAAGGTGACACGGATGGAGCTCATTAATTTTGCGAAAACTTTGTTGAGCAATGCATGTGTTACCAATCATGATAAGTGGCAATCTTTGAACACACTAATGCAGCAACTCTTACCGATCTATTTCTATCAAGCTAAAACCAGCAGTTGTCTTTAAGCCTCTCTGCTTTGCGGTAGCTCTTATATGTGCAGCCTCATCCCATCTTTCACTTTCTGCATACAAGTTCGAAACCAACCCATAAGAACTTGAATTTTCTGGGTCAAGATCCAAGAGCCACCTACCTAAAGCCTTACCCATTTCGTTGTTTCCATGAACCCTACATGCAGCCACCAGTGCACCAAGCGCAGAACCACTCTGTGCTGGTGGAACACATTTCAACAACTCAAACGCATCCTTAAGTTGACCAGCTCGGCCCAACAAGTCAACCACACAACCATAATGCTCCTCACCAGGAACAAGCCCGTATTCATCTTTCATCATCTTAAAAAGATTTAAACCTTCTTCTACTAAACCAGCATGACTGCAAGAAGATAGTGCTGACATGAAGGTCACCTCATCCGGAACGATGTTTTCTTTTTTCATTTGGTTGATTAATTCCAGTGCACCAAAACAATCACTGTGCATCCCTGATGCAGCTATCATTGTGTTCCATGAAGCTATACACTTGGTACCCATTTGACCAAACAAATCTCTTGATGTTTTGTACATTCCACATTTACTGTAATTAGTTAGCAGAGAGTTCATGATGGTGATTTCATTCTCCATCGATACTCGAATCACATGACAGTGAATCTCCTTAATTTGGCTGAGACACCCGAGCCGAGAAAATGCTTGAAGCAAACAAGTTAAAGTGACCAAATCTGGATTCGGCTGTTTTTCCGAGTTCATCATTTTGTAAAACAAGGTTATCACTTCATTAGCATGGCCAAGATTCTCATAACCCTTCATCATTGATGTCCAAGATACTAAATCTTTGTGTGATATATGATCAAAGACTTGCCTTGCATAATCTATATAATCACATTTTACATACAAGTACATGACTTGATTTGCAATATCGGTTTTTGACTCAAAACCATGTGTGATTACAAATCCATGGATGCTACTACCTTGTCTAATATCTTTAAGATCAGAAAATGCAGAAACTATGGTCAACACAGTAGCTTCATTTTCAGTCAAACCGGATCTTCTCATGTTGCGGAATGATTTGATTGCTTCACAAGAATATCCGTTTTGGAGATAAGCCGCCATCATCACATTAAAGGAAATGACATCTTTGTCCTTCATGGTATCAAATATTTTCCTCGCTTTGTCACACTCGTTACACTTTGAGTACATATCAATAAGAGCAGTCTTGGTGACAACATCAAGCTGAACTCCGGTTCGAAACATATAACCATGGATACTCTTACCGACCCGTAACAAGCCCAAACTAGCACAACTTAGAACCCCATTTGCTAAAGTAATTATATCAAATATGTGACCTTCTTGAGCCATGAGAGAGAAAAGACTCAAGGCTTCAAAAGGCTGACATGATTTCAAATGACCATCAATCAATACATTCCAATCAGCAGTCGTTTTCGTGCTTATTTGACTAAAAACCCCGGTAGCCTTATGCAGCGCACCACACTTCATATACATGTCCATAAGACTTGTTTTAAAAACTTCATCAAAACAACCAATTCCTCTTCTAATAGCATAGGCATGGATCACCTCCCCATGGTTTATCAACCGTAGCTTCGACGCTGCCTGCAGTAAACTCACCAAAGTCACGCGGTTTGGCTCCAGGCCATCACCCTGCATACAGTAAACAACATCAAATGCCTTATAACCAGCATGACGATCATCCGTTTGAACATAACCGGTTATCAAACACGTATAGGCAACAATATCTCTCTCAGTAATTTCATCAAACACCTTACGTGCATCCACCATATCTTCACACATGGAATAAAACCCAACCAAAGACGAACCCACAAACCGATCCGTATTCAACCCAAACTTCAAAACATCAACATGAATAGCTTTTCCAAGCTCCACTCTACACAACTGAACACAACTCTTCAAACTAAACATAAATGCAGACCCATGTATCCCAACCTTTCTTTGCCTAATATTTAAATAAACCCTTAACACTTCATTAAATTCCCCAGCTTTAAAATACCCAACAAAAACTGAATTCCAAAGAGAAAAACTTTCATTACTTATTCCTCTAAAAACCCATCTTGATTCAGTTAATAGACCAAACAAAGCATAGGCATTTAAAAGCTTGGAACCCAGAAAAGAATTGGTTCCAAGACCTTGAATAATTGTGCAAGCATGAAGCTTTTTCAAAGAATGAATATCTTGACAGTACTCTAATGAATGAGCCAATTTTTGTGGAGAAAAAGAAGGGTCTGAAGGTATTGTTTCTGGACATAAGTTGGAGAAACAAAGAGAGTGGGATTTGATAGGGAATAATAGTAAAGGGGTTATATTATACTTGAAAGTTTTGATTCCAGTTGAGATGGGATACATAATTACATAACTATTAAAGGTTAATTTTAACGTCTATCTGATTCATATAGCGAACCCAGAAGATGAATTATGCGTCAGTTTATGTTTTGGTTTCATGATATTAGTAACACTCTATTCCAATTCCAGAGTTTCATTAAAGGATGGAAGAGAAATGATTGAAAAGGAAGTGAGGAAAAAATGTGTTTCAAAGTTTTTTTTAGAAGGGAAAGAGAGAGAATGAGAGGGATAATAGTATGGGTGGCAAAATGGGTAGGTTGGGTGGACCCGTCCCGTAGCGACCCGGACCGTTTCGAACCGGCCGTTTCAACCTGACCCGTCCCGTTTCGACCCGGCCGGGCCCGGTAGCGACCCGGACCGTTTCGACCCGGCCGGGCCCGGTAGCGACCCGGACCGTTTCGACCCGACGGGACCGGTAGCGACCGGAACCGTTTCGACCCGACCGGGCCCGGTAGCGACCCGAACCGTTTCGACCCGACCAGGCCCGGTAACGACCCAGACCGTTTCGACCTGACCCGTCTCGTAGCGACCCGGATTGTTTCGACCGGGCCGGGCCCGGTAGCGACCCGGACCGTTTCGACCCGGCCGGGCCCGGTAGCGACCCGGACCGTTTCGACCCGACGGGACCGGTAGCGACCCGGACCGTTTCTACCCGACCAGGCACAGTAACGACCCAGACCGTTTCGACCTGACCCGTCCCGTAGCGACCCGGATTGTTTCGACCAGGCCGGGCCAGGTAACAACCTGGACCGTTTCAACTGGCCCGGGCCCGGTAGCGACCCGGACCATTTCGACCCGGCCGGGCCCGGTAGCGACCCGGACCGTTTTGAAAGTATATCAAAGTCAAGATTAACGTTTGACAAACATATCTTTCCCCCAGTTAAAACAGTAAAATGGGGCCGTGAAACTCACCTGAAACTCTGTCTGGCTTACTAGGCAGATAGCAAAGAGGGCATCGCACCTACAAACGTCCTAGACGTATAAGTCACTATTCCTATAGTGCATGTGCCTTGGCAAGTTGTACACCCAACTCCCGACCACAAGTTATTCCAAATCCCATTTAATTAAGCGCGTATCCTAGGTTTCGTTGGCGTTAGATTACCCTTTGTGTTACAAGTTATATATTACTCTTGTTAATATTTCCTTAACTTGTACCTTATTATCATCGACTCGACTTCACTTAACATATAATTATTTTCCCATTTAAATAATTATACTTAAGATCGCATCGCTCGATATAATATATATTTCAACATTCGACCCGACTCACTTTGCCACACATTTGTTTTCCCATTTAAACAAATATGCTAAGATCTTGTCGTTCGATTGTATATTCTTAACACCCGATTCAACTCACCATACCGTATATTTATTTTCCCATTCAAATAAATATACTAGGATCTTGTTGGTACGGCATACACATATATATCCCTGTCTACTCGTCGCGGCTTTCCTTCCCACATATCTACTTTCCCATTAAGTAGATATACTAGAGTTTTGCCGAGACGAGCGTACATACATATAAATGTGTAATTTTTCTTGTTAAGTATATACGTTTGTTTAACGTCTTATTTGTTTATGTTATATTTTTCTCCCACGAATAATTCCTTTAACACTTAGGAAAGTGTTTGTTAGTTTTCACCCATGTATATATATATTTTACTTCCTAAAAATATATATTTTCTCATCTTGCCGCAATGGCATTTTTCTCATGTTTTGTCCGTGTACGTTTCGTTAACGCGCCTTAGTTCGATATCTTAGTTTGATTAGTCAATTTTCCAAGTCTTTCCCAACATGTGTTTTATAGAAATATTATCCACATTTCTAACCCATGTTACTTGGAAGGTTTGTATTTTAGCCCAACTTGTTAACTTAGACACAAAAATGCTTCCAATACTTTTATATTCCCATTTATATAAAAGTATTCATTTTTGTATAAGTTTCTCAAGTTTGCTTAACATTTTTATAAAATCTCTATTTTATAAAAATCTTTATGTTAATACAATCCATATTTTTATAACTTTCACTTTTATAAAAATATGCTTTTTTATACCAAAATACCCAAGTGTGCCTACTAGTATTTACCCAAATCATCCTTGGAAAATTATTACTTATCCTTTTGACACCAAACTTTCCATTATTGCATCTTTGGACTAATAGTTTCTAAAATATCCATTTTAGTCCTCTAACTTTCAAAGTTACAATATTAGTCCCTCAACTTCCAAATGTTGCATTTTTCCACTCTAACTTCCAAAGTTAACATTTTTCACTCAAAATAGTAGACTTTGAAGATCCATCTTTTTATTGGTAAGTTATTTTTGTATCAAAACACTTCTATTGGTCTTATATTTCATATATAAGACTACTTGTATGTGCGTTTTATGTATTTGCCCATTATATCAAAATATCAATCTTCTAAGTAAGTAAACTTTAATTTTTCATCTTCTTTATTCTTGAACTTCTAACATGTTCCATCATTTATTATGTCTTAAATGATCATGTTAAGATGATTAAAGTTACTTTTTAACACATTCAAGTTTATTCTACAAATCATACTCAAATCATCATCCTACTTAATGTATGTGTAGATTTTATACATTCTCATGAACACTACATTATCATCATCAAATCCATGATTTAATTACATATCTTTAATCATCCATTTTACACATGTAAAACCTATTAAAGATTATGTTCAAACCACCTTTTAAACCCTTCATGTACAACTTGCTTCTAAGAACACATACATGAATAATAGTAATCAAAAACAAGGTTAAGAAGCTTACTACTAGCACAAGGCTAGGGAAGACAAAACCTTGGATTTTGAGAGGGGTTTAGTGTGTTCTTCCTTAATGGTTAAGCTCCAAGCTTGAAACACACAATAGGGGTTTGGATGATGGATTGTTTTGAGTGATTTGGAGATGTAAAAACTTGAAAGAAGAATGTGTATGGGGGAGGGGATACCTACGGCTCCAAGAAGGAAAGAAAAGAAGAGTTTTGCTTTGTTTCTTCTAATGGTTAACACATGTTTATATAACCTTATCACATGTAATCTTCCATGGATTTTGTGATCATTACTAAAGATATAAGAGATTTGATAAGTGCACAAGTGATCTTGGATGGATATGGAGAAGTGGTGGTGGCCGTGGGTTTTGGAGGGCAAAGGAAGAGGTTTTGCTTGTAAATCTTGGCTAAGGATTTGGATGATCCTACACTTAATCTTTATACAAGACTTTCACCCATGCACTTGCACATGCTTAGGCCATGATTACTTGCTCTTTGTCTTGGATTTTTGTGGCCTATGGCCGAAATTTTGTGAAGGAGGGACAAGAAAGTTGCATGCTTGTACTTACATGTCTTACACCTTTTTGGCTTTATGCTCATGCATGCTTAATACTAGCTTAGGGGATTATAATTATTAAACCACATGCATGGACACCACAAGGCCATCTAGGCCGGCCCTTGGATGGGTTTGGGTGGGGTCCACAACTCCAAATATTTACCCAATATTTGTTATGTTTAATCCCCCGTCGTTCGGGTATTTTTCGGGTTTTAATCACGCGTTATTCGGACATTAAAAATACCTTTAATAACCTTTAAATATAGTCTAATTTAAGCGTTGATTGGTTATTTAGGCTCTTGCCGGGTGAAATTATGAGTTATACGCGTATCGGGTGCGGTACACGCATTTTATTCGTTACCGGGAGATTTGTACAAGACGTTTTCACTTATGGTTTCGGAGTTCCAAAACTCATTATATTTTATGAAAATACCCTTTATTTTATATCCTGGGTGTCCGGGATCCTTTTCGTTTATTTAATTATTACCGGGTAATTGCCAACGTCCATACCGGATAGTTTATTCGCACATGATCCAATCATGTTTTTTACCGTTAAACGTACATATTCCTATGCATTATTTGGAAATTGCTATCTCCTAAGGCCTTGATAATTAAGTCACACATAATTGCATTTAATTACGTTAATCATATATTAATTACTTTGTACGGAATTACCTTATTTTTGCCGGTTGTTACACCGGGCCCGGTAGCGACCCAAACCGTTTTGACCCGACCGATCCCGTTTGCAACCTGGACCGTTTCGACCCGACCAGGCCTGTCAACGACCAAACCATTTCGAACCGAATGGGCCGGTCAACAACCCAGACCGTTTGGACTCGATTAAGCCTGCTAACGACTCGAACCGTTTCGATGAGGTTGGTCTCGTTAACGATTCGTGTTGTTTCGACATGGTCATCGGTTAACGACCCGAACGATTTCAAACCGACTGGGTTATCAACAAATTCAAAAGATATAATTTTTTGTTTTTAGTGACATTGATTTTTATGAGGCACCAACACTTTTGGTGTTGGGTGAGTTTTAATTCAAATTTGTATATGATTATCTAAAAATACTCATCCTAACCCATTTATTTTTTTTAACATACCCATCCTGACTCACTTACTTATTTCCTAGAATTAAAATTACCCATCCTAACCCCCTTGAAAATTATACTAAACCCATTTTAACCCACAAGGTCAAATTTTAAACCCAAAACAACCCAAACTCAACTAGATGGGTTGAAATTGCCAGGTCTAGATAATAGAGAGGTTTTTAGGGTGATTTTCAATCTTTCCAATTTGGAAGGAAGAAGAGGGAAAGGAAGAGGAGGGAGATCCTTTCTCTTCCATCCTTTAATGAAATTCTGGAACAGAGTGTAAGGGCAGGGGGAGTGGGCTTCGGGCACCCACCCAACTCCAAACACCATCCCCTCCCAGTGTGATTAGAGGTGCACAAATTTTTTTTCAATACCCTATTCCGGGTGTGGAACAGGTTCTATATCGGGTCAGGTATCATTTTGATCGTGTATTGAAAGAATCGGTTTCAATTTCGGTTCAGGTTCCTAGCATAAAAAACCATACCCGATATACACGGTTCCGGTTTTTCTAATACCCGGTTCCGGGTATTGAAAAAAACGGGTACACTGGGTATTGAAAAAACCCGGGTATGTCGGGTATTAAATTCTATTTATACAATCACGTCAAAGGGTAGTGCGATTTAGATTATTATAACGCGGTTGTAGAGTTCTTTTGGATGAGACGCGTCAATCTTGGGTTGTCGAAGTGGTCAAATGACAAGTCCTCTTGAATCACAAAGTGTCCCATTCATTCCTGGTTGCGGGTATCCAGAAAACCCGGGTACAACCGGGTATAAATCGGGTCCAAATTTTTTACATAGAATTCTATACCTTATGCGTACCCGGCGGGTAAGTTTGGCTACGGTTCCGGGTATAAAAAAAACCAGTTTTTTTTAATACTCAGTTCCGGGTTTTTTTCCGGCTCCAGTTCCGGTTTTTTTGTGCACCTCTAGGTGTGAGAATGAGCGTTGCCCTTTTAGCTTGGGATTTTCTACGAGCATGGGGTGGGGACGTGGGGTTAATGGAACCATGATTGGCTGATTTAAAAAAATAATATACATACAAACTTATTTAAAACCTAAGCTCTTCCAATGGCACATGTCAACTCATGCCCTCAACCGACGCCCATCCCCTCCCTAGGTCTTACCTCAACACTGTGGTATGGGCCTAGCTACTTGTATAGATGGCAAAAAAAAAACCCGAAAGCCGAAGTATTTGGGACGGGTATACCCATAGTTGAAAGGCGTAAGACGCACTCAATAAGCAAACTGTGAGCCTTAGGCCTCAGTGCAAGGCGCTTTAAAAGGCACATTATAAAAAATACATTTTAGGGGTTTTAAACATGTTTTAGGTTTCATTATGGTTAGTTTAGGTTGTTTTAAGTTGATTCTAAACTTGTTTAGGGCTAGTATGATTGTTTTAGACTTGTTTAGACGATTATTTGTCGTAATTCCGTTGAAACTTGTCATGAAAAATGCGCCCGTGGGCCTAGAGTTGGGATTTTGAAGCGAAGCGAGAAGGCTGCGCTGGGCTTGAAAAGTGGCCCTAGGCGCGCGCGTGAGTGAGCCTTGACAACAGAGGTATACCCGATTCCCGATGGGTTTGGGATTGGAAAAAAAATATATTTTGCGGGTATGGGATTAGGTGATACCCGGCCCGATTACCTTGAACATATATCTGAAAACTTTTATGTTTTATGTATATCTTCTTTTAACTATTTTTTAGTAATATTTCATTATTTGAGAAAAAAAAAAAAAAAAAAAACCTTTCTTTTGAAACATTATTTTAAAGACATTATTAGTTTTATTTATATGCCATTAAATATAAAAACATTTTTTGAGATTCATATCATTATAGATTTACATTTTAAATGTTTTAAAAATTATTATGTTATTTATTAAAATTTAATATATTGTAGTTTTTTAAAACATAAAACTATAAAAGAAAGTAAAAATATATATAAATGCAAACCCCAATCTCAACGGGTATACTTAATACCCCTGAGTATCCTCAATACCCGACGGGTAATACCCGATGGTTAATGGAATGGGTATGAGATAAAATTTTAGAATGGGTATAGGTATGGGTTAATTAAACCATACCCATACCCATACCCATACCTGACCCGTTACCATCCCTACCATACATATACACATTATATGCTCACCGCAATTACGACTATTATGTGCAATTACGACTATTATGTTTGGCTAAATAAAGTTAAATGCGTTTTCTATGATTTTTCATAAAATATCTTTGCACATTTTAGATTTATTAACACCACATCTTCCAACATGACATTGGTCCCGACTTTTTGGTGGAAAAAACTTATTTTACACGTTTCTCCTGCCGACTTTTTTGTCCACATAACATTGACTGACACGATATATTAGTCAAATATTAATAAAAAAATAACCTGTTAACTAAAAACAAACACAAAAGAAATTAGCCTTTAAAAAAAAAAAAAAAATCGTTAGTAGTTGAAGATGGTGACGCATATGAACAAGCAAGCAAACTGTCTTTCCATTTATATCAAACTCATATAAACATATTAATGTTGTTTATCTTTGCCAAAATGACTCAACTTTGTTGATAGCAACTTTCATCACTTGTACAGGAGACATGACTTAACAAGTCTACTGTATGATTATGTACAACAATGTTCACCTAAACACCATGTCTATCCGTTTACGGTGGCGGCTGCGGCATTGGTAATTTGAATCAACACTTCAAAGCTAGAGAGTGGTGATTACCACCATTTTGACATCTCTGCCGTGGCAAACGCCTCGTCCTTTTTCCCCATCCGCTAAGACCTTTCTCGTCCAACTCCCAACAAACACTCTTCTCAACAGGCAATGCCGCCACTGGTGGTGGTGGTGACGATGGCGGGCTGGGAGCCACCAACCGCCGCCTGCCCCTGCCATTCTTACCACCGGTTTTCCTCTTTGACTGCCAAGAAACTCCAATGCCATTAAACGCCTCTTCAAATATCTGAAGATCTTCAGTCACTTCACGCCTCGATAAAGAAACAATTCCAGGTAATACATCCCTCTGAAAATCTTTCCTCGGCCTACCCCTCTTCCCTTGTCCCTTTCTAGTTGCGCGCTTTCTTAACAAACCGTCCTCTTCTTCCTTTTCGGCCACAGTCACCGCCTTATAGCACTGAAACTCTTCCTTGGTTTCTTGCAGCTTTAATGTCATGTACTCAAAGTAATCCATACCTTCAGGAATATAATCTTCATCTTTATTCACTTTAACTGAATCTTTGAGATCATCACCGGATGCGATTACCTCTGCCAACCACCACAGCAAAGTGTCGGCTGGTGGCACCTCGGATGATGCAATAGAGATAATAGCCTCAGCTGCAGATTTAACAAGTTCCTGATCATCAGCATCCATGCAAACATCATCTGGTTCGGCTTCAAGAGCTGCAGGGGTCTCCAGGTCGATTTCCATTGAAGCAATTTTGACAACGGCTTCAGGGATGTTTGGTGCGGACGAAGGATCTTCTTCTTCTTCATCAAAAGACAGATTTAAGTCAAAGTCTAGCCGTGATTCCAAAACGCGTTTATTTTTGTCATTTTCAGCGTTCTTATCATGAGTACGGTTGGCTGAATCTTGAACGGTAACAATCGGGACCCCTAGGATTTTCGTAATACCATTGAAATGATCAGTTTGCAGTTTCTCAGCTTTCTTAAAAAACTGCTGAGAATGTTGCTGCAACGAATCCAAGTTCATCTGGTAAACTGTTGTTTCCTTCGCTTTGCTTTTCATAAGCCAATGAGGCAGCTGTTTTTCAAGGTTTTCATGGTTCTGTTTTCCATAAAGCACTTCATGTTTGTCCAAGGGTTCGATCCAACGGGTATGGTTAACAGACGAAGCGTTTTGATCCCTTGAAGAAGACTTCGAAGAATCAAAAGACGGCTTATGGCTGCTTTCAGAAAGTTCAACACCAAATATCGTTCTGTTCCTTGATAAATGCTCCTGAGCTTTCTTTGGCTCACCCTGCAAGTACCAAAACTTCAAATTTGTAGATAAATCATGCTTCTGTAGTTTATCACTAACACGGTAATCACTGTTAACAGATGGCGTAAAAGATGCTTCTTCCATATGAATTGGCTCATTAAGATCAGCCAAATTATATCCTCTTTTCTTGCTTAAATCTTGAACATTTTTTACCGCTTGATTTCCTTCATTATCCTCGTCTACATCAGCAGGAAGTTCTAAATCAATCACTCTTCTCTGAGTATGCGCATCTTTGGAAATCTGCGAAGATATATGACTCAAAAAATTACTTGAATTTGCTGCACCTACAGGTACTGTAAACTTGTAATGCTCGTTCATTGTGAACTCGTTCATCAACTCTTTCTGTCTTTTATACAGTCGATGAAGTTCTTGAAGCTGAAAAAACGCTACATTAACACCACAAAACGCTTAACAAAACTATTTTCAAGTAAAATCATATTTCGTATAGACCTGCTGCCTGAAGATCGACTCTTGCTTCAAAATCGTTAGCCTCATCTGTTCTTTTGGATAACCCGAGTGTCCACCCATGGTTTGGCTCATCAAAAAGGAGTTGTAACCCGAGTTTCTGTCATCATGATACGGGTCCCACATATTGCAGGGACCGTTGTTTAGATCCATCACCGAACCTAGAAAATGCGCCTTAGTTTGTACTTTGGTAGCCATTCCTGCACTAAAATCAACCAACAGAACGGTCGGGTTGGGTCGGGTCGATAACAATAACAGACAGATTATGTTAAACATAGTTCAAGGGTAACCAACTAACCATAACAGGTTAACAACCTATGCTTCCAATTCTACAAGTAGAGTAATCTTTAAGACAACAAATATATTCCATAAATAATACTTATTTTGAAAGCTATCCATCCAACCAATGAAAATACAACATCAGCATACAAATATCTCACCAAACAAATCATAAATACATATACCCCACATATACATATACACATATATACATATACATAAAATCTCCCAATTATGGATGATACTAAAGTAGCTTTTGAGTCTCACCACAAAACAATTTTCACAAATAAGCCACTAAAAAACAATAATATTATTCTATATTTTCATAATTCTAAATTCAATTATCTATCTAAAATCTAAGAATAAATTACTCTACAAATCACAAGCAGTTCAATTAATTAAGATTAACCCAGTAAAGTATTACAAATTACAAATTACAATTACTATAATAAAATCTAGAAATAATTAAAATAATAAAATATTAATTAGAGAAGAATCTATAACCTCATGCCTTGAAATTAAGCTCAACTGGGTATGAATTTCATACGAAAAAGATGATCGGTACAAAAATAGAAAATTAAAAAGATGAAATCTTGATCTGCTGGGCCACTTTTCTCTGATAAGATAGATAGATAGATAGATCCCTATCTCTCTCTCTTTCTTTCTCTCTCTATAACTTTCTCTCTCTAGAAATTAGAAATGAAGTGAGACACAAAGTTTGTTTGTCAACTTGTGGTCTCTGAGGAAATATATTGGTTTGATTCCACCATTAAATTGTTTGACAGCAAATCTTGTTGCAAAAAGAATTTATTTATTAATTTATTTATAAATGTGTTTCTGGTTTTCAGCTAAAGGTTTAAAAGATATAGAGAGAGAAAGAGAGAAACATATAGATACATACATATGTTATGTATATATCTATCTATCTATCACCTATCAATTCACATTTCTAGATTCTTTCCACCTTCCGTCCTTTTTGGCCTTTTGGCTTCACATAATTTATTATCAGTTATTATTATTCCATAACTAAAGAAAACAAAATAATATTATATAAGTTTATGATATTTTAATATACAAGATCCGATGGAGTTGATTAAACAATATTAACGTCTAAAATATCTATACTTATAATAAACCAAAGCCATTTTAATGACATGGCATTCAAAGAGGGTATTCTCTTTATTGAGTGTGCCATGTGTCATCACATGTGGCAAGGCTTTATTTTAGGAAAATAATAATTTAAAATTTAAAAATAAAATTAGATTTTTATCTCTAATGTTTCCTCCCGTAACTTTTAAACGTTAATATCTTTTATATATGAGATTTTTTAAAGAAAAAAATTACACCAAATTAACGAGCGTTTTATTATCTTTCCAACGGGTACCATAGTGCCATATAAAAAACGGAGAAAAAAAACGACTATTTTTTTGTGTGGTTTTGTTCGTACAGGAAAAAAACACAAAGTATTCAGGTTATTCATTAATCATGTATAGGCAAGTCATTAGTTATGTTCAAACCAGTAAATATGAATTTTATTTACAACATGTGTTAGCATTGGAGTTGTACATTGTTTTAGGTTAGGTTTTAATATTAGAGTTATACATTGTTTAAGGTTATGCACTAATATTGGAGATACATTGTTAATTGTTTTAGGTTAAGTGCTACCCGAAGCTTTCCCGCATGTAACTGTAAAACGCATCAGTCTATTTCAGATGTAAAATTGATATTTCAAATTAGATTTCTCAACCCGGGACGCTCCCGGGATATAATCTAGTAATTAAATAATTGACTAATTGTGAACGGATATTCAATACGGTAAATGTTGATAATCTCTTACCTTTGAATACTTACTTTTTTTTTTGAACGGCCAACAAATTGGAATCACTCACGGAACACTGGAGTATCATCGTGCCACTAATGTTGCCACGCGATCATATTCCACCACCAAGTCACCAATTCAGGAGGAAACTCATAATAATTATGAAAAAACCCCATTTGTGAGATTCGAACCTAGGACCTTATGGTCCCTAAGTCTTATCTCACCACCAAGATGCCGCTAGGCTTCTTTGGCTACTTTACTAAATCTTTAAAAAATAATTCCGAATAGAATTTTGGATCGGGGATGATTTATTTTACTTTATAAAATACATCATTTTTGTGTCTGTTTTTCAAAAAAAAAATACGAGCAGTATTTTTGGTTGTCTTAGTAATTTTCTAGTTTAGTTTGAGTATTGAGATATGTAAATCTTAACATTAGGGGGACGAGGCGTTATTAAAAGTGGGCACGTGTACCCTTTTACTAGCACGGTAACACCACCGCCACATGTACTGGTAGGGTTTACGTGGATCGTTTTCTGGTTGTTGTTACCGTGCTGGTACAAAGAAACGGTCTTTTTCTTGACCAATGATAATATGTCACGTTTTACCATCACCTTTGACCGTGATATTTTGACCGTGTTTTATTTTTGACCGTTTACATTTTGACCTTGGTTTATGCTTTACCCCTATACAAATCATACTTTCACATAATAAACACGGTGAACTTTCATTAAAAATTTAAATACCATTACAAAATAAACATTAAACAACCGTAAACATTAATTATTAATTATATCTCGCAACAATCGCCATGACGCAAAATGGGTGAAGTTGGTCATTTGTTCACGGTAGTAGCTGCCACGAGTGAGTTGGATTGCAATGTCTTCTTGAACATTAGGGTGCCTCTCCATCGTGGCTTCATAAAGGACGTTCCAACGGAGACACCTGGACCAGAGAAGAAACCACCTACGAACGATTGAATCCTTGGAGCGGTCATTTGTGCCGGTTAAATTATTGAATATCCCCGACACCCGGTGCCAAAACGAAATTGGGGTATCGACATCATGAACCCATGTGTTTCTCACTACGAGGTAGGCCCTCGTTAACGCGATATCCTCATTTGCATTCCACGGGACCATTTTTACAAAACGATTAAAGTATAACCGGGTTATTGTGTGATTTTGTTGTGTTGGATTAAGGTGTTTTTATAGACCAAACCGTAACGGTACAGATTTCAATGGTTGCAACGGTTTAAATGTAACGGTAACAAAATTAATTACCGTATGACTATACAACGGTTAGTTTTTTCAATTTTAAATGAAATATAATGAAATAATCAGTGGAGTGCTGCCTACAAAAAAGTGTTTCAGTGAAGTAAATCAGTGAAGTGATGTGGCATTGCAGGATTAGTTAAAATCAATGAAAGAAAACTATGTTAGTTATCAGTCGGCGCAGCGGAATCAAACACACAAACGGCACACACGATTATCATGCGATGAACAGAAAATAATAAACACGACACAAGAATTTTACGTGGTTCCACTCTCCACTAACAGCAACATCCCAGGAGAGATTTCATTCGGATCCTTGGTCTTCCAAACCTAACGTCGATTTACAAACTGTGTCAGAACACCCCATGTGCTCCCACTGTTACAAAAATCTCGTCCATGCTCAGACCTCCGAATACGCTCAAGCGGATTGTAACACCCCAACCGATGGCGGAAACATCGGGATGTCACGTATTGATGATTGTTCAGTAGCTCATGGTGAATAATAAATTCCATTAAATGATTTAAATGAATTACATACAATTGTTCTAGAATTTGTACATCAAATTGAATGAAACTATACATATATCTTCAAGCATCAATTCAAATCTTCAAGCAAATAGAACCTGAAACATGTTAAGTTGAAAATGTTTTGGGTCAACAAAAGTTGGTGAGAATTACATAGGTTTTGATAATAGAATAAAATTGTTGTGCAATTCATGTGTCATGGCAATCTAGTCCATATGCGAAAACATACTAGAAGTAAATCGAGTGCATAATCAACCTTGTTGACTGTTGTAATTGTGGTACATCCCATACGCTCATGGTTCACTCGTTTAAATTGCAGTAACAAACACTCACGTAACCTTTGTAGGAGGCACGTATCCGGGTGGGATTGTCAGTCCAATAGATCTATCAATGTATACCGTTTGGCTGATGAATGTTTATGCTAGAATTGTGCTTACCCTAGTCATGTTCAAGACATAATGCAACATAGAAATACACATAGACACATTGATGATTGAATTGCATAAATGATGTTGTAACATGTTTCACCCCAAAAATGGTGATAAATAGAAAAGGGGCTATGTAAAACTCACCTTAGCAATATGTTGTATTTGTTGATAAATAGAATAGTGTGTTGCCCAAAATTTTCAAGTATCACCCTATAATAAGGTAACAAATATGTCTAAGTCTATCATGTCTACAATTGTATAAGTTTCTAGGGCTTCGAATTGGGGATAAACGCTCGTTTGATTATTATTAAAAATGTTTGATAATTGAGAGAATATTAGTAAATAAATAACCAAAAATCTTTTTATGAAATTTAACTCTAAGATGGTCACAAGAATGTGTTTAAAGTATAAAAATAATTTTTATAAAATTATTTTCTTTAGAATAGATTATTAAATCTATTTATTACAAATTGTCAAAATTTAACTTTAATATTTAAAAATAATAAAATTAAAGAATTTTTAGTTTAAAATTTATATTTCTGTTCTAAACATTCAGAAATAGTTTGTATAAAATTTTGGTGTAAAAATACTAAAAATTGGATTTATTATGATTTAATTATGATTAAAACTAACAAAAATTGATTAAAAATATTAAATAAATGATTTTTCAGAAATAAAAATCATTTCTGAAAAACTTAATATTATAAAAACTTAAAATATTTTTTGTGGAAATTAATAAGATCGTTTTGATATTTTTATAGATTTTTATAAATAAAATAGAATAAACTTGATTTATTTATTAAATATATTAAATAAATAAATTTTTGAAAACTAAAAATTGTAGGTGGAACATTTATATCAGATTAACTGAAAGTAATTTTTTTAGAATTTATAAAAGAGTTTTAATAATTAAAAATGAATTTATAAAATTAAATGTATTATATATATAATTGATTTGTTTAAAAAGGATAAATGAGAAAAAAAAAGACAAAAAGGTGCCTCTGCTGGGACTCGAACCCGCGTGGGTCAGCAGACGAGTACCAGACACAACCACTTCACAACCACTTGGTCTAGACTAGTGGTTGTGTTGTTTCTTGTTTTTAAAAAAATAAATAACATAACTGATCTTCATGTTCTTCCCCAATTATTCAAATTTCGAGCCCTAGAATTTACAATCAGACAATCCACACAACATTAACCCGATTAACCTTAGGGTTTATGTTGTGTGGGTGCCGATAAATAAAACCCATCAAAAACATTTAACTTACAAACACGATTCGTATATGAATGGATGGTCAAAGCCACGAAGTCAAACTCGTACAAAGGCTCAAGAAGAGATGATTATGAGTAGAAATTGGAGGTGTAGAAAGAATTAGTGGCGAGTTGTGATGGTTCAGAAGGATTCAATTTATAGGGACGGGGTCTGGTTCGATTATTTGGAAGGTTTGACCCGTATGTTAATGTATACGCGTAAGATTGATGATGATTGACTAAATATTGATGATGTTTGACGTGTATGGACGCGGAATCATCTATAAAAATGCTAATTACATTTTACTTACCATAATTATGTGATTGATTGATCAATCAAAGGGGATTTGGTTTAAAAAAAATACCAATCTGCTGCTGCTGCTGTTCGCTGATCAGGGAAGGGAAAGATGAGAAATAGGCTGGGCTTATATACTTATTAAAGCTGGATTAAAACAACTGAAGGGTGTGGCCCAGCTGGTTAAGGCGCGTGGTTTGTGTGTAAAAGGTCCCCGGTTCGAACCCAAGCTGGAGCAAACCTTTCCCTCTTTTTTTTTTTTTTTTTTAAAACAGATATGGTGGGTTAGTGGGCCGGACCCAGGCCTTCTTTTCTGGTCTGTGTTTAGGCTTCGGTTTTTAACAGACAAGGGGAGTTGGGCTGCAGCTGGGTTGGGTTAAACTAACTAGTTTTTTTTTTCTCTACATTATAGTTATTATTATTATTATTAGTATTATTATTATTATTATTATTAACCACTATATATATAAATAAATATATATGAATAATTATCATTGTATAGGGGTTTCAAAATATCGCCAAAAATTATAATAATATTAAGACTTGTCGTTTAAATCCGTAACGTACAAATAATTAAATGCGAAATGTTACAGTCTTCCCTACTTTTAGGAACTTCGTCCCGAAGTTAAGAGAAAACCAGGGTTACAATTGGTCATCTACCGGAAACCTTGATAAAATTTCACACTACCTTAACGTACCTGTAAATTCATGATTACGTTCCGGACCGTAATTACCAATTTACCTTACATTAGGGTTTTGCGTCCTTTTATGACTCTACTGATTGTTGAGTAGGTCTGATAGTCTCCACCAGTCGTTGAGCAGGTGGTAGGGCCTCTCCCGACTGTTGGAAAGACATGATGACCTCTACCAATCGTTAAGTAGGTTGTTTGGTAGTCAAGTAATTGTTGTACAAGTAAGCAAGTAGATATAGCAATTAATTAACATTCAAACAAGTATGCACACAGATGTTATGATAATACTTAAATTTATTACTTGAATCAAAATTGTCAATACATAGAATTAAAGAGAAAGTAAACATCAATCAAATGGTAGAGTTTGCTGTTAAGTAGCTGAAGGGTCTCAAGCGGGATTATTTGGAGCATCAAGGGCGTTTGTAGCAGGGATTCGACAAGCATCTGCAAGATGCCCATACCTTTGACAGTTGGTGCACTGTCGGCAGGGTACTTGAGTCGGGTGGTGATACTGGCAGGTGTCACACTTAGGTAGCTTCCCATTGTATTGTTTCTTGTTGGGTGGGGCAGTGGTATCTATTGCAAAATTTCTGACCTTGTTCTTTCCGTTGGTTGAGGCCTCAGTTTTGATTTCAATGGCAGGTTGGGGAGTATCCTTTTTCTTTTCCCCTTTACGAATTAGGGTTCCTGCCTTCACATGGTTATCTGTTAGGGTGGCAGCCAAACGCTTTGCTTCTTCCAAAGTAGCAGGGTTCCTTCCCCACACCGTGTCTTGAATTTGCATCGGTAAGCCACAAATGTATTTTTCGATCGCAATGGGTAAAGGGGTGACTTTGTGGGGTAGTAGTAAGCTAAGTTCGTGGAAACGAGTGTTGTAAGCAAGGTTTTCCCCACTGTCTTGAGCAAGATCATGAAATTCGTCTTCCAGTTTCTTGATTTCATTACGAGGACAGAACTCTGCCTTCATAATGTCTTTAACTTGATCCCAGGTTAAGGCTAGTGCAGCTTCAGCTCCGCGAGTGCGTTTTTCTTCATTCCACCAAGTGAGTGCTCGTTTGTGAAGAACACTCATGGCATAACGGACTTTAAAATTGTTGGGGTACTCACTGTTGATGAAGGTATTCTCAATACCCTCAAACCATTGTAGGAGTCCTGTAGCTCCTTCTTCTCCACTGAACTTTGGGGGATTGCAAGAATTAAAGTGCTTAAGGGTACAGGCTGGAAGTCCATTCCCGTTGTGGTGTCCATTCCCGTTGCCGTTGCCGTTCCCGTTGCCGTTCAACTGGATGACTTGAGCTAGTAAGTTGGGAACCAGAGTTGCAATTTGCTGTGCCATTTGTTGAGAAATGATTGCAGCCAGTTGGGCATCAACACCATTGTTGTTGTTGTTGTGGTTAGTATCGTGGTTGTGGTTGTGATTGCTACTTCCTTCATCATGATTTTCACCACTGTTAAGACGAGCACTGCGACGTGGAGGCATGATCTGTAAGAGACACAATGAAATGAATGAGGTTATATAAGGAATGTAATCATTTATTCGTTAATTAAAACGAATAAACGAAGACGTTGACTTATCAAAGATTCTAAATTTTTATAACATATGAAGACATGCTTTAGCCTATAAGTGAACACTCATCCCGAGAATTCCCAGGTAGGCATCCGGGTCCCTCGTCTGATTGGGATATATGCGCAATGCCAGCCTAGACAGAAGACTCAGAATACAGGCGTTCACCCTTCCAGATTGCACGTGTTCGTTATTAAAATCTAGAACTTCGACGAGATCTCAAGGTGGTTCAGGTTAAACCTGAGGATTTTTGTCCTATTAGTCTAGGAGTAGGTCCACTGATGGAGAGCAACCTTCTTGTAAGGATGAAAGTAGGGATATGAAGTAGGAGGGAGGTAGAGTATAGCAAGTAAAGAAGCAAGTACTGGTTAAATCCTATGGTTATAGACTAGATTATTTTTTCTAATAACCTAATTCCCTATAACCATGGCTCTGATACCAATCTGTAACACCCCAACCGATGGCGGAAACATCGGGATGTCACGTATTGATGATTGTTCAGTAGCTCATGGTGAATAATAAATTCCATTAAATGATTTAAATGAATTACATACAATTGTTCTAGAATTTGTACATCAAATTGAATGAAACTATACATATATCTTCAAGCATCAATTCAAATCTTCAAGCAAATAGAACCTGAAACATGTTAAGTTGAAAATGTTTTGGGTCAACAAAAGTTGGTGAGAATTACATAGGTTTTGATAATAGAATAAAATTGTTGTGCAATTCATGTGTCATGGCAATCTAGTCCATATGCGAAAACATACTAGAAGTAAATCGAGTGCATAATCAACCTTGTTGACTGTTGTAATTGTGGTACATCCCATACACTCATGGTTCACTCGTTTAAATTGCAGTAACAAACACCCACGTAACCTTTGTAGGAGGCACGTATCCGGGTGGGATTGTCAGTCCAATAGATCTATCAATGTATACCGTTTGGCTGATGAATGTTTATGCTAGAATTGTGCTTACCCTAGTCATGTTCAAGACATAATGCAACATAGAAATACACATAGACACATTGATGATTGAATTGCATAAATGATGTTGTAACATGTTTCACCCCAAAAATGGTGATAAATAGAAAAGGGGCTATGTAAAACTCACCTTAGCAATATGTTGTATTTGTTGATAAATAGAATAGTGTGTTGCCCAAAATTTTCAAGTATCACCCTATAATAAGGTAACAAATATGTCTAAGTCTATCATGTCTACAATTGTATAAGTTTCTAGGGCTTCGAATTGGGGATAAACGCTCGTTTGATTATTATTAAAAATGTTTGATAATTGAGAGAATATTAGTAAATAAATAACCAAAAATCTTTTTATGAAATTTAACTCTAAGATGGTCACAAGAATGTGTTTAAAGTATAAAAATAATTTTTATAAAATTATTTTCTTTAGAATAGATTATTAAATCTATTTATTACAAATTGTCAAAATTTAACTTTAATATTTAAAAATACTAAAATTAAAGAATTTTTAGTTTAAAATTTATATTTCTGTTCTAAATATTCAGAAATAGTTTGTATAAAATTTTGGTGTAAAAATACTAAAAATTGGATTTATTATGATTTAATTATGATTAAAAATAACAAAAATTGATTAAAAATATTAAATAAATGATTTTTCAGAAATAAAAATCATTTCTGAAAAACTTAATATTATAAAAACTTATAATAATTTTTGTGGAAATTAATAAGATCGTTTTGATATTTTTATAGATTTTTATAAATAAAATAGAATAAACTTGATTTATTTATTAAATATATTAAATAAATAAATTTTTGAAAACTAAAAATTGTAGGTGGAACATTTATATCAAATTAACTGAAAGTAATTTTTTTAGAATTTATAAAAGAGTTTTAATAATTAAAAATGAATTTATAAAATTAAATGTATTATATATATAATTGATTTGTTTAAAAAGGATAAATGAGAAAAAAAAGACAAAAAGGCGCCTCTGCTGAGACTCGTACCCGCGTGGGTCGGCAGACGAGTACCAGACACAACCACTTGGTCTAGACCAGTGGTTGTGTTGTTTCTTGTTTTTAAAAAAAATAAATAACATAACTGATCTTCATGTTCTTCCCCAATTATTCAAATTTCGAGCCCTAGAATTTACAATCAGACAATCCACACAACATTAACCCGATTAACCTTAGGGTTTATGTTGTGTGGGTGCCGATAAATAAAACCCATCAAAAACATTTAACTTACAAACACGATTCGTATATGAATGGATGGTCAAAGCCACGAAGTCAAACTCGTACAAAGGCTCAAGAACAGATGATTATGAGTAGAAATTGGAGGTGTAGAAAGAATTAGTGGCGAGTTGTGATGGTTCAGAAGGATTCAATTTATAGGGACGGGGTCTGGTTCGATTATTTGGAAGGTTTGACCCGTATGTTAATGTATACGCGTAAGATTGATGATGATTGACTAAATATTGATGATGTTTGACGTGTATGGACGCGGAATCATCTATAAAAATGCTAATTACATTTTACTTACCATAATTATGTGATTGATTGATCAATCAAAGGGGATTTGGTTTAAAAAAAATACCAATCTGCTGCTGCTGCTGTTCGCTGATCAGGGAAGGGAAAGAAGAGAAATAGGCTGGGCTTATATACTTATTAAAGCTGGATTAAAACAACTGAAGGGTGTGGCCCAGCTGGTTAAGGCGCGTGGTTTGTGTGTAAAAGGTCCCCGGTTCGAACCCAAGTTGGAGCAAACCTTTCCCTCTTTTTTTTTTTTTTTTTTTAAAAACAGATATGGTGGGTTAGTGGGCTGGACCCAAGCCTTCTTTTCTGGTCTGTGTTTGGGCTTCGGTTTTTAACAGACAAGGGGAGTTGGGCTGCAGCTGGGTTGGGTTAAACTAACTAGTTTTTTTTTTCTCTACATTATAGTTATTATTATTATTATTATTATTAGTATTATTATTATTATTATTATTAACCACTATATATATAAATAAATATATATGAATAATTATCATTGTATAGGGGTTTCAAAATATCGCCAAAAATTATAATAATATTAAGACTTGTCGTTTAAATCCGTAACGTACAAATAATTAAATGCGAAATGTTACACGGATTACCTAGAGTCCTAGAGTCCTTTGCTGTAAACTAGACTCGTTTAACTCTCGAATTGGCCAGCCATGACTTTATTACACGGAAGTTGGTTCTCTTCTTCCGGTTGCGCAGCAATCTGCACACTTCAAAAGTCTTCAACAATAGATTCACTAATGCTTCATTGAAGTAGGTAACAAGAAATGAAGCCAAATAGAATCTCGAACCCAAGGGTCTCACTACCTTCCACCGAGTCCCAATGTATCAAACCCGACACATTCTCAGAAGTAGAATTTCCTATCTATGACATCGACTCTAAAAAATGTCCACACCTCCATGCAGTCCTAACAAGTCAACTACGCCCAGCTCCCACTGTCCCTGTTATCCCAACCCATGCCAAACCGACACTCATGAGTCGAACCTCCACTCGTACTTCCCCAGCGAAAACCTTCACCCAGTACCAGTACAAAGATCCCCTCAAATGTCAAACCACTGATCACCACCGAACAAGAATTAACATCACAGTTCCAGATCAGCTAACAGGCAAATGGTTATAACAGCAGTCGAGCTTTCATGGAAAGCAAGCGGTACCAAGGGTTGTATGACCGTACACACGACCAGTTAACGCAAACCCTAACCGAAAGATCATCCAACTAGCTAGAAATAGTTCACATGACTTGATACTAACTTTTTTTTTTTCACTTATGTCGTCACCAGCACGCCTGAGCAAGAATACGTTAAACCCAAAGTATTCTAAGCCAGCTTGTTCCACTTTCTACAGGTTTTACCATAAACAGTACCATATCCAAGTTCCTTTGACAAACCAATCAACCGACACCCAAAACCGTCTAACATTCCAAATATTACCATCCCGTCTTCAGTTAAAACAATAACAAACGAGAACAAATCGGAAACAGTGAACAAACACAGCAATGGCACGAGCCCGAACTTGACGAGTGTTCTATTGAACACTGTCAATCAAACCAATTTGCTCCTACAAATAACCATGTAGACAAATTTGGCCTAACCCAACTGTTATCACAAACCCGGTTATATAATCACGAATTCACGATTGATAACAATAATTGTCAAACCCCGAACTTAGAAAACAAATCCTACATAGCCCACAACCCAAACTCGACCAACAACTGAATAAACTTAATCAGTGGCTCCAATCGAATTCAACAAACTAAACCTGCGGCCAAGGATTAAAATAAATCGGTACTCACCTTCCTCGGATCTCGAACATCCAGCCATAAAACCAAGTTCTCACTGACAATCCGATCCGATCAAACCTCCACCGCAATCGTTCGTGCAAATCTCCGTGTGTTAACGAGCCAAAGCTCTGATACCACTTGTTAGGTATCAGTCGGCGCAGCTGAATCAAACACACAAACGGCACACACGATTATCATGCGATGAACAGAAAAAATAATAAACACGACACAAGAATTTTACGTGGTTCAGTCCCAGTGGGAGACCTACGTCCACGGGCTGCAACTAGGTTATTTCATTAAGCTCAAGGCACACAGATTACAATACATGACTAGGGTATATATAGAAAACAATTAGGTTAAACAACTTAGGACCAAGAAAACTAAACCGGACCTGGCCCATGTCTTCTAATGTCAACCCTAAAGCCTAATAAACCAAGAACTTCACCAACCCAATAAACTAAACTCTACAAAGACCCCTTATGCCCTTATACTAGTTATGATTATTGTTTACACCACCTATGGATCATAAAACACAAATAGTACAAGTACTAAATAATATAATTTATGAGGTAGTTATGTGCCCAGTAATTATACCGATGTGCCGATGTACATATCATCTCCCTTGAGACTTTTACTTTTTTTTTTATGGTAGGTGTTGTTAAAAAATTAACGTTTTATATTTAGGTTATATTTTTTAAGGGAATATTTCATAGAATAGTAATCAAGTTTTTGTAGTGTTTTAATTAGATCACTGATATAAATTTATGTTCCAATCAGATTACTAAAGTTTATTTTAGTGTTCTGATCCTATACATTTTACCTGGATAGCAGGTCACCAATCCTACATAACATTTATTAAGTTTATTTTTTGCTAAGCATGCTGACATGGATCAATAAATGAAATAAAGTAAATCAAAACATAAGAGCCTACCATGGTTTTATCTCTTGACCATCCATCTTCCTCAAAACATCATACCATAATAAATAAAAAAAAAAAAAAAAAAAATCAAAACTTCATATGCTCATGTGCCATGACTGATGACTGTCACTTAGTTAGTCAGTTTAATCTCAAGATTTGAGCCACACAACGTGCCGTGTTAACATTTCTCAGCTGTGGCGGCAGCGACGTAAGCCGGTGGTGGCCGCCGAGTGATGAGTTTGTAGATTGGAGAGGAAGCGATGTTGATTCGTTATCATCTTCATTTATGCCGGTTGAAGAGATTGGAGGAAACGGTGATTGTCCGACGTAGTGGTTCAAGAGGATTTATGTTTTCACGGGTTGTATACGGCAACGACAAGGATGGAAGGATTCCTGATTAAATTTTGTCCTAGTTCAATTTTTTTTTTTAGAAACGTAGGGGTGATTGCTACATAATTTGGATTTTAGACAAAGTAATTGCAGAATTGATGAATCAATGGTCGTCAAATGAAAAAAATGTCACGTAGGATTGATTACATGATGTAGGTCAAATATATAGGATTGAAACATTAAAGTAAACTTTAGTGATCTAATTGGTACAAAAAATATTTATGAGTGACCTAATTAAAACATTCCTAAAAGTTGGTTACTATTTTACAAAGTTATCCCTTTTTTTTAACAACAAACATCTCTCTTTTTATATATATATATATATATATATACAACGAGAAACTGGGGGCATTACA
Organism: Ambrosia x helenae; assembly: GCA_030844895.1. Taxonomy (NCBI): domain Eukaryota; kingdom Viridiplantae; phylum Streptophyta; class Magnoliopsida; order Asterales; family Asteraceae; genus Ambrosia; species Ambrosia x helenae. The sequence continues at coordinate 115,781,322 of CM061233.1, forward strand.
ACAAAACAGAAACAAAACACCAAAAAAACAAAGGGCCCAAACCGGCCAAACCAACATTACACCAAATCTAGAACATCGTAAGAAAGAATCATCCTTAATCAAATCAACAGTTTTCCTTACCGGGAGGAAAGTGTTCTCGAAAACCTTCAAATTTTTGGCATGCCAAATCCTCCAAATAATAGCCATAACAATCATCGAGACCAACTTCTTCCAGCGTTTACTCCTAATCTGAGCCTTCATATATAATCGACGATCCCGGCTAGAGATTTAAGCTGCCCCGACCAAGCAACTTTAACCCAAGAGAAGATATTCCACCTAGGGCTGGCAATTCAGACACGAACACGATAACCTGACACGAACCTACACGATTTTAACAGGTTTCGTGTTTGGCCTTAACAGGTTTCGTGTATATAACAGGTCGGCACATTAAGACCTGTTTATTTTCGTGTCGTGTTCGTGTTTACCTGTTTCGTGTTCGTGTCTTATTGTGTACGTGTCTTAATAGGTCTTATCGTATCTAATCGTGTTTCTTATCATGTCTTGTCGTGTCTTATCGTGTCTTGTCGTGTTTTATCGTGTCTTGTCGTGTTAACTTATTTTAATAGGTGTTCATTATTGTGTCTTATCGGGTCTTATCGTGTTAAACGGTTATACATAGGCTCATGTTCGTGTTTGAAAAAAATGACACGATTAGATTTCGTGTCCTTCCCTGCACCGATTCACATTCTAAAAATACTTTAAATCGTCTCTAAATCATCCAAGAAGGCTCCCCATTTATTAATAACAGGCTTTTAGAACTTGCATAACTTCATATTAGCACCAATAGGGATTCCAAGATAGTCAAAGGGAAAAAACCAACACCACAGTTATGAATATTAGCCATCCTGGTCACTTCCTCGACCTCAACACCAACCCCATAAAGATGACACTTCTTCTGATTGACTTTAAGACCCATGACCAGATCAAGACGTCTCATTAGCCGGCTCAAGCAGCGCACGTTAGACTCACTCCATTCTCCTACAAATAAAACATTGTCCGCATAACACAAGTGAGAGATGCAAGGGCTATTATTCGGTATATGGCAGCCTGTAAACAACCCCATGTTAACCGTCCTATTTATAAACATAACCATAACTTCCATTGCCAAAATAAAGAGAAAATGGGAGGGGGGATCTCCCTGCCTTAAACCCCTTAAAAGAGAATTCATCAGTGGGGGAGCCATTAACTTGAACCGAACCAAATCCCATTTCCAAACAACTCTTAATCATAACGACCCATAGCTCTAGGAAGCCCATGAACCCTAATGCGTGAAAGAGAAATTTCCAATGCAGCGTATCATAGGCTTTTTGAAAATCAACCTTGAAAATTAACAATTTTTGATCCAAACGACCCATATTATTTTAACTACAATACATATCAATTATGCAATTAATATAACCTAACCTAAATAACAACTAATATTTAGGTTATATTAAATGCATAATTTATATTTACTGTTAAGAATAATAACATTTTTCAACTTTAATAATTTCTTTACGAATAAATTTGACCAATGTTTTAGAAATTGGTACATACTAGTCGGTCCTTATAATAACGAATTCCGGATGTAAGTCTACTAAAAAAACACACCGGTATAAAGGGGAAACAATATCAAGTTCATACAACCGGTAAAACACTGTATATTAGTTTGAACCGTTATACTAGTACGACCTAAGGTAATTTTTTTGGGTTTTGAGCTACGTATTTTTGGGTGGTCGAAGAAGAGAAAGAAGGAGAAATTTATAGTGATGAGAGAAAATTATTTGAATAGTCCATGTTATTTGTTCCAATTTCACCTTTAGTCCTCATCTTTTTAAAATTACTATCCTAGTCCCCACTTTTTAACCTTGCTTTACTCGGATAGTCCCTAGAGTGAATGAATGTTAGATTATCTAGTTAACTCGATGTGAGATGACAAAACTGCTATTGGTATAAAAATATAATAATTAAAAAATTAAAAGAAATATAATTAACATATAAACATTTAAGTGGTGAGACCCACTTATATTTTTAAATATTAATTATATATATATATATATTTTTTTTTAATTTTAGCAATTGTAGTTTCGTCATTTCACACATACTTAACTGAATAATCTAACCTCCATCCACTTTAGGGGTTATCCACTTTAGGGGTACTAGTAGCAACGGGTAGTGAAGTGTTTTTTTTAAATGCAAAGGTCAAAATTTTGACCGTTTATAATTTTTTTTTGATAGTTTATAAATTTTTTGACCATTTACGAAAAAAAATTACCACCCTATATAAACACCATATAGTTTATTTCACATGCATAAAATTTTTTAAAACTACGTACATATAATATCAAAATGGGTGGTTGCAATTTGTTTCTGATTATATATCATCGTCGATCATTCCGTGCAAATTTGAGTATGATATTACTATAACTTTTTAATTTTAAAAAACTTAACATATTATATGATTATCAGTGTTTGTTATGTTCCCACCACATTGCACAATCAACATGTGTTTGTGTTTATATATAAAAACTCATAATATGACTTCAAAAAAGTGCTCTTAATTTTTTAGTTCACCTTGGTTATTTATGAAAAGGTTTAAGTTAGGGTTGTAAACAAGCTGAGTTGAACAAGGGTGGGCTTGGCTCATATACAAATTGAACCGAGTCGAGTTGAGCCCATTTATTTTACCGAGCTTAAATGTTGGGGGTCGGGTCATATTATATATTAAATTAGCATTTTATTTTTGTATTTGTTTATGTTAAATCACTTAACGGATAATGTGAAATAAATAGTTTATGAGTTATAACAAATTTTAAATTTTTGTACTTAATTTTTCATTGGAAAACAAAAAAATGGTCATATAAAAATAAGTTATTTGGATATCTAACTTATAGTATAGTTTTAGTTCGAAGCTACGTTATATGTTTTTCAACTCATATTATATTTTAAACAAGCCAAACAAGCAAGCCAACAAACCAGCTAATGAACAAGCCACAAGTCGAACTTACCTCAACTCGGGCTCGGCTCATTTACAAACCAAGCCAAGCCGAGCTCGTTTCCAATCAAACTTTTTTCGAATGAACATCAAACGAGTTACGAGGAGCGAGCTTTTTGAACATCCCTAGTTTAAGTGGTTGATTAAAAGTAACGAGATAAAATAAACGAAAAAAAACACAGTTAAAAGAATCATTATGGTAAAAAGGTTTCAGAGGTTGATTAGAATGAGTATTGTTTTAAACACTAATGGATAGTTCATAATTACGTAATAAAATGGTAGTGGTTAGTTAATTTATAGTTATGTTAATGGCGGGCAATATGAAAAAAAAAAAAAAAAAAGAATGATGAAGAGAGAATAATGGTCTACCTCCGATGATGACATTGGATTAATTAACGAGCCTTCCTTGTCCCGAAATTATAGTTTTATTGTTTTGGGTGTTGTTTCAATTGTTTGCAGCTTTCCTTTCTTCCCGTCATAAGTTTCAGACCCGATTCTCCCTTTCGGGTCCATCTGGGTCTCCCCAAAATCTGTCGATTCCTTTGATGGGTTTTGGGGGTCTATATAAATGGGTTGCATTAGCTCCAAACATGTTGCCAACTCCCCTCTCCCTCTTTCTTCCCTAACCCGCAATCATCCCCCCCTTAATGGCTTTTCCCAAAAGATCAAACATGACGAGGACGATGATGATAATGATAATGATAATGATAAAAACGTCACTAGCTACGAGGATCCCAAAAATGATACTAATGTGTTGAACCATCATTCTAATAGCAAACACTCTAAAAAGCCTTCTTTTACGTTTAGCGTAAGATTTGGAAGGTCTAGTGTCGCGGAACATGTTGCCGCTGGTTGGCCTGCATGGCTTAGCGCCGTCGCTGGTGAAGCCATCGATGGTTGGGTTCCTTTGAAATCCGATACCTTTGAAAGGTTCGAAAAGGTATACCATCACTATTTATTTATTTGTTTGTGGTTAGTTAAAAGTAAAAGCGGACCCAAAGAGGGTCCGCTTATAAGTTATAATGACCCTGACTAAAAGGTTTTGGTTTTCTGTCGCTAGTAAAACTATCTTTTTTTGTGCATGTAGATTGGACAAGGAACGTACAGCAATGTGTACCGTGCACGTGATCATAAATCCGGTAGAATGATGGCGTTGAAAAAGGTGCGATTCGACAACTTCCAGCCTGAAAGCGTGAGATTTATGGCTCGCGAAATCACAATTCTTCGAAAGCTTGATCATCCAAACATCATGAAACTAGAGGGCATAATTACGTCCCGTTTATCATCTAACATTTACCTTGTTTTCGAGTATATGGAACATGATCTTGCAGGACTCGTATCGTCCCCTAACATAAGGTTCAACGACTCCCAGGTTTGCATCATCCATTCGCCTTTTAAAACTTCTCGCCCAACATGTTATGCAAAAAGATTTTTTGTGTTTCAGATCAAATGCTACATTAGGCAGTTGTTGAAAGGAGTTGAGCACGTTCACTCGCGAGGAATTCTTCATCGAGACATCAAAACATCAAACATTCTAGTGAACAATGAAGGTCAATTAAAGATAGCGGATTTTGGTTTGGCGAATTTTGTTTCCAGTAGACAACCATTGACTAGCCGTGTGGTGACATTATGGTATCGTCCTCCCGAGCTTTTCCTAGGTTCGACAACCTATGGAACATGCGTTGATATGTGGAGTGTGGGTTGCGTTTTTGCTGAACTTTTTATCGGTAGACCTATTCTCAAGGGAAGAACAGAAGTTGAACAACTGCACAAAATATTCATGCTTTGTGGCACGCCACCGGATGAGTATTGGAGCAACCCGGCACTTCCGCTTGCAAAAATGTCCAAACCCCGACATGCTTGCCAGAGCTCTCTTCGCGAACGATGCAAAGAACTCCCAAAAGCTACTGTGAATTTACTCGAAACGTTGCTTGCTGTAGAACCTGAAAAGCGTGGAAGTGCTACATCTGCTCTTCAATCAGAGGTAACAATTGCTAGATCACGTGAATGAATGGTTAGGAATCAAAGACATTATTTCCTTAAATGTGTTTCTTGATGTTTTTTGTTGATTTTCAGTATTTCCATACGAAACCTTATGCTTGTGATCCTGCAAGCTTGCCCAAGTACCCGCCAAGTAAGGAGATTGATGCAAAAATTCGTGCAGAAGCACACAGGTGACTTTCGAACTTTTCTGGTGTCGATTAGAGTTTCTAAAAATTTGACTTAGAGCGAGCACGAATTCCCCCCCCCCCCCCCACACACACACACACCCACCATAATGCCCCGTACACCGCCCCCGGGGGCATTATGGGTAAAAAAATGGCTTGGGCGTTATTTTTTTTTCACAGTGAATTTGGGCGTGAATCTTCCCCTCCTTTTTGGAGCCAATCAAAAGTCCCCAAGGCGGAGGAGGGGCGTTATATTCAAGTAACCACTACGTGTGGTCTTAGACCATGTATAGTGGAGGGGGTTATTTATAACGCCCCTGATTCTGATTGGTCCACGTGGCAGCTGAGTCAGCATGGAGAAATGAAGTGAAAAAGCGGTGTAGTGGTAAAGGGGAAAACAGCGCCTCCCCCTCCCCCTTTTGCCAAGGACTGGTTGGTTGGTTCACTATGCCACGTGCATTATATGATTGGTTAGTTCAATTGTGATTTGGCGTTATAATTAAAACGCCTGCCCCCTTTTTGCCAAATAGCCCCCCCCCCCCCCCCCCGTAACGGTGTGGGGGCGCTATTTTTGTATATAACGCCATATAATGCCCCCACTACACCCACTCTTAGGGTCGTAACCTAAACTCAACCCGGGTTACACTGTTTCTAAGTTGGCCCAGTCTTTATCATGTTTTCCTTTTGTATACAACTTGTATAAGAATTAATGTGAACCTACGAATTTCAGAAACAAACCTGGTGGCAGACTTCGGACATCTCTGATTACAAGGAATCTGAAAAAAGGCCGAAGAACTTTGTTGGAACAAACAGAGGTTTAAGACTTGATTATCACATAATCACTTTTTAAACAAAATGCGACACACACACTAATTGCGTGTTCTTTATGGTGGCCAGGCACGCCGGAGTGCTTATTTTGATAGGCGTGGTCTAGCTGACAGCAATGGCGCATCATTGGATATTGCCCGAACCTCAGATGTATCTCAAGCTGACACGGTGAGCACGCTGCCAGTATTGGCGACCACATCAGATGGGACACTCGGGTGGTCAACAAAACGACGAAAACATGTCAGTTTTGTGACCCCAACAAGTCAAGATGTTCGGTCAGTTGAGCCGATTTTTGAGCAAGACACAACATCTGATCATGATTTACCATCTGTAAGTCATCCTTAGATTGAAATTAAAGATCCATTAGCATATAGAAAGATTATATATTCAGTTTTTTAACCTGCAGGGTCATCATCATAAAGAAAGGATTCGATTCTCAGGACCTATGATCATTCAATCACATAAACCCAATGGAAGGCAAGCTGTTCCTAGATCACGCTTTTCAAGAGGTATTAGCAAGTTCCTTTTGCCAATGGTTTAATATTTTAGGGTGTCAATCATGTCCGTTTGGTGGTTGACAAGCTGAATAGGTAAATGCGAACATAGCCCACCCATATATATTCGTGTCAAAGACATCAATCCTGCTCAGATAAACCTAAAATCGTGTTGTGTTTAGACCAAACCGTTTAAAGTTAATTTGCGAATTGAGTGATAGTTGGTGACCTAGTTACATCTTAAACAATTAATGACTCGAGCTAAGTTTACTTTCTTTGTAATTGGTTCTCATTCCCATTTAACATGACTTTTTAAAGCCCCACCTATAAATCTAAATAGGAAATTAAAAAAAAAAATCTTACGATCAAACGGGCCGTCGTCATCATCATCATACTCAGTTAATCTCACCCCTAAGAATAGAGAGACTGATTCCAGTGAGACCCCCGGCTCGATGTGGTTTGGTATCAAGCCTTGGACATAAGGCACAGAACACTTACCAATCGGGACAAACCTGATCGGTGCATGTACCCCTTTGTCTTTTGGCTATCCACGCCACCACATGATGCATGATTAACAGTCCGTCGTTTTTAACGTTATTTTCACGAAATTAGTAAAATAACGTTAAAACTAGTGCAACTTTACTTTTGCCCCCCAAGGGCCGCACATATATACATTAACGGGTAAACCTATTTATTAAATGAGTCATATTCGGGTTAAACCGTTTATTAAACAGGATGTGTGTTCAGGTTGACCCTTTAATAAACACATTATAGTAGCCAACCCAAAACCTAACTATTTTCATGTTGAATTACCACCCTAGTTTCTGTCCACTTGAAACAAGAAATTAAAGATTGATTAATAATGTGTTTATGGGTGGTTTTTTGTGTGTTATAGATGCAGAATTGTGATGTAAAATAGAGGCAAAAGGATGGTTTGATAACAAAGGTTGCTCATCAATATTCTTTATGATACATATGTACTGCTTGGTGGTTGTACCATGGTGTTTGGATGATTTTACTAAAGAATAGGGATAGGTAGGTGGAGAAGAAAAGAGAAATGGAATTGAAGTAACATGCATGGGAGAAATGGGAAGAGGAATACAAAGCACAAGTAAAGGCTTCTTCTAATTTAAGAAGGTTGATGAAACATAAAGGCCTGGTGCTCAAAATTTCACTTCTTGTCAACCCTTGATTAATTATTCTTTGATTTTATTTGTATATTGTTGTGTTTTTATTATTCATTTAGCCCTTTGTCTAACTTATACTCATTGTTTGTTAATATTATATTCCATTCTTCTTGACATATATACATATTTATACGCATGTACACAATTACATGATATTGATCCAACTATATTAATAGAAATCAGATCTTTTAAGATTTCGGTAAGTTCATGTGTAGTGGAGGGGTTATAGGGCGTTATGGGGATTAAAATATTATAAAGTAATAGAAGGGGGGTTATGAGGCGTTATGGAAAAAGAGGGTGTAGTGGGAAGGGGCGTTATGGAGCTTTATAAATGATTGAGTAATCATTGGTTAATTATTCTTTTGTTATTTAAATAATAATATTAAATAGTTAATAATATTTCATTAAATAAATAAAAATTACAAATACTAAAAAAATTACAAATACTAAAAAAAATACAAATACTCATAGGTTATATTTTTGCTCGATTTTGACCTTTTGTTTCAAACACATTTCCAAGGCCTTGCGGCTTAGGTGGTCGTGCAACTTCGTGTAAAAGTCAAAGTCGCGTTGAAATTTTCGATCCTTCATAAGTTCAACCACCTCTCGGTTTTCTTGGATATGCTGAGCCCCGATGTCGCGTATGTCTTGGAGTCGCTGGTTCATCTCAGCAAAAACCGGGATTAACTCGTTCACCCCCGAAGAAGAGTCCGCCCGGGCGGCTCGAGCAGTCCGTCGACCGGCGACGGGGTAGCTCATCCGCCCCCTCCTCCCCTACAAAATATGCATTTTCTTCGGCATTTAGGTCGATGTAACGCGCGTCAGACGTAGGGGTATCGGGATACCCCGACTCAGAGGTCTTCGACTTCTTTGAAGGCCTCGTATTTCTGGCCCGAGATGAAGAACTTCCAACAATTGGGCGGACTGTGACATCCGTCACCTTTCGTTTTATTTTATTCTCTTTAATAATAATAATAATAATAATAATAATAATAATGATAATAATAATAATAAAGTTGGTTTTAGACATTATATTAGCCAACCATCCTAACCCATTTACATAACCCAACCCAAACACCCTAAAACCCAATCTGATCCTGAGCCCATCTGATGCGGCCCAACCTCCAGCCCATATATCCGGCCCATCTCCTCTCCCCTCCTCTCTATAAAAAAAAAACATTTCTGCTGCTGCCGTGGCTCGAACCGGAGCCGGCCCAGCACAACACACGCGCACAAACCACTGGTCCATGACACCTCTTGTGTTTGAAACTAGAAACAATAATCATTTAACCCCTGTTTCGCGTCTGATTCCTTCTTCTTCTTGCTGTTTCCTTTTTACGCAGACAAGAAGGTTGACTCGGTCAACTTCTTTGACCACTTGATTGAAGCTGAAATGGAAACAATAATCAAATTATTATTACAGGTGATGACCGACAATCATGAAACGAGTACAATCAATGCCTTAATTCACGTTTACAACCCATAATCAAGCCATTTCAAACGAATTTTTGACTATACACGAACCAATCATCTAAACCTTCCAAGTATGTGATCATAGTATAAATTAAACTCGCCTCCTCAGTCTATACTCGCCCATGACAAAACCCTCACCTTCTATTTTTCCTAAAACACTCCTTATAATCTGCATTCATCGCGTGTTGACTTTTTGGTTGACTCGTGTTCTTGCTTCAACTCGGCTTGGTAAGAATCAATTCATTCTGTGTTTTTAATCCTTTATACATTCCGACCAATAACCCTATGAATCCAGGGGTTATTGGTTGATGATTTAGTGTATTGGAAAAACTAGGGTTCATAGGATACTAATTGGGGAAGAAGGGTATAACTGAGATGTTGTTAAATACAAATAAACTTCAATCTTTATCACAAAAAAAATGCACAGATCAGCTGGTTAACTGACCTGGTCCTAAAACTTAGGATCCGCCCCTTGCCATGGGTTCGATCCTTGTACCCAACATTTTATTTTTTTCGTAATTATGAATTGTTTCAGCAACATATATAATTAATTGAAACGAATAAATATCGTTCTCAGGGTCCAGACCAACTGGTTTGGGCTTGTGATTATAAACAGGAACCGGCCAGAGGCCCGGGTTTGATTCTTGCAAGCTACAAACATTTTTTTTAAGACTTTTCTTTTGTATTTTTAGTTATTATCTTTAAGAACGAATTAAAAATACCAAATCTGATTTATAAATTCTATAAAATTTATTTTCTGTCATTCAAATGGTAATGTTTATTATCCAATTTTTAGATTTTCAAAAATCATTTATTTAATGTATATAATAAATATTTCAACTTTATTCTATTTTATTTATAAAATTCTATAAAAATATCAAAACGATTATATAAATTTCCACAAAAATTATTCTAAGCTTATATAACATTAAACATTTCTGAAATGATTTTTATTTCTGAAAAATCATTTATTTAATATTTTTAATCAATTTTTGTTAGTTTTAGTCATAAATAAATCATAATAAATTCATTTTTCAATGTTTTTGCACCAAAATTTTACATAAATTATTTCTATTCATTTGGAACAGAAATACAATTTTTAATTTAAAAATTATTTAAATTTTAATATTTTAAATATTAAAGTTATATTTTTGACAAATGGAAATAAATAGATTTAATATTCTATTTTTAAGAAAATAATTAATAAAAATTACTTTCACACTTAAAACTTTATATTGTGACCATCTTTAATTTAAAATTTACAAAAAGACTTTTGTTTATTTATTTATCAAATTTCTCTTATTTATTAAACGTTTAATTTATTAATCAAACGAATACTTATCCCTAATTCGAAACCCTAGAAAATACTTATAGACTAGATAAACTTAGACTTATTTGTTACCTTATACATAGGGTGATACTTGGCAACGTTGGATTACACTTATTCAATTCCACAAGACTTACCACCTTGCTAAGGTGAGTATTACTTATCCCCTTTTTCGTTTTACACTTTTGGGGTGATTCATGCACAAGTATACAAAACTTGCACATTCATTTGCACATACAATTTTTATTCATTTACAATTCATATACGTGTCTTGTTTATCTTTGTGCTTGTGTTTGAACATGAACGTAGCTTACATACAAAATCGTACATCTAGACATAACTTATGTTATGGTGCTCTTTACATATAGACGTAACTTATGTTACGGTGCTCATTTAGACAAAACTTATGTTATGGTTGTTAGGACAAAAAGGATTGGTGAAACCACTTTTGTAAACCTTAGTCTAATTCACTTCTGTCAAAATATTCTAAGTATAGAACTGCTGAAGAAGGAAGATCAAACTGCTGAAGAAGAGATTCCACAAGTGCTGAAGAAGAAAAGTCATCAGAAGTTCTGAAGTTCAAACCAGGCACTTCTACTGAAGAACTGCTGAAGACAAACTACTCATCAGTAGTTTGTCATTCATCAGCACTTATGTGAAGATCTTTTCCACCGCCTTTTTGCATCAGTAGTTTATTACTTTAGTATTACTTTTGCTTTATGTACAAGTTCCAATGCTGCAACTTGTTTCTGAACTTGCTTTTTGGCAAGGTTCATGTATTTGTAAAGTCTATAAATAGAAGGGTTCATCCATCTGTTTTAGATATTGATTTTAATACAGAAATCCTTCAACTCATATTATTGTTATTTCCATTTCATATTTATTGAGAATCTGTCTAAGTGTTTCATTCTCATTCAATACTTAGATTCTCAATAAATACTTATCATTTATTAGTTTCTCAATCCAGGGGGAGTAATAACTCCTGTTGATAAGTGTAGCTTTAAACTCATACATTCCGCTGTGCTATCACTCAAAAAGAACTTGCTAAACACCTAAGTGTTCACTAGCAAGTTCATACAAAAGAGCAATACTGATCCAACAATTGGTATCAGAGCACTGGTTTATCTGATCACATATCAATCTAACACATTGAGAATCAGACACAGGCTTTTATTGATATTCAATAAAGGATTATTAGCTCACTTTTATCAACATCCATCACTTTAAGAGATATTTGACAAATCAATACTCTTTAAAATGGATCCTCATAATACTGGTTCTGCCACTAAACCTACTATGCTAGTAAGAAATGAATATAACATCTGGCAAAAGAGAATGGCACATACCTTATCACAGACCAACACAGGTTGCTGGAAATCTGTGATATATGGTCCTCATAAACCAGTAAATATAAATCTTGAAACTAAAGAAGAGATTCCAAAAGATCCAAAAGAGTATACTGATGATGATTTCCTAAAACTTGAGCTTGATGCAAAAGCTTTCTCTATGTTGGCAATGGCACTCCCAAATGAAATCTACTCTGGCCTATTACATTGTGATAGTGCCAAAGAGCTTTGGGACTGCCTCAAAGAATAGTTTGGAGGAACTGAAGAGGTGATTGCCAACACCAGAGAAATCTTGGCTCAACAATATGAAACTTTTGCTCACATTAATGGGGAAACTTTAACACAACAATTTGAAAGATTTTCCTCATTAATATCTAAGCTAAAACTAAATGGTCAGACCTACACAACTGTATCTATGCTTCATAGATTTTTAAGGTCTTTACCTGAAAAATGGGAAACATACTCTATAGTCTTAAGATCTTCACCAGACTTTAGCTCCCTCACTCTTACAAAACTTCATGGGAGATTACTTACTTTTGAGAGAGAAATTGATCAAAAGAAAAAGTTACAAAGTTCTGGCAAAACTGCTGATGACTATCTACCAGGTAGTACAACACTATTGGGACAAGACTCACCAACTTGTTCAAATAGTTTTGGATCTTTTGACCATATTGACATAACTGCTGGGATCTCATCTGAAAGATCATTCCCAGGTTATGACAATAATGACTTTGGTCAAACTGCTGATAACATGTGTTTTATCATGGATGATTTAAATAATTTCAGCAGTGATGACCTAGAAGAAATGGATATTTTGCACCAACTGGCCATGTTAAGTTTAAAAACAAATAAATTTTACAAAAGGTCAGGAAGGAAGTTTCCAGGACTTAACAGTTCAACAAAAATTGGTTTTGACAAATCTAAACTTAGATGTCACAAGTGTCAAAAGTTGGGACACTTTGCTAGAGAGTGTAGAAGCTCTGGCTTTAACCAATCTCAGTCTGGAAACAATTTTAACCCCAATTATAACAGGAATAATGGAACACAAGGGAGTGCACATTTTGTACAGGCACAAGCTCCACAACACCAATATGTGCCACAAATACAATATGTATAGATGCCTGCTCAACAGATGCAGAGCCAACAATCAATCCCTCCCTTTCCAGCTGCTCAACAACCTCCACAGCAACAACAACCCTCTCAACAAAGTTTATTTACTTCAGGGTATGTTGACTGGAGCAGTCTTCCTTTTGACACCACAGAGTGCAATCCTGATGCAGACAACAAAATGTTTGACATCAACTGGGGAGAGTCTGACAATGGCAGAAAGAACTTTGCCTTAATGGCATTTGAGGGATGCACCTCAAAATCTTCCTTGTCACAGGTATCAAAAGAATCTTTGACAAAACTGTGTTCAAATTCTTGCAAAGAATCTTTTGCTCTCATAAGAGAGACTAATGTGCACTTACAAGGAAAAGCAAATGACTCTGAGAGAAAATTCACTCAGATGAAATGTGATTTAGAAAGAAAACTTTCTGCAAAAACAAAAGAAGTTTCTAAATTAACTAACACTGCTATTGAAACCCAAGCACAAATTAAAATCATGATAAATGACCTAGGAAATGTCAGACAAGAGCTTGCTGACACCAAGGTCACATGTGAAAAATGGGTTGAATCTTGTAAGGGGTACCAATTATTGCTAAACAAACAAAGGGCTTCAAATGTTAGGTTTGGCATAGGGTACAATCACACTGAAACACCAACAGATTTTTCCTCCAAAACTACTGAAGATGGGAGAAAAATTGTTTCAGGTGAAACTTCTGAAGAGGAAGAATGCACATCTTTCCATGAGAACTTTCTAAAAACACACAAAGAAAGTTCTTCAGAAGTACTGATTAAATCTGACTTTAAGCCATCAGTAGTTTCAACTACATCAGGAGTTGAGAACCTGAAAACTACTGATGACCTAAAACCAATCAATACAGTCAGAAACTTGTCTTTGAAAGAAAAGACAAAAGAATGTAAAATTTGTGGTCTGTTCAACCACAAAACAGAATTTTGCAGACATAGAAAAGGTATTCAGTTCAACAAGAAAAATCAACAACTGGTTGTGGGAAAACAAATCAAAAATGATTATGTAAAAACTTTTTCTCCCAAGAAACAACAACCAGTAAAAAGCTTTTCTCAGAAAAAGACAAAATCTCAACAGAGATCTTTTTCTCAAAATTCTCTTTCAGTAGTTAGACCTGAATCATCAGCAGTTTCACAAACTGCTGAGATTAAAGATCTTATGAACTTGGTACAACTACTGATGACCAAAGTTGATGGTGGTCCTCAAAAGGATACCACCATTGTTCTTAATGAAAAATCCATTGCCAAAAAGACATTGATTTCTCAACTTGGTCAAGAACAAACTGTAAATGTTCTCAAGAGCAAACCCAAAGCCAAACTGGCTTGGGTTCCTAAATCTAACTGATTTGCTATTTTGTGCAGAGAGTTTCCAGAGGCTTAAGTAGCATTTGGTATGTAGACAGTGGAGGCTCAATGCACATGACAAGATGCGGATACCTGATAAACAATTTTATCAGTCAAAGAGATGGATCTGTATCCTTTGGGAACAATGCTAAGGGATATGTGCTAGGACATGGCAATGTCTCCTCTGGCAAAATACAGTTTGACAAGGTCAATCTGGTTGAAAACCTTGAGTACAACTTGCTAAGTGTGTCACAAGTGTGTGATAAAGGATATTCTTCTTTTTCACAAATACAGCATGCAAGATCATATCACCAGAAGGCCAGAAGTTGATAGAGAAGATCATTGAAGATCACACTTTGTTAATAGCCAAAAGATGTGGCAATGTCTATGCAGTGGACATTGAAAAAGACAAAGTACTGAACAACACTGCCTGTTTCTTCTCAAGGGCATCAACTTCAGAAACTGATCTCTGGCACATGAGACTTGGCCATGTGAAGTTTAAAACCATAAATAAAGTCACAAAAATGGGCTTGGTCAGAGGTCTACCCTTAAAAGTATACCAGTGTCAAGAACACTGTGTATCCTGTTTAAAGGGAAAACAGCATAAGTCCTCCTATAAGTCTATTGAAGAATAAAAAACAACTGCATGTCTTCAACTACTCCATATGGATTTATTTGGGCCTGTAAAGATCACGAGCCTTGGTAAAAAGAAGTACTGCTTAGTCATCATTGATGACTACTCAAGATTTACATGGGTATTCTTCTTATTTTCCAAGGATGAGGCTGCTGAAATCATCAAGTTCTTCATTCTACAAGTAGAGAAGCAATACTCTCTACCTGTCAAAACCATTAGAAGTGATAATGGGACAAAGTTCAGGAACAAAACTCTGGATGAATTCTGTTTGTCTAAAGGGATTATAAGACAATTCAGTGTTCCCAGAACTCCTGAACAAAATGGTGTGGTAGAAAGGAAGAACGGAACTTTAATAGAAGGAGCAAGAACAATGTTAGCTGATTCTGGCCTACCATTATACTTTTGGGCAGAAGCAGTTAACACATCATGCTATGTTCAAAATAGAGTTCTTATTGTCAAGAGACATTCAAAGACTGCCTATGAAGTTCTTCATGGCATGAAGCCCCTTAAGGAATCTATTTCAAAGTTTGCTGCCAAAGTTGATTCAGGTTACTTTCTTGGTTATTCTTCAACTAGAAAAGCCTACAAGGTTTTTAACTCAAGAACCAGGATAGTAGAAGAAACACTGAATGTCAAGTTCAATGAGTCAAAACACACTCTCATTCCAGCA
Organism: Ambrosia x helenae; assembly: GCA_030844895.1. Classification (NCBI taxonomy): domain Eukaryota; kingdom Viridiplantae; phylum Streptophyta; class Magnoliopsida; order Asterales; family Asteraceae; genus Ambrosia; species Ambrosia x helenae. Next base: position 115,796,937 of record CM061233.1, read on the forward strand.
CATCCTGCTGAACTTTTTGACCTTGACAGCTTCCATTTTGGACCTGAAAAGACTGTCACTTCATCCAAACCTACTTATTATGGTGCTCAAAGGTTTGATGATGAGGATCCAGCACCATGGACTCCTCAGACAGTCATTAAATCAACTTCAAAACCATCAGAAGTTTCACAAACTTCTGATTCAACAAATACTGAGGAACAAACTCAAACATCTGCTTCAGCACCTACAACTACTGAAGACACTGAAACTGCTGAACCAGATATAATAGACCTCAGTAGTTTGTTTGAAGAACATGAGCCACCAACACCTGTCAGTGGTTTACAACAACTGATCGAACACAAAGACCATCCACTTGATCAAATCATGGGTGATATTGCATCAGGTGTTCTTACAAGAAACCAACTTTCCAACTTTTGTCTCTTCTCAGCATTTATTTCACAGTTGGAACCAAAGAAGTACCAGGAAGCCCTCAAAGACAACAATTGGGTGCAGGCAATGCAAGATGAATTGCTTCAATTCAACAAGCAACAGGTTTGGGAAATCTGTCCCTTACCACCAAACAAGCAACCAATTGGCACAAGATGGGTTTTCAGGAACAAACAAGATGAAGCTGGTATTATAATAAAGAACAAGGCAAGACTGGTAGTACAAGGTTACTCTCAAGAAGAAGGAATTGACTATGATGAAACCTTTGCTCCAGTTGCAAGGCTTGAAGCCATCAGGTTATTTCTGGCCTATGCCATTTCCAACAAAATAAAAGTTTATCAAATGGATGTTAAGAGTGCATTTTTGTATGGAAAGCTAAAAGAGGAAGTGTATGTTTGTCAGCCACCTGGGTTTGAGGATCCTTCTCATCCTGAGTGGGTGTACAAACTAGACAAAGCTCTTTATGGGCTCAAACAGGCTCTAAGAGCCTGGTATGATACACTTTCAACCTTTTTACTCAAAAATAACTTCACAAGAGGTGCCATTGATAAAACTCTTTTCATAAAACATGTTGGAAATCATGTCTTACTTGTTCAAATATATGTTGATGATATCATTTTTGGTTCATGTTGGATCAGTTTGCTCTTTTTGCTAAGTAAGAACTTGCTATCTTGACACTTAAGTGTTTAGCAAGTCCTTGTAAATCAGATTATAAGCACAGCGGAATGTTATAAGTTAAAGCAACACTTTTTACACTAAGGCAGAGTTGTAACTCCCCCTTGATGTTTGAAACTAATAAATGACAAAGTATTTATTATGAATCTAAGTTGTAAATGAGAATTAGATACTTAGAGAGATTCACAATAAATACAGAAATGGAATATAACAATGAGAGTGTTTGAAGGATTTTTCTGTTGAAAATCAATGTCTAAAATAGAAGGTTGAAGCCTCCTATTTATAGACGATTACATGCATGTATCTTGCCTAAAAAGCAAGCACAGAAACTCCAGTGACAAGTTGCACAAGTTGCAACATTGAAAGAAACAAATACAGCTAAAAGTAATATTAAACAATAAACTACTGATGCAAAAAGGCGGTGGAAAATATCTATTGCTAAGTGCTGATGAAGGACAACTACTGAAGAGTAGTTTTATCTTCAGTACTTCTGAAGTGAACTTGTCTGGTTTGGACTTCAGAACTTCTGCAACTTCAGCACTTCTCATATCTTCTAATCAGCAGTTTCTTGTCTTCTCTTCAGTACTTCTATACTTAGCCAAAAATGACAGAAGTGAATTAGACTAAGGTTTACAAAAGTGGTTTCACCAATCCTCTTTGTCCTAACAATCTCCCCCTGGATTGATGAAGCCAAAACCTTACTAATTCCTCATGTGTTTCTTCTGTCTTGAACAATCTTCCATATCTCTTTGTACATGGTGTTCTTGAGCTGGTTGTACTGATCATCAGATAGAGATCCTCTCTGTGGTTCTAGATGTTGAATTGTGAGCAGGTCTTGTGTTGACAGTTTCTTCAGATCACTGATCTTCTTGTAAGCCCTGCTTGAGAAGTCTCTTCTTGTCAACAGTACTGAGTTGTTATCAGTAAGTGACCATCTGATGATAGGGATCTTTGACTTGTTAAAGTCAGAAGAATAGGGAACCAGACTTGTCCCTTGGGTTGATGGTCCTGAGTGCTGGATGTCTTCAGTTTCAGATAGCCTCAGGTGGGATTCTCTTCCTTGTTGTTGTTGTTGCATATCAGGCATCTGAACAGTTGGGAGATGGTGTTCAGTCACTACTCTGGTATGCATCTTTTCTTTGATGGTCTTTTGTATTTGATATGCAAAAGTGGAAGGATCCCTGAATTGTGTTAACAGAGGTTTCTCCTCAATGTCAAAATCTGAATGGACTATTGAGCTTCCCTCAAGTAGTACCATTTTGAAATCAGTTTTGACATTGTCCTCTGCCTTCTTCTTCTGAGCAGCAGATCTTCTAGATGCACCAGAAGTTCTAACTACTGATCTTGAAGGATCAGCAGTTTGAAACTTCTCAGGATTTGCAGCCTTGGCAGCCAAGTATTTTCTATATGTATCCATCAGTCTTTCTTCTTTCCATCTGGATACAGAGGCTTTTGAACCATATCCTTCTGCTACTAGCTCTTCTATTATATGGGCTCTCTTGGCCTTTCCATCTTTGCTTGTGGCCACTTTGTCTGCAAGCAGTTGTGCTCTTCTTGTCAGCTCTTGCATAGAGAGTCCTTTGAGTGTAAAGGCTTTAGTCTTGCTGTTCTTGGTAATATAAGACACCAGTTGTTGTCTTTTATCCTGTTCAACAATCTCATCAAGGCTAGCCTGCCTTTGTAGTTCAGCTGCATAAGCCTGAAGTTTTTCTTCATGGCTTAAATCCAAATCATCCCTTTCTTCCAGAGATTTCCAAATCTGATCTTCTCTGGCCTTTTTGTTGGCTGCAATTAAGCTCTTCTCTAATAGTTCAGCTGATTGAGAGATAGGAGAAGGGTTTAATACAGTCATTGTTGTAACAGATGTAGGCCTGATGGGATCAGATGTTGGTTGAATGGGAGCAGTGGTTTTGGAAGGTTCAGTTGTTTGAGGTTGGGAAGTGTTAACTTCTGATGTGCTGACAACTGCTGATGGTTTGTCAGCTACTGAAGGATTGTCTTCAGTACTTTCTGATTCTTCATCAGAAGTTTGGTCATCAGAAGTTTCTTCATTATGCCTTAGGGATTCTTCAGATGTTTGGGTCTCATCTTCTTTCTCAGCAGCTTCAATTTCTTCAATTGAGACACCAAACTGTTTGGCCAATTTTTCTTTCCTGGCCTGATCTTTCTGATCTCTTTCAAGGAGTGCCACTCTTGCCTTTATCCTGGCTTGGAATGACTCCTTAGGTTCCCTGATCTTCTCCCCCTTTTTGGATTTATCAATTTTAACCCTTGAAGCAGAGGGTTGGGAGAATTGTCCTTGAAGATGAGCAATCTGCTGGCTGTTGAAGTCTATTTTGTTGGACAGATCGTTCATCTTGGTTTTGATCACTCCAAATTGGTTCTTGATGGACAGCTCCAAGTCAGCTGTATATGTTTGGAAGTGATTTCTGATGAGTGTATTCATCATGTGGTACAGGGGACCCTCTGGGCTGCATAGTTGGTTCAGGTCTATGCTTGTTTGCCCAGGGAATTGGGTAGGCATTTGCTGTGAAGGGGGTGTTTTTGGGAGATCCTCATGTTGTACAGAGGATGCCACTCTAGGGGTTTTAGGGATTGAGTGGGCTTTAACCTGTGCAGAGGTGACTGGCTTCTTGAGCCTGGATACCTTTGCAACAGGACCTTCAGAAAGTGCCGTCAATTCAGTAGTTGGAGTTTGTGAAACATCATCCAAACTAATGGAATCATCTGAATCCCTGATGTTGCCCTTAGTGAGGACTGTCTCAGTTAAATCATGAGCTGAGCCCAACTCAGTTCTCTCATGAACCTCTTTTTCTTGGTACTGAGGATTTCCTACTTCAGGCATTAAGCCTTCATCAGTAGTTGCCACATCTGAGGTCTTAGCTATGTTACTTCTGTCCTCAGATCCACCACTGGGTGGTAACTGAGTAGTAGCAGCCTCAGATGCCCCAAGAGTCTCTAAAATTGGGGTTAAAGACTCTGGTCCACCCTCATCTCTTGGGATAGGGCTAGTGATGTCCACATCCATGTCTGATGTAGTAGTTATGTCCCCTGTTTGTTGTGGTTGATGGGGACTGACATGATCAGATGGGACATTCTCTTTTAGCCCAGAGAGAAGTTTGGCAATTTCTATTGCCTCTTGTTCAGAAATTTGTGGGGTTGGTTCAGTAGTTTGGGCAATAGGTTGTTGTTCAGCAGTTTCAAAAGAAGAGTGTGTTTGATATGTTTTTCTAAGTCTTTTTCTTTTGAATTGAACAGATATGGGTGCTCTTGGTGGGGTTTGAGATGGATGAGACTGAGAGGGTGTTTCAGTCTCATCTATTTGAAGAGCAGAATGCTCATGAGCATGTTCAGGCATCTCAACCTCCTGAACAGCTTTTCTTTTGGGTTGGTGGGGTGCAGTTTTTGTTGGCTTGGGCTTTTTGGCTTTTGGTGGTGTGAGTTTGGAAGATGTGGGCTTCAGGGGGACTTGTTGTTGTTCTCCCTGATCATCTTCTGGCCAGGCAGCCGGTTTGTTAAGTCTTGAGTATGCTTGTGATGTTAAAGGGTTTAAAGTTGAAATTTTTCCCACAAGCACCTCATTACCCAGTTCCCCTATTATGCATTGCATAATGAACCTTGGGTACAACAAAAACTTTTTCTTGGTATTATTGTGATGTAACACCAACTCATTGAAAAATAGTTTTGATGCCCTGAATTTAGTTTCATTCACAATGGAATGAAATATTGGTTGAAAAGTGGAGGGCATCTGGTCATAAGACCCTCTTTTTGGACTCAAACACATAATAATATAATGAAACAAAAGTTTGTATTTTGGTTCAAAATATTTTTTGAATATTGTAGCATGGGAGAGAGTACCTTGATAACCACACTCAGTCATGGTTAGATGAATATCAGTGTTAGCAACATGGTTAGGGGCAGTTACATCATCCAGACCCAGTCTTGTTGCTAGTGTGGCCGGTGTGATGGTCAGTTGTTTCCCTTTTATCTTTGAGTTGAGGGAAATGACCTCACCACCCATTGTAACCGTCTCAGCATTTGCCCAGAACTCATACAGAGTTTCAGTGTGAATTGGTGGGTTTATTGTGAGAGCAGTAAAGTATTGGGATTTGACGACAAGATCAATGATCTCATCGTATTGGGACCAGCCTTCTTGTTTTTCAAGAAAGGCTCTTTGATTGTGTCCCTGTTTTAGAACTAGAGCCATGTGGTTTGGGTTTTTGATCGAACAGTGGATTTTGCAGGTATAGGTTGAGAGAGTTTTGAGAGAGAAGGAGGGATATTTTTGAGTTTTGAAAGGATAAGTGTGTAAAAAAGGTATTTATTAGAAGTTTTAACCGCTTGAATCTTCTTTATTAGAAGTTTTAAAACCGCCTTTGGTTAAAAATGTCTTTATCAGAGGTTTTAAACTGATTAGGTCAAACCTCTGATGATGGGAAAAGTCAGATTTGCCCTTTTGACTTAAACTGCTGATGAAGGATTACTTCATCAGTAGTTCCCATTTTTCTCTTCAGCAGTTTTAACATCTGATGAGAAATGTTTTTATAAATACTTGATTCATAACTTCTGAAGGTTATTTTATCAGAAGTTACACACTTTTTCAGAAAGTTATCCCCATACTGATGATTTTTGTTCATCAGTAGTTTCTCTCAAACCAATTTTGTTTTTCAGAAGTTTTGTTTCAGACTTTTGACATTTGTAAGTGAAAACCAGAAAAAAGATGGAAAAGGTTAACTTGAAATCCACCAAGGTAAATAGGATGGAATCAAGGATGGAAAAAGGAAAAAGAAAATTTTGATGTTTTTATGCATAACAGTAGTGATTGATGTAGAAGTTTGATGTAGAGTTGGGTAGAATCAAGTGTTAACTTGGATTCTAACTGATATGCATAAAAATAAAAATAAAAATAAAAATAAAAATAAAGTAAACACTTACAAATTTAGCATTCCAAGCATGGATACTAACTTCTGAAATGTTGATGTGTCAAGGGGCTTAGTGAAGATGTCAGCTATTTGATTAGCTGTTGCTACATGCTTCACCTCAATCTTGCCTTAGCATCTAGCTCAAGTTTTAGGAAATCCTCATCTGTATAGTCTTTGGGATCCTTTGGAATCCCTTCTTTAGTTTCAAGATTTATGTTTACTGGTTTGTGTGGACCATATATCACAGATCTCCAACAACCTGTGTTGGTTTGTGACAAGGTATGTGCCATTCTCTTTTGCCATATATTGTACTCATTTCTCACAAGCATGGCAGGTTTGGTGGCAGAACCAGTATTATGTGGATCCATTTTTAAAGAGTATAGATTTGTCTGATGACTCTTTTAAGTGATGGATATTGATAAAAAGTGAACTTTTTGATCTTTTTATTGAATATCAAATAAGAGCTTTGTGTTTGATTCTCAATTTGTTAGATTGATATGTGATCAGATAAACCAATGCTCTGATACCAATTGTTGGATCAGTTTGCTCTTTTTGCTAAGTAAGAACTTGCTATCTTGACACTTAAGTGTTTAGCAAGTCCTTGTAAATCAGATTATAAGCACAGCGGAATGTTATAAGTTAAAGCAACACTTTTTACACTAAGGCAGAGTTGTAACTCCCCCTTGATGTTTGAAACTAATAAATGACAAAGTATTTATTATGAATCTAAGTTGTAAATGAGAATTAGATACTTAGAGAGATTCACAATAAATACAGAAATGGAATATAACAATGAGAGTGTTTGAAGGATTTTTCTGTTGAAAATCAATGTCTAAAATAGAAGGTTGAAGCCTCCTATTTATAGACGATTACATGCATGTATCTTGCCTAAAAAGCAAGCACAGAAACTCCAGTGACAAGTTGCACAAGTTGCAACATTGAAAGAAACAAATACAGCTAAAAGTAATATTAAACAATAAACTACTGATGCAAAAAGGCGGTGGAAAATATCTATTGCTAAGTGCTGATGAAGGACAACTACTGAAGAGTAGTTTTATCTTCAGTACTTCTGAAGTGAACTTGTCTGGTTTGGACTTCAGAACTTCTGCAACTTCAGCACTTCTCATATCTTCTAATCAGCAGTTTCTTGTCTTCTCTTCAGTACTTCTATACTTAGCCAAAAATGACAGAAGTGAATTAGACTAAGGTTTACAAAAGTGGTTTCACCAATCCTCTTTGTCCTAACAGTTCAACAAACACAAAATTGTGTGATGAATTTAAGAAACTCATGTAATCAAAATTTGAGATGAGTACAATGGGAGAACTGCAGTACTTTCTGGGACTGCAGATTAAACAACAATCAAATGGAACTTTTATACATCAATCAAAATATGTTAAAGAATTATTAAACAAATTTTCTTTACAAGATTGTAAATCATGTTCCACTCCCATGACACCAACCACACAAGTTGAACCAGATGATCAAGGAAAACAGGTTGATCAAACCATGTATAGATGTATGATAGGTTCCCTTTTATATCTAACTGCTTCTAGACCAGATATTATGTTTTCAACATGTGTCTGTGCTAGATATCAATCAGCTCCTAGGGAATCACACCTCATAGCAGTCAAAAGAATCTTCAGATATCTGAAAGGAACTCCAACTCTTGGAATTTGGTATCCTGCTTCAAGCAATACCAAGTTATCAGCTTTTTCAGATAGTGACTATGCAGGGTGTAAAATGTCAAGAAAATCAACATCTGGTGGTTGTCAATTCTTGGGAAACTGTCTAGTGTCCTGGCAATCAAAGAAACAAACATCTGTTGCAACTTCAACTGCTGAAGCTGAATACATTGCAGCTGCAAGTTGTACATCACAGATACAATGGCTCCAATATCAACTTCTTGATTATGGAATCAAAGAGACCAAGACACCATTGCTTGTAGACAGCAAATATGCCATTAGCATCATTCAAAATCCTGTTCAGTTTTCAAAGACTAAACACATTGAAATCAGGTATCATTTCATAAGAGATTGCTATGAAAAAGGCAAGATTGAAGTGAAACATGTAGCAATAGCTAATCAAATAGCTGACATATTCACTAAACCCCTTGACACATCAACATTTCAGAAGTTAGTATCCATGCTAGGGATGCTAAATTTGTAAGTGTTTCTCTTTACTTTTTTGCACAAATTTTTATTTTTCACTTACATCTGTTTTCAAAAATTGAAAAACTTCTGAAAACAAACAAGAGAGAAACTACTGATGAACAAAACATCAGTATGGGGATATTTTCTGAAAAAGTGATTAAGTTCTGATAAAAAAACCTTCAGAAGTTATGAATAAAGTATTTATAAAGTATTTCTCATCAGCTGTTCAAAACTACTGAAGAGAAAGTGGGAACTACTGATGAAAATAATTCTTCATCAGCAGTTTAGTTAAAAAGGGCAAATCAGACTTTTCCCAAATCAGAAGTTTGACCTAGGCGGTTTAAAACTTCTGATAAAGAAGTTCTAAGCGGTTAAAAACTTCTGATAAATATCTTTTTTCAACACTTATCCATTCAAAACAAAAATTCCATCCTTCTCTCTCAAGAAAGCTCTCAAACCCTGAACCTGCAAAAACACTGTTCGATTCATAAAACACACAAACCACATGGCTTTAGTTCTAAAACAGGGACACAATCTCAGAGCCTACTTAGAAAAACAAGAAGGCTGGTCCCAATACGATGAGATCATTGATCTCGTCGTCAAATCCCAATATTTCACCGCTCTCACAATAGACCCACCAATACATCCTGAAACTCTCAATGAGTTCTGGGCTAATGCTGAGACAGTGATGGTGGATGATGAGGTTATCTCTCTCAACTCAACAATTAAAGGGAGACAAATGGCCATCACACCGGCCACACTTGCAAACAGACTGGGGTTGAATGATGTGAATGCCCCTGAAAAGTTTGAAAACTCTGCAATCCACCTAACCATGACTGAATGTGGTTATCAAGGTACTCTCTCACAAGCTACCATCTTTAAAAAATATTTTGAACCAAAATACAAACTTTTGTTTCATTATATAATTATGTGTTTGAGTCCTAAAACAGGGTCTTATGACTAGATGCCCTCAACCTTTCAACCAATTTTTCATTCCATTGTGAATGAAACAAATTTCAGGGCATCAAAACTTTTCTTTAATGAGTTGGTGTTACATCATAATAACACTAAAAAGAAGTTTTTGTTATATCCAAGGTTCATTATGCAATGCATAATAAAAGAACTGGGTGATGAGGTGCTTGTGGGTAAAACTGAAATTTTAAAACCCTTAACCTCACAAGCATACTCAAGGCACAACAAACAGGCTGCCTGGCCAGAAGATGACCAAGGGGAACCAGAACCAGTCCCCATGGAACCCTCATCTTCCAAACCTACACCCCCAAAGCCAAGAAACCCAAGGTACAAAAACAAAAACCCACCAAACCTAAAAGAAAAGCTGTTCAGGAGGTTGAGATGCCTGAACAAACTATTGTGCAATCTGCACTTCTTAAAGATGTGACTGAAACATCCTCTCAGTCTCATCCATCTCAAACCCCACCAAGAGCACCAATCACAATTCTTTTCAAAAGAAAAAGACTTAAGAAAACTATTCCTATTGATTCCTCTTTTGAAACTGCTGAACCCATTGGCCAAACTACTGAACCAGCACCCCAACTTTCTGAACCAGATATTGAAATAGTCAAACTTCTCTCTGGGCTAAAAGAGAAAGTCCCATCTACACATGTCAGTCCCCATCAACCACATCAAACAGGGGATATAGCCTCAGAATTTGACATGGATGTGGACACTCAAAGCCCTGACCAAAGAGATGAGGATAAACCAGGGTCTCTAAGCCCAAACTTAGAAACTCTTGGTACTTTTGAGGCTGCTACTACTCATTTACCACCCAGTGGTGGACCTGAGGATAGAAGTAACATAGCTAAGACCTCAACTGTGGCAACTACTGATGAAGGCTTAATGCCTGAGGTAGGAAATCCTCTGAACCAAGAAAAAGAGGTACATGAGACAACTGAGTTGGGCTCAGCTCATGATGTAACTGATACAGTCCTCATTGAGGATGTAATCAGGGATTCAGATGATTCCATTGACTTGGATGATGTTTCAAAACACCAAACTACTGAATTGACGGCTACAAGTGAAGGTCCTGCACCTGGTGTATCTATGCTCAAGAAGCTAGTCACACCAGATCAGGTTAAAGTCCACTCAATCCATGATTCCCCTAGAGTGGCATCTTCTGTACAACAAGAGGATCAACCAAAAACACACCCCTCACTACAAATGCCTACCCAATTCCCTGGGCAATCAAGCATAGACATGAACCAGCTATGCAGCCCAGATGGTCCCATATACCACATGATGAACACCCTCATCAAAAATCACTTCCAAACATACACAGCTAACTTGGAGCTGTCCATGAAGAACCAATTTGGAGTGATACAGACAAAGATGAATGATCTGTCCAGCAAGATTGACTTCAACAGCAAACAGATTGCTAATCTTACAAGTCAGTTCTCCCAAGCTTCAACTTCAAAAACTGATGAAGCCAAAAGGGGGGAGAAAATTAAGGTACCTATGGATACACTTAAAGCCAGAAGAAAGGCAAGAGTGGCTATCCTAGAAAGAGATCAAAGAGATCAAGCCAGAAAAGAAAAACTGGCCCAACAATTTGGTGTCTCTATTCAAGAAGTAGAAGATGCTGAAAAGACTGATGAATCCCAAGGGCACAATGAAGAAACCTCTGATGGACAAACTTCTGATGAAGAATCAGAAAGTACTGAAGACAATCCTTCAGTAGTTGACAAACCTTCAGTTGTTGTCAACCCATCAGAAGTTAACACTTCCAAAACTCAAACTGCTGAGCCTTCCAGATCAACTGAACCAGCTGAAGAATTCCATGTTCAAAGGAATATGGAAAATTGTGAAGGACAGAAGAGAACAATAAGGAATTAGTAAGGTTTTGGCTTCATCAATCCAGGGGGAGATTGTTAGGACAAAAAGGATTGGTGAAACCACTTTTGTAAACCTTAGTCTAATTCACTTCTGTCAAAATATTCTAAGTATAGAACTGCTGAAGAAGGAAGATCAAACTGCTGAAGAAGAGATTCCACAAGTGCTGAAGAAGAAAAGTCATCAGAAGTTCTGAAGTTCAAACCAGTCACTTCTACTGAAGAACTGCTGAAGACAAACTACTCATCAGTAGTTTGTCATTCATCAGCACTTATGTGAAGATCTTTTCCACCGCCTTTTTGCATCAGTAGTTTATTACTTTAGTATTACTTTTGCTTTATGTACAAGTTCCAATGCTGCAACTTGTTGCAACTTGTTTCTGAACTTGCTTTTTGGCAAGGTTCATGTATTTGTAAAGTCTATAAATAGAAGGGTTCATCCATCTGTTTTAGATATTGATTTTAATACATAAATCCTTCAACTCATATTATTGTTATTTCCATTTCATATTTATTGAGAATCTGTCTAAGTGTTTCATTCTCATTCAATACTTAGATTCTCAATAAATACTTATCATTTATTAGTTTCTCAATCCAGGAGGAGTAATAACTCCTGTTGATAAGTGTAGCTTTAAACTCATACATTCCGCTGTGCTATCACTCAAAAAGAACTTGCTAAACACCTAAGTGTTCACTAGCAAGTTCATACAAAAGAGCAATACTGATCCAACAATGGTGCTCTTTTAGACTTGACACGTGTTAGGGTGCTCATTATCAATTTCATCTTATCAACTTTACATTTGATCTTTGTCTTGTTTGGTTACTTGCGTGTTTACATAATGCCTTGGTGATGCTAGACACATGAATTGTACTACTTTTCAAACTTATACTATATGTACAAAGCTAAGTAGTACTCACCAACATCTTATGTTGACAAAATTTATTTTCGTGCATGTTTCAGGATAAGCTGCTTGACGCTTCACATAGAACTTTGGACTTAGATTAAATCAATCAACTACCTCTATTTTTTTGTTGTCATGTATTTATTTTCACATGTTGTAAAACAATATTCATTAATCAAATATTTACATTTTAGTACCATGAGCTTTTGAACAATCGTCATTACGTGGCACCTCGATGATTCCGCCATCGGTTGGGGTGTTACACGGACGTTGGACTATTTGGAGCAGTCTTTAAGCAGCCGCCAAACCCTCATGTACGGAAAATTTCCATATTGTTGTTTGTATTCTTCCAAAGCCACCTCCAAAATATTCTCGTCGCTTTGGTCAGATTTCCACCCGTTCCGGGTGCGTTGATAAACTGCTTAAAAGTTTGTGCATTTAAAGTTGATATCGGCCCACTTGCCCGATATGGAATCCTCGGGCCAGTAGTTCTCTCCCTTACCAGCTAGACCAAAAAATGTTGCTCGGACTCTTTTTCAAAAATCCCATTTGGATTGATAGTTTGCTAAAAAAACAAACCAAAAAAATAAATAAGTACCCGTTTAAAAAAACTATATGTAAAAAAAATATAACATAACAAAAAATATATATCTTACAAACAGCATGATCCTTCGACACGTGAACCCACGCTCGGGCTAACGCGAACAACTCGTCGTCATCCCATGGTTGTACGGTTTTTTTGGCGCGTGTTTGCGTCTCTTTCCTTTTGTGAGTCCGTCTTCCTCGCCCGGTTGGTCGCACGGGCTCTTGCTCTTGCACCGGCTCCTGTGTCTCCGGAACCGACTGTGAGTCTTGCCAAGCATTTGAGGACCCGAATATTTGAGATGTCCCAAACACTTATGTTGAGCTAAACCCATCTCCCATGGGTGACCCGAAACCCCCTCCCATGTTAATGTTATACATGTTCGGGTCCCAACTCATGGGTTGGTTTAACAGGTTCATAAAAGTTTGTTGGATTGAACCTGAACCCGGAGCCAGGGGCAGATACATAGTAATAGCAGGGGGTGTGGACGTTGCGGCTCAACTTCGCGCGCGTAGTGGAAAATTAGTGGAAAATTTGTTTTTTTTTTACGAAATTTGAAAAACGTTGCTACTAAAATGAAAAAAATTAAAAAACGTTACTACTGAAAAATGTTTCTAGATCCGCCACTGCCCGGAGCTATGGGTTGGGTGTTGCCGTCAGTAGTTTGGGAACCGAACCCGAAACCACCTCTACCGAATGGATTCATCTTGTGTTTGCTTATGTGTGTAGAAATTAGAAATTGTGTGTGTTATGCTCTCTGTGAATGAGAATGAAGTGTTTGAAGTTTGTATGTGGATGTATGTATGTATAGAAAGAAGACCCAAGACCCACAATTTTTTTTGAATGAAGATGACCGTTCAACGGTCAAAAGGATTCTCACGTGGCCCAAAGCAAGAAAACGCCCGTTGAATTTATAACCCCCCACCCTAAAACGGCCTCATAGGGCCCGGGGGGCGGTGTTCCCCGGCGCTATGGGGCTAAAACGCCTAATAAAACGCCCGACTACACATGAACTAATGGTAGCATGCCAAAAATAGTTGCTAGTTTCCGCGTTGCAAAACTATTTAATAATAAATTAGTAGGAACCCGATTGTTACGACTGGACTATACGGTGTTTTGCTGGAAAAATGTGTCATAAGACTATGTTTTTTAATCCAGCTCTATAATTCTACTCCTAAATCTAAATCTGCAGTACTCGTGTTCAAAATTACCATTAGCATCATGGGGAAGGACACATTTAATTTTATCCTATGTTAATATTACTAGATTACAAGTCATTGGGTTCATGAGACCATGTGAGACCAAAAATATATAAATTTGTGTAATTGTAAATCACAATATGATTTGAGGGTATTATGTTTTGTCGAGGGTATTATGTTTTGTCAAAGCAGTAATTTATTTTTAAATTCTGAAGCCTACGTAAATTGGATATATCATGTATTTTGTTTTTTTTTAAACGATCTAATTATGTTTTCTTTTCACAGTAAAAACCAAGTTACATCTGAATAATGGGTAAGTGTGCAACAAGTTGCACATATATCCTTTTTATGAAAACAATATTAGTTGTTTTATTATATAATAATCATGTTATAATAAATTCCATGGAATTACAGATTCATTTGGTAATTGGTATTACGTAACCTTCCGGTGACTCATTAATTAAAACTATATTGATCTTTTATTAGATCCATTAATAATAAAAAAAAAAAACAGTTTAAAAATAACCTTAAAAACGTTGTATTTGAAGATTGCATAATGAAGACCACTGGAAGAAGCCACCGCTATACTATCTGAAGACACGCGACGTATATTGACCAAATCAAAGAAGGCTACATTGAGGATTAAGGTAAGTTATAAAAAATTGGACTCGAGTAATGACTAAAGGATGGATATCTGGTAAATTGAAGGGGGACATTGTACACGTACTCTTTTTCTATTTGCTTTGATTTTGTCTCATTGGGTTTTTTTAGCAAGGTTTTTAACTAAGTATCTAAGTCAATATTATATAGTAGTACAATGTTGGTAGTACGTGTATAATGAACGGTAATATATTTGACGGAGATTTTATGAATGATCATTATTATAGATATAATTTACCACCATTACCCCACTTATTATATAGTTAGTTACACTAGTACTACGTGAGATGGTTGTAATCCTTGATAGAACATGAATGAATACACTTTCCCTCCCATGTAATTGATTTAATTTGTGACTAGGATTCTATGACCCGCGCTTCGCCGCGGGAACTCCTGTTGCGTTGAGGGTTTGGTGAACGTTAAAGATCGCGCGTCACTGTGGGAACTCCTGTTGCGTGGAGAGTTTCGTGGACATAAAAGATAATATTAAGTGACTGTTATTCTCGCGCGGACTTTAAAAAAATACTCGCGGCTAAAAGCTAAAAGTTTGGCCAAAGCGTAATGCAAGTTTAAAAAAGTTGGGTGGTCAAAGTTTGAAATCCTAAAAGCTAAAAGTTTGCTGGTCAAAGTTTTAAATCCTAAAAACTAAAAGTTTGGTGGTCAAATTGGAAGAAAATGAAGTTAAGTTAAAAGTTAGTGGCCAAAGTTTTAAATCCTAAAAGTTAAAAGTTTGTTGGTCTAAGTTTGGTGGTCAAATTAGAAGAAAATAAAGTTAACCTAAAAGTTAGTGGCAAAAAATAAAATTAACCTAAAAGTTAGTGGTCAATATATATGTTAAAAGAAAAAGTGTCTTTCTATTAATATATATAGATAATAATTCAATTTTTGTAATTGACCCACACTAAAAAACTATCCGTTTGAATCTGTTACACCACCCGCCCAATTCTAACCAATATCAGCATACCTCATTCGCTCCACCATGGAGAGGCCCATATAGTGCTCCAATAGAGTTTTCCCACCAAGTGTTAGTGTTGTTTTCGCCAACTTTTGGACTAAAATATTGATGCTATACTTAAGCACTTTTATCGAGTCTGTATGCTATGTTGTCAAGGCTTTACAACAAACCAAACCACATTATATATATATACAATTAGTAGATTTCTATGTGAGGGGGGATTCCTGTAGCTAAACGTCAAATCACTTCACCTGCAATCCCGGTTGCCGATCGTCTCTTCTGTTATGAGCAAGTACCCTTATTTTCTCATGTATGTTTGTTACTGCTACGTGTAAATCGTATATCCACGGTTGAAACGTGCCCACGTGTTCGCATCTCCCCTGCTTAACTTTGTCTTCCTCTCTCTTCTCTGGCTATGTCGCCGCCTTTGCCCTCCCGCTCGGTTGGTGGTGGATGGTGGGGCTAGATAACAGCTGTAACAACCACAATATATGTAAGCCATTGCTAAATTGAAGCGGCAAATCGAGGTCGACGACACCGTCATTGCTAAATTGAAGCGGCAGCTTCACCGCTTCCCACGTTGGTGTTAAACTTCTTCCACTCTTGCAGGCGGCAATCGAAAGGGTTAAGGTTCCGGCAAGGTTCCAACCATTCTCCATCGAGTTGTTTTTGCCCTGCATGTTCAGATCGGTGACATCCGAGTACGTATATACCGCCTTCGCACTCCTACCGCTCAGTCGGTATTGCCGTCTTTGGTTATCATTAACGGTGACAGAGGCAGGGGACGTGAGCGGTCGACCGGTGGTTTGTAGCTTTGATTTTCTGGGTTCGATATTCTCCAGTAACCGCCGCCACAGCCGATGTCAACGGTGGTGGTGTTGTGTAAGAGCTTTTTGTTGATGGTGGCCATATTTTTTTTTGTGTTAAGGACGGGGAAGTTTGGCTCTTTTTTATAAATTATATATGTGGTAACTAGCTGATTACCCCGGGAAGATCCCGGGGTTGAAAAATCTAATATGACTTAATAAAAAAATGATAAAAGAAGAAAACATACCAAACGTATTAAAAAAATGAATAATTCATTATGTTTTGCAAAAGCTCCAATACAATTATATTATACTCCGGGAGCGTCCCGGGTTGACAAATAAAAGTAGAACAAAGATAGAGTGAATATATCTAATATCATAACATAATTAATGATTTGCCAATACATGATTAATGAATAATAATAATATTTATTTATTTTGAACAAATCTCTGCCATAAGTTATCATATTCAAATAAAAAAAAGGAATCTCTGCCTATGAAGTTATGTTTATCGTTTCTTATTCAAATATAAAAAACCCTAAGTAGTGATTTATTAGTCGAGTAAAATATATTTGAAAACAAAACCTCACAAAAATAGTCGTTTTTTTTCTCCGTTTTTATCTAGCACTATGGTACTTGTTGGAAAGATAATAAAACGCTCGTTAATTTGGTGTAATTTTTTTCTATAAAAAATCTCGTATATAAAAGATATTAACGTTTAAAAGTTATGGAAGAAAACATGAGAGAGAAATTTAATTTTGTTTTTAAATTCTTATTTTTTCCTAAAATAATTATCTATAACTATATATATATAGATTTACTAAAAAAAACTCAAAAATTAAAAAATCTCACATAATGTCATGTGGCACATTCAAGGAATGGTTGAGGCCTCCATTGAATGACACATCATCATAATTCAATTATTTTATATATATTAATAGATTAATAGATAATAGATATAATAGTAACATATGCTTTCTAAGGCCACGGTTTGTATACGGTCCAATCATAAGAGTGGATGGATTACACCACTTTCCTATCAATTGAAAAAAGAAAGTATATGTTATAGGTAATAAATTAACACGAGAGAGAGAAAGTCCAATGGTTTTTTTTGAATGGTTTCTCTTTTGTTTATTTTTCTCGATCTGTACATTGTTAGCACCTATAATATGGAGTATTGTCATTGCATAACATACGGTAGGGTATTTTAACCGGTGTTGCGCGCTGCAACGCGCGCGCATAGGTTAAAACCTAGTCTATACTAAAGGTAAAATAATTGAAACACCGTTCCTCAAAGTTAGGCCTATTGATTCAAAAAAATAGTTCCGGTTAAACTTATTCATCCCTAGCATGAAAGACATAATAAGTTAATCTATACTATACTAAGTTTTCACCCACTTGAGTTTCTAAAGTCTAGACTTTACTCATTATACTATACTAGTAGGAATGCCCGCGCGTTGCGGCGGGTGCATCTGTTTTGCCCCTTGTGCATTGTGTTTGTTGGTTATTCGTTATGTTAAAGTAGAAAACAACAATGTATAAAATATATGTTATCAAAAACTGAAACTCATAAGTATATCTTCTGAATATTTTAAATTGGTACATCACAATAGGCCATACTATTCCTTACAACATCCTTAGATTGGCCCACGTCCTTCGGTGGGACCCTTTTATGTATCTCGAAGGCAGATAAGTATGTCATCGTAGAGCGGTACTTAGTGTAGTGAAGTGGCGTTGTATCTCTTAATGACCATAAGAATATAGCGGAAGTGATGTAATTACTAAAATGCAGTTTGTAGTGTGCAACATATTTCTATTATTTTAGGGCAGCCGCGAGATGCAGCGGAGTCGATGATTTACATAGATACTCTCGTTTTATGTTAGATTGACAAGCATCGTAACAATATATTGGACCAAACAAATTAGTAATCAATATAGTTAAAACTACCAAATCGACTGATAAGAACTTGTCTTCTTTTGGATATGTAAACAATTGGTAACTTCGTGAGATCAGAAACTTAAATTCTATTCCTAGAAGCTTATAGTAGCGGAGAAAACAAAAAACCATCGAGGAAGATGATGACGTTGCTCATGAAGTATCTCTACCGTATTTGCTTGTATAAAAGTCAAGCCTACATATATCACTCACTTTAATGGGTTGAAACGTGTCATGGGTTGGGTGTGTTGGCAAACTTCAAGCCTACATATTCATTTGTGTGTAGAAGTGTCACATCATACCATCCTGCAACCACATAAATTTAAAAAGAATATATAAATACATAATATATGATGTAATTTATTTACTATAAACATTGAAAGATATGTAAGTTATGTATGTGAAGAGTCACCACATTATTTATGTACTAAATACATGACAACTATTTATAAGACTATAACATTAATACAAACATAATAAAGACATGGAGGTTATGAATGTATTGTTAATTTCCTCATCAATTTTATAATTATGTTTAAATTAATTTTTTCAACAATTTAATATTTAGGTAGAAAGACAATTTTACGCTCTAAATGACTTCAATAAGCATTGTACTATTTCTGCTTCACATTCTGGTTAGAGTTGCTGTTGCTTTTGCCAGGAATTGGGATTGTTTATGTTATTTTGTTGATTTGAATTGTTTCATGTTGGTTCTAATTTCTTCCACCAGTTTTATTTTCGGCCAACCAATGGTTTCTTTTTATTGTGATACAGGGAATTGATACAACAATTGCCTTATGGAATTGACGAACAAGCCAGCCTTTTCTTCTTTATACATCACACATAGTTATCCTTTTTTTATTGTTTAGATAAAAATTCCAACCACCAGGTACTTTTATAGTTGGTTTGGCAAAAAAGATTTAATACGTTTTCAATCAAATACATAATATATGATGTAATTTATTTACTATAAACATTGAAAGATATGTAAGTTATGTATGTGAATAGTCACCACATTATTTATGTACTAAATACATGACAACTATTTATAAGACTACAACATTGATACAAACATAATAAAGACATGGAGGTTATGAATGTAAAGAGTCACCACATTATTGTTAATTTTCTCATCAATTTTATAATTATGTTTAAATTAATTTATTCAACAATTTAATATTTAGGTAGAAAGACAATTTTACGCTCTAAATGACTTCAATAAGCATTGTACTATAAGCAATAAAGGTTGTATTTACTTAAATTTTGCGGGTATCCTTCACTGATGCTTTATAATATATAGAGTATAGAAGATAAAGATTCGGGTTGATTCATTAACGTGAGCGTGAATTTATGGCTTTTTGATTTCTTATTTCTTAACACAAATAACATAAGTAACTAACACATAGTTAAGTTTTTGTTTTCTTTTTATTCTAGTGTTTAATTTATTTTATTAATTAGAATTAGAACTTAAACAATATACAATTGCCGAAAGCAAAATAATATTGTGAACCACACTTCATACAACGTTTAACAAGAACATTAAATAGATAAACAAATACCTTAAAAGTCTTAGAACAAATATAGTTTACGTATAAAGTTATATTTGAGCATGCATATATAGATTTATAGAGTTAACTATTTTATGGCGTTCAAGGAGACCATGTTGATTGAAATTGAGGAATGTCTCCACACCCTTCTCCAACCATCATCTGTCCTTCATGTCCATTTGTTCCCTGCAACATCAGGTTTCATCCCATGCAGTAAGTGGAAGTAATATTTATAATATATTAGAAACATATTAGCAAATCTAGAATGTTATATTTATAATTTTGTCCGTTGCATTTAGTTAACAATATATATGATTCAAGATAAACAACTTCGTAACAAGGATAGTTAGGAAAGCCACCTGTCACCTTCATAAGGGTCATATCATCCAATTCAGTAGAGTTGAGGTCAATAGGTCATAGAACATGCTGACTTCTGAAAGCTTCATGAAGAGAAATTAAAAATGCACAAAGAAGAGAAAAACTGTATTAATTAATTTTGAAAAATATTTTCTCATCAATAATTTTGAATATTGTTTGTTTAATGTTTTAATTGTTAGCTGCACAATTAAATTACCTCAATTTGATTCTGCAATGATCCAACATAGTTGATTATTACATCCAACATCACTGGCATTCCCATTGTCTATAGCAAATAACTAAATTTAAATGGAGCAAAAAATGATATATTATGAAGATAAATTTTTGTAATTGTCAAACAAAATATGAACAAGTAGAAAAAAATGTATATATGTATGTAAAGATTAACTCATATCTTTATACCTTGTAGCATCTGGGAACCATATCTTGCAAGCGTCTTAACTTCTCATTGATTTTTTTCTCTTCTCATCTAATGAAGACATAAAATTTATGGACAAAACAATGTTTCAAAACATGAATTTAGCTCTAAGATTTTGTTTGGGGTTATGAAAAGACTATTAGCATTTAAGAAATTGATTATAATGAAGTATATATAATAATATAGATGGGGGGTTGAAAGGTCTCACATTTAAGATGTATCATAAGTTAAGTTGTATTTTGTGTTTTAAAAGTTAGACATAAGGGCATAATTGGGATAAGAATTTAGGATGTGAGGTATTAGATTATGTTAAATTTACTAATCTACCCTTCTAAGTGTCTTAATTCTCACAACTATGCCAATAATACCCTTAATTTTTTTTGCTTAAATATGTTGTACAAGTTGCTTCTTAAGTTGTATGAAGGTGAAAATTGTAACACCCCAACCGATGGCGGAAACATCGGGATGTCACGTATTGATGATTGTTTCAGTAGCACATGGTATATATTGAAATTTTAAATAATTTATTCATAACATAAATATCCAAAATGAAATTATGTCTAGAAATCCCAAATACATGATGTCAAATAAAGCAAATAACTTCTAATAACTTCAAAAAAACTTCATAGTATTTCCTCATGCATACTCTAAGCCTCAGCTTCATTGTTACCTGAAATATGTTAATTTTGAAAATATTTTTGGGTCAACAAAAGTTGGTGAGAATTACATAGGTTTTGATAATCGAATAAAGCTTGTACAATTCAAGTGTCATGGCAAGTCTAGTCCATATGTGAAAACATACTAGCAAGTAAATCGAGTGCATAATCAACCCTTGTGACTAGAATATTGTGGTCCATCCCATACGCTCATGGTTCACTCGATTATATTATGCGATAACAATCACCCACGCTACCTATGTAGGAGGTACGTATTCGGGTGGGATTGTTAGTCCAATAGATCTATCATTGTATACCGTCGGCTGATCAATGTTAATGATTATGCTAGAATATTGTGCTTACCCTAGTCATGTTTAAGACATAATGCAACATAGAAAAACGCATAGACACTTTATGATTGAATTGTATATAGAATGTTGTAACATGTTTCACCCCAAAACTAGTGAAATAGAAAAGGGGCTATGTAAAACTCAACTTAGCAAAATGTTATGTCTCGTGAAAATAGAATAAGTGTAGCCCAACGATGCCAAGTATTAACCTATAATTAAGGTAATAAATATGTCTAAGTCTTTCTAGTCTACAAATATGTTCTAGGGTTTCGAATTTGGGGATAGGTATTCGTTTGATTAATAATTAAATTGTTTATTAAATAAAAGAAATTCGATAAATAAATAAACAAAAGTCTTTTTGTAGACTTTAGATTAAAGGTGGTCACATTATAAGGTTTTAAGTATAAAAATAATTTTTATAAAATTATTTTCTTAAAAATAGAATATTTAGTCTATTTATTTCTATTTTGCCAAAATATAACTTTAATATCTAAAAATATTAAAATTAAAGAATTTTTAAATTAAAAATTGTATTTCTGTTCTAAATGGACAGAAATAATTTATATAAAATTTTGGTGCAAAAATATTGAAAAATGGGTTTATTATGATTTATTTATGATTAAAAATAACAAAAATTGATTAAAAATATTAAATAAATGATTTTTCGAAAATAAAAATCATTTCAGAAATGTTTAATGTTTTATAAACTCAGAATAATTTTTGTGGAAATTTATATAATCGTTTTAATATTTTTATAGATATTTATAAATATAATGGAATAATCTTGAAATATTTATTATATATAATAAATAAATAATTTTTGGAAAACTAAAAATTGTATGTTAAACTTTTCTATTAGAATATCATAAAATAATTTTTGTAGAATTTATAAAGAAGTTTTAGTATTTTAAAACCATTTTTAAAATAATAGAGAATATATAATTAATAAAGGTTTAAAAAAAAAGTTTGTGTATGCCATGGCTCGAACCCGGGTCTGAGACCGGGTGGAGTTTTATCACAAGCCCAACCACCAACTGGGCTGGACCCTCAGAACGAATATTTCTAGGTTTGAAATAATTATATTGTTATACTTGAATCAGTTTTATAACCTTTTTAAAAGAAAAGAATAAAAAGCCGCGTGGAGGGACTCGAACCCTGGCCATCAGGCCGGTTCGTGTTTTAAGTGTAAGAGTCACACCAACTGATCTGTTGATCAGTTGGTGATGATTTTAGTTCAGAAATAAATATATACAGTGGTCTGCAAATGATTATCCCCAATTCAATAAGGACGAACCCTAGATTTGCAATAAACAGATTTAACGAACAATAACCCGATTAAACATAGGGTTATTGTTGGTAGGGGCCGATGAACAAAACCAACAAACGAATTGAAAACTTACAAACAGAATCGCGTGATTATAAGCGGTCAACCAGAAAGTCAACTTGCGAGCAAATGATAATTAAAACGAGTTTTTCAGAGAAAATTGAGGGTAAGGAGAGAGTAATTGGCGAGTGTAGATTGTAGTGAAGGCCTCAATTTATAGTATGGGGTTCGGGTGTTCGAAAAGGTAATAGTTGACTCGCTTTAAAACTTTGACGCGTGATTGGAATGAATTGATGGTGATTTGAGCGTGTATCAGACGCGAATCATTAATATCAATCACCAATCTTGCCATTTCAAGGATTTCAACGCGTTTAGGAAGGCTAATTATGGTTAATTGTCTTCACAGTTGACTTTCTAAGTCAACTGTTAAGATTCTAAGTATGCCATATAAATAAAACGCGTGGGAGAAAGAACAAATGTGTGGTGTAGACCAGTTGGTTTGGTTGTTTGTGTTTATGGTTGACCCAGCCTAGGGCACGGGTTCGAATCCCGGCCTAGGCATTATTTTTTTATCAATTATTTAACTAATATATTAATAATATAAACTTATAGTATGGTACTAGGGGTCCAAATGTGTCACGAAACATTTTTAAAGGGCACGATAAATGATAAAAATTCGACGTTTTATTCGATAATAATCGTAACATACATAAGATTTAATGCGAAATGTTACAAAAATGACCATGTTGTATATCACTCCTCCTTTATAATGTATTATAGATATTGATGAATCATTGAATCGGTTCACTACCTTGTCTTGTATTTTTTATATTTGATTAAAAAAAATAAACTTTTATTCATAAATAAAGAAAAGTGAGTTGTTAAAAAAAGACAAGGCGGTGAAACAATTCATCAATCTTACAAAGGGTTTTAATTGGCCCAACAATTATAAGTTTGCATCGCTCTTTTAACTAATCAAGATAAAACATGTTGATATTTAGTTTGCTTATATTTGGCCCAACAATTATAAGTTTGCATAGATTAGGTTTGATGACTACATGAAGATTGACTTTTCTTCTAGTACATCATCAAGTATCAAGTTACACAATTCGTGAAAGTTTTAGTATTTGTAGAAGCATTTCATTATCAGAACTGATCAAATAAGCTTGAAATATATGTTGGAATAGAAAATTAACACTCCTTTGCAACAAAAATGGTTAGCAAAGCTAATTGGTTATGATTACAACATTGAATATAAGAAAGGCAGTGAGAATTCTGTAGCTGATGCTTTATCAAGAGTGGAAGGTATGTCCCTATTCCAAATGAGCATTAGTGCCGTTGTTCCCTTGTTATAGCCAAAGATTCAAGAAAATTGGGAGATTGATGTGAAGTTAAAGGAGATTGTGCAGCAACTACAACAAGGGAAAGATATAAAGTATTATAGTTGGAAGAACAATGCTTTAAGGAGGAAGTGCAAAATGGTCATTGGTGCAGTTCCTAAGTTAAGAGAACAGATCATGTAGATTTGCCATTCTTCTCTAACTGGGGGTCATTCAAGGTATGCTCCTACCCTTTACAAGCTCAAAGGTATGTTTTATTGGAAGAAAAGTGATGGTGATGTTAAAGAATTTATGTAAGACCCTAACCCGTAAACACATGAATAATCCTTAAACTTACGAGTTTTGGCCTTAATCAAAAATCACGACCAATTAAAACTTTAACCTTTATAACTACAATCCATTTTAAAGACTTTGATTTGATAGAGACCTTCAACTTTGCATTTTTTTAGATAACACAAACCTATATTACGGTTTGTGTTTTAAACGGCAATTTATTGCGGAAGCGTATAAGTGATCGGGTGTATTCGACTCTCCTCTTGACTTGATCTGTGCTCCGGAACTCCTACCGAACGAGTACCTGGCACCATTACACAAGTAATGGTTAGTGAGGTTGCCAATACTTCATTTACTATATTAGAAATGTCGTTGCGCGTCGAAACGGAATGAACCAGACCCAACAGCCCCATATCAAGAAAATAAACTGCTGCACTTTTGCGCAGCAGCTGTTCGGGTCACATTTACCCCCTTTAAAACACATAATCTGACTTCGGCTTTCAAATAATAAATGTTCTTCGTTCAAATACCTTTCCAAGCATATAAGGAACACCCCCTAACGATTTTTCTATGATTTTATACGAAATTTTGAAAATCAGCATGTCTGTTAGAACTGTGACCCGCCCGGGTCAGAATGTGACCCGATCGGGTTGACCTGCTGATTTATCATCTCCGAATTTTGACCTGCCCGGGTCAGAATGTGACCCGCCCGGGCCGATCTGCTGGAACTTTATTAAGGCATGAAAACTTATGCCTTCACAAGCCCAACCCTTAACTATGGGCGTTTTTGGACATCCGGGACATACCGAATATCATTTTAGACCTGCATAAATAAGTTCTATCAATATATATATATATATATATATATATATATATATATATATATCACCACTCAGTTTTGACCGATTAGAAACCACTTAGTTCGGTTTTAATCATTTGACCCGTTAAGGCCCTAGGTTTTACACAACCTTATTTAACCGTTCAAAAAGCATAACAATCATATTGTCAACCCGTTGAACACTTGTTAAACTAATTAACACTATCCGATTCATTTATTATGACTCGGTTTATGGATTTAGCCTTTAGTAAATCTTTAGAATTCCCAAAATACCCTTAGAGGTCTATATTCCGTTTTAGTCACCCATAGGCGACATAACTTGGTTCCCACACATAATTTCAACTCGTTAGCAAGTTTGAAAACTCCTAAGCCCTTACGGACTTAACGTATTACCAATTTCATGACTTCACCCTTTTAGATCGCATTTAAACGCATTAGTGCGTATTTGACACATTCATGGAAAACGACTCATTGATTTGGGCACCCATGTTTCATGTGGTGATTTCCATCCACCTTTACTCGCCTATGGTCTTATTTTACACTACGGACTTACCCGGTAGCGTTAGCTCATTCCTATATTATTCGAATCATCTATATGATCCGTTGGCGTCTCATGCGCTTTTCGTTCCAATTCATCAACCTGTGACAATCCTCAATTTGCAATATTATTATTCGGGAACCCTAATGGTGTCATACCATCATTTTACCCGTTTGTCTTACCATTTAACACCCAATTATTAAACTTTCAATTCTTGGGCTCAAGTGATATTAACATCACTTGACCCATTATAACAACACGTCATTATTCGTTAGACGTCCCGACCTAGTTTTAACCATTCTCTATCGTTTTGGTGATTCTAACCTTTTATAGTTAGAATCCCATATTATATATTCCTCTGACCATTTTCTACCATTTTGGCGATTCTAAACCTTTACAAGCTAGAATCCATTATTCCTTATTCCTCTTTATGATTAAACACATATTCTTTGTTAATAACACGATTTCCATAATTGACAAAGGTTTACACAATCCTTTTTATTACTAAGAGACTTGTATAAGATAAGTCACTTACCTTGGCCTCATTTGTGCATTCATAATCCGCTTATCCATTTGATCATTTCCTCCTCAAGCTTCCACCTAGCTTGACAAGATCCCACTTCTCTATACTCAAGATGAATCAAGTTAGTCATTGCTTCAATAACTAACCCACATCTCAAGTTTTCACACTTTAATTTATTCAACTTCATAGTCGGGTCAGCTTGAATTTTAGAAGTCAAACTAACCTTTTTACATGTTATGTGCACTAATCATAAGGTGATAGTCCTAATTATGAACAATCCCTTCTATTTACCATATCAAATTCATGAAGTTTAGTGCACATTCAAACTTCTAATCATCTTTAACAACTCATTTCATCATAAAGTATGTTTTCAACATAATATTCATTCAATAATACTAACTTGGCATTTTTACAAACATTTGGTGTGCATGGTCTTTTAACCACCAATTTTTTTAGTTAACACATTGTATAGAATCATCCATATCATCATATCTATTCTCAACATTCATTACATCATTTAGCATATTATATAATCATTCAATCATGCAATTTCATCATCAAATCACTATTTTAATATGGGTTTTACTAAAAGGCCACAAACCCACATTTTACACATGATCATCCTTCACATATTATAACAATCATCTATATGTATTGTTATTTTTAAGCAATTAAGCATGTTTGAGGTTCCCTAAAGCTAGATGAACCTCTATTAATCAATAATCCCACGTTTTTAACAAAAGCCATGACTTTCACCATGATCAAGAACAAACTTAACATCATAATCAACCAAATTAAAGGTACCTTGGTGTATATAAAACCTTAGATGACCCATAATTGGCTTCATGCACCGCACCATCTTGGCTTTTAATTTCTCTTGATTTGGGACTCGAGGTGAAGAAGCAAGGGCTTGGTCTTGGGTTGTTGTCTGATGATCGACATACACAAAATGTGTATGTTGACATCTCATTTTCCTCATCTATAACCCATTGCTTTGCCCCTTGTCCAATTCTAGTCCCTGTAGTTCATCTAAATGTTATCTTCATATACAAATAAAACTAACTAATTAAGTTAGCTTATAATGTTATGTGCTCAATTATAATAACATTAACATCAATTAGGTTGTTTCCATACTAGAGGATAACCCTTATTCTTTAGTGAAAGCCTCCTTTACTATTTTATTACTCACGCCTAATGGCGCAATTAGGCGATACAGAGTTTTGGGGTGTTACAATTTGTTAAAAATTGCACCAATTGTCAAAGAGCCAAGTATTAGATAATAGCTACACCTGGATTGTTACAACCCTTACCAACCCCTAAATCAGTTTTTTCTGACATCTCTATGGACTTTATAAGTGGCCTACAAGTTGCATTTGGCAAAGATACTATATTGGTGGTAGTAGACAGGTTCACCAAATGTGCTCACTTCATGAGCCTGAAGCACCCTTTCTCTGCAAGCCAAGTAGCACAAGTTGCATTTGATAATGTATTTAAGTTGCATGGCAGCCCATCCACCATTGTTTAAGACAGAGATCCTATCTTTCTTAAGCCACTTTTGGAAAGACTTTATGAAGTTGCAAGGTGTAGACTTGGCTTATTCTTCAGCTTATCATCCATAATCGGATAGACAGACTGAGGTTCTTAATAGATGCCTGGATTCTTATATGAGGTATATAATTATGGACACTCCTTTATAATGGCCTAGATGGTTTACATTGGCAGAATGGTGGTACAACACTTTATGGCATTCTGCCATTAAGATGCCCCCCTTTTGAGGCTTTATATGGTGTAGCCCCTCCTATACACATTCCTTATATTCCAAATGACACCCCGCATTTTCAAAATATTACTTTTACTGAACTCTAGTTAACTTGCATGTACCTTCGTGACTAAACGCATAACTAGGGTTAGCTAAGAAGGTCTTTTGATATGTCATGGGATAATAAAATATGTTAGATGATATTAACGTACGTTATAACTAGGAAGGTTTTGGTATTGACACACACCCGAGTCCTGTATCCCGAACGTTGGTGATTTATCAAACATGCATGATTATATGAACTATTGAGTGTTGATGAATGTGAAGTAACACGTGTATGTGAATTGCTTGCTTATGTGAATTACTGCGTATTAGTTAACTTGTACGTAAACCTTATGAGATATGTGCACTTATGATAAACATAATATGAATTAATAAAACAGTAGTTTTATACAAGTTAGCATGATTATTATTTTCGGGATTAATCTCGAGAGTTAGATAGGGTTAACGGGCTCACTTATCAGATAAAACCCCTAGAGCCTAAAACCTTGGCCCATAACTCAATCCTAAAGTGTATTATTTATAAAAAAAAAATTAAACACCAAACCCTACAACCCCATATGCGCCGTGAGCAAGGAGGCTCCCACAACCCTCTCTCAATCTCAATCTTTCACCGATTTCTCACTAGTTCAAGCTATTTCGGGTGCTACCTTGAGATTTTAAGGACTTTAGCAATTCAAGGTATGTGTTTTACGTGTTATATGATGAATTTTAAGGCTAGAAAAGTTGTAAAAACTCTAAGAAATATTCATGTTAAAATCGCAAATCAATGTATGTAGGATATCTTGGATGTTTGTTGTGATTGTTGATGAGTATTGTTGATAGAAATCATATCTAGGGTATGTGGTACGTAAATACATAGATTTAAATGTGATAACATGGATTGAATTCTGTTAATATGAGTTATTTTATGATTATGGGTTAATAAGAATGATTAGGGTTCATGAGAAGCATGTTATTAGAATTTTGATTTTCTGACAGATTCATTGTGACGAATTGTAGGGCTGTTATAGGGTGATTAACATGTGTAATCTGATTGTTTTCTGATGCTAAAACATAACTTATGATGTTATCTTTTCAAAAAGTCCAAAATCATGCGTTTTGGACTTGTTTTGATATGTATTCTGTAACGCCCCAAACCTCGTAAAACTTTGTAGTTATTAAACTATATGAAACATGGGGGCTTAACAAATGGATCAATGAAACATGTAGCTAGCACATAAATAATCTCGGTTGCCCCGTCAATAACGAACATATGTTAAATTAATACTAGAAGTTATGTGTTAATGAATTATTACAATGAATCACTAGTAAGGGGGCTGATTATGACAATGTGGCAAAGATTGAAACCTGGTGGGTCAAAACAAAAGTGTGGGTGTGAACACACACACACACACTGGAAGTCGATTAAAACCCACCAAAAACACACACTTGAAGAGCTCTCAAGAAATCAGCCCCAAATCTTGCCAAAATCAAGAGTTCCTGCATATGCATGATGAAAATTATTATCATCTAGTGCTCTATTCATCCTAAGCATGAAATAGGTGTGAAGTCGGAAAGCTCGGGAACCAAGGGAGGTAAAAGACTTCAAGTTAGAAAGGCCGCGAGTAAGGTAAGTCACTCGATGACTTAATTCTTAATATGTCTCTAGTATGTTTATATGCTTAATTATACCTTTGTATATGCATTTGGGAATTAGACATTGAAATGTCACAAAAAGAAGCATAAAAAAGATACACAATTCATAGAAGATTGCCTTAGATGAAGGATGTTAATATCCCATTTAGACTATCGGGTCAATTGGGTAAAAATGCTAGATAGACAATAGCTTAGGCCATGAGTTAACCTTAAGCCGGTAACGAAATCGTGCTAGTTGCTTGAGTGTATTCATAGGCTCAATGTTATCTACCTCAAGCTAGTCTAGAAGCAAAAAGGGCGCGAGCCAAGGTAAGTCATACCTATGACTTTGTAGGATATATATATATATATACATACATATATGCTCATGTTGGGTGTATAAGTCATGGGTATATCTTTAGATGAGATGAGATGAGATTGTGATTTCCAAGGGTCATAAGAAAACATCGTGTTTAGATCACGTTGCAAGTCATAGAGAGCGAACAAGACCGAGAGAAATGGCACATGTGGCCATGGACACGAGGCATCGCAAACCCGGTATAAATGACTTGGGCGGAGGTCACCTAGTCGAGTTGAGGCTTGATAAGCATAGAAAAATCATTACCAGGCCTTGGAAATCATAAAATCTTAAAAACTTGGATGTATGCAAAACTTAACTGGTCAACATATTGATGGACATATAATTCAGGGTTCTTGGGTTAGAAACCGAACAAGGAATCTAAACATATCTTTAATCATGTAAGAGGTACGTATTATGACCCATTAACAAGACCCAAGAATCCCCGTAAATGGCCTTGAAGTTGCACTAAAAGTGTAGCTTGGTGCAAGAAAAAGGGTAGTTTCTAACAGCAGGTTTACCCGCCTGGGTAAAACACTCACCCGTCCGGGTAAAGGTTCTGATAAAAAATGGTAGTTTCTAACAGCAGGTTCACCCGCCCGGGTAAAGGTTATGTAAAAATAAAAACTTCATTTTATTTTTCTTTCAATACTAGACATTCATAATAACGTATTAATGGGTTATTTCCTCACGTTTAACCCTCAGGTACTCTATTATACTGAATGGATGATGATCAAGAATTGAACAAAGATCCGAACGCACAAGACTCGTCCGCTTCCGCAACTTTTGAGCTAAAAGGGTTATAAACTTAGTTTTGGAAGGTGCCATTGAAAACGTTTTCGCTATTAAAATCATCGTACGTATGTTTAAACCATGAGATACATGTGCAAATATTTTGTCAAAAACTCGTTGAGCTCTTAATGACGAAATCTCAAACTTTCAAATAAAGTTTATTAACTCGTATTTCTTCTCGTAATACCGCTTTAAACGGGGTGGGTCTTACAAGTGGTATCAGAGCCCAAGGTTAAATGAGTTAAGCGTTCGGTTCAAGCTTGATCATCAATCCGGTAAGGAATTTATTTCCAAAAATAATTTAATCTAGTTGATTAGCATTATACATCACGATTGAACATGAGTCAATCAGGAATTAAATTTGGAAAAGGTACAATGAGCCATAGAACCCAAATATACGCCAATTACACGGTCATGGTGAGCTAAGGCTCAGCCGAACCGGAAACTGGGAAAAGATGCTAGGAATACTCAAAACTCGGACAAATGCCAATCACACGGTCATGGTGGGATAAGGCTCAAACGAACCGGGAATTGGAAGGCATGATCGCATCAACAAGACTGCGCGATCGGATAAAACATAAATAGCTTAATAATGCGGGTATACAGAAATACATTAGACAAACTGACAAGAATGTTTTTATTAAACAAGATGCATGACCAGAAATTGCCCACTTGGAGAGTACCGTGGTGATCGCGATAAGATCACCGTGTCATGTGTGGATTGCTTACCCTGGCCAGGTAAGTGTTAAACACATGGTGCGGTGGGCTTCTCATGATCTACACGTCTACCCTTCACGTGACAAGGACTGGGTCAGGGGAGAAAGGCATGTTAACTTCTCTAAAAATATAACTCGCAAGGTCATATAACAAGGAAATATTGCCAAACAACTTAAGAGGCCGGGTAGACCGGGTAAATAAAACTAATGCATAAGTGATCACGGGGTCATAGAGCCAAAGGTATTACCACAACGGTTACACGGACCAAGTTAAGACTTGAACCTTAATGAAAGGTTAAGTCATAACTAAACTCAAACCTTTATATAAGGTTAATTCGTAAATAGACTTGAACCTCAATCAAAGGTTAAGTCATAATTAAACTCAAACGTTTATAGAAGGTTAATTCATAAATAGACTTGAACCTTAAGCAAAGGTTGTCATAATTAAACTCGAACCTTTATAGAAGGTTAATCCGTAAGAAGACTTGAACCTTAATCAAAGGTTGAGTCATAATCACATTCGTACCACAATAAAGGTTAATCCGTATAAAAGACTTGAACCTCAATCAAAGGTTAAGTCATAAACACACTCAAATCTTAATCTAGAGTTAACCCACAAATGGACTAGAACCTTAATCTTGGGTCAAATCATAAATGCGCTCAAACGATAACCAAAGGTAAATTCCTAAATGGATTTGAACCTTAATCAAGGGTTAAATCACAATCACCTTTGAGACTTAATCGAGAATTTACTCATAAGTAGACTTTAATCAAAAGATCAAGTCATAATCGCATTTGAACCTTGAGCAGAGGTTAAACCGTAAGTGGACTTAGACCTCAATCAAAGGTTAAGGCATTATCAAATCGAACCTTAATCGAATATTAACTCGTGATTTGACTCAAAATCTAATCAGAAGTTAAGTCGCAAGCAAGTTGAACCTTAGCCAAAGGTAGACTCGTAACTAAACACAAACCTTAGTTAAAGGTTAATTTTCAGAAAAAGAATAGGGCCTTAATCAAAGGTTAAAGCGCAAGTGGACTTGAATCTTAAACAAAAGGTTAAGCCCTAAGAAAAGCCAATTGACATTCAAATGATTACCCCTATGCAAATATAGGCCTCATATGAAGGTAAAACCCAACCAAGGATGAACCTAGATCAAGGATAGGTTATAGCCAAACATAAACCATAACGAAATCGTTAAAGCCTACCAGCAAATGTGAACTATACGTCACACTAATCATATTAAATTCGTGAAAGCCTACGAGCAAATGTGAACTATGCGTCACACTAATCATAATGAATTCATGAAAACCTACGGGCAATTGTAAACTAAATATCACACTAAATCATAATGATCCGTGAAAGTTCATGGATAACCAAGGACCACGCGTCTCGCTAATTTGAAATGCAAACGAGAATAGAACCACACGGGGAAAGTGTGAACTATGATTCACACGAAACTGAGCTAAAAACATGGTTTTATACCGTAAAATGACGTGTTAAATAAAAGAAGAAATTAAACGCTAAATCAAAAGGGGGCTCGTAGAAGACCCTGAAAACCGGAGGTGCCTCCGCACCAGAGAGACTATCCTAGCCTCGAGCAAGGATGGTGTGGGAGTAAACGATGATCGATGTGGTCTAATGAAGGCCTGTCAAAAATGAACAAAGCGAGATAAACCTCATGGGCCTTAGCACATGGTGGATCAACGGACAATCTGAACTCTAAATCATATTGATAGCTGTGAGTCGCAGAAATGAAGGCAATGCCTTCATAGCAAACCAAAAGCGGTCTGCTGGACTACTATGCATACGAATACTAAATAAAGAAAATATAAGTGAATAGACTCGTGTGAATAAACATGGTAATGTAACACCATGAAGCGAATACAAGTAGAAAAGTGCAGTTAAACTCTAATAAAACGCTGCTGTATCATGGCTGAAAATGCTGCACAAAAGTGCAGCTAAACTATACTAAAATGTTGCACTAAAGTGCAGCGAAACGCTACTGAATCATGCCTGAAACGCTGCACAAAAGTGCAGCCAAACTATACTAAAACGCTGCTTAATCATGGCCGAAACGCTGCACAAAAGTGCAGCCAAACTCTACTAAAATGATGCACGAAAATGCAGCGAAACACTGCTGAATTGTGGTTAAAACGCTACACAAAAGTGCAGCCATAACACTGCTAAAACGCTGCACAAAAGTTCAGCAAAAAGCCGCAAAAACGTGGCTGAAATGTTGCATAAAAGTGTTGTGAAACGCTGCTGAAACGTATAAGTAAATTCGTGTAGAATCATATCTTATTATATGAGACAACGACTAATTCATAAAAAGGGGCCCTTGAGCCAGAAGCCTTGGCGAAAAAAAACCCTTACATCCGGAGTGGATGTCACTCCGGAAAGTCACTAACACAACTGAATCCGATGCGCGCCAAGACGTGTATAAACAATTCTAAGCAAGATAAATGAACAAAGTGTAACACTAAGTCCGTAGTAGCCTAAGGGTACCAAGCTAACCAGGACGCCTAAGGGTGTAACACCCCAATACCAATTGTTCGTCTAATTATGCCACTAGGCGTGATTAGCAAAATTATTAAAACGAGATCCGAACAAAGAAAGAACACAGGTTATGTTCTAACATAGAAATAATCTAGTTAGTGTTATTAATCTTATTAACAAGCTAATAAATAAGAAAAACTAGCTTGAATAGCTAGTTTTATAAGAAATGACAATTGGAGATTTTTGGAGGGACCATAGTTGCCAAAATGGGAAACTTATGGGTGCATCATGTTGAAAAGGGAAGAACACACACACATAAGTGTGTGTGTCGATTATAATCAGGAGATTGATCTCCTTCAACCTCCAACCCTAAACACTCAAGAACATGCTTGAATCCAAGCCAAATCAAGGGGCTTTTCGATGCTCTAGCAAGAAACAAATCATCTAAGGCCTAATGAACATCAAGGTACCTTCTATTTGATGTAATTTGATGTTAATACCCGTTTTTGATTTAGTCAAAAACTAGGGTTTTGATAAAACGTGAAATTTATGGTTAAAAGAGGTTGCTCTAGTCTTGGGGAACCTCAAACATACCTAATTTAGTTACAAATCACACTTAATATGTGTATTTGGTTTTGATCATATGATTATGTTCATGTGTAGAATTTGGGGTTTAACCTCTAGGTTGAATCAACTTATATCTAGTAATCTTTGTGACTCTTAGGAGTTGTTAATATGAGAAATTTAGGCAAAAAGGTTTAAATATTGTGTTATGATGATGATTAGACAAATGGTTATGCTTTGGCTAATCTTGAGCTTTTGAAACTAAGTATATTGGTGGATGCACACCAAATGTTTGATGAAATGCCTAGGCGAGTTAATCTCAACTAGACATGTAAGAAAATACCTATGGATTTAGCTAGTAATGATAATGAATACATGATGTTATGGATAGTGAACAAAATTCCATATTATGTATTCTAATAGACAAGTTTGACTCATCCCCAAGTTAGGAATAACAAAGAGGGAGCAAACGGGTCAAATGGATGCAAGGAGAATGCGTATGGAAGCAAGAACGGATATGAGGTAAGTTTTACTTACACCGATATACTATAACATGGCTTAAATTGTTATAAACATTAGTTTTAAATCTTGAGTGTGAGATAAAGATAAACCCCAAGGGGTAGAATCTATTAAGTGGGTTGCCTTATGCGCACTCAATACAAAATGTGGTTTATGACCTGAATCGAGATAATGAGTTATGACCAAATGGAGAAATCCATCAAACGGGTCAACTAATAAAGATATGTGAGAAATGATGTTTTAATCCAAATTAAATCAATTGAATGGAGTCGTTAAGCATGATGTTAAATGGGTCAAGTTTGTGTCACTTGAACCATAGATAAAAACTTGGGTAACATAGCATTATGAACTAGGAGTTTAAACGGGTCAAATGGCAAGTTATTGCCATTTGAGTTCCGAGAAATTAATGTTGTCTATTTAGAAAGCATACAGGTAAATGCAATTGCGCGTGCATTCTTGATGTTAAGAATCATGGAGGATAAACACAAGGTATGGATATGGGTCAAGGCCACCCGGTAAGTCCGTAGTCAAATAAACGCCTTCGGGCGAAGCAAAATAGGTGATAAAGTACCCACATGAAGTGTGGGTGCAAATCAAGTAAGTTATTTCCACAACTATGTCTAATGCGCGCTAATGCGCTTAGAATCTACTAAACAAGTGAAAACTTGAGAAAGGATGAAACTCTAAGTCCGGAAGGACTTAGAGGTTTTTAAACAAGTCATTGACTCAAAAACATTGGATTTGAAACAAGAAGTTTCGCCACGAATGGCTAAATTGAAAGATTTGGTCATAAGGGGCATTTTGGGGATTTGAAGAATTAATAAAGGTTGATTCTAAGAATCTAAGTCGTAATGAAACAAATCGGACAAACGCTTTTGTTGATCAAGTGTCTAATGACTTGACAACTCAAACGGTATGCAATTTAAGTGGTCAAAAGTGTCTTGTTTGATTTAAGGCCTTAATGGGTCAAATTGGGTAAAAGTCGCCATAAACATTCAAAACTAAGAACCGGATCATGGCGACATAAACCGGAGCATAATTTCAGTCAAACAAAGGTTTATTTAGTCGGCAAGTCATTACATAGGCTTCGGGAATCATCAAATGCAGTTGCGATCACTACTAGAAAATAGGCCTTCCTTGACACTTTTTTTATGACATGCCACATTTTATGACATGCAAAAGTGCATGTCATAAAAAAAATGTCATCTTTGGAAAAAAGTGATAATTTCTTGACGTTTTTTTACGCGTGTCAATAATTTACCGTCATAAAATAAAAAAACATGACAGTTTTGAAATCGCGTGTCATGATTTTTGTCATCCAAAATCTCAAAAGTTTTCAATCTTGCACGTTTTTCCATAAACCTTCCCCATTCTCTCTCAAATTAATCAAACCCTTCATCCCTTCCCCATTCTCGATCAAAACAAACAGAAAAATCAAACGCTCCAGAAAAATCAAACGCTCATCCCTTCATCCCTTCCGCTCGTTCATCCCTTCCAGAAAAATCAAACGCTAACCTGCAGATTCATCCAGCTCGTTGATTTGTATGAAAAGGTAAAAATCCTGCTCGTGAATGTAACCCTAACCTGCAGATTCATCCAGCTCGTTGATAACCCTAACCTGCAGAAAGCTTTCTGAAAGGGCTATGAAAAGACTAACCTGCTCGTGAATGTAACCCTAACCTGCAGATTCATCCCTGCTCGTTCATCCCTAACCTGCTCGTGAATGTAACCTAACCTGCTCGTTCATTTCTGAAAGGGTATCCATCCTCTCTCCTGTTTTTGTTGTTTATTTTTAGTTTTAATTCATTATTTAGGGTTTTAATTGGGATAATACATTAGTGTTGTTTTGGACTTTCGGTTTGTGGTGCAAATGTTAAGCTAGGGTTGATGATTAATGGTTACACACATTCTTTGAATTTGCGAGCAGGCTAGGAGATGTTTTATGTTAAATAAATATGTCTGGTGTTTAACTGCTAATAAAAGGCTTTCTTAGGCTTTATCTGATTAGAATTTGAAGTGTGATGATGTCTGTGGTTTTTTAATTTTTTTTTTGCATATTTCTTTGTTTAGTTTTGATAGTTTTTGTTTGATTCAATGTTTAGCGAGTTTTTTTTTAAACTACGCACCTAGTTTTTTTTTTTAAAATACCATTTTTAGGGGTTTTAGACATGTTTAGGCTTGTTTAGGGCTAGTATGAACCTGCGCCTTAGAGCCTGAAATCTTGCCTTTTAATTCTCAGCGCTTCCGCGCCTAGGCGTGTGCTCTAAAATCTATTCATTCATAGTTGCCTATGTACCTTAACTAGCGTAGCAGACTATATAGTAAATATATATATAGGGTCAGGATCCTGTACAAAGTACATTTTTCGTGAGAAGTGTGAGAAGTATTAAAAATTGATACTTAGGCATCATTTTTGAACTTAGTCGTGATGTTTTGGATTGTTTTGCCTATAAAAACACCAAACATAACAATTAAAAACCGAAAACAATGTATTTTAGGCTTAAAACTTAAAACACCATGCTAAGAACATTAGCAGTGTGTTTTAAGCGTTAAGTAGTGTGTTTTAGCTGTTTTTTAAATTTAATGACTATAATACATTGTATTGTGTTTTAGATTGTTGTGTTTGGTGTTTTTCAAGTTAAAACAACCTAAAACATCATTCCTAAATCCAAAACATGATGTTTACATGTCAATTCTTAGTCCTTCTCACACTTCTCACGAAAAATGTACTTTGTACATGATCCTAAACCTATATATATATATATATATATATATATATATATATATCTTTGTTTAATAGTTGACACCTTGACATGTTCTTTCAGTTAGTGTTTTAGACTTTTAGGCTTACTGCAGTCTGCAGTGAAGTTATCTGCATTTTTTTGGCACGGGTCAAAAATGGGTCCCTTTTGTATGGATTGGAAACAGGTCAAAACCTTTTGAAAGATTTTAGAACACCCTTTGTCTACTTTTATTTTTGTATCAAACAGTTAATGCAATAAGTTTCATAAATCATAATCTTTGATAAAGCAATCTAGGGGGCTGCATGCCTGCATGAATTAAAAATAGACTTTGGGCAACTTCCACCCGTTCAGCCAGTTACCTCTTTGGCTAATTTTGTATCTGACCTAGTTGATCTGTTTTGAAACTTAGAAGTTACACAAATCAGAAGCACCTGTTTGTCATGGTTGTAAAAAACGCTAGGCGCTAGTCTAGTGGTGGGGTATTGACTAGTGATTGACGCGTGATGCGCGCGCATCACGTATATGACGCCTTTGTTATTTAATATATATATATATATATATATATATAAGCTAGATTTTAGCTACAGCATCCGAGTATGAGACACTCCTGGTTCGACCCAATGAAGAGGTGTTAATTCGGAAGTTAATCCTGATATATGATCCAGGGCTGTGTATATATCAGCCATTCAGCTATCTTTTTTTACTAACAATAACAGCAGCAGCACCGACTTTTATTAAGCCAAGCCCATCCTCACCAACAAGCAATAAGCCCAGCAGTACAATAGTGAACAGCCCCAACTCCCCAGCCCCATTATCCTTTAGACCAGCAATGTAGTAAGCCCATCTCTGATTCAGTCCATCAAGCCCAGCAGCATTTTATGTTATAAAAGATTAAAAACAAGATTTTTTTAGTATAACAAAAAAATGATATAAAATGTAATACATAATTCTATACTTATCGTATTGTTTATTAGTTGTGAAATATCCATTCACAACAGTTTCACTAGCAAAAAGTAGACAATTTAGATAATTTAATAGAAAGCAAATTTATTTCAATGTTTTTTTAGCTTTTATGCATGTAAACGAACATGGACACTAAACTTGTTTCAATGTTTTTTAAACAGTCTTATCAACTAAGGTCTAAGCATGTTAATTAAGGATCACAAACGAGAACTCCTCGTGTTAGTTAGTTCGTTTAATTTAAACTAAATAACCATGTTAATTATCCCAAACGAGAACTCCTCGTGTTATTTGCTGACCCCTATATATATATATATATATATGTATATGTAGGATGATACATGCTTTCTGGCGGTCGAGGTTCCCTCAAATATTGTCGCCAAAGGAACAATAATCAATGATACGTGCGAAGAAGAGTTTGCTAAGGTTTATGTGGACGTAGCTCTACAAAAAGAAGCTAAAGTTTCCACTTGAAGAGGAGTTTGTTGAGAAGGTCGAAGAAGCTGTTGGGCATGTATTAAGTTGGCCGAGACATCTTATCATTCATTGCTCCGACTTGGTAATATTATTTACATAGATTTAATGCATGGATAGAAGTAATATTGTTTATATTTTTTTTGTAGGAAAAAGCGGTGGCGAAGAAAAAGATAAAACAGTAAGTTATGGCAAAATAAACGTAGCGATGTGTTATGATTTATGTAAAATAATTACCCGGCCTCGATTAATGTATTAATTTTATTGTTGTCTCAGGTCGGGGGAGGAGCGGATCATTACGGGGATGAAGACATGGATGCCGTTCGCGAAGAATGGTCAGGCTACGCCGCAACATTTATTTTCAAATGATGCAAACTTTTTTGTTTGAAGGCAATGTGATGTCAATACAATATTTTTGTAAATGTTAAACGTCTCGGATTATATAATGAAATGATGTTTTTGTTATTAGTTTGCTAATTATTTTGCATATAATAAAATAGCTATAAATCCAGGAGGATAAATATGTAATTTTATAGGAATTTTTTTTTTAAATTAATAAATTTATGACACGCAAAAAACGTCATAAGATTCTGTCATAAAAAAGTGTCATTAAAAAGTGTCATAACGTATGTCACTAAATACTGTCATAAATGTATGTCATAAACAGATGACACGCAAAAATATGTCATATTAAATTTATGACACCGCCATCCTTGACGTTTTTTTTTCTTGTCATCAGACCCCTTTCTTGACACGCATTGCGTGTCAAGAAAGGCCTTTTTTCTAGTAGTGGATATGATTCCCATGCTTAAAAATCACCAAAAAACGATCAGAAGCTTTGTGCGGCCGCGCGCTTAAACCGACCGGCCGCGCGCTTTGACCTGCATGTCAGCACGATCTTTAAAATTCCATATAAAATCGTAGAAAAATCGTTAGGAAGTGTTCTTTATATGCCTGGAAAGCTCTCGGAGCGTAGAACAATTATCATTTGAAAGTCGAAGTCAAATTTTGGGTTTTAGAAGGGGTAAAAGCGATCCGAACAGCTGCTGCGCATAAGTTGCAGCAGTTTGTTCTCCTGATAAAGGGCCGTTTGGCCTAGTTCGTTCCGTTTCGACGTGTAACGACTATCGTACTAGTTAAATGTTTCATTTGACCACTCACTAACCATTCTTTGTGTAATGGTGTTAGGTAAACATGTGATGGAAGTCCGGAGCAAGGATCAAGTCGCGATAAGAGCCGAACACGCCCGATCACTCATACAAGCTTCCGCACTAGAATCTAACGAACTCCCGTTAAAAACACAAACTTTAATACATTCTTTTTTGTAGCAATGATGTAAAATTTATTGGAACTAAACGTGTATGGGATTCATTAAGTTG
Source organism: Ambrosia x helenae (assembly GCA_030844895.1). Taxonomy (NCBI): domain Eukaryota; kingdom Viridiplantae; phylum Streptophyta; class Magnoliopsida; order Asterales; family Asteraceae; genus Ambrosia; species Ambrosia x helenae. The sequence goes on from CM061233.1 coordinate 115,837,625, forward strand.
GGTTTTCATAATTTACCAAAGTTTTAATCGGGAGTGGTTTAAGTAAGGTCCAAACCCGTATGATTTGGGCGTTGATCGCGTGATTACGGGTTAGGGTCTTACAAAGGGTGACTAAATTAAATAGTTGCATGTGTGGGTAAAACCATAGCGAATAATTAAACCCGAGAGGAAAGAACAATGTCAATTGGTAACACCTTGTTGGAAGATGGAAGAACACGAGATTAGAATCCTAAGACACGCTCTTACGAGATTCTTATCAAAAAGGTTATGTGTAACTAAAGCCAAAGGATTAGAACTTTTTGGATAAGGGGTAGAATCCCAACCGATTCGGTATACGTCCGGTTTCGAGGACGAAACCCTCTTTAAGGTGGGTGGAGTTGTAACGCCCCAAAACCTCGTAAAACTTTGTAGTTATTAAACTATATGAAACATGGGGGCTTAACAAATGGATCAATGAAACACGTAGCTAGCACATAAATAATCTCGGTTGCCCCGTCAATAACGAACATATGTTAAATTAATACTAGAAGTTATGTGTTAATGAATTATTACAATGAATCACTAGTAAGGGGGCTGATTATGACAATGTGGCAAAGATTGAAACCTGGTGGGTCAAAACAAAAGTGTGGGTGTGAACACACACACACACACTGGAAGTCGATTAAAACCCACCAAAAACACACACTTGAAGAGCTCTCAAGAAATCAGCCCCAAATCTTGCCAAAATCAAGAGTTCCTGCATATGCATGATGAAAATTATTATCATCTAGTGCTCTATTCATCCTAAGCATGAAATAGGTGTGAAGTCGGAAAGCTCGGGAACCAAGGGAGGTAAAAGACTTCAAGTTAGAAAGGCCGCGAGTAAGGTAAGTCACTCGATGACTTAATTCTTAATATGTCTCTAGTATGTTTATATGCTTAATTATACCTTTGTATATGCATTTGGGAATTAGACATTGAAATGTCACAAAAAGAAGCATAAAAAAGATACACGATTCATAGAAGATTGCCTTAGATGAAGGATGTTAATATCCCATTTAGACTATCGGGTCAATTGGGTAAAAATGCTAGATAGACAATAGCTTAGGCCATGAGTTAACCTTAAGCCGGTAACGAAATCGTGCTAGTTGCTTGAGTGTATTCATAGGCTCAATGTTATCTACCTCAAGCTAGTCTAGAAGCAAAAAGGGCGTGAGCCAAGGTAAGTCATACCTATGACTTTTTAGGATATATATATATATACATACATATATGCTCATGTTGGGTGTATAAATCATGGGTATATCTTTAGATGAGATGAGATTGTGATTTCCAAGGGTCATAAGAAAACATCGTGTTTAGATCACGTTGCAAGTCATAGAGAGCGAACAAGAACGAGAGAAATGACACATGTGGCCATGGACACGAGGCATCGCAAACCCAGTATAAATGACTTGGGCGGAGGTCACCTAGTCGAGTTGAGGCTTGATAAGCATAGAAAAATTATTACCAGGCCTTGGAAATCATAAAATCTTAAAAACTTGGATGTATGCAAAAGTTAACTGGTCAACATATTGATGGACATATAATTCAAGGTTCTTGGGTTAGAAACCGAACAAGGAATCTAAACATATCTTTAATCATGTAAGAGGTACGTATTATGACCCATTAACAAGACCCAAGAATCCCCGTAAATGGCCTTGAAGCTGCACTAAAAGTGTAGCTTGGTGCAAGAAAAAGGGTAGTTTCTAACAGCAGGTTTACCCGCCCGGGTAAAACACTCACCCGCCCGGGTAAAGGTTCTGATAAAAAATGGTAGTTTCTAACAGTAGGTTCACCCGCCCGGGTAAAACACTTACCCGCCCGGGTAAAGGTTATGTAAAAATAAAAACTTCATTTTATTATTCTTTCAATACTAGACATTCATAATAACGTATTAATGGGTTATTTCCTCGCGTTTAACCCTCAGGTACTCTATTATACTGAATGGATGATGATCAAGAATTGAACAAAGATCCGAACGCACAAGACTCGTCCGCTTCCGCAACTTTTGAGCTAAAAGGGTTATAAACTTAGTTTTGGAAGGTGCCATTGAAAACGTTTTCGCTATTAAAATCATCGTACGTATGTTTAAACCATGAGATACATGTGCAAATATTTTGTCAAAAACTCGTTGAGCTCTTAATGACGAAATCTCAAACTTTCAAATTAAGTTTATTAACTCGTATTTCTTCTCGTAATACCGCTTTAAACGGGGTGGGTCTTACATATTCATGATTTTATAAGTTTAAAGGTCATATCAGATTTTCGGAATTATAAATTAGGTCAACTTTAAACGTTCATAACTCGATATTTACAAAGGGTTAAGTTATTAAATTTGGACAGTAGATCAACATTGGAAAAACTTGGCTTTTCCAATTGGATTCACCTCGTTTGGGTGAATACACAATTTTTGGGAATTTTTCTACTAAACTGACCTGCTGTGGAAATTTTCTGGACATAGTTGTGTTGTACGAATTTTAATAATTTTTGTGTTTGGTTGTGAGACAAAACAAAAATATGGGTTATCAATTGAATCCCAATGAATATTCAGTAAAACTTTGAGAGTTTAATTCGTTCATTAAGTATTTTATATAATTCATTTTTCACAGCGTACAATCTGCCCTGAAAACGCAGATTGTGTAAGGGATGTTTGCGTGACTATTTGGAGTCTTATATGGTATGTATTTGACATGAACTTGCATGAATACTTATATGAGATGTGTATGAGGTATAAAACTGATAATAATCAATATGATCACCAACGGGATACGTAGGACTTACTTGTGCATGTAGAGTCATTAGGTGTCACTACACGGTTTGAACTTTAAAAGTCTTGGACAAACGAGTTGTATGGTGTGTTGGTTATGCACATATACTCACCTAGTGACATTTGTAATAGGGAGTCGGTAGCTCATTTCTGTTTGAGGAATTTGGATTATTCATGTGCAACCTAAGGTGAGTTTCACTACTTTTCTCTCAAAAGCATGTGTCTCGGGTTGAGACAACGTACTTAACTTTTTCTAGTCCGGGTTGGGACTACTATTTTCTAGTCCGGTTTGGGACTACTTACAAATCCCGGGTTGGGATGCTATGGATCCTTGTGTGGGTCGGTTTTTGACTCCTTGTGTGAGTCGGGTTTTGCTAGTTCGCAAACTGTGTCCTTGATGAACTAAACCAACTCTATCATCTGTAAGTCCTTCACATACCGAATGAGTTGCCGGGTTATGGCAAGCGGGTTATTAGTTGATAGCGCTATTAGGTCTTACAAACCTCACACCGGCTCGGGGAGTGCGGGAGTGAACTATAACTTAACAGATTTTATCATTGTTAATAGGCAATGATGTAAGGCATGCAGCTCACATTTGTGACTACACGTACATCAGCAGTTCGGTATATCGGTGTTAGTTATCATGAATGGGTTAGCTGCCCTTGACATGCGGTGAACTAGTGTTTACACGGTTCTTGGAACCCACTCAATTACTTGTTTACGTGGTTTTGGAAACCAGCGCATTTACATACTCATTTACTTTACTTAGTGAACTCACCAACATTGTTTGTTGACCCACGATATACATGCTTTTGCAGGTAGTTAGCTTCCGGTGCCAGGATTAGAAAGCACTGCACACTTCACTGCATTTGGGGTCTTGGGCATACACCTAAATTACATATTATGCTTTTATGTTTTCTTTCATATGGTTTTAATTTGGGCGCGTTGTTTTGCGCATGGTTTTAAAAGGTTTAAATTTTGGTTTACGCTTCCGCAGCTTAACTAAACTTGATTTTTGAAAACGAACTAAATGGTTTGGGCATTTAGAGTTCGTTCATATGACTTATGGCTATGGGATCCTGGTATGTCATGCGCCTCGCGGTATAAACCCCGCAGTGGAAATTTGAGGGTGTGACAGTTTACATTGGCAGAATGGTGGTACAACACTTCGTGGCATTCTGCCATTAAGATGCCCCCCTTTTGAGGCTTTATATGGTGTAGCCCCTCCTATACACATTCCTTATATTCCAAATGACACAAAAATTGAATCTTTGGAGCAGTTGTTTAAATAAAGTAATTAAAAATTGTTAATTTGAAGAAGTCATTGGATAGGGCCAAGAATCAAATGAAGCAGCAAGCTGACAAGAAGAGGATTGAGAGGTCATTTACAGTTGGATGTGGGGTATATGTTAAGCTACACCCTTATGTGCAGCACGCTTTAAAAGATCACAGGCATCATAAGTTGAGTCCCAAGTTTTATGGTCCGTTTTAAGTGATTGAGAAATTGGACAGGTTGCTTACAAATAGGATTTGCCAGCTTCATCACAATTGCACCCAAGTTTCCATGTTTCGTTATTAAAAGCTGCTCGTGGGTCACACCAACAGGTTGTTCCACTGCCAAATGAACCCAGGTTTCTGTTTCAACTCAGAGCAATCATTGACACGAAATTGGTTCGAAAGGGAAACAAGCTCACCACATATGTATTGGTCCATTGGAAAGATTTACCCGTTATTGAAGATACATGGGAGATTTTGGAAGAGTTTCAATTGAGATTCCCTCAGTTTAATTCTTGGGGACAAGAATTTTGTGGGTGGGAAGTATTGTTATGAGGGATATTATAATTGAGAATATAAATGTAATAGTTTGTAATTACAGGGACCAAAAGTGACAAGTTGTAATAGTTCATAAGGTCGTTATTAGTTAGTTGGTTAGTTGATAGAATGGGCCGGAAAGTCTTTGTAAGTGTGTATAAATACAGACTACATAATCAATGGAATAGCTTGATTGATTGATACATCTCCTCTATATAGATTCTTTTCTTTCTATCAATCACTCAATGCTTAATCAAACCACACAAACCGAAACAATTTGCTCATTTCATCTGATGTGTTGTTTAACTCTTTATTTATAATCTTGATTTCAATAAGTAAATTTTTTTTAACACATTAAAATATAAATTTTCATTACCGGACAAAGAAAATTACATCAAGATAACGGGCAGGCAGGCAACAAGCTGCGCCGCCACCCCTTTCTGAATAGCAAATCCTAATCTACTAAAAACGTAACCCTGCCCACCTGAAGCCGAGACACTACTATGAATAACCCGCTGGACCCTAGTCAGGAAACGGGTAGCCTCTGGTGCCAATGAGCCAAAGGTATCAAAAGCTAAGGGTACAAAAACGTGTTGGTTCTCCTCGCAGGCTTTAGCATGTTTTTCTACCTTCTATGCCTCTGCTTTCCGCACTGCTTGCCCTGCTACGAAGCCACTATCCCTCAACCCAACTAGCGGAGATACACCCGTCAGGTCAACACAAGCATGCTTCCCCCCGGCCCACCAAAAAACAAGGAGAACTGCTGGTCGTAGGGTGGATCTCCCTTCTGCTGGATCCGAGAGGAAGTTCACAGGGGCCTCCTTTTTTGCTGAGATCCCAGCCCGTCTTAAAATGTCCCACAGAATGTCTCGAACCCAATCATGCCGATATTTGAAACCGGGTAACTCCTTACAATGCACCGTATGTTCCCCGTATTCATCCAGGCAGGCCTTACGGCAAATCGGACAGATTTCATCCTCCTGGTACATGGGGATCATCAGACGATATTTAAGAATGGCCCTGTATTCAATAGCGGACATGCTTTGGCCAAGACCTTCAATCGGGATAACAGTCAGGAAATCTTGGGCGTGGGGGCTTTGCAAGCATTCAATAACTGCCCTCTGACGGGGGGATAAACCAAAAACTTCACCCAGGCTTTGAGCGATTTTGCCAAAAAGGGCATTCGCCAAAGTTTTCTAAGGCTTTGGGGGGGCGGTGTCCTTGTTAGAAAAACCGCCAATATCAAAACCTGGGAGATAGTCATTTAGCCTTTCGAGGGCCTGCACGTAGTCCAAGTCTGCGCCGAAAACCCCGCTATTTCGTAAGATGTGGTCTTGAAGGTTCCAGGACTGAGCTCGCGATGCCACAAACGCATACATGCCGACATCCTTCGCAGAGAGGAGCCCTAATCCTCCCATACGCATCGGCAAAGACGCCATCCGCCACTGTAGGTCACCAAAAAAAGGCCCCCCACATACCACTTTGTCTTCAATGGCTTCCCTTAGACCATTGTCAAAACATGACACCGCTTCATCCATCATGGGGGGTTGACAAGTCCGTAACCCAAAAAGCAACTTAGCAACCCCATACAGGACTCAAAAATAAAGTAAAAATTAATTTGTAATTATGAAAATTTGGCAAACCTGTCAAATTTGAATTTCCTATAAAAAGGTATTGTATGTATTCTTAAAGGTGTCAATCAAGTTTTCTTCACCAATTGTATTTCTTTATTATTCTTGCTTCTACTCTGCGTCATAAGTATAGCAAATGGGTGGTCGAGTACTGTTAGAAATTTGGGTGAAAATGTTATTTTCACAAATATAGGAAAATGAGTTTTTCCTAACTTTGGACTAAAATATATATTTGAAACCAAGGTTTATTTATATATTTCTGTGTGGGTTTAAGGTCTATGTTGTGAGAGCTTCGCAACAAACCAAACCACGTCCAAAACGGAGCTAGGATGAATGAGATATCGATGCTCAAAGTTTGGTGAATGAAACATTCAAAGTTGAAAATTGAAACAAAGTGGAACTTGTCCCACATTGGAGGAGTGATGATACCATGAGTGGTATATAAATGAGAACACTCCTTCCTTATTGTTTCATGGGAGCACACACTATGGAACTCGCGAAGGGGTCCTAACTCGCACACGCGCGTGGCGTGGCGTGGCATGGGTGATGGGCGCAATGTGGCGCTTTGATGGCGCACTTTGCACTTTAAGAATAGCTCCTCAGCAGTATTGGATCAGCTCAGTGGTGTAACGGTCTGGTCAAACAATTTCGTTTGAAACTTTAAGAACATAATAAATGCCCTTAAAGACGTTCAATGACATTTATTTTTAGTTTTTAATGCTTTCCAAATCTGTTTCGACTTGGGACCTCTATATAAACCAAGGAGACCCTTGGTTGGAAGACACACCAAAAATCTTCACTGATTTCATCAAACTCTTTCTCCAGCAATCTCGTTCTTCTTCTTCCTTGTTTAAGGTACCATTCGGGTCAAAGCCAACTCCGGCAGTACTATTACTGTTCCGGCTGTTGTACCCTAGGAATCAAAACGAGCTCTCGTTAATAGACTCGGAATTTGTTTTAAGGGCCCCGTGTTCAACACGATCCTCAGCTATTTGTCATTATTCTGCTTCTACACCTTTCTTGCATTTCGTTTATTACGTTGTAACATTATTGTTTTTTTACTTTCGTTGTATTGTAATCGTTATATTAATATTGTTTATTTTGATTTATATACGAGCAGTTCCTACAAGTACTACGTCAAGTTGGTGTCGAGCAAAATTGGATCGGTCCAAAACGAGGTTTGATCAAAATGGGGTCGGTTGAATTACGTAGGTGATGGTGGCAGCGGTGGAGCCGGTGGCCTGGTGCTACCGGGTGGCAACAACGACGAATACGTTGTGTCAACAAACAATGGTCGTGCATGGTGTTGACGTATTTGGACATGTGTTTAAGTTGGCACGTTTTCTAAAAGTGAACCTTTTAGAGTCGTTATGTAGTTTGAGTAGACCTAGATTCTCGAAAGTTAAAACAGACTCACACTTCAATATTCTCATTTCTTAAACAAAACAAGTTACATTTAGATGGTGGGTAAACGGGCAACAAGCTGAGCCGCTATCCCTTTTGCATCGCAAAGCCCATCCTGCTAAACACAAACCCTTGGTTTTTAGGACTCTGCGAGTCACTGAGTAAGCCAATTAAACCCATATGTAATTATTATATCTATCCAAATCAACTTATTTCTTAAAATATGAGTCACGATGTCACCCCTAGGCACAATATCAACAGATCAGAATGGTAATCAAGATTCTGGTCAAACCTTTCAAAGTCAGTAAATTTCCATACCATACAACCTAGGATTTTCATGGACTGATGAACATCACAAAATTCATAATTCAAAAACATTGCAGCATGCACTACATGGTCAGCTTGAAACTAAGACCTCTTTGAGCTAACTTTAATTAACATAACATATTGTTGGAAGATCAAGAGAGCTCCATAATGATAATTCTCCCTCAATAACATTAGTTGTAGAAGAACCCACAGTACCCTCTCCATCAACATCCTTCTTTAATTCTTCATCTTTCTTATCGAAACCCTCGGACCTTTGCATTAATTTGGACCTTTCTCTAGGCTTTGAACCCCCTCCCAGTCCAAGTTTCAGCTTCAAGCACTCTGGTATGCCATTAAAAGCATAAAGAGAAGCTGAATACTTTCGCTCATACTTCATCCTCTTCATTGCCTCAGATATTGTTAACGGCTCTTCGCCTTCTTCGTTGTAAATCTCCTCATTAAGGGAACTTGATGCTATTTCTTGAGCTATTTCAAATGGAGAAAAGTTACAAGATGACCCAAGTTCATCAACAAACCCGAAATCAATCACTCCTACATCACTACACTCTTCTTCACCATCATCTTCAATCACATGACCTCCATGGTTTGTGTCACCACTTGAACATAGAGATACCATTTGATCATCATGATTTTCCAAATCTAGATAATCATCTTTGACAGGTAAAGATGACATAATCTCATTGTTATCAGGAATATACTCATATGGGTCGTTTAGAAAATCAGTAATGATCGAGTCTTGGAACTCAAACATGTCACTAACTTCCTCCTGATGCTTCTTGTAGTCATCATGATCATGATCAATGGTTAGTTGAGAAGAAGTGTTCTGAGATGAACCAATTGCACCCATGGCTGCTAAAGAGTTGTTTCTGGCTTTGAGCCGGTGAAGAAGTAGGTTTGTGATTTTAGAGGGAAGGGCTGGTGTGGTCAAAGATGATTGAGTTGAAGGCCAGAAATTGGTTCGAGTATTGGCTCCCCTTAGCAAGCAAGCAGCTTCATCATAGGCTCTAGCTGCTTCTTCAGCTGTGTCAAAGGTGCCTAGCCAAACTCTAATTTTCTGTATGGTGTCCTTGATTTCCGCGACCCAACGGCCTGAGGGCCGCTGGCGGACGCCCACGAACCGCTTTCGAGCCCTCCGTGGACCGCCTAGTGCCGCTGCAACGGCTGAGTCTTTAACCATCTCATCCCAAGCTGTGTTTTCTTCAGGATGATCACTTATGGTGTGTTCTTGATCATTGGCAACCTTTCTTTTCCTAGCCATTTAGACTATCTTTTTTTTATATATATTTTGGGCTTGGTAAATATATATATATTAGTTGGTGATATGTATCATATGAATTCTGGTGCACTTATTTATAGCCATGGAGAAAGATATGATCTTGTCATAATGAAGTTGAAAGGGTCTTGCTCTTCTTGTACACACCTATATGTTTTTTTCAATATTTTTTTGATTAGTTAATTAGTTTTTGGGCCACTAGATTATATAACACCATTTGGAGTATGATTGGGGGAGAAGAGAGTAAAATATTCAGTCTTTTTATTATTATTATTATTATTCATTTAAAAAGTTATAGCTTGACCTAGTCCAAAGAGTAAATACTGTCAAGCTTCCCCCTTTCATACTATCTTTTTAATAATTCATTCCATTTAATAATATGAAAACGCAAGCATTAGTGCACTCAACGCTTTCTAAATTCTTCGTCCCAAATTAAGTAGGCATAATAATTTTCCTATATATAAAGGGATAAAATATAAAGTTTATTTTTCTTAAAATGAGTAGTAATATAATGATTCTTGTCTTTTGATCAAATAAAATAGTGGTTAGAATTGATACGGTGACAATATAGTCGAATGGTAAAAGAGTGAATCCGTCGTAAATATGTGGATGTGTGCCAAATCCCCGCGTGAAAAAGTGGACGCAAAATATATACTTGCGCCCATAAAATTCACGCAAGTAGATTGTAGATATGTGGACAGCTTATGCTTCCTATTCTTAAACAAACAACTTTTATAAAGTAACCGACTTATAGCTATACCTTTGTCATGAAACCAGATCAATCTATGAGTATTCAAATATCAAACCCTCCTCGTTTTGTACTAGAGTCTAAACTGTCGGATGTAGCTAGTAATATTCTAAGAGTCATGTTATTTACACAATTTCAAAAAGTAAGTTTGCACAGCCCTCTACGGCCCGTAGAGGGCTCTACGGGCCGTATAGAGGGTCAGTGTAATAAATGCTCAACCCTCTACGGCCCGTAAAGCCCTCTACGGGCCGTAGAGGTGGGTTGGTCGAGTGCATTTAAACCCTAGACGGCCCGTAGAGGGCTCTACGGCCCGTAGGCAGTACGAGGTACGATGTCATTGAATGAAGTGTCTGACATTCAGTGTGTCAGTCTGAAAAAGCTAACCCTCTACGGGCCGTAGAGGGCTATACGGCCCGTAGAAAACCAGGTTGTTGGGAGCATTAAACCCTATACGGCCCGTATAGGCCTCTACGGGCCGTAGAGGGTCCAGATATATTCTTCTTCCTTGTCTTCTTTCTTCAGTTAACGAAAGAAAATTTAAAAACGCGGTGCACAAAAATCCGATCGATTCCAAGCTACCACGATGTCTTCGGGTCACTACGGTAATGTTTCGGATGAATGGGAGTATTCGTTTAGCCTATCTCACGTCTCGGAAAGCCTTTTCGGAGCCGTGGTGGAACGTGGTGAGGAGGAGGTTAGCTCCGTTGTTCGCTATGGTGACGGGAATGCACTACCCGATTTGAACCTGCTGCCCGATTTGAACCAGGAGTACGTAGAAGAACCGGGGTCATTTTACTTGCCTCCGCCAAGTCATCCACAGTACGAGGGAGGTGATAACGGTGGCGAGGAACCTGTCCCGGATGTTTCGTACGAAACGAATCAGGTGTGTTTATGAATTTGCACTTGTTTATAATTTAGACCCGTGTATATTTAGACTCGTATATTTAGGGTTTGTGAGATATTTAGACCCGTGTACATATTTAGACTCGTATATTTAGTCCCGTACCTAAATTTGTTTTAGGGTTTGTGATATATTAGTTGTTATTTGAACTCGTAGGGTTTGTGAGATTTGAACTCGTATATATTAGTTGTTATTTGAACTCGTAGGGTTTGTGAGATTTGAACTCGTATATATTAGTTGTTATTTGAACTCGTAGGGTTTGTGAGATTTGAACTCGTAAGGTTTGTGAGATTTGAACTCGTATATATTAGTTGCTATTTGAAGTCGTATATAAATTTTGCAGGTATTCAGGTCTCTTAAAGACCTCACAGAGTGGGTTTATCAAAGAGCAAAAAAAAATGGTTACATTACCGTATACTCACGTACTGTTTCGGAAGGCAGGGGGCCGAATAGGAGGGTAACGACGGCATGGATACGATGTGACCGTAGTGGCGTACATCATAGTGTAGCCACGGTTCGAAAGACGGGCAGTAAAAAATGTAATTGCCCGTTTCAACTAATAGGGAGATACCACTACGGCCACGATGGTTATATTTTGGAGGTCCAAAACCAAACACATAATCACAAACCTTTCCAACACATCGAGGGTCACGCGTATGCTAGGAGGCTGGGTCCGGCCGAGTTAAAATTGGTGGATACACTTTATTTTCAAAATGTTACGCCAGTAGACATACATTCGGCCATTAGAAAACAAAACCCGGATAGTCCCTGCATCTTAAGAGACATACATAACACAATAACTAAGGTTAAGCATTTGTTATACGGCGGCAGGACTCAAATGCAGGTATTATTATTATTATTATTATTATTATTATTATTACTTCTTTATTATTATTTTTTAATTATTATTATTGCTATGCAGGTACTCGAAGCCACATTGGTGGAAAAAAAATTTGTTTACTTCACCCGGAGGAATGACTCGACAAATGCGATCGAGGATATTTTGTTTGTCCATCCCACCTCGCACAGGTTATGGCGTGCGTTCCCGCATGTGCTGATGATTGATGCGACCTACAAAACAAACGAGTATAAACTTCCGTTTGTTCAAGTTGTGGGTATGACATCAACATCCAAGTCGTTTTGTGTCGCCCATGCATTCATCTCCGGTGAAAAAAAGGATAACTACCTATGGGTGCTACAAAGGCTTAAAGAGTTGCTAGAAGATAGTACGGAGCCCCGTGCTATAGTAACTGATTGTGAGAAAGCCTTGATGAATGCATGCGACATTGTATTTCCAGCAGCTTCGAAGTTGTTATGCAGGTATACATATTATTATTATTATTATTATTATTATTATTATTAATTATTTTTATTATTATTTTTTTATTATTATTTTTTTATTATACATTCAGGTATCACATTCAACGAAATATATTGAAGCACTGCAGACAAGCCTTTGGAAATGCAGATTGGGAAATATTCGTGAAATCTTTTAAGCGATTATGTAGATCTTCATCTCCGGAATTTTATAGTCTCTGGTTAGACCGATTCTACAAACGACTATGTCAGGACGAACGAGCTGGTACATATTTTATTAATTTAGTTTAAAACGCATACATACACACATTAACAAATATCTTTTTTCTATCTTTTACAGGTGTTTTTGAATATATAGACCGGGTCTGGCTCCGTGACTACAAAGAAAGGTTTGTTTCTGCATGGACAGACACAAACTACAACTTTGGTCAGTATACGACCAACAGAGTTGAGAGCCAGCATGCAAGGTTTAAGATGCACATTAAGGGGGCTAACAACTCACTCCACAAACTTGTGATGATTGTAGACGATGTTGTAACGTCACAAGAGAGGGCAATAAACCACTCGTTTGAAGAGAGTTTATCTGTGAAAAAGGTGCACCATGACATACCTCTTTTTGAGGACCTACTCGGTAAAGTTTCCCATGCAGCGATCGAGAAGTTGATAAAAGAGATAAAAAATATAGAGAGGTTGAAGGAACGAAAAATGAGTTGTGGTCACCAGCTTTTCACGAGTTCTGGGTTGCCGTGTGCATGTCAATTAGATTCGTATATAAATAAAGGTAATACCATTACTTTATTATTATTACTATTATTATTATTATTATTATTATTATTACTACTACTACTACAACTATTATGTTTATGTTTATGTTTATTGAATACAGGAATAAAAATACAGCTGTCCGAAATAGACGTCTTCTGGACACGACTGAATTACGAACCGGAAGTAGTATGGGGGGAACGTGACCTTGCGAGTGAGTGGGAGATAGTCAAAGAGACACTGATGTCTCAATCACCACGCGTTCAAAGAAATATGTTGTCAAAAATAAAGTCGGTGGTAAATCCAAGTATGACTGACACTCAACCTCCTGAGGTACAAAAGAATACTCGCGGACGCCCAACTACAAAATTAAAGAAAAAAAAACAGCAGGAGGATGCGCAAGAAGATGTTAGTATTATTATTATTATTATTATTATTATTATTATTATTATTATTATTATTATTATCCATTGTAGGAAGACGAGCCTGTTAGAAGACGTAGGCCATCAGACCCGGGTAAAGATAAAATGAGAGTGTGTAGCAAAAAGTATCCACTCTTAGTAGGGGACAGGTACATAAATAACTATTTATACATACATGCATATGTACACATCCCCTAATCATGATTTCCCAATGTTTGGCGGTGACAGGTATAAATTTGTGCTTAGACAATTTAAGCATCAGATTGATCCCCTTTATCGACGGTTTGTCACGCATATTCAAAATGTTCAGCCAGACGGTAACTGTGGGTTCCGATCTGTAGCTTTGGCTTTGGATATGGAGGAGGAAGACTGGCATTTGATCCGCCACCTTCTTAAAGAAGAGATGATGGGTCAATACCGTGAGGATTGGTACGAGATTTTGAACCAATTCGACGATAACGGTTTCGCCCGCATATACTCGTCCTTAGATTGGACGGGAGTCGGGAACACACCTAATTCAAAGTGGATGGAGATGCCTTTGACTGGATTAGTGATTGCTCAGGCATTTGGTGTGGTCCTTCAATTCTTCAGTCCTCTTGGAACGAGCACATTCTTCCCTATTCACAAGCATCCTCAAAGCGTGCCAGAACATCGGGTCATTTCGATGGCCTTCGTGAACGGCAACCACTTCATCATGCTAAAGCTAACAGACGACGCTCCGATGCCTTATCCGAATGGAACATGGAGGCGTTGGGTAGATGTAAATCACAACCCATGGTTAGCACTATACAGGGATCGTCTTGATGAGGGGCGTAGGCTATCTCAAAGAGATCCAGAGTTGTTTGACCTAACAGGCTGTCCTGATTCTTCTGATAGTTCGGTGTAAATTTGTTTTTATAATGTATAATGATTTATTAAATACATTTTTTTATTTTTTATTATTATTTTACATATACAATATGAAATGAAAACGTTATTTTATAAAAAAAACCTATACCACCTAATTAAAACTAACAAAATTTAAAAAAAACAAAACTTGTATTTGGGCCGTAGAGGGCCCTATGGGCCGTAGGTAAGATTTATCTACGGGTCGTAGGGCCCTCTACGACCCGTAGGCTTCTGGGAGATGCTCGTAGACACCATCTATGGCTCGTAGAGGCCATTGAGCCTACGAGCCGTAGAGGCTTCTACGAGCCGTAGGCAAAATGTTTTGATTTCTAAAAACTTTTTAAAGTTTATAAAAAGTTAATCAATAGTTTTTTAAAAAAAATTGGAGTCTACGACCCGTATAGGTCCCTACGGGCCGTAGACTAGGATTTTTTTTAAAAAAAATTGGGTTTTCAGTGATATGTTATATATAATTTTTCTGGATAAAATACCAGCGAACTGGTAGCCCAGATGGTCCCCATTGTGTGTATAAGTGTGTATGTGTATGTGTGTGTGTGATAATGTGCCCAGGTTCGATCCCTGTCCCAAACCGTTTTTTTTATAATTATCTACGGCCCGTAGAGGCCTATACGGGCCGTAGGTAAGTTTTAAAAACAGAAATACATCGTGCCTCTGTTCAGTTTCTCACACAGACCCCAAACCAACCCCCCTTTTCCCCTTCCAAACCTAATCGCCACCACCACTATTCCGACCACCACCACCATCTTCGACCACCACCACCATCTTCGACCACCATCATCACTAAGGTAACGGTTTCCCTCCTAATTTCAGTCCATATTATCAATTTTTTTGGCTTATAATCGTGCTTTTAGGGTTTATAGAGTTTATAATTATTGTGGATCATTATGATCTATTTGACGATGAATGATGATTGGGGTGTGTTTATCGGCATCTATAGACTCTTTGGACATCAAAATTTTTCATCAAAACATCCTGATTTGAAAAACCCCAATTTTAAACTCTATAAACCCTAAGTTTTAAAATCAGTCATTTAACCTTTGATTCCGATCTGTTAATATAATTATTGTTAGGGGTTTTGTTGTTGGGTTGTGTTAGACTTCAATGTGATAATTTTTCTGGACTCGAAACAGCGTTGAACGCGCGCGCGTTTTAGGGTTGCTGAAACAGCGTTGAACGCGCGCGCGTTTTAGCGTTGTTTCTGTTTTTGTGTTTTTTTTTGTGTTTGTTTAGGTGTATTTGTTACAGGATTGAGGCGTTTCTTTGGAATCGCCAAAACTATATTAGTTTTGGCGATTCTTTTGAAACGTCAAAACTAATATAGTTTTGGCGATTCAAAAGAAACGCCAAAACTATATTAGTTTTTGGCGATTCAAAAGAATCGCCAAAACTATATAGTTTTTGGCGATTAGAATCGCCAAAAACTATATAGTTTTGGCGATTCTTTTGAATCGCCAAAAACTATATAGTTTTGGCGTTTCTTTTGAATCGCCAAAACTATATTAGTTTTGGCGATTCTTTTGAATCGCCAAAAACTATATAGTTTTGGCGATTCTTTTGAAACGCCAAAAACTATATAGTTTTGGCGATTCTTTTGAATCGCCAAAACTATATTAGTTTTGGCGATTCTTTTGAATCGCCAAAACTATATTAGTTTTGGCGATTCTTTTGAATCGCCAAAAACTATATAGTTTTGGCGATTCTTTTGAATCGCCAAAAACTATATAGTTTTGGCGTTTCTTTTGAATCGCCAAAACTATATAGTTTTGGCGATTCTTTTGAAACACCTTAATTATAGAAACGCCCTAACTAACTATATATTCTTTGATTTTGCAGTTATGGCAGATTTTCTAGACGAGCAGTACATGGGCGAGGAGGAGGAGGAGCAGCAGTAGGAGGAGGATGAGGCCGCGGTGCAGGCGGGGGCTGCCATGGCAGGGGGTGACATGTCAGGCTATGAGCATTGCATTTTTCTGCGAGTCGATTACCCGGGTGCCAGATTTCATAGGTTGAGGAAGAAGAAGATTGTGCCGGCGCGTGGGATTTCTTGGGCCGCGCTTCGGGAGTGTAGGGGTGCTGAGGCGATTGCCCGACAGTGGATCCCGGAAGGGAGCCCACTGGACAGGTTTTTCGACGACTTTTGCGCGCCGTCCCATAGGCCGTTGGTGATAGAGTTTCTATCCACCTTTCGGTTTCGCCCGCCCGGTGCCGGATCGTCGGACGCCGGATCGTCGGGCGCCGGATCTTCAGGCCGCCCACCGAGGGATATTGAGTTTTCCATACTCGGCGTTGAGTATGGTTATTCTCTAGATGAGTGGGCTACGCACATCCGGTGGTACACTCGCGACGACCTTGTAGAGGTATTAATATTATTTTTATTTTTATTATTATTATTTTTGTTTTTGTTCTTATTCGAAATGTTAATGTTAATGTTAATGTTCAGGATGTCTACACTAGGGCGGTGACTACTGTCGCTGATGACGACCTCTATGCGTGGTGGCCCACCATTGGCGGTCCCGAGTTCGGCAACCCGGCACAGAAGTATTATTATTATTATTATTATCATCATCATTATTATTATTTTTCAATATCTTTGTTCTGATTATTATTACTATTATTATGCTGTGCAGGGAGCGGTGTGACAGGGCATCCAACATTCGTCACCCCGTAGTTCGTTACATTCACCGTTGCATTACTTATTCCCTAACGGCACGGGGGAATAGTAACGAGCGGGTGACGAAGACGGACCTGATGTACCTGCATTGCATACTCACCGGCAAGCCGATTGCCTTGCATCGGGTCATGGCCGAGTTTTTTGCCTCCTTCCCCCATAAGCCGTTGAAGGAAGGCATCCCATGCGGGGGGCTTATCAGCAGGATTGCTGAGCGCTGCGATGGCGTGAAGTATTACGGTTATGTTAACCGTAATCGGTTTCCGTCACTACCGCCCAGGTATTTCGGTTATTAATGTTATTATTATTATTATTATTATTATTATTATTAATGTTAATGTTTTTGAGTTTCTTTCAGCCCAATAGGTCTACCCACGATGAAGGCTATGCTTTGTGCGGCGAAGAAGGCGAAGACGCCGGATCATGATGAGTTCCACTATCTGATTGGTCCCGGTGGCGTGGAGTTTGTGCATGAGCCGTTAGTACATCAGGGCCTTAGAGGTATTATTATTATTATTATTATTATTATTATTATTATTATTATTATTATTATTATTATTATTTGGGAAACTTGTAGACAACTTGTGTTGTCTGGTTTGCCTAAAAACAGGGGAAACTCTGCCCAATTTTTTTATAAAATCCTGGAATATTATTATTATTTATTAATTATTTATTGTTATCCATTGCAGGTGATGCTGTGGAGGTCGGGTTGCAGTTTGTGCATGAGCAGGAGGGGGCGGTCTTAGGGACGTCGAGATGCCTCAGCAGCAGCCTGAGGACTTGCAGATACCGGCGCGCGTTTATCACTCCCTCAGGTTGCCTCCTGATGTTAGGGCGGACGTTCGTGCGGCTGCCGAGGAGGCTGTCGAGATGCGTGCGTGGCGTCAGCAGATGGACACCTGGCGTCAGCAGCAGGACACCTGGTGTCAGCAGCAGGACACCTGGCGTCAGCAGCAGGACGCCGATACGCGTCAGTGGCGTGATCGGCAGGACGACGCGATGCGCTGGTTGATTGCTGGCCAGCAGGATATGTATCGCCACCTAGGCATGCAGGCTCGTGTCCCACCGACTTTAGGGACCAGCACGCACGAGCCCGTGACGTCCTCCCAGCAGCCCGACACGTCTTCGCAGGAGCCCGGGACCGCGCCGCCGACTGACTCTACGATGTTTTATTTCTGATCATCTTATGTATTTAAACAATCTTTATTTTGAACGCTTCTGTTAACTTTTAGTTTTATTTTGTTGCGTATATAAACGATTAGTTTTATTTTGAACGTTTCTGTTAACGTTTATTTTACACGCTTATCGAGACGACGTTGGTTTATATTGGTTTATGTTATAAACAATTGTGTTCACGTTTTACATGCTTGTGTTAATGTATTACACGCTTGGGATTAATTATTACATAATTAAAATGATTTAAAAAAAAAAAAAAAACCCTATCTACGGGTCGTATAGACCTATACGGGCCGTAGAGGCTGCCTAAGACTGGGTTATGTTATATTAAAACTTTCCAACTAAGAAACCAGCGAACTGGTAGCCCAGATGGTCCCCATATGCTTAATAAGACTTTGTGTGTGTGATTGTGTGATAATGTGCCTAAGATCGAACCTCGTCCCAAACGTTTTTGGTTTTTTTTTTTGTCTACGACCCGTAGGGGCCTATACGGGCCGTAGGCACCATAAAACACCAATCTTCTGCTTCTTCATCCTCAAAAATATTAAGACTACTTCTACGAGCCGTAGAGGCCTCTACGGCTCGTAGGCAATCATTAGCAATGATTGTATGATTACCAATCATTGGTAATGAGTACCTACGAGCCGTAGAGGCCTCTACGGCTCGTAGAAGTCTGAAAAAAGTGGCTCTACGAGCCGTAGAGCTCTCTACGACCCGTATAGGGTTGTCTGAATAAAATTTCTTCTTGTGCAAATAGTGGGAGCCTATTCTAAGATCATATACAGCAAGAAGCTTTGAAATCGTCACCCAACTAGAAAACTATCGTACGTACCCTATTCATGCCAAAATAAAGAATATATCCCAACTCAAAAGTTGTCTCGGATATTATATATCATGTACTGTCATGTGTCATGTAAGTAATATGTATGTATGTATGGCCATCAAGGTATCTAGCCTACTTAACAGTCACGGTAACCCGAGATATTAATTAATTAACTTATGTGAACTTGCACCGCAGAAGAGACAATTGGAGTTATTTACAAGAAAAGTTGCGTAGCCTTCTTTTCTAAATTATATAATTAGAATCCACCTAATATTATCAGCTATAAACTTGGTATACAACTCTTGAAGTTATAATAAGATCATGTCCTATGAATTCATTTTCCATATTAGCTCAATTTTAAAGAAAAACAATGAAAGTTTTCCTTTATATACAAGTAGCTGTCATGGTTATATGAAAACCTGGAGACCCGACATCAGTCGAAAAAAATTATGCCTGATACGATATATTACAATATGTTTCATATGTTATTTATGTATCCATCATTTGAGAATAGAGTCACCGATCTACCCAGCAACATTTTCATTATAAAGTGGCATATATCAGTAAATAAAATGGAATGCCAAGTTCGTCAATGCAAACGACAAAACGGATTCGTCGAAAAGATAAGCATACATGATGCCCAATGAAAAGTTTAAAAGATACATGAGATAATCAGCGTGTAAACTAACGGTTATAAGGTAATTGCCAATAGAATTTTTAAAAGAAGAGACAAAGGAAAGGTTTGAAAGGCCAAAAACATCAACATCTTAAGTTGTTTCTTATGATTTTAACTTCATCTTCTTGATCTTTACCATACCCATCTCTCTCTCACTCTCTCTCAAATAATTGTGATATGTCTCTTCTCAGGCTGCCATATGGATCAATCATCACTTTCAATTCGTAGGTTATTCAGTTATGAGCCTATAGCCAATATTCAGCAAGGCAACGTATGCAAACTGCAAAGAACAATTTTTTCCCCGGTTTGCATTACACACATTTTGGTTGAGTGTCTTTTAATTAGGTTGGTAACTTGGTATTATTGAAATTATTCATTTCACTTTTGTTATTTAAAAGAAGATTATATGACTAATTATTATTATTATTATTATTATTATTATTATTATTATTATTATTATTATTATTATTATTTACAGAAAACATTGCATCCATAAATTTTCATGATTATAAACCTCTTGATAACTAAATATTATACATTTCATTATAAATATTTTAGTTTTAATTAAAAGATATATAACAAATGTTTTGATGACTGCACCGGAATGATTGACATCTATTAAGACGGGGGCACCTAAGATTGAACGGCAACGCTGTTAAAATATAACATACATGTCTTATAATTCGGTGCTGGCCCAATAATCTATCTGTGGACATATTGTTGGATATGGGCCTGATGTGTGGGCTTGTGATCATGTGGGCTTATGAGTAGCCTGACCTTATTGAATTGAACTGGTTCACTAGTTCACTTGAAGGTTCATTGTTTACGAGATATTTATGCAGGGTTTATTCTCAACCGTTGATGACTTTTAATCTTGATCGTTCAAATGGCATCTTGGACGAAGCTTCTGGAGCTCAATATAAAAGCTTTCTCTTGCTTTGTTTTATTCATTAGTCTGTGTGTATTCGTCTGGTTATTCTCTCGTCTCTTTCATTGTTGTTCTAGGGTTTGTACCCTGTGTCTTATTATTTCTCTGTATTTGTTGTTATGATCTGCTGATAATCATCAGCAGATCCTGTTGATACTTTGTATCGTTTATATAAGTCTCAGTAATTGCTGAGACTTAGGGTTTGGGGGGTAACTTTCTGGTTTGGGTTAATAAGAGCTTTCAGTCACCGTTTTGTCGCTATACCTCTTGTTCTTGTGTTGATGTTTGTATTATTGAATATTTTGTTTGTTTGTTAGTTAGAATCATAAATTTCTACATGGTATCAGAGCCAAAGGCTCCTGATCTGTGTGATTTCATTGAAGTCTTCCGCTGTGTGTGTTGATCTCTGGGATTGTCTTGTCTTTCTCTTATTCTTAAGGATTAGGGTTTTGATCTGATTAATAGATCTTGATCTTGATCTTGTGTCTGTCCTTGTGGTTGTCTTGTTATTTCTTGTTTTTTGTGGTTAGGGTTTTGATCTGAGTCATAGATCTTGACCTTTGACCTGTTGTCTGTCTTTGTAGATCTGATCTCATAATATAGATCTGGTCTATTATTCTTGTATATTTTTTGTTCTTTCTTTGCAGGTACTTGAAGTCAACTATTGTTGGCATTGGGAGTGCATTGATAAATTTGGGTGGAGTATTATTAGCTTCAATTGCTCCCATAACTCTGCACCCTAAGTGAAGGTGCAGATTGTGGGCTGGAGAAACCCTAACTTGGGTTCCCCCTCTCTGTGAGATCGTTCTATCCCTGTTTTGTTTCTTGTCTGTCTAGGTGTCTTGACCGGGTTAGGGTGGACCGGTATTGTATTGTCTTTTTGCGTGTCTTGTTTGCTACTTGGTTGGTCTTGTTGTGTTTGTGGTTCTTTCTGATATTTGTCTATACTATACATATATAGCTAATAACAGAACTCCTGTGTTAAGATCTGGGTGGGCAC
Organism: Ambrosia x helenae; assembly: GCA_030844895.1. Lineage (NCBI taxonomy): Eukaryota > Viridiplantae > Streptophyta > Magnoliopsida > Asterales > Asteraceae > Ambrosia > Ambrosia x helenae. The sequence continues at coordinate 115,859,190 of CM061233.1, forward strand.
CCTTGAGTGATGAACCCACTATCTGAACACTGACACAGTTTCGTTCTGATTAGGATCATTTTGTTTGTATCTGGTTGGATTGCCACTGCAATCTGATCGTGTTCTTTGTGTGTCTGTCTTGCTTGTGTGTTTACTTGGTTGTCTAAATGGGTGATACAGGTGGGGATGGTGTTGTCACCAATCCTGCTGGTAGTGGTGGAAGTACAGAGAATACCTTGATCAGTAAATTAGACATAGGTGATCCTCTGTACATCCACCCTAGTGACACTAGTACTTTATCAATTATCAGTATCAAATTAAAAGGGACAGATAACTACTCTGTCTGGTCTAACTCTATGAAACTTGCTTTAGAAGCTAAAAACAAGTTTGGATTTATTGATGGGTCTGTTCCTAGGTCTGTTACTGATGAAGTCTTAGGGAAACAATGGGATAGGTGCAACTCAGTTGTACTTACCTGGTTACTTAACTCTATTAGTGAAGAGTTATTTTTAGGTCAAGTTTTTTCAAAACTAGCCAGAGATGTCTGGCTTGATTTGAGAGAAACTTATGATAAGGTGGATGGGTCTGTGGTTTTCAATTTGCATCAAAAGATAAATTCATTAAGTCAAAGTGGTAGTTCTGTATCCGAATATTACCACAAGCTTAACACAATGTGGAAGCAACTTGATTCTATCATTCAGTTGCCTCCATGTTCATGTTCTGCTGCTGGTAAATTCAATGATTTTAACACTTTAATAAAATTAATGCAATTCCTTATGGGTTTAGATGATGTGTATCAACAAGTTAGATCAAATCTTTTGATGCAAGACCCACTTCCAACTGTTAAAACTGCCTTCTCTATTATCTCAAGAGAAGAGTCACACAGGGGTCTTTCTGCTGGAAGCAAAGGCACTAATGTGGCCTTTGTAACCAAAGGAAGTCAACCTGTTGACAATAGGAAGGGGTTTAACAGAGGACCTAACCCCAACTTAAAATGCACCCACTGTAACCGAATAGGGCATACAGTGGACAGGTGTTTTGAGCTGGTTGGTTATCCACCAGGTGTTAAAAAGGTTGTTCCAAACAGACAGCCAAATCAGTCTTATAAAGCAAATGTGTCTAGTAATATGGTTAGTAGTAAGGGTTCTTCTTCTGGTACTGCTTCTACTCTTCCTTTTTCACCTGAACAGATATCAAAGTTGATGAATCTAATCAGTGAAAAGAGTAACAATGAAGCTCAGAGTTCCAAAACTGGAGGTGAGAGTGTAATCATCTCTGGTTTTTCTTGTATGTCCAGAATATCTAGATTAGAAAGCATCTTTCAAAACTGGTCTAATTGCTCTAGCTTTGTCAAATATGCTATTAGCCATGGTTGGATCACTGATTCAGGGGCTAATCAGCATATGACTAAGAGTGATGACTGTATGTTTAACTTTATAGATGTAGGAGACTATGATATACAAGTTAAACATCCAAATGGAACCTGTGCCAAGGTAACTAAGATTGGTGATGTTAAATTGGCAGAAGGTGTTGTGTTGAAAGATGTCTTTCTAGTTCCTGATTACTGTGTTAATCTCATGTCTGTTCATAAACTAGCTAAAGATAATAAGTTATTTGTGCTATTTGATGAACATAGTTGTTATGTTCAGGATTCCAAGTCCAAGAGAGTCCTGGTGACTGGTAGACAAAATGATGGCTTGTATTTTGTTGGAAAAGATGTGAGTAGTCATAATGTTTGTTTTAATAGTGTTAATGATAGGGATCTGTGGCATAGCAGATTAGGGCATCCATCTGACCAAGTTCTAGCCATTTTAAAAGAAGACTTAGGGATAAATAAAACTGAGTCAAAACTGTGTGAAATTTGTCATAAATCAAAACAGGTTAGAGTCCCCTTCCCTTTTAGTGAGCATAAAACAAAGCATGTAGGTGATCTCATACATCTAGATGTATGGGGTCCTTACAGAATCACTAGCAGGGAAGGATACAAGTATTTTCTAACTGTAGTAGATGACTACACCAGAACTGTGTGGTGTTACATGATGAAAGGAAAAAATGAAGTTTTTGAAAATGTAGTTGCCTTTTATGAATTATTAAAAACTCAATTTGAAACTTGTGTAAAAATGTTTAGAAGTGACAATGGCACTGAATTCATTAATAGGCAAATGGAGTCTTTCTGTGTGTCTAAAGGTATTATACATCAAACTTCATGTGTTTACGCACCACAACAAAATGGTGTGGTTGAAAGGAAACATAGACATCTACTTAATATGGCTAGAGCTTTACTTTTTCAGAGTGGTTTGCCCCTTAGGTTCTGGTCTGATTGTGTATTAACTGCTACATACTTGATAAACAGGGTTCCCTCTTCTGTTCTGTCTGGTAGGAGTCCTTATGAGGTAATGTTTGGGTTCCCCCCAAAACTTAGTCACCTTAGGAATTTTGGGTGTCTCCCTGATAAACTTTCTAGTAGGGCTGATAAGTGTGTTTTAATTGGATATTCAAACTTTAAAAAGGGGTATAAATTGTGGTGTCTTGAAACCAAAACTGTTGTGTATTCAAGAGATGTTAGGTTTTATGAGGATATCTATCCTTATAAACAAAAAGTTTTACAAAATGAAGTAATAAGTAATAATAATAATGGTCTTACAACCTTAAATTTTTTTGACAGTGTTGACTTAGATGAGACTCAAACTTCTAATGTGACTAATAACCTTCCCAATGATGAAAGGGGAACCACAAGTACTCATGTAGGATCCACTAGTCAGCAACCAGGGTTTACTCCCAGGTCTGCTGGGGGGTAGACCATCATCTAGATGGACAACAGCCTGGCAGACCAGGTTGCAGTGACCCTGAGGATGTTGGCGATGATGTTGGGCCTGCAAATGTTGAGACTAACCCATCTGAGGGAAGTACTAGGCAGTCTAGTAGAGTATCTAACATGCCTAGAAAGTTTAGTGACTATATAGTGGAAGGGAAAGTTAAGTATGGAGTGGAAAAGGTGGTCAACTATTCCAACTTAACTTCTGAAAACTACTGTTTTGTGTCTAGTGTTAATAAGTCAGTTGAGCCTTCATCTTATGCTCAAGCCTCAAAAGATCCAAATTGGGTTGAGGCTATGAACAATGAGATGGAAGCTCTCTATAGGAATAACACTTGGATTGTTTCTGATCTACCACCTGGTAGAAAAGCAATTGGGTGTAAATGGATCTATAAAATCAAATATAGATCCAATGGTGAGATAGATAGGTATAAAGCCAGGTTAGTAGCCAAAGGCTACAACCAAAGAGAGGGCTTAGACTTTGGAGAAACCTTTTCTCCAGTGGTCAAGATGGTCACTGTAAGGTGTGTGATCAGTTTAGCTGTTCAAAATAACTGGACATTGTTCCAGTTAGACATCAACAATGCTTTTTTGTATGGGTCCATTACCGAGGATGTTTACATGCAACTTCCAGAAGGGTACTCTTCTGAAAGTGAGTCAAAAGTGTGTAAACTTGTGAAATCCTTGTATGGACTCAAACAGGCTCCACGAAAGTGGAATGAAAAACTTGTTGATGTTCTTAAATCTATAGGTTTTGTCCAAAGTGTGTCTGACTATTCTATGTTTGTTAAATCAAGTAAAGGTGTCTTTGTTGTTTTGTTGGTATATGTTGATGATATCGTTATCACTGGAAACAGTGAGAAGGAAATCAACAACATCAAAACCATGTTAAAAGAGAATTTCCAAATCAAGGATTTGGGTCAATTAAAATATTTTCTTGGGATTGAAGTATTGTATTCCCAAGCTGGTATATGTTTGAATCAAAGGAAATATTGTTTAGATTTACTTAGTGATTTTGGCTATCTTGGTTGTAAGCCTGTAAGTATCCCGATTGAGCAGAATTCTATCATTTCTTCAAAAAATGATAAAAATGTTAAATATCTTCAAGATGTCACAGGGTTTCAAAGACTTATAGGAAAATTAATCTATTTGTCTTTGACCCGTCCTGACATTAGTTATGCGGTACAATATCTCAGTCAGTTTATGCACAAACCAACTGAGAGTGTACTGCGTATTGCCTTACGGCTGCTAAGATATTTAAAACATGCTCCTGGAAAAGGGATTTTGTTTAAGAAAAGTGAAGATTTTAGCCTAACAGCATACTCTGATGCTGATTGGGCAAAATGCCTTACAACCAGAAAGTCTGTCACAGGTTTTAGTGTGTTTCTTGGTGACAATCTTGTGTCGTGGAAAAGCAAGAAACAAAACACTATAGCTCGGTCGTCAGCTGAGGCTGAGTACCGAGCTATGTGTACCACAACCTGTGAGCTTATCTGGATCTCAAACTTGTTAAAAGAGCTTGAGGTCACAAGTAAGTTACCTTTGAAATTATTTAGTGATAGTAAGTCGGCAATATCTATAGCTGAGAACCCAGTTTTTCATGATCGAACTAAACACTTTGAGATTGATTTACATTTCCTAAGAGAAAAGATCAGTTCTGGGTTTGTTCAAGCTATAAAAGTTTCTTCTGAACAGCAAGTTGCTGACATATTTACAAAAGGCTTATATGCTTCTCAGCATGAGTATTTGTGTTCAAAGCTTGGTATTGTGGATATGTTCCAGCAATCGAATTAAGGGGGTGTGTTAAAATATAACATACATGTCTTATAATTCGGTGCTGGCCCAATAATCTATCTGTGGACATATTGTTGGATATGGGCCTGATGTGTGGGCTTGTGATCATGTGGGCTTATGAGTAGCCTGACCTTATTGAATTGAACTGGTTCACTAGTTCACTTGAAGGTTCATTGTTTACGAGATATTTATGCAGGGTTTATTCTCAACCGTTGATGACTTTTAATCTTGATCGTTCAAATGGCATCTTGGACGAAGCTTCTGGAGCTCAATATAAAAGCTTTCTCTTGCTTTGTTTTATTCATTAGTCTGTGTGTATTCGTCTGGTTATTCTCTCGTCTCTTTCATTGTTGTTCTAGGGTTTGTACCCTGTGTCTTATTATTTCTCTGTATTTGTTGTTATGATCTGCTGATAATCATCAGCAGATCCTGTTGATACTTTGTATCGTTTATATAAGTCTCAGTAATTGCTGAGACTTAGGGTTTGGGGGGTAACTTTCTGGTTTGGGTTAATAAGAGCTTTCAGTCACCGTTTTGTCGCTATACCTCTTGTTCTTGTGTTGATGTTTGTATTATTGAATATTTTGTTTGTTAGTTAGTTAGAATCATAAATTTCTACAAACGCAAAAAAAAAAAATGTTGGATTATGTAAAGTATGTGGCTGGATGACCTTTCAGTGTGCTCAACGCTAAGTTTCCAAGGTCACTGAAGAGAAGAGAAGAGAATGAATCTCTTTCATTTCTTTTCCTTATGAGACAACTTATATGTCTTTCTATTTCCTTTCAAGAAAACCCATACACACCTATTCAACTTCTCTAATCGATGTATATGATATAAAATGGAGTTAGTATGTTAGAGCATTCACAATGAAACCTCCATACCCTCATTCAGTCCAAATAATTTAACTAAAATGCACATTTACCTATAAAATTTGTTTATTAAAAAAAAGGGTAAATTTCACGTTATGTCCTTTACGTTTACCTCAAATTACACCGTTTGTCCTTTATCTTTAATAATTACACCGTGTGTCTTTTATTTGAAACTTTTGCACACCATAAGTCATTTTCACTAACTCCATCCAATTTATTGATTATCTTCTCTAACCTCATCCAATATCTTAGTTATCTTTAATTATGTATTATTCATTTAATGGATCTAATAATTATTTAAAATACATTTACAACTCCAAAAATTTTATGAATTTTATAGAAGCTTATTTACATCCCAATAGGGGTGAGCAAATTTCGGGTAACCCGAACAAAACCCGAAACCCGACCCGATAAAAACCGAAACCGGACCGGTATTTATGTATTTAGGGTTCTTACCGGTTCTAGATTTCAAATGATTTCGGTTTCGGGTCGGTTCTCGGTCCGGACCTCAGTAAACCCGATTTCTTAGACTGGCCCGAATAACCTCTTTTGAGCCTCCATCGTCCCTACACCCACTCATCTGCATAGCGTTCTCTCTCCCAAGACATCATGTTCTTTCTCATCATCATCTTCTTAAATAATATGAAATTCACTATGTTCACCTAAATGCTGGAAATCATGTAGTGGAGGACTCCTTTTCTTCGTCCCTCATAAGTTTTAGATAAAAGAGAGGGGTGAGAGAAATAGGGCTTGTGAAGGAGAATTTAATCAGCATAACCGTACACCACTAATTATGACTACCCTTAAACGGTCAAACCATGTTCAAAAGCTAGTTTGAATATATAAACAATTTAGTTCATATATAACTAGTTTAAAACTCCGTTAAAAAAACTACTTTGAAACCATATTAAAGAACTAGTTTCTTTAGTTTATGGTTCAGCTTTTCAAAGGACAGTTTCTTTGCTGTCACTCCACTCATTTACTACAAACAGCTTTGTGTGTGTCAGTAGAGAGAGAGAGAGATGAAAGCATATTGACCTTACCTTTAACCTCTTTTCCATCTTCTTTAAACGACTTACAAACACATTTAAGAAATCCTTCAAAATCAGTATATGTCGCTTCATCTTCTTCGTTTGCTTCTTGAGCCATGCACAATTGTAAAGCAGAGCTAAGGAGATTATGGTGACATTCGAAGTTATTTCAAAGATTTGAGATTATGGTCTCGGTTTTAACCTGCGAACCCGAAGAACCGGCCGTAAGATACCCGAACCCGAAATCATAAATAGGTTTAGTCCTCGGTTATTGATTTTGTGTGTTGTTCGGTCTCGGGTCGGTTCGGGTTTAACCCGGGTCGGTCCGGGTTATATCATATGCTCAGCCCTACATCCCAAATGTCGTTATTTGTAATTTTAATTTCTTAAAATATATTTTTAAAATATTTAATATATTTCCTTTTTTAATTCATAATTAAATCATTATAAATTCGATTTGAATGATTCAAAAGCCTGAAATTTTGATAAAAAAATTTTTGTATCATATTTAGCTCCTGTAAACACTATTATTTAATCAAATACTATATTTTAAGAATTTTAAATCAGATTATTTTCCTTAATGATGAATAAATCTGATTTAAAATTCTTAAAATATTAAAATATAGTATTTTATGAAATAACATTTTTACAAGAACTAAATATGATAGAAATTTTTTTAAAAAAATTTTGGGCTTTTGAATCACTCAAACTCGATTTATAATGATTTAATTTTCAATTAAAAGAAAATATATTGAAAATATTTAAAAACATATTTTCCAAAATTAAAATTACAAATAACGACATTTGGGATGTAAATAAGCTTCTATAAAATTTCTAGAATTTTTAGAGCTGTAAATATATTTTAAATAATTATTAGAACCATTAAATGAATAGGGTTAGGATCAAATACATAGTGAAAGAAAAATAAGAAGTCGTAGGAAGGGTATCAAACGAACTCCGATTGAACTCATTCAAACGGCATTGGAACCGTCTCATCAAACCATACAATCTTAGTTTTTAGGTTTTCCCTTTTTTGGATTTTTAGATTGTAGTTTTTAGAATTTACGTTATATCATTGTATCTTATATGCAGCATTGTGTCTTTTTCTTATTTTCATCATTGTGTCATTTTTACGATTCATTGTGTCTTTTCTCTTCAGCACTGTGTTACACTTTTTGCCATTGTGTTTTATTTTGTGACTCATTGTGTCATATTTTATGATGTATTGTGTTTTTTTGTATCCTTCTCACCCTTCTCATTTTGTTACACTGTGTAGAATAACTTGACCCTAAATGAATAATTCATAATTAAAGATAACCAAGATATTGGATGAGGTTAGAAAAGATAACCAAGATATTGGATGGAGTTAGTGTAAAGGACTTGTGGTGTGCAAAAGTTTCAAATAAAGGACGCACGATGTAATTATTAAAGATAAAGGACAAACGATGCTATTTGAGGTAAACGTTAAGGACATAACGTGTAATTTACCCTAAAAATAACTTTCTCATTCGATTCACCATATATATTAACAATCAATTAATGCATTTCCAACCCAGAATCACATTAAATTATTGGATAAGGAATGATATGTAACCCCCAAAATATGGGTGTTTACTTTACATTCTCATATAAAATAAGGGATGGGTTATGGGGATGAAGACTCCAACGTGAGATTAAAAATGAACAAAGATATCAAAAAAATTTTCTTATAATTTAGGTATGAGGAAGGGGATGAGGCCTTCATTGTGAGTACTCTTAGATTGCTAGTTAGGGGAAATATTTTTCGAGAAAAAAATAAACTTTAATATGAGAAGAGAAAGAACAAAATGCATAATGGTAAAACATTTAATACTTTATAGCTTCCATCATTAACTATTCTCTCTAAATAATTAGGAAAAAACACTTTATCCTACACATTTCAAAATTTAGCTTACAGATATCAAAATTTATCTTTAACATATCCAAATTCACTTTATCCTAAATATATATAATGTCCTTCACCATTAATTATATATAATATTGACGCTACCCCCACATTAACCATTTTTTGTTTGAATTCAGTCGTTAGATCAAAAAATTGAGCAATCCTGACCACATAAATTGAGCAATTATTGGTTTTCGCAGCAGTTTTAGGAAACTTGTTCCCGCCATTAACATGTAGTTACCTCTCACCCATGCTCATGTTTGATGCGGTTATTTGATACGTGGTTAGCTCAGCAGGCGAAAACATAGGAAAGTAAAGCCCCACTACGTATACACACTCCCCAACCGTTGTCGCTACATTTGTGGGTATAAATTCCTTTCCATATCCTTTGAATCGTTCCATCCCTACCACATTCACTTGATTATCTTCTCTGAGTTCAAACCCTAGAAATCCCCGCGTTTGGAGATGCAATCAAATTCTCCGATGGCTACAATTTCTTTTTCCGATTACCTCTGTTCATTTGTTCACTTTACGTTGGCAACTCCCTTTTCTTCCTAAATTAAGATCTCGTAGATGGATCAGAAGAAGATGATTAGCAAAGTAATCGGCAAGAGTAGTGTTTGACGCCGTTTAACTTCCCCATCGCAGGATATCGTAACCATAGCGAACGTTACGGATGTGTGGTTGTATTCGCATCATAATTCACTTTCAATGGTAATTTCAAGGTAAACTTTCAATTTTCTTCAGGTTATTTTGATTTTTATGTTCCATATCAGATTTTTTGTTATTTGGGTTATACTATGGTTAGGACCAGGCTTGAGGTGTTTAATCAGACAGTTGGCATATTTTTTTTTATTATGTAATAGACATACTTTACTATTAACTATATATTTAAAGTTCTGAACTTTGAATAGTGATTTGGCATCTCTGTAATTATACGATATGTTAGGGGTAATTTAACTTTAAAAACCAAGTTACATCTGTATAATGGTTAAGCGAGCAAAAAACTACGCCGCTATCCCTTTTTGAATTGCATATTTATGTAATTTAAGTAACGAGTTCATCCGAACATCAATATAGTATTTTATGCCTCATAATTAGTTTATTTTAATTGAAGAAACACGAATCTAAGATCGTATAGCGAAAGGCGATCCGAGAAGTGGTTCTACTGTATTTTATAAAGAGAGTGTGATTATAAAATACGTGAAGGTCTAAGGGCAAGACCAAGGAATTAAGAGACTACCAATTAGAAGAGCCGGGCCTCTAACTGTTAGTATAATAAACAAAGGGTTGAAGAAGGTACGAGAGAGTTCGTATTCTTCTTGAGTGAAAGTATGTAAGATATTAGATGCCAATAAAAGGAGAGGGGAATCCTCCTTTTATAGTACCAAGATATCCTACTTTCTCAGCCCATCCTTTACCCTTAACGGGGCCCGGCCCAGGTAGAGGTGTCTCCATAATCCGGCCCAAGCCCTTAGGCCCATTTGGTGCAAGTGGGTTTGAGTAAAGTAGGGAAAAGTAGAATGCTAGGGGGATGTTACCGTCCTGGCGCATATACACGTGGCGCCCAGTGAGTGGACGCTGACAGGTGGTGGACACGTGGTGCTCGCCTATTGGTAGAGAAAGGCGGTGGACAGTTTATGCTTTCCAGGACTTCGAGATGGGTAGAGGAAGTCTGCTTTGTCAGAAAGATATCTTGGCTGGGAGGCCGCCACGTCGTCGTCCTTTCTGCTCGTCAGACTGGGAACAGTCTTTGATTGGAGGGGAACTCTAACGGGCCGCCTGTCATGTCAGAGATATTTTGTTTGGGGCAGGGGTGAGTCCCAAAGCTGCCCCAAAAGGTATCTTCCACTTGTAGTGAAGCTTGCCAAGGAAGCTTTGATGTATATTTGGCCCGCCGATGTGAAAAGGGGCGGCCGTTCTTGCGCCTGGCGTTAAATGTACCGCTGACGTATAACGGGCGGGTGACGCCAGGTGTTCCGTCGACGTAGCACGAGAGTATTAGTGCTTGCGTCGGACGGCAGATGCATCGCTGACGTAGAACGGGCTTGTAGACGCCAGACGTTCCGTTGACGTAAAACGGGCGGATGGGCGTGAGACATCCGCTGACGTAGAACGGATGGATGGGCGTCTGGCGGGGCCTGTTCTAAGTGGGCGATGGTATGGTATTTGTAGTGCTTTAATACCATATCCCTTCATTAATATATAATTTTTTTAACGAAGAAGAGAGATTTATATTTGCAATGTTTCAAATTTGGGTTGTTAATCAGACGTGTGTTTTGTTTCATATTATATGTGAAAAGAGTAAAGTTATTTTGATACGAAACATGAAAGTAGTGTTATTGAAGTTAACATATGATTAGTAAATGCAACTTAACTGTTAAACTATGTGAAACTGTTTGTAAAATTGAAGATCCAAAAAGTGGACGAACCTGCAATCACAGTTAAAACAGGCACGACTTGAGATGGATCTGAATGCTCCGAACCTAAGCTTAAACCTGCACAAGGTAAAAGACCGTTAGGCTCGTTACAGAGGATGAGGGAGGGCCTCTCTGTAACCACCCTCCGGCGTGAGGATAAGTATTTGTTTAGTGAGAGAAAGTAGAGAGAGAAAGTGAGATTCGGAGTAAGTGCATTCGTGTGTCAATTGTACTTTAGAGGGGGTATTTATACTAGTCAGCCTAGTTGTACTATACTTCGGACCCCCCCTTCGTACTATCATTCGGAGTCTTTTGACTTTTGGGTGAGGCTTGTACTTTTCCTTCGGCCAGACTGCCCGGCTGCGGCCTAGCGTCTTAATAGGCAGGCCGCGGTATAATTGCTTATACCTCTTCATGTCTTCCCAAGTCCTCAAGTTACTTGTAAGTAGCTTGTTGGACTTAGATGTGACCGAATCACGGGTGGCCAAGTCGCGGTATAATTGCTTATACCTCTTCATGTCTTCCCAAGTCCTCAAGTTACTGTTAGGTAACTTGTTGGACTTAGATGTGACCGAATCACGGGTGGCCAAGCCGCGGTATAATTGCTTATACCTCTTCATGTCTTCCCAAGTCCTCAAGTTACTGTTAGGTAACTTGTTGGACTTAGATGTGACCGAATCACAGGTGGCCAAGCCGCGGTATAATTGCCTATACCTCTTCATGTCTTCCCAAGTCCTCAAGTTACTGTTAGGTAACTTGTTGGACTTAATCATATCGCGGTCTCTTAGGCTTGTTACGGCATCTATAGTGGATTGGTGAGGATGGTTGACACGTGTCAGGGCCAGCTGTCCAGAAGCTTTGTCGTATTCCCCTGACACGTGGTTGTTGTTATAGCCATGCGATTGTATGGCTGATGTGATGGCGGTTCGTTTCTCGGGGAAATCTGGACCGCTCATTTGAACCAGCTGTCCCCAACCCTAACCATCCAACCGTCGCCTCCTCCTCCTATATAAGCCTCTTAACCTTTTTACTTCTTTACATTTTACTGTTTTCTCTTATTTTTCTTCTCTGATCTTACTTACCCCCTTCGGCGTCCTTATCATCCGTTCGAGCTTCACTAGCCTGCTTAAGGTGCGTTGTCTTCATCCTTCTTCATATTTCCTGTTTTATTGTTTTGTCCTCGAGTCCTGGAGATGGTGAAGGACGATATGAATGTGAGTTTTTCAACTCTGTCCGCGGATAAGCTTGCCCGGTTTATTGATACTTACTCGATCCCTCGTGAGTTGAACCCGGTTTTACCGGGACCGAGGCAGGTGATACACCCTTTTCCCGTTGGCAAGTTTGGTTTTTACACCCGAGTGTGTGACTTTGCCAACTACCGCATCCCCTTTACCAAATTTTTTATGAAGGTGTTGAGGTTTCACGGCGTGCACATCTCTCAAGTGAACCCCTTCGGTCTCAGCCGAATAAATCACTTTGAGCTTTCTTGCCGTGCTTTGGAGAAAGGTGCGGATCTTAATGTTTTCCGGTGCTTCTATAAGCTTAGCAAGGCCGGTAGCTGGTATACGTTCAAGAAACGGCGGTCGCTGGAGAGTTGTCATGATTATCAGACAACTAGTTTAAAGAACTGGAAGAACCAGTTCTTCTTCTTGGACGACCGATGCTTACCCCCGGATATGGTGTGGCGTGATAGTTTTGAAGCGTCTGAATGGGACTTGCCCAAGAAGTTTAAATATAATCGTAAGTTGTATTTGGACCTGGTGGAGAATAAGAGCAATATCCAGAAGTACCCGGAGCATGTTCTCTGTCTCGGAGGGGTTAGCATGAATTGGAGTTTGGATGATAGGTGGCCGTTAGTGCGTTATAATGGAGAGGGTGAGTGGAGAGCCGCAGCTTCACTTGTTATTTGTTTGCATTTTTGCTAGCTTTTTCTAACTCCCTTATTTTTGTTTATACAGAGATGTTGCTGCTGGATTGTCTGAAGTTGACTACCTTCGACGACACAGCTTTGGAGTATACCAACGAAGATTTGGGTAATACTGAGCCATTGGTGGCGCAGATGGAGAGGACGCACCAGGCCATTCGGCCAGTGGCGGGTACAGGTGTTGGTGCAAGTGGCACTGGTGGAGATGGTCAGACCACGGGGGTCGTGACCGGAACTGTTGGGGTAGCTCCGTCTGCTGAGGGCGCAGCTTTATCTTCCGAAGTCCCTCCTGACCCACCTATTACAAGTGTTCAACAACCGGACCCTTCTGCCAGCACGGGTCATCAATCCTCCGATCCCTCTCGTGCCTCTAAGGAGGTTTCTGGTGATAAGGAGGGCCGAGCTCTAACCGATACCTCGATCTCTCGGGGCGCAGGGAAGAGAAAGGCTCTGAAGGGCACCACCGCCAGCTCCAAACCGAAGAAGAAGCTACGGTTTGTTGAAGATACTACTGAGGTATATTCTAACCTTCTCCATAACCTTGAATATCATTTGTTTGGGGGTAAATCTCCCAGAGACTCGGCTCCAATACTAATGGTGGATGATCCTCAGGGCGGGGGGCTTAGTGATGATGAGGGTTTGGATGGGTCTGCCGGGATACTTAGCCCGTTGAAGGAGAAGGTGGTGCGGCCTGATGATACTTCTGCTGGTGAGTTTAGGCAATCTCCCCTTCTTTCTCAAACCGATGTGGGGGATAAGGATGATACTTTCCCCCCATCGTGGTGCGAGACTGAAGCTTTTTCCCTTTATAATTTTGCAGCGGTGGCAGGGGAGGGTTCTGGTGGTGGTGGTATTGCTGATGAAAAGTTTATCCCTGAATGGGACATAAAGAACGGAGATCGGGTGATTGACGGGCTATCTGCTCGCATGATGTTGTTCAACCTCGATACTCCTGCTGATCGGAGTATTACCATAACTTAGATTCGCCTGCTCTTTGTGAGGCATTGTTGGTTAGCCAAGCGCAATCCAACTTCTTGGTGACTGAGGCATACCGTCGTTGGACGGATGCCGAAGTAGACAGGGACCGGCTGCGGAGAAAGGGGGCTTCCTGTAATCATGGTCCGGCCATGGCCGAGTTAAAGAAGAATCTGAGGGACGCTCAGAATCAGGCTTCTTCTACTCAGTTTGCCGTGGTTTCGGCTGCGGAGGCCAGGGACAAGGCCCTTCATGTAACATCGCCAAGTTTCCAAATTTTAAAACGTATATTATTTTCATAATGTGCCTAAGTTTTATTTCCCGACCACACAACTTATATATATACATAAATATATACAATAATAATAATAATAATAATAATAGTAATTATAACATATACTAGATTAAATTGATTTTTATCTTACCTAAACCATAGACCCAAACCTGTATGACCAGCCCAGTGTCAGCAGCCCAAACCTGAGCCCAAACCAAGCCCAAACCCCCCTTGTCTGAATTAGTCAAAACAAAATTTTTTTGCCTTTGTCGGGTTTCGAACCCGAGTCAAACCAAACAAACAACACACACTTACCCAACTGATCTGGCTTTCACACTTGAATAAACTCAGACGCGTTTTAATTATATACATAATTGAAACCTTCACAGTTGACTAAGGAAAGTCAACTGTGGGTACGCGATACATAATCAATCAAGATCAATGCTTGATTGATCTAATTTTGGCAATTATACACGATTACCGGCCTCCTCCAGCTTCGATTACACGCTAACAACCATCAATCATTGACCAATTTGTATAATTACGCGTTTAGACTTTAATAATTTGTCAAACTTTCCAATTAACTAATCCATTGATCCTCAGTATAAATTGATGTGCAACGAACCTTTGAAACTCGCTCATACTCTCCTCTCCACCTCCAATTACTTCTGAAACACTCTGATAATTATCTCTCTGTTCGTTGTTTGACTTTTGGCTTTGACCAGACAATCGAACACAATTCTACACTGTGAGTTTAATTTCTTGTATGGGTTATGATCATCGGCGATCACTCATCAATAGCCCCATGATTAATTGGGCTATTGATGAGTTAATCAAACGATTACAGATTTAGGGTTCGTGGGTTTTGAAATGGGGATAAACTTGATTTCATATCGCGTATATAATTAATTTTAATCAGGGATTATCACAACCACTGGCCTAGGCCAAGTGGTTGTGACCATGGCTTGCAACCCTGAGCACCCGGGTTCGAGTCCGGCTACGGCCACCTTTTTTTTTTCTTTTCTTTTTCTTTTTAAAACAACAAACTAAATAATATATATATTAAACATTTTAATCTTATAAATTCGTTTTTAAATATTAAAACTATTTTATAAATTCTAAAAAAAATATATTTATTAAATCTGAGATAAAAGTTTTATTTACAATTTTTATTTTTCTGAAATTCATTTATTTAATATTTATTATAATTAAATCAATTTTATACTATTATATTTATAAAAAATCCATTAAAATATCAAAACAATTTTATTAAATTCTACAAAAATTATCCCATGTTTATACAATGTTAAACTTTACTGAAATAATTTTTAATTCAGAAAAATCATTTATTTTATATTTTTAATCAATTTTTGTTAGATTTAATCATAATTAAATCATAATAAATTCAATTTTTATTATTTTTACACCAAAATTTATACAATTTATTTTTAATTATTTAGAACAGAAATATGATTTTTAAAATAATAATTCTTTAATTTTAGTATTTTTGAATATTAAAGTTAAATTTTGGCTATTTGTAATAAATAGATTTAAAAATCTATTTTAAAGGAAATAATTTTATAAAAATTATTTTTATACTTCAAACACATTATTGTGAACATTCTAAATTCAAATGTTATAAAAAGACTTTATTTTATTTAATTATCATATTTCCCGGTATTTAATTAACATTTTATTTTAAATTCAACAATTGGTTATCCCCAAATCGAAACCCTAGGATATACTTATAAACTAGTTAGACTTAGACTTATTTGTTGCCTTGCACATAGGGTAACACTTGGCAAACTATTGGACTACACTTATACTATATCTCAATACCAAAAACTATACCAAGGTGAGTTTACGTAATCCTGTTTATGCGATTCTTTATACTTGCAACAATTTTAAGCAATTCAACATATATGTCTAGTAGTAAACTTTATTGCCTCATGTATTAGTCAACAGTTTCAACGACTTTCAACGAGTTTCAACATTTACATAATCATTAGCTATGGCCAAGCCGGCGATACTCAATAATAGATCTATTGGATTGACAACCCCACCCGGATACGTGTACCTCCTACATAGGTAACGTGGGTGATTGTTATCGTTCAACATATTACTAAGGTGAACCGTAGATGACGGGATGGACCTAAACTAGTCGGAGGTTTGATTATGTCAACATATTATACTATTCATGTAGTCTTAAATTTACGATAGACATACGAATTGCTAGACTTTTATACTTAAACTATATGCTTAACATGGATTATGTATTCTCACCAACTTCTAGTTGACCCCCCCCCCCCCCCCCCATTTTTCCAAACTTTACAGGAAATACTGATGCTTGAAGTCTAGAGTTAGCATGAGGAGATATTTGAAGTTTAAGCTTTGTTTGATAATTTGATGTAGACTTTAATGTAATTCCATATTGTAATGTAATAAAGGATTTTTTTTTTTTTTGAAAGGCGTAATAAAGGATTATTTAAACATATGTATTACCATGAGCTACTGAACAATCATCAATACGTGACATCCCGATGTTTCCGCCATCGGTTGGGGTGTTACAGATTGGTATCAGAGCCTTGGTTATAGGGAATTAGGTTATTAGAAAAAAAAAATAATCTAGTCTATAACCATAGGAATATAACCAGTATTTGCTCCTTTTACTTGCTATTCTCTATCTCACTCCTACTTCTTATCCCTACTTCAACCCCTACAAGAAGATTGCTCTCCATCACAAGATCTACTCTTAGACTAATAGGACAATCCTCAGGTTTAGCCTGAACCACCTTGAGATCTCGTCGAAGTTCTAGTTTTTAATAACGAACACGTGCAATCTGGAAGGGTGAACGCCTGTATTCTGAGTTTTCTGTCTAGGACTGGCATTGCGCATATATCCCAATCAGACGAGGGACCCGGATGCCTACCTGGGAATTCTCGGGATGAGTGTTCACTTATAGGCTAAAGCATGTCTTCACTATGTTATTAGAATCTAGAAGTTTTGATAAGTCAACGTTTTCGTTTATTCGTTTTAATTAATGAATAAATGATTACACTCACCTTCCTTAAACTAAGCTCAAAAATCTCAAAATTTTACAGCTTAAATCAATCTCATTTCATAACCATCCATGGATTTCACAATCACACTTCACCTTACCATCTTAGCCACTTTTTAAATATTCAACACCCTACCCAAATCATATAATCTCCATACTATAAAATAAACTCTTTATCAACTATCTTCACATTCACTATCTCTCACAACTTTGATTCTGCTTCAAGAATTTTTCATCATCCTCTCAAGAACTAAATTCATATCCTTCACCTTCTCACACATGAGCTAATTACCCATGATAACCAAACTATTGAAACTTGATTGTGTGTTGCATCAAACATAATCCTTAGTTATACATGAGGATTCGACTATTTGCCTTATTTGATCATTTGAAACTAGAATTCATGGAATATAAGCTATTTACTATAGACACACCTAGAGTCATTAACCTTATCTAGGGCAACTCTATCACAACTCGTATGCTATACTTGATACTTTATTGCTTACATATACATATTATCAATTTGCAATTCATGTGTGTAATAATTGGTACACTTAATCAAACAACTGATAGAGGATGAAGTACTTGCTCAACAGTTAGTAGAGTACAAAATAACCTACTCAACGATTGGTAGAGGTCATCATGCCTGCTCAACAGTCGATAGAGGCCCTACAACCTGCTCAACGACTGGTAGAGGCTATCATACCTGCTCAACAATCGGTAGAGGTTCCTACTCACTAACTGATAGAAGTCTTTTTCCTGCTCAACAGTTGGACTCATTTTTGGATACATGGTTAATCATATTATTTTACATATGTGTCTAGAGTTATAGAAGGACACAAAACCCTAATGTAAGGTAAATTGGTGATTGCGGTCCGGAACGTAATCATGAATTTACAGGTACGTTAAGGTAGTGTGAAATTTTATCAAGGTTTCCGGTAGTTGACCAATTGTAACCCTGGTTTTCTTTTAACTTCGGGACGAAGTTCCTAAAAGTAGGGGAGACTGTAACATCGCCAAGTTTCCAAATTTTAAAACGTATATTATTTTCATAATGTGCCTAAGTTTTATTTCCCGACCACACAACTTATATATATACATAAATATATACAATAATAATAATAATAATAATAATAGTAATTATAACATATACTAGATTAAATTGATTTTTATCTTACCCAAACCATAGACCCAAACCTGTATGACCAGCCCAGTGTCAGCAGCCCAAACCTGAGCCCAAACCAAGCCCAAACCCCCCCTTGTCTGAATTAGTCAAAACAAAATTTTTTTGCCTTTGTCGGGTTTCGAACCCGAGTCAAACCAAACAAACAACACACACTTACCCAACTGATCTGGCTTTCACACTTGAATAAACTCAGACGCGTTTTAATTATATACATAATTGAAACCTTCACAGTTGACTAAGGAAAGTCAACTGTGGGTACGCGATACATAATCAATCAAGATCAATGCTTGATTGATCTAATTTTGGCAATTATACACGATTACCGGCCTCCTCCAGCTTCGATTACACGCTAACAACCATCAATCATTGACCAATTTGTATAATTACGCGTTTAGACTTTAATAATTTGTCAAACTTTCCAATTAACTAATCCATTGATCCTCAGTATAAATTGATGTGCAACGAACCTTTGAAACTCGCTCATACTCTCCTCTCCACCTCCAATTACTTCTGAAACACTCTGATAATTATCTCTCTGTTCGTTGTTTGACTTTTGGCTTTGACCAGACAATCGAACACAATTCTACACTGTGAGTTTAATTTCTTGTATGGGTTATGATCATCGGCGATCACTCATCAATAGCCCCATGATTAATTGGGCTATTGATGAGTTAATCAAACGATTACAGATTTAGGGTTCGTGGTTTTGAAATGGGGATAAACTTGATTTCATATCGCGTATATAATTAATTTTAATCAGGGATTATCACAACCACTGGCCTAGGCCAAGTGGTTGTGACCATGGCTTGCAACCCTGAGCACCCGGGTTCGAGTCCGGCTACGGCCACCTTTTTTTTTTCTTTTCTTTTTCTTTTTAAAACAACAAACTAAATAATATATATATTAAACATTTTAATCTTATAAATTCGTTTTTAAATATTAAAACTATTTTATAAATTCTAAAAAAATTATATTTATTAAATCTGAGATAAAAGTTTTATTTACAATTTTTATTTTTCTGAAATTCATTTATTTAATATTTATTATAATTAAATCAATTTTATACTATTATATTTATAAAAAATCCATTAAAATATCAAACAATTTTATTAAATTCTACAAAAATTATCCCATGTTTATACAATGTTAAACTTTACTGAAATAATTTTTAATTCAGAAAAATCATTTATTTTATATTTTTAATCAATTTTTGTTAGATTTAATCATAATTAAATCATAATAAATTCAATTTTTATTATTTTTACACCAAAATTTTATACAATTTATTTTTAATTATTTAGAACAGAAATATGATTTTTAAAATAATAATTCTTTAATTTTAGTATTTTTGAATATTAAAGTTAAATTTTGGCTATTTGTAATAAATAGATTTAAAAATCTATTTTAAAGGAAATAATTTTATAAAAATTATTTTTATACTTCAAACACATTATTGTGAACATTCTAAATTCAAATGTTATAAAAAGACTTTCTTTTATTTAATTATCATATTTCCCGGTATTTAATTAACATTTTATTTTAAATTCAACAATTGGTTATCCCCAAATCGAAACCCTAGGATATACTTATAAACTAGTTAGACTTAGACTTATTTGTTGCCTTGCACATAGGGTAACACTTGGCAAACTATTGGACTACACTTATACTATATCTCAATACCAAAAACTATACCAAGGTGAGTTTACGTAATCCTGTTTATGCGATTCTTTATACTTGCAACAATTTTAAGCAATTCAACATATATGTCTAGTAGTAAACTTTATTGCCTCATGTATTAGTCAACAGTTTCAACGACTTTCAACGAGTTTCAACATTTACATAATCATTAGCTATGGCCAAGCCGGCGATACTCAATAATAGATCTATTGGATTGACAACCCCACCCGGATACGTGTACCTCCTACATAGGTAACGTGGGTGATTGTTATCGTTCAACATATTACTAAGGTGAACCGTAGATGACGGGATGGACCTAAACTAGTCGGAGGTTTGATTATGTCAACATATTATACTATTCATGTAGTCTTAAATTTACGATAGACATACGAATTGCTAGACTTTTATACTTAAACTATATGCTTAACATGGATTATGTATTCTCACCAACTTCTAGTTGACCCCCCCCCCCCATTTTTCCAAACTTTACAGGAAATACTGATGCTTGAAGTCTAGAGTTAGCATGAGGAGATATTTGAAGTTTAAGCTTTGTTTGATAATTTGATGTAGACTTTAATGTAATTCCATATTGTAATGTAATAAAGGATTATTTAAACATATGTATTACCATGAGCTACTGAACAATCATCAATACGTGACATCCCGATGTTTCCGCCATCGGTTGGGGTGTTACACTTCAAGAAGTTGATCTCTTGAAGAAACAACTTCAAGAGTCTGAAGCCGCTGCTGCTGCTGATTCCAAGAAGACCAATGATCTTCTAAGGCAGATGGATATCACAATGGCCAATCTAAGGAAAGGTACCGATGCTTTAATTGCTGGTACGTTCTTTATTGTTCAATTTCTTTTTTATTTTTAACTTAACTTCGACTTGGCCGTTACTTTGTAGAACGGGACGAGGCCTTGGAGGGAGAGAAGCTGGCAAGGCAAGTGTTGGTTGCGGCTGAAAAGAAAATGGCCGAGGACGAAGAGGCATGGAAGGAGGAGAAGAAAGAGCTGGTTGGAAACATTGATGAGCTGTTCAGGCTTAAGACTTTCTTCCTGACCACCGGGGCACAGCTTATAGCGGATCACGTTCACAAGGGGCCAATCATGAAGAAGGCCGTTAGTGACGTTAACAACGCGATGAATGCCTTGGGCTTCAACGTTGGCGTGCAGGCCGATTATGCGGCTGTGGCGAAGGGGATTCCATTGGACAAAATGCCTTTGATAAAGAAGAATGCCCAAGAAGAGCTTACTGCTGCTGCGCTTGCCTATGACTCCCTCGTCTTTCCGAAGATTGCCAAGCTGGTTGACCAAGTCACAGGCCCTCCTGAATCCTTGACCGAAGCCTTCGACGAGCTGAAGCTCGAATCTTAATTTTGTTTTTAAACAATTATCATTTGATCCGGATCCTTATGAGATCCGGAATGTTTGTAATATTTTAGACAAGTTCCACCTGATTCGAAACCACTAGTTGGGTTCGAATTACTTTTTTAATGCAGGTTGATTCCGGACCTTATCATAGGTCCGGACTATGTCATTTGATTTATGACGTATTATTTTTTTAGGCGATGCCCTTGGCCCTAAAGCGGCCGATTTATTGGACCGTAGCTCGATCTTTCGTGCGTCCACGTATCTAGCCCCGTCCTTATTTTATCCGCGGACTTTGTATATGTGTTGAACAACCATGGTTTGTGGGGTTTTCTTGACCGGGACGCGGCTGTTATCCATGCCGCGCGCTGGTGTTCTAAGTTGTCCCCTTATATGAGTTTTTGTTATATGTTGTGTTTAAGATTTAGCTAGGTGCTTGTTTAGGTTAGTTGAGATCCGGACCAAAACTTATCCACTTTGGTCCGTTTCTTTTTGCTACTCCTGTTGGATGTGTTTCACACCACGTGGTTTTTGTTACGCCGAGCTCATTATTGAGCTGCGGCTTATGTTAGCACCTTTGCACTTAGAGTAAAAAACCAGCTTCTTATTAATATTTCACCGAGGTATGTTACATCCCGGATGATTACAAGAAAAAAGGAAAGTGGGGAATGGCACATCCCACATTACAATAAGAAGATGAAATATAATTTAGAGAACTAGCTGGTAATGCTTACATATAGCATTTTTTCAAATGAACACCGTTCCAGGTGCGAGGTATATCTTTTCCTTCTAAGGTTTGGAGGGTGTAAACACCCTTCTCGCCTGCGGTTTTTATGATGTATGGCCCCTCCCATGATGCGGCCATCTTTCCTTTTTCTGCTCCGCTGGCCTCATTGCACCGCAACACATAATCTCCGGGTTTGAATCGAATTTCTTTCACCCTGGAGTTATAGAATTTTTCCAACTTTTGCTTATACCGGGCTTCTTTTATAGCCGCGGCTTCCCTTCTTTCGTCTAGTAGGTCAAGATTTAAGCGTAGTTCTTGATCATTGTTTTCAATGCTTTGGACTCGAGAGGAGGGAGAACCGATTTCCACCGGTATGACTGCCTCAGTCCCGTATGTGAGACTGAAGGGTGTTTCTCCCGTGCTGGTTTTGGTGAAGGTCCGATGTGCCCATAGGACGTTGGGGAGTTCATCGACCCAACCACTTTTCTTTCTTCCCAGCCTCTTCTTTATTCCTTCGACCAAGCTCCTATTTATGCGTTCCACTTGACCATTCGCCTGCGGATGGGCCACCGAGGCGAATGACTGTTGGATATGCAAATCTTGACACCATTTTTTAAAGGGGTTGTCTGCAAACTGCTTTCCGTTATCACTGATTATAGTCTGGGGTAACCCAAAGCGGCACACTATCTGTTCCCAGACAAACTTTTTTACTTCCTTCCCCGAGATCTTGGAGAGTGGTCAAGCTTCGACCCACTTTGTGAAGTAATCCACAGCCACCAACAAGAATTTCATACCTCCGGTGGACTTAGGGAAAGGTCCGACAATATCGATGCCCCATTGCTGGAACGGCCATGCCGCCGTTACTGGAATCAGATTATTCTTGGCTCGAAGGCTAACTGGCGCATGCCTTTGGCATTCATTGCACTTCTGGAGCTCGGTTACTGCACTGTTATGCATTCCCGGCCAGAAGTATCCGGCATTCATTATTTTTTCCACCATCATTCTAGGACCGGAGTGTATTCCACATATCCCCCTATGGATTTCTTGAATGATGTACGCAGCTTCGACCAAATCCACACACTTAAGAAGCGGTCCTAGAAAGGTTCTTCGATACAACTGTCCATCGATCATCTGGTACTGGAGCGCTTTGACTTTTAACTTTCGAGCCTTGGCTTTGTCTTCTGGGACAACATCATTGGTCAGGTATTGTATTATAGGGGTCATCCAACTGTCTGCTGGCGAGCTTATTGATAAGACTTCGGTCGCAGGGACTGTCGGGCTTTGTAGGCCCTCCATGTGTACTTCTTGGTTCGCAATATCAGTGGTTGTAGCAGCTAGTTTACTCAAGGCGTCTGCTTTTTTGTTTTTGCTTCCAGGAATGTGTACCACCTGGCACGCTTCAAACTGCTTCATCAGTTTTTTAGCCTGCATTATGAAGCAATGATTAGTCGATTTCTTATTGGGGGTTCGAAGGTTTAGGAGATTCTGACTGATCTCATACCTCGGCTAAGTAAAGAATCATGTTTTGTTCTTTAGCCTCATACTCCCCAGATATATGGTTTGCTACTAGCAAAGAATCGACATGTGCTATAACCTGCAAGAGGTATACACATCTTAGATTTTTTATTATACTTTGCATTTAGCAGGGAGTCTTAGTGATTATTACGGTATACTTGTACCTTTTTAGCTCCGACTTTTATGGCCAGTCGCAGCCCAGCCAGGAGAGCCTCATATTCGGCTTCATTATTCGAGCTTTTAAAGTTTAGCCGAATTGCATAGAGCATCTCACGTTCTTCGGATTCTTGTAGGACCAACCCTGCTCCTGACCCTTCCGCTCCCGAGGCCCCGTCTGTATGCAAGGACCATGTGGGTTCCGAAGGACTCTGGGATTCGATCATCAGGTTTTTGGGAATCTCTACCAAAAAGTCAGCCACCGCCTGTCCTTTGACCGGACCTCTGGTTTTGTAAGTTATGTCGAAAGCGCCGAGCTCAATAGCCCATTTTGTCATTCTTCCAGAGGCTTCCGGTTTTCTCAGTATACTGAGTATCGGTTGTTCTGATTGCACCTCTATGTTGAAAGCTTGGAAGTATCGACGGAGTCTTCTGGAGGCATGTACGAGGGCCAAGGCCAATTTTTCAAGAATTGGGTAACGGACTTCATACTCTCGGAGTGCCCTGCTGATGTAGTACACAGGGCGTTGGACCGTTGCTCTGGTGACAATAAGGACGGAACATATTGCTCCTTCTGATGCTGAAAGATACACTGTCAATGTTTCGCCTGGTTCGGGTGCCGTTAGGACGGGCAAATTTACCAGGCATTTCTTCAACTCTGTAAAGGCGGTGTCTGCCTCAGTGGACCATTCGAACTTTTCTTTTCCCAGACTCTTTTTTAGGACGTTCATGAAGGGGAGCGTTTTTTCTGCAGCTTTGGAGAGAAACCGGTGTAAAGCTACAAGACGCCCATTTAGGGACTGCATCTCCTTTAGGCATGTGGGCGGTTGCATTTTTAAGACTGCCTCGACCTTCTCTGGGTTGGCTTTTATGCCGTCCCGGGCCACCAATACTCCCAAAAATTTCCCTTCTTCGAGGCCGAAAGAACACTTTTTGGGATTCAACTTCATGTTGATCTCCCGGAGCTTGGCAAATGTTTCCCTGATATCTTCGATCATGGAATCTTCGGTCATACTTTTTATCACCACATCATCAACGTAAACCTCGAGATTCCTTCCTATCTGGTCTTTGAAGGCTGCATCCATCAGTCTTTGATACGTAGCCCCAGCATTTTTAAGTCCGAACGGCATTTTAGTGTAACAATACAGGCCGTTGTTCGTGACGAACGCTGTTTTATCTTCATCGCCTTCGGCCATCTGTATCTGGTGGTAGCCCTTATAGGCGTCAAGAAAACACTTCAATCGAAACCCGGCCACAGCATCTACTTTTACATCGATCTCTGGGAGAGGATAACAGTCTTTTGGACATGCGTTATTCAGATCTTTGAAATCAACGCACATCCTCCAGGCTCCATCCTGCTTTTTAACAAGCACGGGATTGGCTACCCAAGTTTGATACCGCACTTCCCGGATGATACCGGCATTCAACAGATTCTTTACATCTTCAGCAATGGCTTTGACACGATCAGGAGCCATACTTCGTTTCTTCTGGGCAACCGGTTTTATACCAGGATAAGTGTTTAACTTGTGCTCCGCCAAGCTTCGTGGGACCCCGGTCATATCCGAGTGTTCCCATGCAAAAACATCTAGTGAATTTGAGAGTAGATTCCATAGCTTCTCTCGGGCTTTGGTGGGGAGCTGCGTCCCGACAAGTAGTTTTTGTTCCGGGAACCTTGGGTGTATCGACCATTTTTCAACAACTGCGGCTCCCGTTCCTCCTGAGTTATCATCATCATGCTCCGAACCCAAAGACTGTCGTACTTCGGATATACCGAGCCCTACCTCAGATTCCAAGGTAGCTATCCCTTTTTCTGTAGGGAATTTTAAAGCTCCGTGGATGGTAGATGTTACCATCCCGAATGCTTTCATTCCGGGTCTACCCAATATGATATTGTGCACTGATCTTGAACCGACCACCAAAAAGGTGAGAATGACTGTTCTTTGTAAGGATCCAGAGCCAAATGTAACTGGAAGGGATAATTGTCCGATTGGTTGGACGATTTCTCCTGAGAAGCTGACAAGGGGCATGGAGACAGGAATAAGCCGCTGCTGCGAAGCTTCTGCTAATAACTGGAAACATTGAAGGTACATTATCTCGGAGGCACTTCCCCCATCCACATAGATTCGGTGAGTTTTATGGCCAGCCACGATCCCGGATACGACGATCGGACCTTCCTTGTAATCGTCCGGCGAAATGGGAGGGAAAGTTATTGGCTGGGCCATCCATGCCGTGACATGATCGTTTTTTCTTTTAACCCCCTGCTGCTTGAGGGTGCGAATCATGTGTATCCCTGCTTGATCATTCGGATTGGGGATGTTTGTAACGCTTGCCTTCCCTTCTTTGATTTCTTTTACCAGATGCGACAGCTTGCCCGCTTTAAGGGCCTTTTCAATTTCTTGCTTTAGGGACCAACAGTCATCCGTGTCATGTCCCCTAGCTCGATGGTAATCACAATACTTCTTGGTGTTCTTGTCGGATGTGGGTTTTTGTCTCGGGGGTTTTGGGAAGTCGATGTTTTCCGTGCTGAGTATTTCACTGGGAGATTTTAATAGTTCGGAATAGCTTGACCCCCGGTGTGAGGAGGAGCTTCGACCGGTGGAACTTTTATCGCTTCGGGAGTAAGGTTGGGATCTGTTTTTACTCCAGGAGTTGTTTCGCTCCGAACTTGGAGCTCCCGAGCCTTTCTTCCATGAGCTGCTTCTTGAAGAAGAGCGATACTCGTTGTCATACGTTTGGCTACATGCACTTTTTCCTCGGGCAAAAGCTCGCGCCCGTTCCATTAAAACTTCCATGGTTTTTGGGAGATCTTCATGTAGTTTTTCCACGAGCTGATTATTTCGGACTCCGTGGCAAAAACCGGATATCCGTAATTGATCAAGAGCTCCATTGATCTGCATACTCTCCTTGTTGAACCTGTCTATGAACCTTTCTAATGATTCGCCGTCTTTTCTACGAATGTTGTGGATCTCGGTGATGTCTTTCGAGCATCGCCGTTGTTGGGAAAAATTTTGTAGAAAAGCACGGCGGAGCTCCGTCCAATTCGCGATCTCACCTGGTGCTAAACCGTCGAACCACACCCTAGCCGCCCCTGTAAGGGTTTGGGCGAACATGTGACACCATGCAGGCATGGGCCATAGTTCGATTTCTGCGGCTCCTCCAAAATCATGGATGTGATCATCCGGGTCCGTTGTTCCATCATATCTTTTGATCGTTGTAGGCATTTTTAGTTTTGCCGGTAGAGGAGCGCTGGCGATGCGGGGAGCAAATTTGGAGTGTGCAGCCATATAGGCTGGGCGATAAGGAGTGGTAAGATCATCTTCCGCGGTTGTGACGGCTGGTCGTTTTGCTACGGTGGTGACAGGCTGTGTGACTGCGTGGTGTCCCGATGGGAAACAGCTCCCTTGCGGGGTCCCTAGGTCGGGAGTAGTAACCACGGTGGAGTAAGTGACTTGTGCAACAGGGCCCGTACCATGTCCGGATGGTGCTTGAACTCCGTCGTTGGAGAATAGGTTTACCTGCACGCTCTTAAGTTTTGCTTCTTTTTCTTGTTGTGCTTTAAGTTGCAACAAGAAATCACGATTCTTGAGCAAAAAGTCTGTGTCGAACTCTGGCGCGGTATCTTGACTTGTTCGGGAGACGTTGGTGAGCCCTGCAGACGGGTTTAGGACAACGGAGGCCGTAACAGTGGTTGCTCCGTCACCCTGTTCAGTGTTTGTGACATCTTCGATGACAAAACCTTCGGATGAAGCCGCCATGGGAAAAACCGTCGCGATCTTTACCTTTTAAGGGTATAGAAAACGGTTGTACAAACGGATGGCGCCAATTGAAGATCCAAAAAGTGGACGAACCTGCAATCACAGTTAAAACAGGCACGACTTGAGATGGATCTGAATGCTCCGAACCTAAGCTTAAACCTGCACAAGGTAAAAGACCGTTAGGCTTGTTACAGAGGAGGAGGGAGGGCCTCTCTGTAACCACCCTCCGGCGTGAGGATAAGTATTTGTTTAGTGAGAGAAAGTAGAGAGAGAAAGTGAGATTCGGAGTAAGTGCATTCGTGTGTCAATTGTACTTTAGAGGGGGTATTTATACTAGTCAGCCTAGTTGTACTATACTTCGGACCCCCCCCTTCGTACTATCATTCGGAGTCTTTTGACTTTTGGGTGAGGCTTGTACTTTTCCTTCGGCCAGACTGCCCGGCTGCGGCCTAGCGTCTTAATAGGCAGGCCGCGGTATAATTGCTTATACCTCTTCATGTCTTCCCAAGTCCTCAAGTTACTTGTAAGTAGCTTGTTGGACTTAGATGTGACCGAATCACGGGTGGCCAAGCCGCGGTATAATTGCTTATACCTCTTCAAAAATATGTTGCAACTATTTGTGAGTGTTATGTGATACTAGAAAATTGATTGGTCCTACATCTATTGTGTTCTTCTGTAACAACAGAAAAAGTTTGCTTCGGAGGAAAATGGGGCTCACATCGCAAAAGTGTCCAGTTTTTAAGGTTTGTAATAAATGTTGATACCCCATTTTAAATTATTTTTTTTAGTATTCAACCTAATGAACCAGTGCTCTTTATTATCACATGGGTCTTCGTTAGGGATGTAAACGAACTGAACTTTCAACGAACAGTTTATGAACCGTTCGGCGGGAAGTTCGTTTAATAAATGAACGAACACAAACGAAAAAAATTGTTCGTGTAGTTAAATGAACGAACATGAACGAAAGCCGCGTTCGTTTATGTTCGTGAACGTTCAGTAGCGTGTTCGTTTATGTTCGTTTGTGTTCGATAGTTTAATAGGATTTTTAATCTTTATAATTTTTTATTTTCTTTTATTTTATCCATATAAATAAATAATATATGTGAGGTAATTATATGATTATATGAGATCAATAAACTTACTTTTAGTATTGTAACACCCCAACCGATGGCGGATTAATCACCGAGGTGTCACGTAGTGACGATTGTTCAATAGCTCATGGACTAAAAGTGTAAATTGAATACATTGAATTAAATAATTTATTACATTGAAATGAAATTACATGATACAATAGTTCTAAAGTGACAAGTATAGCTAAAATACAATGAAGTCAAAACTTAAATATAAATCCAAAAGCTTAAAAGAAGCGTCTCAAAACAACCTGAAACATGTATGAAAATAGTATATGTCAATACAAAAATGTATTGGTGAGCATACCCTGTTTTGTATACATATAATAGGAAAAGAGTTTCGCAATTCACGTGTTATACTGTCTACAATTTGGTGTTCAAGCTATGTACAAATGTCACCCAAAATCAAGCCTTGGAGTATAAGTGATATCCGAGAATAATGGGATATTGAGTATATATGTATAGTATTCGCCCAATAGTATGATTATATACAGTAGACGACAAGTGTTATAGGTTAACATAACAATGACCAAGGTCCCATACAACAGAGTCACAAAGGATGCATATATCGTAGTACTACTCATTGTTACAGTAGGCCACACAAGGGTTAATGATTAAGGTCATAAGTACACACTATCAGCGATCAACAAGTAAAACACATACAAGAATTGCGTTTGTGAATATGATAATAAAACATGTTTAAGTGAGTGAGATAAATAACTGTACATGAATCACCCCAAAAGTGTGAAATCAAAAAGGGGAAAGATATACTCACATTCGCTAAGCTGAATTATCCTCTAAGCGTTGTGAATGTATGTGAGGCGAATCCCAAAGACTCAACCTAAAGTTTCAAGTTTCCAACATAAGTGTCTAAGCTTAAAAGAGTCTAGGGTTCCTAATCTAAGGCATCTAGGATGTCTAGTCTAAATTTGGGGGTTTTAAGTTTAATATAAGGATAAAGCGCCAAAACAATTAAATAGTTTATCAGAATCTCAATACACGAATCCATGAGGTAAATCGGGAGTATAACTTAGGTTCATATTAAAATTTACAAATATAACTAAGTTAAGTAATAAGGGTCATGATGAAAGAAAGAAATTTAATAATCTTAAACTATAATTATTCATATTTATTAAATTAAATATAAGTAATTATATTGATTATTAATAAAATGTGAAAGATAATGAATACTTGAGTTTACAAACTAGATATTTTCCGAGCTTAAAAAAATAACGAATTTAACTAAGAAAATATCTTATAATTTATATAAAAGTCTTCCACGCTCGTTATATGTTTCCACCTTCCAGCGTCGACGCCTTCCGCCATGCACCATCGACGCCCTCCTTCATTAACCTCCTATGCGAACTTAGTTTTTTGAGACGCTACTTTATTATGTTTACCCATATTATGTTAATACTAAGTATGTTTGGATAATTAGGTAATATTTTGGGTGGATCTAGCTAATGCCTTAATGCATGTGAATTCGATCTTATTCGAAAGTTAATATATGTTCGTTTGTGTTTGTTTCCTTTCATGAACACTTGTTTGTGTTCACTAATGTTCGTTTATGTTCGTGTGTGTTCATGAACAAAATTACCAAACAAACACAAACGAACACGAACATAAAATCTCGTTTGGAAAGTGTTCATGAACTGTTCGTGAACACATAATTTCTTTAACAAACGAACACGAACAAAGTCTTGTTCGTATTCGTTCGGTTCGTTTGCAGCCCTAGTCTTCGTTATTGATGGCCATAGGTTCAGAACAAGTATCTTTTTAAATTGTAATTTTCAGGTAAGACTAAAAATATTCATCTGGTCAATGGAACCCCAATCAAACCAATTTATTTCAATATTGCATGTTTTATAATGTTACTTGACCCATCCATTCTACCGCCTCTGATTTAATGTTAAATGTTCAGGCTGTAAGGAAGGTTTTACCATAAATTAATGGAAAGATGACTGATATAGCCTTTAGAGTCTAAAAAACAGACGTCTTTGTTGTGGATTTAACTTATCAAATTAAGAAGAAGCCTTTTTATGAAGAAGTCACATCTAACCATTCAAGATTACACTTTTTTATGTTGATTTTAATTAGTCGCAATGGCATTTTGAACCCATTTATTTACTTAAAATTGGTTGGTTTAGGTTATAATTGTATCAGGATTGGGGTTGGTGGCCCAATGGTAGAAGCAAAGCTTCTAGGAACACCTAAAGAAAGGTCATGGGTTCAAGTCCCACAAGGAGAAGAAATTTGCCGTTAAAAAAAAAAGGTTATAATTGTATCAGACTTGGCTAAATAAAAAATAGCCGAAAGATAAAGTGATCAAATGGGTTGGAAGTTGCAAAAAGAACACCTTTACCGATAATACTCCTAAGTCCTAAATCATTTTATTTAAATAGTTAGAATATTCATGTAGTAGCTTATTAACTTCTATAAAAACGGATTGGCCAACTCAACCCAATTGGGTACGGCCCATTTACCGGTGTTAGCAGATATGCAACTGCGTGATTGACCATAATTTAAAAATTCATCCTGCTTCAAGGTGTTCCTACTAATGTTTAGAAAAAAGAGAAAGGTTATAGCTGACAGGGGTGTTACTTGTGTTTGTTTATTGGTTTCTTGGTTATTTGGGTCGGGCTAATCAGGTTTCAAAAGTTTCATATTAAAATCGAGTATTGACTCCGTAGGTTTATTCAGTTACTCTGGTTCAGGTCTTTCGGCTTAAACAGGTTGGGGGTATTCGAGTTTGCAAATTGGACTTCTACAAGTCTATTGGGCTAGTAATCACTTCTTGTTCGTTTTTATATTTTTACACAAAATTATGATAATTTGCATCTTAGAATAAAAACAATTTATAAGTTGTATGCATAAAAAATAGACTTTTGCTAACTTTCAACCCATCTATCATACTGATAAGGTATGTTATCCATAAATACTGACCTTGCCTTCCTAACATGTTTTGACCCACTTTAAAAGATTATTGTTTCAATCCCTTATGCTCAATCCTAGGTGAGTATGTGGATTAGGTGTTCTTCAATACAAATTTAGAAAACAAAGTCATATTAATAGGTCATGTTATCATATCCATTAGATAAATCTTGATTTGTTTATACTTTATTACAAAAACAAAGAATAATAGTGTCAAATCTACAGGAAAAATGGGTGGGCTGGACATGTCCACTATGTAAGACCCTTCCCCATGATAACAAGATTTAAATTCATTCAAGATTAACTAGTTTGAAAACCGACATTCACATTTACATTACAATTTCAAAAAGAGATTTAGTGTTTGGCAAGAACTTCACACTTGAAACAAATTACATCGCTAACTACGTCATCACAAAAGTTAAAGACATAATTCGAATATTTGAACATCGTTTCTTTTCAGAAAATAGACCCAACGGGTGAATTCGACTTTGCGGAAGCGTTGAGATATGACATTGGTTCTTCAAAAGTTAGCTTGATCCTCTTCCATAGCTATCCCAATCATACCTAGGGTTGTACATGAATAATATGTTGGACATATAGTATGTCCGATGTAATTAAAGTCGAGATCAACGTAACTCGGCCCGGTACGATCCGAAGAGTTACACGTTGGTGCACGAATCAGATAAGTTTACATTTGGATGGATTATTATTTATGAAATAATAAATTATTTGGACTCGAGGGACTTAATAGTAAAGTAGTTTATTATTAAAGGATAATTTTAATTGTTAAATAAAAGGGGTTACACTTTGATCAGTCAACTGGTCAAGTATAGGACTTTGACTAATTAAGTGGTCAAGTATAGGTTACACTTTCACTAATCATTATGTATAAGTTTTATCTTTATAAATAGGGGTGATAGATCAAACTCTAATCCTATGTTTTATAAAGATAAAACAACTTCACTCTTTTTGTTCTCCCTTGGCCGCCACCACCTTCACACGGCTTCCCCTCCATTGTCGTGAACAATTACCATCGACCCAATCCTCCTCTTGGTTGGATTGTGCTCGATTGTGAACTTCCTTCTAGCGAGGATTCGTTGTAACCCGTGTGTTACAAGTATGGTGTACTCGTTAAAGGTTGATTACTAAACCCTCTATGGTTGTTTATTATTTATTTGTTTATAGGCGTCTAACTGATATCCTGATTGGGAATATTTTATTAATCAGATTAATAAAATTAAACATATATTATATATATAAATCGGCCTAATATATATTGTATATATAATTTGGTTTTATAAATAAATATAACCCGTTTTCGCTTCGTATATGATACCTTGATTCCCAACATAATAAACCCGTTAGAAGTCGATAAACATGTCAAAATTTTGAACGAAACGTGACCATTCCTCAGGCTCAAAGGCCCACCATAGTCTACAGCCAGCCAGCTGTAGGCTACGCTACTGCTGGAATGTTGTTGTTGTTGTTGTTGTTGTTGTTGTAGCTTGGCCGTAGCATACGGTCAAGAGCCGTAGGCTACGGTTCAGGCCTTCAGCCCTGATGGGGTATGCCGAGCCGTAGCCTATGGCTTTGAGTCGTAGGTTACGGACTGGCCTGATCATGAGCCTCAATTTCACATAACTAAATTTAAACATTTCGACCCGTTTGAACTATAAATTGGTTAGGAGGTCCGTACTTACTAGAGGTACCTCGGTTTGCCCAGATTCCCATCTCCGACGGCTCATTTACCACTATTCCAATCGAGTTCGTTGTTTGACCCGTTAGAGAGTTCGGTTAGCGAAGGATCCTTTCGAGGAAACTACAAGTGCACGGATTCAATTATCCATGACCCCTTGGTTGTTTCATGACACGAAACTCCACCCTTGCATACCTCCATACTAATGGATGCCGAAACATACGAGGTGAGGGTTATTATCTAGCCAAACCTTGCGCTTGTTACCATTGTGGCAAGGTCACGATGACTAGGATCCACTTAGTCTATTCCCTCGATTTCCCTCGCCTGGTCAACTCCCGTCAAGGTTCAACTAGCTAGTCATGGAACAACTTACCTTATGGGTTTCCAATTCACAATTTTAACATTTGATTAGCTACATATGAATTCACATGGTTTTGAGTCGTAGAACAGCTTACCTTACTCCAGGCCCTTCAACTTTAAGCTAGCACCGCCCTTACTTCCCGAGCTTTCTGACTTCACACATATTACATGTTACACACACATAGGCGTTTAGTCATTCATTCACTGTGCATCCATTTCATGGTTCCACATAAACCAAATTTAACACATATTTCAATTATACAATTTTCCACATGTTTTCATGCAATTTCATTCTTTCAAGCATTTTATCAAACACCTTGAGTGCACAATTTCATTATTATCGGATTCATACAATTCAAGTTCACTACCCCCATACCCTTGCATTATTAGGCCTTACTATGATTTACAAACATCTACTTGGGCCTGATTATGATTAATTAACATGCTCTACTGTAGCAATTTTTCAACCGAATGTGGAATGCACTATTATAGCAAAAACCCACTACATATATAAGTTCAAGAATTACTAAATCATCACATAGTTGCAATTTAATCATCTATACATAAATCATAAGCATTTTTAAGGTTCCTAGTCACTAATGAATCCTTAATTATCAACGATTTCATGTTTCATGCAAGGCCCAAAATCATCACCACCTTCTCAAATGAAGAGTTTTGACTTTGATGAAAAAAATGGAAACCATAGCTACCTTATGATGTTTTGCATTCTTGATGTCCAAGAAATCAATCATGCATCAAAGAAATCAGGATGTAGAGGCTGAATTGTGCAAGAAGGATAAGAGTTTATGATGTGTGTGTGTTCTTGGGTGTAAGTGTCGACCTGCACCATGTGATCACCGTTCACAACCACCATCGTAAACCCTTACCCCATTACTCGTCTACACTTTACGCTCGCCCACAACCTCAACCATCATCCATCTTTAACGTTGTTATCCGCCTACAATCACCACACTAGAAACCCTAACCTGATTGCCCTTGCTAACCACTCCACTATGGCCTAACGTAAGCACACCAAAAACCCTAGCTCGTTTAGATCTTCTAGAGGCAGGATATAGAGGAATGGGATATATGGGGTGGTGGTGGTTGATGGCTGGTAGTCGTAGCTAGAACGCTTATTAAAGAGAGCGAGAGAGATTAGAGAGTCATAACTTAAAGCAATTATCGGCTAGCAATGTTCAAATGTTAACATGGCATTTTTCAAGTGAAGAGGTGGAAAAAACGCGGTATTATCGTGTGGTGATGATAAGCCCCCCGGGCCCGATGGTTTAAATTTCAAATTCATAAAGAAATATTGGAACATGCTGGCTTCCGACTTTATGGAGGTGGTCGATTACTTTTGGAACCATGGTGTTATTAACAAAGGCGTAAGTTCCTCCTTTATTACCTTGATACCGAAAATAAAAGACCCTACGGGATTGGGAGATTACCGACCTATCACTTTAATTGGAGTGATTAGTAAGGTAATCTCTAAATTATTGGCGAACAGGTTGAGGTTGGTTATGAATGAATTGATTTCAGATACACAATTGGCGTTTATTAGCGGAAGATATATCCTTGATGGCCCCTTAATTATTAATGAAAACATCTACTGGGCTCGAGCGATGGGGAAAAGGTTTTTTCTTTTCAAAATTGATTTTGAAAAGGCTTATGATAACGTTCATTGGGATTTTTTTATTAGACATTATGAGACAGATGGGTTTTCCGGACAGGTGGTGTTCGTGGATATATGGTATTTTGTCTTCGGCTCGTTCCTCGATTCTTGTGAATGGCTCTCCTACCTTTGAGTTTCAATGCTCTAAAGGAATTCGCCAAGGGGATCCTCTTTTGCCATTTTTATTTGTGTTGGTAATGGAAGGTCTTTCGAGTTTGTTTAGTAGAGCAAGAGATGTTGGAGTTTTTTAGGGTATTAGTCTTCCTTATGGCGGCCCGAAAATCTCTAGTCTTGTATATGCGGATGATGCTATGGTGTTGGGGGAGTGGCAAGAAGATAATTTTAAAAAAGGTCATGCGAATTCTGAGATTATTTAATATTTGTTCAGGTTTAAAGATCAATGTACAAAAGTCGTGTATTTTTGGGTGTGCTGTACCGCAAGATATGGTTAATGAACATGCGATCCAGTTCAAGTGTAAAGTGGGTACCATTCCTGATAGGAATCGGAAGACGCAACAGATAGATAATTTGAAAATTCAAATAAAACGGATAGGCAACGATAATTCGAGATACAGAAAACACCACCCGAACCAGTCGTTGAGCAAATTCTAAACTTGAATTGAGATACAAATACACCACTCAATCCTAATTTAGATTCCAAAGAACACCATTCAAGTTTGCTACTCTTGAACTAGCATTGGAAGAGAATTAATTCATGTCAAAAATCCATTTGAGAAAAAAACTAACACACATTTTTTTTATTCAAAACACACTAGCTTCATTCATAAACTTTTCATGAATATATACATATAGAAACAAAAAGATAGAAAAAAACTACCAAGAACTACTTCCTAATTTTAGGGAAATGGAATTGAAAGTACTACTACAAATGCATAAAGTACAACTAGGTGAAACATACTAAATTAACTACTCAAGACATGAGAAAATGTTTAAAATAAATGATGCTGCATAATGGTGAACGTGGGTTATGCATGAATTTAATTGCATTATCCGTTTCAAACACAATTATGGGTATTCGGTATCCGGTCGGATCCGGGTTGACCCGAGTTGTTATCGACCCACTGCTATCAATTCCGTTCCTATACCTAGGTGTGAAGGTTGGAGCTAACATGAACATGATTTCGAATTGGGATCCGGTGAAGGAGGTGGTAAATAATAGACTTTCTAAATGGAAGTCGCGGGTTCTATCGATTGGAGGAAGGATTGTTCTTATTAAAAACGTTTTAGAGAGTTTACCCACGTATTATTTCTCCATATTTAAAGCCCCGGTTAAAGTGATTCAAGATTTGGAAGCTATGATACGAAAGTTTCTTTGGGGTGGGAATGAGGATAGGCGGAAAATGCATTGGGTAGGGTGGGATAGAGTTACAAGCTCTAAGGAAAACGGGGGCTTGGGATTAAGTCGATTGGGTATTAATAATACTGCGTTGATCCTTAAATGGACATGGAGATTTAAAGTTGAGCCGAGTGCCTTGTGGAGAATTATTATAGACTCTATTTATTGTTCGAAGAAGAGACAAAGGATTATACCGGTCAACAGCCGCCTTACCGGAGTGTGGAAGAATATTGTAAACCTTGGGTCTAAAACAAAGGTGGATGGTAAATGCTTAATTGATCATTTAACTGGGAAGTTGGGAGATGGGAAAAGCATCCGTTTTTGGTTCGATAGATGGATGGGGGACGCATCATTCAAAGAAAGGTTTCCTCAATTGTTTCGCACGGAAAAAGATAAGATGATTACGGTGGCCGATAGGTAGATAAATAATCAGCAAGATGGGAGTTTTTGGCACCAGGTGGCGACCGTATCTAGTGACAATGTTCAGGCCGAGAAAGAAGAATGCTTAAGATTGTTGGCTGCCAAAAGTTTATTACATAATCCGGATGAGTGGATTTTGTCGTTGGACGAATCAGGGTGTTATAGTGTGAAGACGGTTAAGAGATGGCTTCAAGCGGACGACCAGAGACCGGATTTTGTGCTAAAATGGTGTAAATGGGTTCATTCGAAAGTTGATATTTTTGTTTGGCGCGCAAAATTAAATAGGATTGCTACTACGGATGCTTTAGAGAGAAGAAACATACATGTTCCTAAAAAGGAGTGTGTCTTTTGTGATTATGATAGGGAGACGGGTGAGCACTTATTCTCAGGGTGCATCTATGCTTTAGGTATATGGGCCACTATCTCTTATTGGTGTCGCATTCCTAGTATCTTTGTTTTCTCCACTCGAGATATTATGGAATTGCATAAAACGGTGGGGTTGAATGGTATTAAAAAGTTAGCGTTTCAAGGGATTGTTTTCATAACCATATGGAGCATTTGGCGCGCTAGAAATAATCGTATTTCTCGAGCAAGGAGCAATCGGTTGTGGATTTGGTGTTGGAAATTAAGGCTATTAGTTTCCTTTGGTTTAGGAATAAATACAAATATGGATGTATAGATCGGAAGGCATGGTGTAACTTTGATATGATGTAATTTGGTTTGGCGCGGCTTATTCTCCACCTTCAAGAGTGAGTTTTTGCATGTTTTTTTAATGAAGTTTACTAAAAAAAAAAAAAACCCGCATATTATACATACACTTAAAAAGCATGGTCGGTGCACCATGCTTTTTAATTAATAACCTTTAACTTTTGTCATATAACAAATTACACCCTTCAAGTATTCAATTTGATAAAAATAATTTTCATCCTTGGCACAAATGACCCCTAATCTTTTAAGTTTACAAAATGTCTTTTTTACTTTTTAACTTTTTTCACTTTCAAACTTTTGACATATAACCATTCTATCCCCAAACTTTACTATAATGTCAAAAATAACCCTCTAGCTTTGCAAACGTCACTTTGATCCCCTCAAGTTTGTAAAGTTTCAAGCTTATTTTTATTTTTATGGATGTCTCGATATAAAATTGAGTTAAATTTCCTTGAAAATGAGTCAGGTAAAAATAATAAGTTTTGATTCGACAGTAAAAATTCGAGTTACTACGTTTATGATAAAATACACAAACAACCCTTTAACTTTATAAATTGATATTTATGTCCCTACATTTTCTAAAAACTTTATAAAATGTCATTTTCACCCCCGTTGAGTTCTAACTTTTCAAATTTACCCACCGTATATTCATTATTTACGTTAAAGGAAAAAAACATATTCTGACGCAGTTATTATTGTGTATGTGTTGGTATAAATCACTTTTCGACGTAAATTAATTTTTATATACGTTTTTTTACCGGTCTACGTTTTGCTATACATTATGGTATAAATTCATGCTTCAACGTAAACAATATAAATTCACGTTTCGACATAGGGTTATTTTCCTGAAACGACTCTGTTCAAATATAAAAGTTTCCATACTTATTTTTACTTATGATATCGGTTGGTCTATGATTCTGACGTAACTTTTGTTCAGAAATGGGTTGGATCAAATATAAAACATTTTAGTTCAACAGTAAAAATTCATGTTA
Organism: Ambrosia x helenae; assembly: GCA_030844895.1. Classification (NCBI taxonomy): domain Eukaryota; kingdom Viridiplantae; phylum Streptophyta; class Magnoliopsida; order Asterales; family Asteraceae; genus Ambrosia; species Ambrosia x helenae. The sequence continues at coordinate 115,897,908 of CM061233.1, forward strand.
CCTACGTTTTTGGCATAAATTATGTTCGGATACAATCGAGTCGGCTCAAATATACAATGTTTTCATTCGATGGCGTAAACTTGAGTTACTATACATTTTCTACGATTAACGCATCACATGACGTGCCACTACCTATAAACAACTTAAGCGTCGCCGCCGCAACGCGCGGCCTACGGCAACCATCTAGTATGGTCTTAAAGACTAAAGAGTTTTGAAACTCAATACCAAACACCCACATGGTTGGGAAAATTTTACCAAAAATGCCCTGAAACAAAATAAACCCTAAACCCTAAATATTGCATCTTCTACGCCGTATCTTCGTCTCTCAACACCAGTTAGTTCTTAATCCATATTCAAAGTTTAGTTGTGGTATAGCTTCAGTTTCTTCTCTCACAACCTCCATCAACCCGTTAACTGAAATCTTTAAACAGACACAATCTTTATCACCAGCTATGGCTATTCTAGAGAAAAACCCTAACTCCACACCTGAAAACAGTAGCAAGAAGAAACGAAAGAGGAACAGAAACAAAAAGAAAAGCACTGAGGAAGAATCTGGCGTGACACTGGAAGCACAAGATGTTAATGACAGTGAGAAGGAGGAAGAAGAGGAGAAAGTAACAGAGGTGGTAGAAAAGAAGAGGAAGAAGAAGAAGAAAGATAGAAAGGTAGTTGAAGAACAAGAACAAGAAGAAGAAGAAAAAGAAACAGTTGGTGATGAAGATGAAAATAATAAAGAAGATGAACAAGTTGAGAAGAAGAAGAAGGTGAAGAAGAGTAGTGGTGATGCTGGGATTATGAGTAGTGATTTATTTACTAGTTTGCCATTGTCTGAACCAACTATGAAAGCTATTGCAGATATTGGCTTTCAGAATATGACTCAGGTAGGCATAGTTAATGATTCAATTAATTTGTTGACATACAAAAGTTGTTTATTATTATTATTATTATTATGATTATGATTATGATTTGCTGCAGATTCAAGCTAGGGCAATTCCTCCTCTTTTGGAAGGAAAAGATGTTCTTGGAGCTGCAAGAACAGGTTCTGGTAAAACCCTAGCTTTTCTTGTACCCGCGGTCGAGTTGTTATATAATGCTCACTTTGCGCCTCGTAATGGGACTGGTGTTGTTGTCATTTGCCCAACTAGGGAGCTTGCAATACAGGTTACTACATGTTCTGCTGCTCTGCTGTTGTTCTTTACTTTAGTTTATTGTTGTTAAGAGTGTTTGATTAGTTATGGTTTATGATTTTGGTTGATTGTATAGACTCATGCGGTTGCGAGTGATCTGCTTAAGTATCACTCTCAGACTCTTGGGCTGGTTATTGGTGGTGCAGCTCGAAGAGGCGAAGCAGAGCGACTTGTGAAGGGAGTGAATTTGTTGGTGGCTACGCCTGGTCGACTTCTTGATCATTTGCAAAACACGAAAGGCTTTATTTATAAGAACCTTAAGGTTGGTATACTATACGCTCTCCTTCCTTTGATCTCCAAGTAGTCGATTTTATCAACATGTAAATAGTTCATGAGTTATGACAATGCATTCTGATCAAGAACCACATGTAGATTAAATTTTAAATTTTTATTTTGCAGTGCTTTGTGATTGATGAAGCTGATAGAATTTTGGAAGCCAACTTTGAAGAAGAAATGAAGCAGATAATTAAAATCTTACCAAAGGTATGGTTTGTTGCAACTAGATTTCTTGTCGTATTATTTTTCAGATTACCGTGCATGTGTTCTTGTATGACTTTCATTTTTGTTACCTGTGTGTGCTATTTGCGTTATAATGTTGAGCTAAACTTGATCTTTATAATCTGTACAGGCTAGGCAAACTGCCCTCTTTTCTGCCACACAGACAAAGAAGGTACACTTCTTTTTAAGTCGATTACTTAGTTGTTATCTTTCTCTCGTGTCTTTAGATCAGTATATGTTTTCCATCTCTCATTGGCTCATCGCTACCATCCATGTTAAATAGCTGTTTTGCATTCTCACCCACTTATTCAGGAATGAATTCATTCAATAAAATTGAGATTCATGATTCAATATTCTTCAATTGTGACCCATGTAAGTTATATGGAACCTTCAGTTCCCTATATATGTGTGTGCATTACTGCATTACATAGAGATATTTTTTAATGGCACAAAGGGAACTATTATTTGGTTGAGTTAATTGGTGACTGATATTTTGATTAGCTTTTAACAAGAAACTGACACTAAAGTAAAATATTATATGATATATTTTCTCATTTTACAATGCATGTGTGTCACTAATGATTATAATTGCCTTGACGTTTTGCCTTCCAAAAAAAAAAATTGCCTTGACGTTTTACAATTTTTATCTGGAGAAAGATTGTTTCTGGAGCTGAAAGTAGTATTTAATTGCTCTGTCAGGAGCTAATTGACTTAACGTTAGGGCACATAACCTTTTATAACAATTCGTATATTTTTACTTTGTTGTAGATTAATGTTGGTATTTATTTTTTTATTTTCAGGTTGAGGATCTTGCTCGCTTGTCATTTCAGACTACTCCTGTGTATATTGACGTAGATGATGGGAGGTCCAGGGTAAGCAAATCAACTGTTGCATTTATTTATGGTTATTTCGTTTATGTGAATTAATTTTTTTTATGGTGTTGTTTAGGTGACTAATGAAGGCTTGCAACAAGGTTATTGTGTGATACCTAGTGCAAAGCGATTTATACTTCTATACTCTTTCTTGAAAAGGAATTTGTCAAAGAAAGTGATGGTTTTCTTTTCTTCATGCAATTCGGTTACATTTCACGCTGATCTTCTTAAGTATATTCACGTGGATTGTTTTGATATTCATGGGAAGCAAAAACAGCAGAAACGAACTTCTACGTTCTTTGACTTTTGCAAAGCAGAGAAAGGAATATTGTTGTGTACTGATGTTGCTGCTCGTGGCCTGGACATCCCTGCTGTGGTATGTACATTATTTTTACCTAGTTAATCTTTAACTTCTGATTTTTTTTATAATTTATCACAAAGTAAATAAGACCCTCAATCACAGAATGCTTCTGTAGATAATTTTTTGTTTCATTGTGCGTATCATTTAAGGATTTTTTTTTTTGGTCTTATAGGACTGGATTATCCAGTATGATCCTCCAGATGAACCAAAGGTCAGTGTTTTATCTTATTTTCTAACTTTATGATTTTATATATTTTTCTATTTATCTTACAATTGTCATCTAATAATGTCAGGAATATATTCATCGAGTAGGTCGAACTGCCCGTGGAGAAGGTGCAAAAGGAAATGCTTTACTTTTCCTTATCCCGGAGGAGTTGCAGTTTCTTCGCTACCTAAAGGTGTTGTGTTGAAAAATTATAATGATTTAATCTATGCCCTTTTAACTTTTTTGGTTTCAACTCGGAATTTAATTTTTGGTGTGCAACATAAACCAGTAAATCAGTTTTCTAATCAATGCTTACTGGTTGTATTGGTCATTAGGCCGCAAAAGTACCAGTTAAGGAGTATGAGTTTGATGAAAAGAAGATGGCTAATGTACAATCTCACCTGGTATGTAATTTGATTTATCATAGAGGGGGGCAAATTATGGGTCTAGTTGGGTTGTGGCTGAAACATTTTTTGTTTGAACTTTTATAGTATTTCTCTGTCAGGTATGATAACAACAGTTATAAACTTATATTATTTCAACATAATCTAATATTTTTGAATAAAATGATATGAGATACTGCATTAAAAATGTACTCCGGGCATTCATTGACAAATGGGTCAAATTGGGACGTTTAGTTTAGCATGTTTGTAAAACTGAAGTTATAGGTAGATAAGGTATTGTTTTGTTTTGTTTTGTTTGATTATGTGTTGCTGTTATTGTTGCAGGAAAAATTGGTTAGCAGCAACTATTACTTGAACAAGTCAGCTAAAGAAGCATATAGATCCTACTTGTTAGCTTATAACTCACATTCCATGAAGGACATTTTTAACGTTCACCGCCTTGATATGCAGGTTTTAATTCTTACTTTTTCCACAGTGGCATTTCCATGTTTTCTTGGCTTCTTGCATAAAGTAAATGGCACTTGGACAGTATTGATTTTATGGCTCATCAAGGACTAGGTTTGACTTCCATCTGATGCGCTTGGGCCATGCTCATGTGGTTTGCATGGACCAATGGATTAGATTGGTTCCCAGGTCGAAATGGGCCAAAAACACATTACCACACAAATTGTATATAATCCCAATTCCCAACAACAATCTAAAAATATACAAGCTGCCTATGTGTTAGATATACACTTTGGACTACTATTTGAGCTTTATTAAATTGACCCATGCTTAAAATGACACATATAAATATGTGTGAATTTATTTGATGAAAACTGTATATGTTAATGACAGGCGGTTGCAGCATCTTTCTGCTTTTCAAACCCTCCAAAGGTAAACCTGAACATAGACAGCAGTGCATCAAAGTTCAGGCAGAAAGCACCCAAGTTAAAAGGAAAAAGCCGAAATGGATTTAGTGAAAGCAATCCATATGGTAGAAGCCATAGTGATGACAAAACACAAGTCGTAAGATATTAGCAGCAGTGACGGCCACCCATGCCCATTTGCATGCTGCTTAAAGTTAGTTATGTACGATTCATCGTTGTGCCTTTTGCTACATTTCTTTTATGGTGCTTTCAAGTTTATTATTTATTTGTATACCAAGGATTATTGATTGGCCCAAATTTTGTTCCGAGAATTTCAGCATTCTATACTTATGGTCTCCTCGTGTTTGCCTCTGAAATACTGGAACTTTTTAGTATTAGTTATCAGTATGGGTCGTCGTTTTAGGTCAGTTGCCTGATAATGAACTGTAACGTCTTGTTTATATGGTATGGGTTTCATCACTTCTAGGTTGGTGCTTATTGGTACCACTATGAGTGACTTGGTATTCTTGAGTGATTCAGCATAATGGAGAGTTGATTCAAATTTTCAAAACATTTGGCCCGTCACATTCTTCTCACCAAAACTTGCACCACACCTTGTCCATACCTGCTTTACGTGGGTAGGGGGGATGCCTGATAGTGGTACAATGATCAACTTTCACCTGGATCAGTTCAATGGATCACCAAATGTCTTCAGAGGACAGAAGTTACCCATTGCAACGGCCATACAACACATCCATTTCGAACACGATTAGGAGGCCCGTTTCTTTTTGAAACTAGAGGGTCTTACCATTAGCGTACCCAAGGTTGTAAAAATCGCGAATAGTCAGCGATTAATTGTTGATCGGAGCTCTACTGCGTAATTTTCAGTTAATCACTCAAACAATCGCTAGTCGGCAAATGCCGTGTTAGTCGGCCCAAATCGACCCTAGCCAGACCAATGTCCGGCCAAATTGCAGACCAATTTCCGGCCAGATCGGTCAGTTTACCTCAATTCGAACCGATATCGGACCAAACTAGAGTTGCATGTGATGATTTCCATGATTTCGAACCTCTTTGAAGATTAATTGAGGTGAATTTTAGAGCTATGTTCTAGGTTTGGGTCTGAGAGAGAGAGAGAGAGAGAGAGGGAGAGGGAGAGGGAGAGGGAGAGGGAGAGGGAGAGGGTGGCGTACATATAATCATGAGGTGGGTGAATTAGGTTTTATTAAATTTGGCACCCTCCAACTAGGGTTGTTTACGAGCCGTGCCGATCCGAGCGGAGCTTTGCTCGTGCTTGGCTCATTTACTAACCGAACCGAGCGGAACGGCTCGTTTACAATCGAGCCAAAAACCGAACGAGCATTATTCGAGCGCAAATTTTCCAAGCGAGCGCCGAGTAATATGGATGATCATAAAATTGGGATGTTTCCTTCGATGTTTTCAATGTCGGGTGACAACTGAGGTCGAAATGTCCGATGATAACACTAATATTGAGATCCTAGTGTCCAAGGATGAGGCTTATATTGAGGCGGGTGAGGTGATGAGCATACGCCAGAGAACAGTTGTTGCATTGTGACGTAGGTGTGATATCAAACGACAATTAGCGATGGACGACTAATAACATAAAGAAGTCAAGACCATCACCTCATGACTTATTGTTTTACTATTAAATTTTTTATTGAGTTAAGTGGGCTAGTTATGTTTTGTTTCCATATACTGAGTCAAATTTAATAGAATGTTATATATAAAGTCATAAATTTATCTATAAATTGTGTGTATATTTATTATTAAACAAATAAAAAAAATTTCGAGCCGAACCGAGCTGAGCGTACCTTTGCTCGTGCTTGGCTCATTTACAAACCGAACCGAGCCGATCGGCTCATATACAATCGAGCGGAAGATCGAGTGAACATTTTTCGAGCATTTTCCGAACGAGCGACGAACAATTTGAACAACCCTACCTCCAACATTACCCTTTTACAATTTTACCCCAAAGCTAAAAACTTATGTATAAAAAGGATAAAATTAATGCTATATATCCCCTCCATATCCCCAAAACTCAAAATTTATGCATTAAAAGTATAAAAAAATGTTAGCAAATCATACAGGAACTAGGGCAAGCAACAAGGCGGTCATGTTTCCTTCGTGTTTCCGTCTTTTTCGTGGATCTGAAACCTTATTCATTTACTTGTTATACTCGAATATCACTTAATATCTTTTCTAGAGGTTGTATCATTATTTTCTACCGGGGGACGGGCGCGCCTAATGAATTGTCCACGGGTACCAACTACCAGCACGGTAACACCGCTGCCACCCACGCTGGTAGTGGTCCCGTGGACCGTTTTGCTGGTTATGGTATAAAGGAAAGTCAACTATAGTAAATATGTAATGGTCAATGTACATTAATTTGATTGATTATGTGTTAATGTATTTCCATATATCATTGTAATCCTCTATTATAAATAAAAGCTCCTATCAACCTCTCAATCATTGAGGTTGATTATTACTCATTACATGGTATCAGCCTAACATATCTCTCCCCCCAAAATTCCTTTTCTCTTTCCTTATAACTGCTTCCTGCGACCTCTTCTTTCTCAGCCATGGCCGCCGCTGAAGCTTCCCCTATCACCACTCCTTCTGTTCCCCACCTATCTCCCATCAAACTATCATCATCCAACTACCTTGTGTGGCGCAATCATATGTGGTTGCTTATTGCCCTACATAAACTCACCGCCCACATCGACGGTGTCTCAAAACCCCCACCGGAATCCATTATTTCCGGCGATAAGACTGTTGAAAACCCGGCATATCAGACCTGGTCGTCTGATGACCAGAAGGCAGCCCTCTTACTGCTGTCTTCCTTATCTGAAGAAGCCGCCGCAGAGGTTTTGGGTCTCACCTCTGCCCACCAGATCTGGCTTGCTCTTGAACAGGCTTACAGCAATGCCTCAGTGGAACGTGTTCAGTCTCTTCGGGATTCTCTCCGGCAACTCACGAAAGGTACCTCTACTGTTACTGATTTTTCACGAAAGTTTCGGAACATTTGTGAACAGCTTGCAGCGATTGGCCACCCTGTGGCAGATATTGACAAACTTCATTGGTTTTTGTGTGGACTCGGACCTTCATATGAGGTTTTTTTCGACTGCTATTCGGGCCACTAAACCTGCCCCGTTGTTTCGTGACCTTGTTGCACAAGCGGAAAGTCACGAGATGTTCTTGCAGTCCCTTCATGGCTCTGTCACCCCACCGGCTGCATTTCATGTTCAGAATCGGCGTGATTCTGCCACGCCTAACAGGGGCCGTGGTTCTTCTTCTAGGGGTGGTTATTCTCGGGCTCCTAATGCTAAGGGTCGTGGAACACGTCGACCTCCTCATTGTCAGTTATGTCGCACTACGGGCCATTATGCCTCGTCGTGTCCACAACTCAATACCTTTGCCACTCAAGCCCCTGCTGTTGATGAAGATTTAGCAAAGGCATTCCATGCTCAATGCCATGTTCACAACACTACCCCTGATTGGACCGGCGACTCTGGAGCCAATGATCATATGGCTCCAAATCAGGATTGTCTTCACAATACTACACCATACAAAGGTAAAAATCAAGTTATTTTTGGTAACGGTAAGACACTACCAATAACTCATAAGGGATCTTATAATCTTTGCAAAAATATTACATTGCGTAATGTTCTCGTTGTTCCAAATCTCACAAGAAAATTATTATCCATAAGCAAATTGACTAATGATCACCCTGTTGATGTCCTATTATCTCGGGATTATTTTAATATTCAGGATCGGAAGACAAAACATGTTCTTGCTCAAGGGAAATGCGTTGATGGTTTTTATTTGCTCAAAGAAGATCCTCAAGCTTTTGTTGCAACGGTTTCAAATAAAGCCTCTTATGAGTTATGGCATGCTCGTTTAGGCCACGTTTCTTTTGATGTTATTTCCATTTTAAATAAACTTGGTTTGTTATCTGTTACATCGGTATTACCGAAACCTGATCTTTGTACTTCGTGTCAACTTGCCAAAGGACAAAGATTGCCTTTTGTTTTGAATGAAAAACGAGCTTCATTTCCTTTAGATTTGGTACATTGTGATTTATGGGGCCCTGCCCCTATTACCTCTGTTGATGGTTTTCGTTATTATGTAATTTTTATAGATGATTACTCAAGGTTTACGTGGCTTTATCCTCTTAAAACGAAGACAGGTTTTTATGCGGTTTTATCTGCATTTATTAATCTTGCTCAAACTCAATGCTCCAGAAAAATCAAGGTTTTCCAGAGCGATGGTGGCACTGAGTTTGTAAATCATACTGTTCAGAAGATATTTGAGGATAATGGCACATTTCATCGTTATTCTTGTCCATATACGCCACAACAAAATGGCCGCGCAGAAAGAAAACATCGGCATATTGTTGAAACTGGACTTCCTATGCTATTTAACTCTCATGTCCCGGCTCAATATTGGACTAATGCCTTCATTTCAGCAACTTATATTATTAATCGAGTACCTACTCCTATACTCGATAATAAGTCGCCATTTCAAGTATTATTTGACCAAATGCCATGTTATGATAATTTTCGGGTCTTCGGTTGCCAAGTTTTTCCCTATTTGCGTGATTATGCTAAACACAAGCTTGAGCCTAGAAGTCTACCATGTATCTTCATTGGTTATAGCTCAACACACAAAGGTTTTCGATGCTTAGATCCATCTACTACTCGGGTTTATATTACTCGCCATGCTCGTTTTAATGAAACATTATTCCCCTTTACCACATCTACTTCTACATTACCATCTCCAACCTTAACACTTAGTACCTTCTGTGACGACCTACCAAGCCAAAACAAACAACCTAGCCCACCCAAACCTTCACCTTCACCTGGCCCAATACCAAATCAAACCCAACACAAACACCCTAGCCCAACCAACCCTACGCATACACCCGGCCCAATTTCAAACCACACCCAAAACAACCCCTACCCACTTTGTCCTACAACCGGCCCACCAAGCCCACCTCTTGAAACCAACCACCCCACTCCATCTAGCCCACACTCTGATCCTAACCCGGCCGAACCAACATCTACCTCTTCAACACTTAATCAAATACCTCCTGCTTCCCCACCACCTTCACCCGTAAACCATTCTGTCCCTTCGAACAACCCGGCTTCTCCCAATCTACCACCCGCACCACCTGGCCCATCTCATCCAACGGACCCTACACCTCCCACATCCACCTCCAACACTCATCCTATGCAAACTCGAGCTAAGGCGGGTATTTTTAAACCAAAGTATCAACCGGATCTTACTGCTCTCTATTCTCATGCTTTACCAGCAGCCGTATCTTCCATTGTTGAACCACGAGGCTTCAAATCCGCCTCTAAGGATCCACAATGGCTTGCCGCTATGAACGAAGAGATTACGGCTTTACATAAAAATAAGACATGGACTTTGGTTCCCAGGCCTTCTATCTCGAATGTAGTGGGCTCCAAATGGGTGTTTCGAGTTAAGTATCATTCGGATGGGTCTATTGAACGTTACAAGGCTCGCTTAGTGGCTCAAGGCTTCACGCAAATACCAGGGTTGGACTATTCTCACACATTTAGTCCTGTCGTCAAAGTCTCTACAGTTCGCATTGTTTTATCTCTTGCGGTACTAAACAAATGGAAGTTGCATCAACTAGACGTTAAAAATGCCTTTTTAAATGGTAATCACACTGAAACGGTCTTTATGGAGCAGCCCCCTGGTTTTATTGATCCGCAACTTCCACACCATGTTTGCAAATTATCCAAAGCCCTGTACGGACTTAAGCAAGCCCCTCGTGCCTGGTTTCAACGACTTAGCACATTTCTTATTTCCTACGGTTTCACCTGTAGCCGAGCAGACACCTCTCTCTTCGTTCTTAAGAAAGACAACATCATCATGTATTTGCTCGTATATGTGGACGATCTCATTCTAACAGGAAATAATGAAGCCGAGATTAGTACGTTTATTTCTCGATTGGACCGTGAGTTTGCCATTAAAGATCTTGGAGATCTAAGTTACTTTTTGGGCTTAGAGGTTCTGTATACCGATACTGGTCTCTTTCTTACACAGGCCAAGTATGCTAAGGACATTCTTCTTCGTGCTAAGCTGTAACATTACGCATTTAAACTTGTACGTTACACGTTCGCAATTAATAAAAAACGTCAAGTTTTCATCTTATATTCGCATTTAATTATTTTGTCGCGATTGTGGAACCCTAATACTATATATATAATATAATATATGTGTGTTGGATTGTATATATGTCAAAAAAAAATAAAATCTGCTCTGGCCGGGGTTCGAACCCGCGCCAAAGCCAAAGCAAACCCAACACTCAACCATCTGGGCTGGACCATCTTCTTGTATTAAACCCGGATGCATTATAATCTTATACACACTTTAAACCTTCACAGTTGACATGGAAAGTCAACTGTGGGTTCGCGTATGATCCAAGCTCGTGCATTAACTCGTAATTGATCCACAATTGGTAAATTTTTGTGATTACCGGCCCTATACAACTCGATTACACGTCAATTACAGCTAATCGTTGACCAATTGTTCAATTATACGCGTATGATATTAATCGAGGTCAAAACTTTCCAATTAACCCAACCCTTTGATCCACAATATAAATAGACCCTCTGCGAACCTTGTATACTCGCTCACAACTCTCTCTCAACCTCCAATTATCTCTGAATCACACTGATTATTATCATCGTGTTCGTCGTTTGACTTTTGCTTTGACCCGACTATTATACTCAATTCGTCACTGTGAGTTTGATTATTTGTGTGGGTTTTATTCATCGGCCATCACACATCAATAGCCCTATGGTTAATCAGGCTATTGATGTGTGATTTGCCCAATTGCAAATTCTAGGGTTCATTCGTGTCGAATTGGGGATAAACTGAAACAGGCACGTGTATTTAATTAATTTTAAACAGAAAATATCACAACCACCGGCCTAGGCCAAGTGGTTGTGACCTGGGTTTGATACAGAAGGGAACCGGGTTCGAGTCCCGGCTCTGACCCTTTTTTGTTCTTTTCTTTTCTTTTTAACAACAATTATATATATATATATATATATTAAACCTTTTAATCTTTTAAATTCATTTTAAAATATCAAAACTATTTTATAAATTCTAAAAAAATTATATTTGTTTAATCTGAGATAAAAGTGTTATTTACAATTTTTATTTTTCAGAAATTCATTTATTTAATATTTATAATGATTAAATCATTTTTATACTATTATATTTATAAAAATCCATTTATATATCAAAACAATTTTATTAAATTCTCCAAAATTTATCCTGACTTTTTATAAAGTTAAACTTTACTGAAATAATTTTTAATTCAGTAAAATCATTTATTTTATATTTTTAATTAATTTTTGTTAGATTTAATCATAATTAAATCATAATAAATCCAATTTTCATCATTTTTGCACCAAAATTTTATACAAATTATTTTTAATCATTTAGAACAGAAATATGATTTTTAAAATAGAAATTCTTTAATTTTAGTATTTTTGAATATTAAAGTTAAATATTGACTATTTGTAATAAATAGATCTAAAAATCTATTTTAAATTAAATAATTTTATAAAAATTATTTTTATGCTTCAAACACTTTAATGTGTACATTCAAAATTCAAATTTTATTAAAAGACTTTCTTTTATTAATTATCATATTTTCCTTTATTAATTAACATTTTAATTTAATTTCAACAATTGATTATCCCCAAATCGAAACCCTAGGATACACATATAAGTTAATTAGACTTAGACTTATTATATATTACCTCATTATAGGGTGATATTTGGAATCATTTTGGGCAACACAATTGTTACATCTTTTCAACAAGTTTAACATTTGCTAAGGTGAGTTTTACATAGCCCCTTTTATTTATCACCATTTTTGGGGTGAAACATGTTATAACATTATCATTGCAATTCAATCATCAATGTGTCTATGTGTTTTCTATGTTGCATTATGTCTTGAGCATGATTAGAGTAAGCACCATTCTAGCATAATCATTAACATTGATCAGCCGACGGTATACATTGATAGATCTATTGGACTGACAATCCCACCCGGATACGTGCCTCCTACAAAGGTTACGTGGGTGTTTGTTATCGCATAACATATTCAATTGGACCATAAGTGTATGGTATGTATCATTTTATAACAGTCAACAGGGTTGATTATGCACTCGATTTATTTCTAGTATGTTCTCACATATGGGCTAGATTAACATGACACATGAATTGCACAACATTTTATTCATTTTATTATCAAAAACCTATGTAATTCTCACCAACTTTTGTTGACCCAAAATACTTTCAAAATTAACATGTTTCAGGTAACAATGAAGCTGAGGCTTGAGTTAGCATGAGGATTTTACTTGAAGTTTATTTGAAGTTATTGAAGTTGTTATTTGATATTATGTATTTGAATTCTTAGACATCATTTCACATTTTGGATATTATGTTTGAATAAATTATTAAAAATTTATATTATACCATGTGCTACTGAAAACAATCATCAATACGTGGCACCCCGATGTTTCCGCCATCGGTTGGGGTGTTACAGATTGGTATCAGAGCCTTGGTTATAGGGAATTAGGTTATTAGAAATAATCTAGACTATAACCTTAGGGACTTAAACAGTACTTGCTTCTCCTACTTGTAACCCTAATTGCTTCCCTAATCCTATCCTTATCCTATGCTTTATAACCCTAAACCTACATGTGACTACTCTTATTTGTCTGCTGCAATCCTGATCCACCATTAGATTTATAGGACAAAATCCTCAGGTTTAACCTGAACCCCCTTGAGATCTCGTCGAAGTTCTAGATTTTAATAACGAACACGTGCAATCTGGAAGGGTGAACGCCTGTATTCTGAGTCTTCTGTCTAGGCTGGCATTGCGCATATATCCCAATCAGACGAGGGACCCGGATGCCTACCTGGGAATTCTCGGGATGAGTGTTCACTTATAGGCTAAAGCATGTCTTCATATGTTATTAGAATTTAGAACCTTTGATAAGTCAACGTTTTCGTTTATTCGTTTTAATTAATGAATAAATGATTACATTCCTTATATTAACTCTCATTCATTTCATTGTGTCTATTACAGATCATGCCTCCTCGTCGCAGCACTCGCAACAACAATGGTGAGAACCACGAAGAAGGTGGTGATAACCATAACCACAACCATGACCAAGTTCCTAACCACAACAACAATGGGGTCGATGCTCAACTGGCTGCGATCATTTCTCAACAAATGGCGCAGCAAATCGCAACTCTGGTTCCCAATTTACTCGCTCAGGTCATCCAATTGAACGGCAACGGGAATGGTCACAACAACGGGAACGGGAATGGCAATGGCAATGGTAATGGACCCCAAGCTTGCACCCTTAAGCATTTCAACTCTTGTAACCCTCCAAAGTTCAGCGGTGAAGAAGGAGCTACTGGACTCCTCCAATGGTTTGAGGGTATTGAGAATACCTTCATCAACAGTGAATGCCCCAACAACTTCAAGGTTCGTTACGCCATGAGTGTTCTCCATAAACGAGCACTCACATGGTGGAATGAAGAAAAGCGTACTCGTGGGGCCGAGGTTGCTCTTGCTATGACATGGGACCAAGTCAAAGAGATCATGAAAGAGGAGTTCTGTCCTCGCAATGAAGTTAAAAAGCTTGAGGATGAGTTCCACACCTTAGCTCAAGATAGTGGGGAAAACCTTGCCTACAACACCCGCTTTCATGAGCTTAGCTTATTGTTGCCTCACAAAGTTACTCCTCTGCCGGTAGCCATCGAGAAGTACATCGGTGGTCTGCCCATGCAAATCCAGGACACCGTTTGGGGTAGAAATCCTGCAACTCTGGAAGAGGCCAAACGTCTAGCGGCCACTCTTACTGATAATCACGTGAAGAACGGTACTCTAGTTCGCAAGGGCACTAAGAAGACTGTTGCCAAAGACACTCCACAGCTGCAATTGAAGTCAAGCCTGAGACCTCAAGCAACAAAAAGCGCAAGGCTAGAAACTATATGGTTGCTGCTACTCCACCTGCTGCCCAAAACCCAGCCAAGAAACCATACACCGGACCTCACCCTTTGTGCAACACTTGCAAGTACCATCATCAACGCAGGTGCCATGTCGTTTTTGTACTAAGTGTCAAAGATATGGTCACCTGGTGAACGTCTGTCGATCTTCTGCTACCCAAGACAACAACAACCCAGCTCCCAACCAACAAAACAACAGGCCTACTCGTGGTCAATGCTACGAGTGTGGCAACCCTAATCACTACATCAACAACTGCCCTAATCGTAACCGTAACCAAAACCAAAATCAGAACCAAAACCAAAACCAGAACCGCAACCAGAACCAAGGTGCTCGAGGTCGCGCCTACAATCTCAACGCTAATCAGGCTCGTGACAACAACGAAGTGGTGAATGGTACGTTTCTCATTAATAACCACTATGCATCCATATTATTTGATTCAGGAGCTGATAAGTCATTCGTGTCACTGAAGTTTGAACCTTTACTTAACTTACCCCACACTAATCTAGAAGAACCTTTCGTGGTAGAGGTAGCTAACGGGAAGTCTATTTCGATCGACTCTATTATTCGTAACTGCTTGTTGAATCTCGATGATCATACCTTCCCTATCGATCTCATCCCCATGCATCTTGGTAGTTTTGATGTTATAGTAGGCATGGACTGGTTGTCAACTCATCGTGCCGAAATTCTATGCTTCGAGAAAGTCATACGCATTCCTCTCGAATCTGGTGAGATTTTGAAGATCTATGGTGAGAAACCCTGTGGTGAGCTTATGCTTATGTCTTGTACTACTGCCCAAAAGTACTTACGAAAGGGGTATACAGCCTTCTTAGCTAACGTGATAGAGAAGAAGGACAAAGGCAAAAGTATCCAAGACATTCCTATTATTCGAGACTATCCTGAAGTCTTTCCAGAGGATTTACCTGGTTTGCCTCCTGCTCGACAAGTGGAGTTTCGTATTGATCTTGTTCCTGGTGCTAATCCTATCGCTAAAGCTCCTTATCGTCTTGCACCCTCTGAGATGCAAGAACTTGCTAGTCAATTACAGGAACTTTCTGATAAAGGGTTCATTCGCCCTAGTTCTTCTCCATGGGGAGCCCCTGTCTTATTCGTTAAAAAGAAGGATGGTTCTCTTCGGATGTGTATTGACTACGGTGAACTCAACAAACTCACCATCAAGAATCGTTATCCACTTCCTAGGATTGACGATCTCTTCGATCAACTTCAAGGAGCAACCCACTTCTCGAAGATTGATCTCCGTTCTGGTTATCATCAGCTTAGAGTCCACGATGAAGATATTCCCAAGACAGCTTTTCGCACTCACTACGGTCACTATGAATTCATGGTTATGCCTTTTGGGTTGACCAATGCTCCCGCAGTATTTATGGATTTGATGAATCGGGTTTGTAGACCCTATCTCGACAAATTCGTGATCGTTTTCATCGATGATATTTTGATTTACTCTAAATCAAAATCCGATCATGAGCAACATCTTCACTCTATCTTGAGTCTCCTAAAGAAAGAACGACTGTACGCCAAGTTCTCGAAATGTGAATTTTGGCTTAAGGAAGTTCAATTTTTGGGACATGTCATTGATATGAACGGAATTCATGTTGATCCTGCAAAGATCGAAGCTGTGAAGAATTGGAGTGTTCCTACCACTCCAACGGAAGTCCGTTCTTTTCTTGGTTTGGCTGGTTATTATCGTCGATTCATCGCCAATTTCTCCAAGATCGCTGTTCCTCTCACTACCTTAACTCACAAGAGTAAACCTTATGAGTGGGGACCTAAGCAAGAGGAAGCATTTGAAACTCTTAAGCTGAAACTCTGTGAAGCTCCTATCTTGTCTCTACCTGATGGTAATGATGATTTCGTGGTCTACTGTGATGCATCGAACCAGGGTCTTGGTTGTGTTCTCATGCAACGAGGAAAGGTTATTGCTTATGCGTCTCGACAACTCAAGACTCACGAGAAAAATTATACCACCCATGATCTTGAATTGGGCGCTGTCGTCTTTGCACTCAAGATTTGGAGACATTATCTTTATGGGACCAAATGTGTGGTGTTCACGGACCACAAAAGTCTCCAACATGTCTTCGATCAAAAGAATCTTAACATGAGGCAACGGCGTTGGGTCGAATTACTTAACGACTATGATTGCGAAATTCGCTACCATCCTGGCAAGGCGAATGTTGTGGCTGACGCACTTAGTCGTAAAGAGCGTATCAAACTCCAATGTGCGAGAGTTCGTACCGATCTTCAAGATCGCATTCTCCAGGCTCAACACACATCAGTCACCCAAGGTAACATGTACGATGAAATGTCTTGTGGTGCTGAGACTCAACTTGAAACCAAACCCGATGGTCTCCTTTATTTCCTTAACCGACTGTGGATTCCCGACCGTGATGATCTTCGTACTTTTCTCATGAACGAGGCTCATAAGTCTCGTTATTCTATTCATCCTGGAGCTGACAAGATGTACCAAGATCTTCGTTATTCTTATTGGTGGCCTGGTATGAAGAAAGACATTGCTCTTTTCGTTGCAAAATGCCTCACTTGTTCCAAGGTTAAGGCTGAACATCAACGACCATCTGGTATGCTTGAACAACCAGAGATTCCTGTCTGGAAATGGGAGAGCATAGCTATGGATTTCATCACCAAACTTCCTCGCACACCCAAAGGTTTTGACAGTATTTGGGTAATCGTCGATCGTTTGACCAAATCAGCTCACTTTCTACCTATTCGTGAGAAGTATTCTGTGGAAAAGTTGGCAAAGATGTACGTAAGTGAAATCGTATGTCGTCACGGTATACCTTTGGACATTATTTCTGATCGCGATGGTCGTTTCACCTCTCACTTTTGGGGATCTCTACAAGATGCTTTGGGTACCAAGTTGAACCTGAGCACTGCTTATCACCCTCAAACGGATGGTCAGACTGAACGAACCATCCAGACACTTGAGGACATGCTCAGGGCATGTGTCATCGATTTTGGTGGCGCATGGGATTCTCATCTTCCTTTGGTTGAGTTTTCATACAACAACAGTTATCACGCCAGCATTAACATGGCTCCTTTTGAGGCACTCTATGGTCGGAAATGTCGTTCTCCTGTCTGTTGGACTGAGGTTGGTGAAGCTCGTATTACTGGACCCGAACTAATCCAGGAAACCACAGACAAAATCCAGCTTATTCAGGATAATCTTCTCAAGGCTAGAAGTCGCCAAAAGAGTTATGCTGATAAACGTCGTAAACCCTTGGAATTTCAAGTTGGGGACCTTGTGCTACTTAGGGTGCGTTTGGTTCACATGAATTGAATGGAATTCAATTGAATTGGAATTTGAATTACAACTCTTTAGGTGTTTGGTTCATTGAATTTGTTGGAATTGGAATTTCAATTCCAATCTTGTGTGTTTGGTTGACTAAGGAATTGTAATTGTAATTTGGTATGAATTCCTTCAAATTCCCTTACATAAGGGAATTCAAAATCCTTCCAATATTAGAAGGAATTCAAGTTAATTTATTGGAATCTTCGAACCGTTGGCATCATTTTGACCCGAACCGATTCGAACCGTACCATTTCAACGCGAACCGCTTAGATCCGAACCTATTCGGACCGTACCCGTTTCGACCGTTATTGTTTCAGACCGAACCGTTTCGGACCGTACCAGTTTCGACTGGTACCGATTTGGACTGAACCGTTTCGGACCAGTTTCAACCGATACCGTTTCGACCGGTATCGTTTCGACCGGTATCGTTTCGACCTGTACCGTTTCGCCCGTAACGTTTCGGACCGAACTGTTTCGGACCGTACCAGTTTCGACCAGTACCATTTCGAACCGAACCGTTTCGGACCGTACCAGTTTCGACCGGTACTGTTTCGACCGGTACCGTTTCGGACCAGTTTCGACCGGTACCGTTTCAGACCAGTTTCGACCGATACCGTTTCGACCTGTACCGTTTTGCCCGTAACGTTTCGGACCGAACTGTTTCGGACCGAACTGTTTCGGACCGTACCAGTTTCGACCGGTAGCGTTTCGGACCGGTTTCGACCGATACCGTTTCGACCGGTATCGTTTCGACCTGTACCGTTTCGGACCGTACCAGTTTCGACCGGTACCGTTTTCGACCGGTACGGGTGAAACGGTGCACGTCGAAACGGTACAGGTCGAAACGGTACATGGCGAAACGACAGAGGTATCAACAGTTCGGGTCAAAACGGTACTGGTCGAAACTGTACGGGCTGGTAATGGTCGAAACGGTACGGGCCGGTACGAGTCACAACGATGCGGGTCGTGGGGGCAAGGGTGATAGATTCCAATTTATTAACCAACCAAACACAATAATATAGGATTTGAGAATCCAATTCCAACAATTTCCAATTCCTTTTGGAATGTTTGAATTCCAAATCCAATTCATTACAATTCCAATTCCTTCACAAATTCCAATTCCAAACAATTCCGCGAACCAAACGCACCCTTAAGGTATCCCCTTGGAAAGGAGTAATTCGTTTCGGTAGAAAGGGAAAACTAGCTCCTCGATACGTAGGCCCCTTCAAAATTCTTGACAGAGTTGGAAAAGTGGCTTACAAACTTGAGCTTCCACCTGAGCTAAGCAATGTTCATCCGACCTTCCATGTTTCGAATCTCAAGAAATGCTTAGCAGATGAGAACCTTCATGTTCCTCTTGAGGATGTGCAAATCGATGAAAGCATGCACATTATCGAGAAACCCGTCGAGATTGTTGACACTGGAGTCAAGAAACTCAAGCGCAGTCGTATTCCAATCGTTAAGGTTCGTTGGGAATCTAAACGAGGCCCAGAGTTCACTTGGGAACGTAAAGACCAGATGAAGTCGAAGTATCCGCATCTTTTCCCACCAGACTCTCCAACTCCAACTTCGGGACGAAGTTCCTAAAAGTAGGGGAGACTGTAACATTACGCATTTAAACTTGTACGTTACACGTTCGCAATTAATAAAAAACGTCAAGTTTTCATCTTATATTCGCATTTAATTATTTTGTCGCGATTGTGGAACCCTAATTGTGACATCCGTCACTTTTTCGTTATATATATATATATATTTTTAATAATAATAATAATAATAATAATAATAAATAATAATAAAAGTTTATGTTTTTTTTTGTTTTACATTAAACTTAATAAACCATTACCCTAAACCCATTAACCTACTAACCCAATATCTTGATCTGATCCAACACAACACAGGCCCATCTGAGCCCAATAACAAGCCAACCCAGCTAGAATCTCGGCCCACCTGAAACCAAGCCCATCCCCTTGCCCCTTGACTGTTTAAAAAAAAAAAAACAAAAACATGCTTTACCCGGGTTTCGAACCCGAGCCGGCCACAACCAACACACGCGACACAACCAACCGGGCTACCCCTCACACCTGATCTTATCCCAACCCACATTATATAAAAACCCAATCTCGCTGCCCTTTTCTCCTTTCCTTTTCCTTCTGTTCGAGCAGCAGCATCAGATATGTTTTTTTTTTATTTTATTTACTTCTTTTCCTTCTCCTTTGACCAACTAATTGGCATGATTAACGCATAATAATCAAGGGATTGACTTGGATTCGTGATGTCCGGCCTAGAACGAGTTGATTACGCATCAATTAACCTTCAATTCTTACCTTTTTTTGTTTTAAACGCGTCAAACATTAAACCCGAGTCAATCCTTACCATTTCAATAATTGGGAATATGGCACTATAAATTGTTCATTTCTGGACAATCACAACTCGCCACTAATCCTTCCTACACCTCCAATTTCTATCTATAAGCTTCTGATCTTGATTTGCGAACGAGCTTTGACTTTACGGTTGACTGTTCATTCTTAATCGATTCGGCATTGTAAGTTCAATTTTTGATATGGGTTTTGTTAATCGGCCTATACACAGCATTTGCCCTATGGTTAATTGGGTTGATGGTGTGTAAATCATCCGATTGCAATTTCTAGGGCTCGACTTGTTAGAATTGGGGAAGATGAGTTCGTATGGTTTAAAATAAATAAATTCGAATTCAATTAATTAACAAACAAAGACCCAGACCAGCTGGTCTGGGCATGCTGCTGTTATACAAAGGTCACAGGTTCGACCCACACCTTGATCAAACATTTTTTTTCTTCTTTTGGATATCCTTTATACATGTATTATCTCCATTTTTTTTTAAAATCGTTTTAAAATACTAAAACTAATTTATAAATTCTATAAAATTTATTTTATGATTTTCCACTGATAAAGTTCATTACCCAATTTTTAGTTTTTCAAAAATAATTTATTTAATATATATTATTAATAATACAAGTTTATTCATTTATATTTATTAAATTCTATAAAAATATCTAAACGATTTTATTAAATCTCACAAAAATTATCCTAAACTTGTATATTCTTAAACATTCCAGAAAATATTTTTATTTCAGAAAAATCGTTTATTTTATATTTTTAATTAATTTTTGTTAGTTTTAATCATAAATAATTCATAATAAATTCATTTTACAATATTTTTGTACCAAAATTTTACATAAATTATTTCTATTCATCTAGAACTGAAATACAATTTTTAATTCAGAAATTCTTTGATTTTAATATTTTTAGATATTAAAGTCATATTTTGACAATTTGAAATAATTAGATTAAATATTCTATTTACAAGAAAATAATTCTATAAAAATTATTTTCATACTTAAAACCTTATGATGTGACTATATTCAATTTAAAATTTACAAAAGACTTTTGTTTATATATTTACCAAATTTCTCTAATTAGTTAACAATTTATTTATTAATCAAAACGAATACTTATCCCCAAATTCGAAGCCCTAGAAATACATATATCCTAGAGTTATTTCCCTTACACATTATCAAATTCTTTAGGTTGATACTTTGAGATAGTTCCAACACATATTTCGTTGTCCAAGTTCAATTTCAAGCTATTACGTGAACAGTGAGTATTCCTATCCCCTTTTTGCTTTTATACATTTTTGGGGTGTTACATGTACACTATTACAATTTCAAATACAATTTTACATTTTCACAAATACAATTCTAGTACTATGTGCATTGCTTACAACGTGCTTTATGCTTAGACATTACATGTGGATTACATTTGTACTTAGTGAAATCATTAACATGGTACAAGCCGACCTTAACATTGGATAGCGCTATTTGGATTGACAACCCGCCTAGGTTGATTCTCCCCTTTTTCATCGGAGAATCCGTGGCCATTGTTAAGTTATTATCCACTTGTTGGATAAGTACACTACAGTTCATACAGTACATTATACAGTCACAGGGTTGATTTCGCTCATTTGTTTGATACATGGTTTACATATCCACACTGTAGCTTGCACTTGAATTGTATAACTTTTTAACCTACTATACATATCAGATCTAGGAATGCTCACCAACATTTCATATGTTGACCAAATCTATTTTGTACATGTTTCAGGTGCAGTTTGATCTAGTGCTTTAACAAGAGATACTTAGTGCATTATTTTAATCAGTTATTTCAGTATTTACAATTCAGTTAAGACTTTGTATTTTCCATTTCCATGTAAGACAATTTTGGATTATTCAATAATATTTACATTTTAGTACCATGTGCTTTTGAACAATCGTCACTACGTGACACCTCGATGATTCCGCCATCGGTTGGGGTGTTACAGATTGGTATCAGAGCCATGGTTATAGGGAACTAGGTTATTAGATAAAATGGCCTAGACTATAACCGAACTTTAACTTGCATGCATAATATTTCCTGAATTACCCTACCCCTCATTTCTCCCTACTTTCCTTCTTCTATCTTTCCCTTCTTCTCTCTCTCTATTCTTCTCATCCTTCATCATGGTGCATAAAGATGGTGTCCTACAGGGAGTGGAAAGTCTACATCATCATGGAACAGGGACAGTACATTTCATGAAGACACTCTTAGGCATAATGCCTACACTTACTTTTGTTCCTTCAAAGTTGTTGAACTTTAATGAGTGTGATAAGGACACGTGCAATCTGGAAGGGTGGACGCCTGTACACTGGGTTTTCTGGCATAGGCAAGCATAGCGCATAAATCCATTTACGGACCTGTTATGCTTACCTGGGGATTCCTGGAGTGAGTGTCCACTTATAGGCTAAAGCATGTCTCCTTTGATCACCATTGGGTTCAACTCCTTTGAAAAGTCAACGTTCTTGTTGAGCTTTATAGCTAGACAAGGGTACTCCAAGCATTTTGTACAAGTTTTCCAATAATACCCTCTCGATTCATATACAATACTTTGCATATCATGATTGCTTACAAGATCACATCTTCATAATCATTTGTACGATTATACCCTTACATTTTCTAATCTCATGATTATTAATTAACTACCTTATAGATGTCTGCTCGCCGCATGCTCCGTGATGCCAGCCAACGCCCTGTTCGTGCTTCTGGACGACGTTCTGATCGTCGCCTCGCATCTTTAGTCGCCGAACAAATTGCTGCAGTGATCCCAAACCTTGTCAGTGAGATAACCCAGAATAGTAACAGTGCCAACACAGGGAGTACAACTCAATTTCGATGCACTTTCAAACACTTTAACTCCTGCAACCCCACAAATTTACTGGTGAGGAGGGTGCTACTGGCCTCCTCCAATGGTTTGAAAGCATGGAGAGTACTTTTGTGAACAGTGAATGTCCTGATGAACTCCGCGTTCGCTATGCTACCAGTGTCCTTCAAAAGGGAGCGTTAACCTGGTGGAATGGCGAAAAACGCAATCGAGGAGCTGATGTCGCTTTATCTTTATCTTGGGCTGAAATTAAGGAACTCATGATCACCAAATTTTGCCCTAGGAACGAAATCAGGAAATTGGAGGAAGAGTTCCATGGACTGAAACAAGACAGTGGTGAGAATCTTGCGTATAATACTCGATATCACGAACTTAGCATACTGGTTCCACACATGGTCACCCCAGTCTCTCGAGCAATCGAAAAATATATCGAGGGATTACCTGACCTGATTCAAGACGTTGTCACTGGAGGCAAAGCCACTACGGTAGAAGAAGCCATTCAACTTGCAGCCACATTAACAGACAAACACGTAAGGAAAGGAAACTTGGTTAGGAAGGGCACCAAGACACCTACTGAGAAAACCACCAATGTTGTCGAACAACCTAAGATTGTTTTAGCAAAAGTCGCCACTACTGCTTCGAACTCTAAGAAACGAATGGGCGACAATCAGAACCATGCTGTTGATGATCCGGTGGCTCAGCCTCCTATCAAGAAAGCCTACACGGGAATCCATCCTCAATGCAACACCTGCAAATATCATCATCCTGCAAATCTTCCATGCCGTCAATGCACTAGATGTGGGAGGTTTGGACATCTTGTTACCACTTGCCGAGTAATGATTGGAACACAGAGTAATCATCAAACAGCTGCCCAGGGACCACTACAGATTACTAACGGTCGGGCATGTTATCATTGCAGAGACCCTAACCACATGCTACCTCAATGTCCCAAATTGAACAATGTAAACCTGGTGGCACATGGACGAGCTTTCAATAACAATATCAACGAAGCAGACGATCAGGATAACGTTAATCCCACTGGTTAAGCCATGGATGAAATCTTCCCAAGACTCGAGAAATCCAATACCCGTGTTTTCATTTTCTTGATTCTATTATCATTTTATACCCAACTTTGTCGCACTCATTAGCATACAACATCTAGAAATTTCCTTTCATATTATTGTGTATTAACACCGATTGGAAATTTATTATATTGATTACGTTTATTTTAATCATACAAGACTCTACCTTATTTGAAACGTTTGGACTTGATACTTGATCTTACAGATGCTTTTCTAAGAAAACATCATTGGTTATTACATGAAACTAGATTTTTCTCTTAACTTGACTACGCATTAAACACCTAATTATTCATGATACTCGTAAACATTTAATTATTCAAGATAACACTTACACTTAATGGTTGTAGTACTTACAAACTTGCTTGCATAAACATGCTATCAATTTGCAATCTATGTGAATAATAATTGCTGCACTTAATAGAGGTCATCATGCCTTTTTCAACAGTCGGGAGAGGCCCTACAACCTACTCCACGACTGGTAGAGGCTATTGAACATACTCAACGATTGGTAGAGGTCGCTATGCCTTTTCAAACAGTCGGGAGAGGCCCTACAACCTACTCCACGGCTGGTGGAGGCTATCGAACCTGCTCAACAATCGGTGGGGTCATAGAAGGACACAAAACCCTAATGTAAGGTAAATTGATGATTCCGGTCCGAACGTAATCATGAATTTACAGGTGCGTTAGGGTAGTGTGAAATTCTATTAGAATTTTTGGGTAGACGCCCAGTACGTTTTCAAGGTATCAAAGGTGTGGTGGGTTAGCTGCGGTACACCCTGTATACAAACACTAATGATGCATTGAAAGTGAGACTGGAAGTCGAACCAGGAACAAACTCTGTTTGCTTGTTAGTTTCATTTGGTCTTGTTATAGTCAATCAACTCGTACATTTATGTTAGGATTCCTAAAACTTGAAATTTATTGATTTACTAGATTCTTACTCTCTTTATTATTCGAGACAAACCTAATGCAAATCCTTAACTCACGCCTATCAAGCCCCATATCCAAATCATTCGAATTTTTTCCAAACTATAGTTATCTTAATTTTTACCCAAGCATCCATAATCCTACGTTTCTAATAACTTCGGGACGAAGTTTCTAAAAGTAGGGGATGCTGTGACATCCGTCACTTTTTCGTTATATATATATATATATTTTTAATAATAATAATAATAATAATAATAATAAATAATAATAAAAGTTTATGTTGTTTTTTTTGTTTTACATTAAACTTAATAAACCATTACCCTAAACCCATTAACCTACTAACCCAATATCTTGATCTGATCCAACACAACACAGGCCCATCTGAGCCCAATAACAAGCCAACCCAGCTAGAATCTCGGCCCACCTGAAACCAAGCCCATCCCCTTGCCCCTTGACTGTTTAAAAAAAAAAAAACAAAAACATGCTTTACCCGGGTTTCGAACCCGAGCCGGCCACAACCAACACACGCGACACAACCAACCGGGCTACCCCTCACACCTGATCTTATCCCAACCCACATTATATAAAAACCCAATCTCGCTGCCCTTTTCTCCTTTCCTTTTCCTTCTGTTCGAGCAGCAGCATCAGATATGTTTTTTTTTTTATTTTATTTACTTCTTTTCCTTCTCCTTTGACCAACTAATTGGCATGATTAACGCATAATAATCAAGGGATTGACTTGGATTCGTGATGTCCGGCCTAGAACGAGTTGATTACGCATCAATTAACCTTCAATTCTTACCTTTTTTTGTTTTAAACGCGTCAAACATTAAACCCGAGTCAATCCTTACCATTTCAATAATTGGGAATATGGCACTATAAATTGTTCATTTCTGGACAATCACAACTCGCCACTAATCCTTCCTACACCTCCAATTTCTATCTATAAGCTTCTGATCTTGATTTGCGAACGAGCTTTGACTTTACGGTTGACTGTTCATTCTTAATCGATTCGGCATTGTAAGTTCAATTTTTGATATGGGTTTTGTTAATCGGCCTATACACAGCATTTGCCCTATGGTTAATTGGGTTGATGGTGTGTAAATCATCCGATTGCAATTTCTAGGGCTCGACTTGTTAGAATTGGGAAGATGAGTTCGTATGGTTTAAAATAAATAAATTCGAATTCAATTAATTAACAAACAAAGACCCAGACCAGCTGGTCTGGGCATGCTGCTGTTATACAAAGGTCACAGGTTCGACCCACACCTTGATCAAACATTTTTTTTCTTCTTTTGGATATCCTTTATACATGTATTATCTCCATTTTTTTTTAAAATCGTTTTAAAATACTAAAACTAATTTATAAATTCTATAAAATTTATTTTATGATTTTCCACTGATAAAGTTCATTACCCAATTTTTAGTTTTTCAAAAATAATTTATTTAATATATATTATTAATAATACAAGTTTATTCATTTATATTTATTAAATTCTATAAAAATATCTAAACGATTTTATTAAATCTCACAAAAATTATCCTAAACTTGTATATTCTTAAACATTCCAGAAAATATTTTTATTTCAGAAAAATCGTTTATTTTATATTTTTAATTAATTTTTGTTAGTTTTAATCATAAATAATTCATAATAAATTCATTTTACAATATTTTTGTACCAAAATTTTACATAAATTATTTCTATTCATCTAGAACTGAAATACAATTTTTAATTCAGAAATTCTTTGATTTTAATATTTTTAGATATTAAAGTCATATTTTGACAATTTGAAATAATTAGATTAAATATTCTATTTACAAGAAAATAATTCTATAAAAATTATTTTCATACTTAAAACCTTATGATGTGACTATATTCAATTTAAAATTTACAAAAGACTTTTGTTTATATATTTACCAAATTTCTCTTAATTAGTTAACAATTTATTTATTAATCAAAACGAATACTTATCCCCAAATTCGAAGCCCTAGAAATACATATATCCTAGAGTTATTTCCCTTACACATTATCAAATTCTTTAGGTTGATACTTTGAGATAGTTCCAACACATATTTCGTTGTCCAAGTTCAATTTCAAGCTATTACGTGAACAGTGAGTATTCCTATCCCCTTTTTGCTTTTATACATTTTTGGGGTGTTACATGTACACTATTACAATTTCAAATACAATTTTACATTTTCACAAATACAATTCTAGTACTATGTGCATTGCTTACAACGTGCTTTATGCTTAGACATTACATGTGGATTACATTTGTACTTAGTGAAATCATTAACATGGTACAAGCCGACCTTAACATTGGATAGCGCTATTTGGATTGACAACCCGCCTAGGTTGATTCTCCCCCTTTTTCATCGGAGAATCCGTGGCCATTGTTAAGTTATTATCCACTTGTTGGATAAGTACACTACAGTTCATACAGTACATTATACAGTCACAGGGTTGATTTCGCTCATTTGTTTGATACATGGTTTACATATCCACACTGTAGCTTGCACTTGAATTGTATAACTTTTTAACCTACTATACATATCAGATCTAGGAATGCTCACCAACATTTCATATGTTGACCAAATCTATTTTGTACATGTTTCAGGTGCAGTTTGATCTAGTGCTTTAACAAGAGATACTTAGTGCATTATTTTAATCAGTTATTTCAGTATTTACAATTCAGTTAAGACTTTGTATTTTCCATTTCCATGTAAGACAATTTTGGATTATTCAATAATATTTACATTTTAGTACCATGTGCTTTTGAACAATCGTCACTACGTGACACCTCGATGATTCCGCCATCGGTTGGGGTGTTACACTAATACTATATATATAATATAATATATGTGTGTTGGATTGTATATATGTCAAAAAAAAAATAAAATCTGCTCTGGCCGGGGTTCGAACCCGCGCCAAAGCCAAAGCAAACCCAACACTCAACCATCTGGGCTGGACCATCTTCTTGTATTAAACCCGGATGCATTATAATCTTATACACACTTTAAACCTTCACAGTTGACATGGAAAGTTAACTGTGGGTTCGCGTATGATCCAAGCTCGTGCATTAACTCGTAATTGATCCACAATTGGTAAATTTTTGTGATTACCGGCCCTATACAACTCGATTACACGTCAATTACAGCTAATCGTTGACCAATTGTTCAATTATACGCGTATGATATTAATCGAGGTCAAAACTTTCCAATTAACCCAACCTTTGATCCACAATATAAATAGACCCTCTGCGAACCTTGTATACTCGCTCACAACTCTCTCTCAACCTCCAATTAACTCTGAATCACACTGATTATTATCATCGTGTTCGTCGTTTGACTTTTGCTTTGACCCGACTATTATACTCAATTCGTCACTGTGAGTTTGATTATTTGTGTGGGTTTTATTCATCGGCCATCACACATCAATAGCCCTATGGTTAATCAGGCTATTGATGTGTGATTTGCCTAATTGCAAATTCTAGGGTTCATTCGTGTCGAATTGGGGATAAACTGAAACAGGCACGTGTATTTAATTAATTTTAAACAGAAAATATCACAACCACCGGCCTAGGCCAAGTGGTTGTGACCTGGGTTTGATACAGAAGGGAACCGGGTTCGAGTCCCGGCTCTGACCCTTTTTGTTCTTTTCTTTTCTTTTTAACAACAATTATATATATATATTAAACCTTTTAATCTTTTAAATTCATTTTAAAATATCAAAACTATTTTATAAATTCTAAAAAAATTATATTTGTTTAATCTGAGATAAAAGTGTTATTTACAATTTTTATTTTTCAGAAATTCATTTATTTAATATTTATAATGATTAAATCATTTTTATACTATTATATTTATAAAAATCCATTTATATATCAAAACAATTTTATTAAATTCTCCAAAATTTATCCTGACTTTTTATAAAGTTAAACTTTACTGAAATAATTTTTAATTCAGTAAAATCATTTATTTTATATTTTTAATCAATTTTTGTTAGATTTAATCATAATTAAATCATAATAAATCCAATTTTCATCATTTTTGCACCAAAATTTTATACAAATTATTTTTAATCATTTAGAACAGAAATATGATTTTTAAAATAGAAATTCTTTAATTTTAGTATTTTTGAATATTAAAGTTAAATATTGACTATTTGTAATAAATAGATCTAAAAATCTATTTTAAATTAAATAATTTTATAAAAATTATTTTTATGCTTCAAACACTTTAATGTGTACATTCAAAATTCAAATTTTATTAAAAGACTTTCTTTTATTAATTATCATATTTTCCTTTATTAATTAACATTTTAATTTAATTTCAACAATTGATTATCCCCAAATCGAAACCCTAGGATACACATATAAGTTAATTAGACTTAGACTTATTATATATTACCTCATTATAGGGTGATATTTGGAATCATTTTGGGCAACACAATTGTTACATCTTTTCAACAAGTTTAACATTTGCTAAGGTGAGTTTTACATAGCCCCTTTTATTTATCACCATTTTTGGGGTGAAACATGTTATAACATTATCATTGCAATTCAATCATCAATGTGTCTATGTGTTTTCTATGTTGCATTATGTCTTGAGCATGATTAGAGTAAGCACCATTCTAGCATAATCATTAACATTGATCAGCCGACGGTATACATTGATAGATCTATTGGACTGACAATCCCACCCGGATACGTGCCTCCTACAAAGGTTACGTGGGTGTTTGTTATCGCATAACATATTCAATTGGACCATAAGTGTATGGTATGTATCATTTTATAACAGTCAACAGGGTTGATTATGCACTCGATTTATTTCTAGTATGTTCTCACATATGGGCTAGATTAACATGACACATGAATTGCACAACATTTTATTCATTTTATTATCAAAAACCTATGTAATTCTCACCAACTTTTGTTGACCCAAAATACTTTCAAAATTAACATGTTTCAGGTAACAATGAAGCTGAGGCTTGAGTTAGCATGAGGATTTTACTTGAAGTTTATTTGAAGTTATTGAAGTTGTTATTTGATATTATGTATTTGAATTCTTAGACATCATTTCACATTTTGGATATTATGTTTGAATAAATTATTAAAAATTTATATTATACCATGTGCTACTGAAAACAATCATCAATACGTGGCACCCCGATGTTTCCGCCATCGGTTGGGGTGTTACATAAGCTCTATGATTCAAAACCTTGCAGCACTCCTCTTGCTCCTCACGAGTCTTTTACTTCTCAAGGGGTACCGTACTCAGATCCTACTCTATATAGGTCTTTGGTAGGGGCCTTGCAATACTTGACTATTACCAGACCCGACTTGTCGTATGCAGTGAATCAGCTCTCTCAATTTCTTCATTGTCCGACTATTGATCACTTCAGGGCTGTTAAGCGTCTTCTTCGCTATGTTAAAGGAACACTTTCCTTTGGTCTCACATACAGTCGTCCTCACATACCTTCCGTTGTTGGTTATTCTGATGTTGATTGGGCCCGCTGTCTTGACACACGCCGCTCCACTTATGGTTACTCGATTTTTTTGGGAGGCAATTTAGTATCTTGGAGTGCTAAGAAGCAGCCCACTATTTCTCGCTCCAGTTGTGAGTCTGAGTATCGGGCAATGGCTAACACTGCAGCAGAACTCGTTTGGATCACTCACCTTCTTCGAGAGTTGCATGCCCTTCCTCCTACTCGTCCTACACTTTTATGTGATAACAAAAGTGCTTTGTTCATGACTCAGAATCCAGTCTCTCACAAACGTGCAAAACATATTGATCTGGATTATCATTTTATTCGGGAGCTTGTTAACTCAGACAAACTGTATACCAAGTTTGTCCCAACCAATCTTCAGGTGGCAGATATTTTCACCAAAAGCCTTCCGCGTGCTCAATTTGAAGTTTTTCGTAACATGCTTCGTCTTGGACCGCCACCATTCCGATTGAAGGGGGTATAAAGGAAAGTCAACTATAGTAAATATGTAATGGTCAATGTACATTAATTTGATTGATTATGTGTTAATGTATTTCCATATATCATTGTAATCCTCTATTATAAATAAAAGCTCCTATCAACCTCTCAATCATTGAGGTTGATTATTACTCATTACATATGGTTACCGTGCTGGTACCGATTGGTTTGTTGGTTTTTATAAAATGCAAAATTTTCAATTTACCCCCGTATGTTTTAGTGTTATTTAATTTTACCGTTTGTTTCATATGTTTACCGTTTAAATAAATAAAAAACATAAATAAAAGACATTTCATTAAAACATAAAAATTAAAATTACATAAACCAAAGAAAAATAAACTTAAGGTTGGCGCAACAAGCGCCATGCCTCAACATTGTCGAATTGTTGGCCGTA
Organism: Ambrosia x helenae; assembly: GCA_030844895.1. Lineage (NCBI taxonomy): Eukaryota > Viridiplantae > Streptophyta > Magnoliopsida > Asterales > Asteraceae > Ambrosia > Ambrosia x helenae. The sequence continues at coordinate 115,929,318 of CM061233.1, forward strand.
AAGAGCCTCATACTCATAGTTTGTGAAACCGATAGCCAACTCGTCATCGTTTGCTCGTAGAGGGTGGTCCACCTCGCACACTTGATATTGAGATCCTCCCACTTGACTTGGAGGTCTCGGATGGCCTTGATGGTGTTGGTGCCCACGTGTTGGATGAAGTCGCTAAACACGTGAGCCCAAAACACATCGGGGGGTAGTCTTCGCCTTCGTCCCCCGTAGTTTTTGAATTTCGGGGTCGTTTGTGGCGTCCTTGTGGCAAACCACAAGGGCCATTTCTTCCTCTTCGATCCACGGATTCATTTTTTGTGTGTTTGGTTTTTTAAACCGTGGTAAGTTGTGGCTTTTAATCCCATGGTTTGATCACTTTATATACAACGACGGTGACACTGTTAAATTTAATTCACTGACCGTTTAGTTGAGTCAATTCAAATTAGTCGACGGTTTCCATATATAAAAAATTAAATTTGGCTGACCATTTGGTGGGACGGTTGAAATAGTAGAAATAAATGTAAAAAACCGTGTAAAAATGTAAAAAATAAAAAGTTTGGGTATTTAAATGGAAATAAATAAAAGAATCAGTGGAGTGCTGCCTACAAAAATCGTGTTTCAGTGAAGTAAACCAGTGAAGTGATATGGCAAAACATTATTGGTTAAAATCAGTTAAGTGAAAAAAATATTCATTAAGCATCCCTCGGCCTAAGGGGCTGTTTGGTAAGCCTCTTAATGAGGCTCTGAATCATTCAGTGCTGAATGATTCAGCTTCAGCGCGTTTGTTTCAGCTTCTGAATGGAATGGTTAAGCCTGAACCATTAAGACTTGAGATGTTGCTGAACCATTAAGCACTGAACTATGCTGAACCTTAATGAGACCCTTCTACCAATGTGGGACGAGAATACTAACCACTAAGAGGTCTAACTTAATGATTCAGCACTTAACTATTCAGACCTCTTAACCATTCAAATCTCTTAATGATTCAGCACTTAATCAACCAAAGAGCACCTAAGACAATAAAATACTGTCACCGCCTAAAAATGATTAAAAAAATAAAAGCTTAGTGTTAAAATAAAATATAATTTCCCACCGACGATATTTTTAGCGATCCAAAAAAGTCAAAGGTATAGTAAGACGACGTCGTACAAGGTCCTGCTCAAGCATATATCCATCCATGGTCCGATTCTGATCTGATACCCAAAAATCTCGAACCCCAAAAAACATTATTATTCAGCACCAATCATGTCGTACTACCCAAAAGGCCACCACTACGACTCAGGAGACGAAGTGGACGACTTCGACGACTACGATCCCACCCCATACGGTGGTGGCTACGACATCGCCCTCACCTACGGCCGCCCTCTTCCTCCCTCCGAGGAAATCTGCTACACTTCCACCTCCACTTCTTCCTCTGGCTTTGACTATGAGACCTCCAACTATTCCTCCTACACCGAACCCACTGCCTACGGAGAAGAAGCTCTTGACAATGAATACAAGAGCTATGTTCGCCGTAAGCCCCATGGTGGTGTGACCCATCAACCCGGATCCGGTTATGGAGGTGGATCTGGTTATGGCCGGAGACCAGAAGAGCCCGTTTCTGAATATGGGTCTGGGTATGGCAGGAAGCATGAGGATCCGACTCCGGAGTATGGTCGTCGCCAGGAGGAAGAGCCTGTTTCCGAATATGGGTCGGGTTATGGTCGTAGACAGGAACCGGTATCTGAATATGGATCCGGGTATGGGCGTAAACAGGAGGAACCGGAATCCGAATACGGATCTGGGTATGGGCGTCGACAGGAAGAGCCGGTTTCTGAATATGGATCGGGTTATGGGCGTAGACAGGAAGAACCGGTTTCGGAATATGGATCGGTTATGGGCGTAGACAGGAAGAACCGGTTTCTGAATATGGATCGGTTATGAGCGGAGGCAAGAGGAGCCGGTTTCTGAATATGGATCTGGATACGGGCGGAGGCAAGAGGAACCGGTTTCTGAATATGGATCGGGTTATGGGCGTAGGCAGGAAGAGCCGGTTTCTGAATATGGGTCGGGTTATGGGCGCAGGCCGGATCCTACTCCTGAATATGGAAGGAGGACCGAGTATGGAGAGGAGCAGAGTGAGGAAAGGTATGGTGGTCGTCGGGATGAGGAAGATCAGAGGCCGAGTTACGGAAGGCGTGATGATGAAGATGAAGGTTATGGTGGGCGTAAGAAATATGTAAGTTCCATCAATCCTTTTATAAGGCTTTTAACACAAATTGCATAATGCCTCTTGTTATTAAAGTTGATAGGTGTGATTAGATGTAGAAGATCATTAGTCTGAGTTACTTTAGAAGCTTAATTAGACTGCATTGGGTATGAGTTGTTAGGATTTTGTTTGTCAATCATGAATGTTATCGTATGCGGATTGAGTAGAGGACTTGTTTCACTCACTCTGTCACTTGAGTTAAGTTTAGGTGACCTTATGCAAGTAGCCAAGTACTTTTTTGCAGTTTGTATGGGGTGTTTGCAATTGGCAATGCTATAGTGATTTGTATCTCGCGCTTTCGTATTTGTACCTTTCAATGAACAAATAATGACACTAATTTGGTCTTTACCTCAAATGGGAAAAGTGTGTTGCTGTTAACATGAAACAGTGAGTTTGCAGATGTTTAACGTCCCATTTGTGTTGGTAATTTTAGGAAAGAGTTAACCGTTTTGGTTGAGATATGCTGATAATTGCAATGAATTTGCAGGGAGATGATGGTTCAGATGATGATGATGATGACGAGAAGAAGAAACATAGGCACCACCACCACCGCAAGCACTATGATGATTGAGGAGCTGAAGTTTGGGTTGTGGGATTGATTTGATGCTTCTCCATAAGCTACTAGTATGAATAAAGGGGTGGCATTTTTAATCTTGTGTGTTTTCATGTGCTACAAGCACAAACTGGTTTCTGTCTTCTATGTGTGTCTTTGCATTGTGTTATAAAATGGTTTGCTTTGGTTTTTTATCAATAAAATCTTTTGTGGTTTGTAGTTGACTAATCGTAGTACGATTCCAGACCGTGAGTGAGTTCTTTTATCATCTGTTGAGCTCAGAATCATATAGTAATTTTCATCTTGGATCAACCATGTAATCCTCTTATAGGCTTCTTTGACAAATATTATCTGGTTTTACTTGATGTAGTCAAGCACAAAAGCCCACTCGCTTAAGCGCCCACCTAGCTATATTGCCTTGCGTCCAATAAGGCGTTCCAGTCAGGTCTGAAACATCCAGAATATGGTGTTGAAGCAGCCTAAACCCTCCTAAAACACGTCTAAAACTACTAATAATGGTTTGTTTATAGTGTGGGTCTTGCTTTAAACACCTCACTTTTTAAGCGTCTTGGCTGAAGGCTAACCCTTTGCCGTTTGTGTGTCTAGCCCCTTCGACTATCTGCACTTCTACTCACAAATAAGTTGCTCAGTGACGAATTTCAGACATTTTTACGTTGCTTGTTCCTGGGTATATACTTCGCTATTGTTGGACCTGCTTCTGGTTTAAGGTGTGTTTTACTTTTACATTTCCAGTAACAAGATGGATACTTGTCTGTTAAACCGTTTTTTTCTCCGTAAGTACTGTTATCAACAATTAATTGTTATCTCGAGAACTTTTCATCTTCAAAAGAAAGGACTGACATTGAAAATGGTCTTCCTTCCACTTCAGTTGTCGCTACACACATACTGCGATTTGGTATGTAGTTGGTGCTTTCTGCGCAGAAGCTTTGAGAATACGCGGATGAGAGGTACCAGATAGATCTATCTACTTTTTAGCGATAGTATTTAGCGTTATGACACCTTCGCACGACTCCTTTGTGACCTGAAATGTATTTTAGTTTTTTGTAGGTAGTGAATGCAAACAATGTTTGATTTTCATGAACATCCATCTTAGTTCTTAGGTTGGTGCTACATCTATGTCAAATTTGACAAATGGGATTTCAACCTATGACTTGGTAAACATACGAATGTAGATATTTTGACTTTACAAAGCCAACACGTATCATTAAAAAGATCTAGAGTATGATGACCTCTCATTGTCCTTTGTAATCTCACGCACTCTTTTAACAGTTCCAAGTATAGCGCGAATGCGGTTGAGCCTAGTGCACACTAGTACAACAACAGATAGAAACAATAAAATCTTTCTCGGAAATCAGATACGTTTAGTTTATCGCCTTGAAAAACCTAAGCTTTTCATATAATAATTCCATTCCTTAGTAGTTATTAGTACATTGAAACTGCAATTGTTGTTTGTAAAAGTTATTACGAGTTAGATATATGATACAACTGAAGTTAATCTTGCTATTATTAAAATAGATTTAAAAACATGTAGAACTAAAAGATCTTTCTAAAGAGAGAACAATTAAGGTTTGATGAAATATAATTGATTGTAAAAGTCTTTCTGAAAATTTGATTTTTCAACAACAATAAACATTTTAACTATTTATGTTATTGGTTTGGTCTTGCAAATAAGGTTTGAAATATATTGTTTTGAAATCAAGTTAGATGTTTGTTTTTTCAGAGGTAAAATATATGCAGCCTGCAAGAAAAGACTGTTTGTTTTTTAATGTCTGTAGACTGCTAAAATAAACTGGTGATGGTGTACGGACGGTGGTGGTGGGTGGGTGGGTGGTGGAGGTGGACGGTGGTGGTCGATAGTGGGTGGTGGTGGACGTGGACGGTGGTGATGGTGGTGGACAGTGGTGCTAGTTGTAGTGGTGGTGGTTGTGACAAACGGCAAAATTAAGGTAATTCCATACTAATTAATTATGCGTAATTAACGTAATTAAATGCAATTTCGTGTTAATTGTTTAACTAAGCTTTAGATAATAGAAAATTCCCCATAATATGCACAGGAATGCACATGTTTAATGTTGAAGCACGTCGAAATCGCGTGCAAGTAAACTTGTCCGGAACGAACGTTGGTGATTACCGATAACTATTAATTAACCGAAAACGATCCCGAACACCCGGGATATGAAATAAAGGGAATTTCCATGAAATATTATGTATTTTGGAACTCCAAAACCACATGTGGAAACTCCAGACACAAATCTCCCGGTAATGAATAAAGTTCGCGTATCGCACCCGATACGCGTGTAACTTATAAATTCACCCAATTAAAGCCTAAATAACTTACCAACACCAAAAATTACTCATGTTTAAGGGCAATTGGGAGTCAATTATATGTCTGGAAGAGCTCGTAATAAACATGCGATAAAACCCCGAAAACCCTAATTGAACTAGTTGGATTATAACTACATAATTACAAGATATTTTGAAAAATCAAGTGGGTCCCACCCCACCCTTCTTTGGCCGGTTATTAGGAGTGGCTAGATCCACCCTAATGTTCCTTGATTACCTTTCCAAAATGATGAGATGTTGTGCATGCTTTGTACCTTGTCTCACCCTAATACAAGTTCAGCTTTTTATAAACCACCAACTTTTCCATAATATTATCACACAAAAAATAAAAAAACACATCTCTTCTTCCTCTTGCTCACAACCCATGGCCACCATCACTTCCCCATCATTCATTCTTGTTTTTCATCAAACACTCACAAAATCACTTCCATTCCATACCCTAAACTAGTGTGCACAAGAAACTTGTAGCTTAACCCTTGGAAGACACACTTAAACCTCATTCCACTTGAGTTTTGAGTCTTACCTAGCCTTGTGCTAGTTGTAAGTTTCTTAATCTTGCTTCTTGTTTATGTATGTTTTTATTTAACATGTGTTAGAAGCAAGTTGTACATGGGTTAATATAATGAACTTTCACATAATAAAACATATGTTTTACAAGACTAAAATGGAGGTGTTAAAATGTTAATGTAGGCCGTAGGGTATATAGTTGTTGTTGTTAATGTTTTTGTAAAGTTTAAAAAGCTAACAAAATCTTACACATGTTAAAGATTCTAACATAATATTTAACAAGGGTTTTGATCATGGAAAAGTATATGTTTTTACAAGTGGACATGGATTTACAAATATAAGACTTTGGCCGTGAGTTTTATTATAAAAGTTAGTGATTTTTATAGTTTCTACAAGTTCACATACACATGTATTTGAAGATGTTTTGGATGATTTTCATAAAAAATAACTTTAACATACTTAAAAGTGGTCTTAAATAGCATGATGGAACTTAAAAATATTACAAGATCTAAAAACATCTTTAAAGACACTAACTTTAAAACTCTAAAAATGGACATATTGGACATCATGGACTTAAACACACCAAATACACATATTACTAACCCTAATAAGAGTATATTGGACTATTACTAGTGTTGGATCATAATAATAATCCATATGGACAAAGTTGATAAAAACAAGTTTACTAGGTTAGTGTAAAATTGTCACTTTTGAAAGATCTAGGTAGAAAATGTAACTTTTTGAAAGTTAAAGGAATTATTTTGCAACTTTAAAAGTTAAGGGGTATAAAATGACATTTTAGAAACTTAGATCTAAAAATGTGACTTTGAAAAGTTAGGTGTTTAAAAATGGAAGATGTTAAATTTCCAAGGTTGTCTTGTGAAAAGTTAGTGAACTTACAAACATGTAATTTTTGTATAAAATGAATTTTTATAAAATGAGATTTTATAAAAATATAGATTACCAAACATGTTGAGAAAATATAAAAACAAAGGTTTTTATAAAAACTTGGTAACTTAAAGATTAGGTAAAATTTTGTGTAAAAATGAACACTTTTGTATATATGGAAATACACAAGTGTTGGAGTATTTTGTTGAAAGTAAAAATGTTATTTATAAAGTTCCAAGTAAAATATGTAGAAACTAAAGGTTGATTAATTTTAAGGAAACATATTGTTGGAAACTTTAGGAAAAATAACAAAGTATATGTTTTGGATGTAGGAAAAATGCCGGCGACAAGTATTTATTCTATAAAAAATGTATATATACAACTTGTATTATTCGGGACATGAAAATATATAAATACAAAGTAATAATTGTAACATATTTATATCACGACATGTTAACGGACGAAATGTAAAAACGGACGAATAAGTATATATTGTATAACTTCATACAAGATACGTATATTATTGCGTCTAATATGGAAAATGAAAACATATATTTTATGAACTAAAATATATACATTGGGTGAAAATACATAACACTTTCCTAAGTGTTGAAAATCTATTCATGGAGAATTAACGTAAATAATCTACAAAGATTTCACGTTTAAAACAAGTCTACGAACTTGACAATATAAAATGTGTATTGATCGACAAGATTCTAGTATAACTATTTAATGAGAAAATAATTATACGGTAAAGTAAGCCTTGTCGATGATAATAAAAACGAGTTAATTAATACGGAGAATATAAGTGTAACTTATAACAAGGGTAATCCATCACCAACGGACCTAGGATACACGTTTAATCATACTGGGAATTGAACTAAATAGTGGTGTTGGGAGTTGGGCGTACAACTTGCCGAAACACACGCGCTATAGACTTAGTGATTTATACGTCTAGGATATTTTTAGGTGTTTGACCTTGGACTTACTATTCTTGACATTTGGCTTGCACGCTTGCTTGAGGTGAGTTTCTGTAACACCCCAACCGATGGCGGAAACATCGAGGTGTCACGTAGTGATGATTGTTCAATAGCTCATGGACTAGAAATGTAAATTTGAATACATTGAATTGAATAATTTATTACATTGAAACGAATATACAAAAATTCCAAAGTGACAACTTAATGCTGAAATACAATAAATCCAACATCTAAGTAAAATTCCAAAAGCTTAAAAGTCATCTTATAACAACCTGAAACATGTACGAAAAATAATTTGGTCAATACAAAAATGTATTGGTGAGCATACCCTGTTTGAATACATATAGTAGAAAAGAGTTTCGCAATTCACGTGTTATTCTGTCTACAATTTAGTGTTCAAGCTATGTACAAATGCTACCCAAAATCAAACCTTTCGTTCAATGAATCAAGAGTCACATATATATAGTATTCGCTCATAGTAGGCGATGGATAATCGTTCACACATAACAATAATCAAGTACTATTTATTGCTATGCTAGGCCGCCCAGCGGTTAATGATTAAGGTCATAAGTACACACTATCAGCGAATCAACAAGTAAAACACATACAAGAATTGCGATTGTGAATATATGATAAAACATGATTAAGTGAGTGAAGTAATAAGCGTACATGAGTCACCCCAAAAAGTGTTAAACATGAAAAAGGGGAAAGATATACTCACAGTTTGCGAAAGCGATCAAAATCCAACTTAAGCGGTCGTGAGCTAGGTAATGGGAATTTCGAGGAATTCAACCTATAACGTATAAGAATACTAATAAGGGAAAAGTCTAAAAGTCTATAGCATCTAGGGTCTAAGCATTAGGGTTTGCTAAGTCGATTTGGGGAAATTAGAGTTTTTATGATTAATCGAATTAATATAAAAGTTATATGTCAAAAATAATATACCAAAGTGTATAAGTGTGTTTTAGGTAATATAATTATTACCAATTGAATATTTAAATAAAAATATGTCTAAATAATTAATACCAAATAATTTACTTAATTACTTTGACTAAATTAAAATAAATACGATAATCATAAATGTATAACTAAATATTTATGAGTTTCACAATAATCCAACAAATGGTAATTAAGATTTTTAAACATAAAAATATTTCAATTTATAAGAAAAGTATTTATGAAATAGATGTTTAAATAGTGTAAATAAATAATTGTTTAATTATGTCTAATTAAACATAAATAATGCTAATGATACAAGACATGATCCAAAAATACTATTTTTATAGAAAATGGATACTTTCTGATGTAAATTAGTGAAAATAATTTTCTCATAATTTTTATAAACTTATTTATATTTAAAACTGATTTAATGAGATTAAATCATGTTTAAATGATTAAAAATAGGAAAAATAATAAAAATAAATGTTTTCTGAACCAAATATTTTTATTTCAGTTCATAATGATTAGAAATAATTTATCAAAAAATTTTGAGATTAAAATCATTAAAAATGAATTTTTAATCAATTAAATACGATTAAAACAAATAAATTCAATAAAAATATAAAAATGAGACATTTTCCAGAAAATAAAAGTGTAGAAATTTTCTTTATGGTGTCAAGATGCTACACTAAATTTTTATAATTTTTGGAACAAAAATGAATTTATTATGAATATTATTAGTTTCTACATATTAAAAATAGTTATCATTTGTTAAAGAAAAAAAAATAATTAAAGGTACTAAAAAAATCAGAAAATAAAGGAATGGAGATGCCTGGGTTCGAACCCGGCTCCATCCTTTTACCAAGCAAGAATTCCACCACTGCAACACTAAGCTTTTTGTTGAAACTTTTAAAAGGTAAACATACTTAACACATTATCCCATTTCATCTTCTTCCCCAATTCAACACATAAACCCTAACCCTAACCCTGACTTTAATTGACCCGATTACTACAAGATTTCAGATCAATAATATGGGGCTAATGCTCGGAAAACTTCAACTAACAAAACGGCATAGATATATCGGACTTACAAGATCGTATAATGCTCGCTAATAAAGCTTCAAAGTGCGAACTAAAGATTTCGAATAAGAAGCATTCCTGTACGTTTTTATGTGACTGTTTTTTGTGGGTTTACACAGTTAATAGTGCAGAACTAAAATGGCGTGATCAATTTATGTATAAGTCGCTCGAAATAACATTTAATTGAGATTTAAATGTTCCGGCCGGTTACATACACAAACTTGATTATTAAACCCATAAAAACTCATTAATAACATGGTTAAATGATTGGAAAACGTTGTTTAATTGTGGAGAAACGTAACTCAAACATTGAATTGAAACAAAACGCTTTAAAACCACCAAAATACCCTCGCCGGAATTTGTCGCCGGCGGCGACATGGGGGTTGCCGGAAATGCGGGACCAAGAAGGAGGGAGACTGATTTGTTTTGAACTTTTGGATAATGGCAGTAATGGTCCCTCAAGTATAACCTTGTTAGTTTGGTTATGGTTTAGTCTATTTTTTTCTATATAAAACTTAACCAAGTTACACTAATTTAACCCAAAAAGTTTCATAAACTTTTTAAAACTTGAATTTTTTTTTTATAATATCCATTACGGATGACGGTTCAACCTGCTTGTTTGATAAAAAAAAAAACGTATACTCGATCCATAATAAATATAAAGGATATATTTTTTTTACTCTAAAATAAATTTGAAAACGACGAAACTTACAGGAACTAAAATGAAAATATTTGAAGGATTATTATTGACAACTAAATGTAAGACGAGGGTGACGGATGTCACAGTTTCACGACCCCATTTTACTGTTTTTATTTTCGGGGGAAAGATATGTTATGTTAGGGAAATATGTGATATGTTGCATACTTGAGTTTGTTGTTCACCACTCGGGTGAGTCCTCGCTATTGTAACCATTTATTCGTGTTTATGTGTGAAATCGCAAACCAAATGAATATTTGGATAGTCCTATTGGTGCCTGACTAGGCCCACCCCTAATCGATAGCGTCGATTAAGCAACTGTGTATGCCAGGGGTGCACATATTCTGAACTAAGTTGTTATTTTCCGAGAAACAACTATGAGCGAGGCATTGCTAGTCTTGGTTTGGTTGTGGGCTCAAGTAGATTGTAGGAACTTGCAACTCTTACAATAGTCACTACTTGTGTTATTTCCCAAAAATGTTGTCGTTAAAATGTTTTGTAAAACTAAAACTTTTGAACTCATCAATATTTATATATGACGATTTTTGACATATCTTTCAGGTAACTAATAGCCGGAAGTTCACATGGCTGGAGCGGGCGGGGATCTCATATGACGTCGGCTATTTTGATGGGGTTTTACCTTTATTTTCCATGGGTTGGAATATAATTGTGAAACCTCTGCTTTTGGTTTTTAAACTATGTTGGTTAAGTATGTATGAACATGAAAACTAATTTCGACGTTCTAAATAAATGACCCTTTTCTTAATTACTTATAGTTTGTGTTAATCTTGCCTTGATGCTATTCGAACGTCGCGCCACGTGTTTCCGCCATTGGCGTGGTGTGACAGTGGTGGCGTTTAATCCTCTACGAAGGGAATGTGGCGTATTGGTATAAATGTGTGTATGAAAGGTGTTTAGTGTGGTTGATGATTGAAGGGTGTGTGTTAATGATGGATGTCGACAAATCATGCAAAAAATACAAAATCAAGAAAGCTAGGCTAATTAGGGTGTTATATCAACATAGAGCACGTGGTTAATATTACATATTTGATTATGAAAAGCAATATTTAAAGATTCGATTGTTAATGAATTAAACTAACGCTAGATTAAACTGCAACTACACTAAGAATAGAGAAGCATAAAAAGCACAACGCTTGATTCTTTAGTCGCAATCATAAACAATTACTAGCTCATGAACCGAAGTATGATGAAACTAATAACAATGAAATAACAATTAGGGCAGAAGTAGGCATAAATTCTTATTGATTTAGAAGGGGATGATAGTAAAGAAATTCTTAATTGAATATAGGGAATAGGATACTCGTTATTAAAGCATGACTAACTAAGGGCATTCACATTGGAGTCTCTATATTCATACATTCTATATAATATAAAGGGAAAAATAGAGAAAACAACAAAAACACACCATTACAATTGTTGTGGTTAGACTGACTTTGAATCAATCCAAACAGAGTGGAAATAATCTTCTCCACAATTTTATTAGTCGAACTCTTAACTCCTTTTAAACTCTTGTATTCCGCTTTTCAGAGTACACCAAAAAGTTGTGTGTACAATCCCCAGCAAAATCTTTCTTTTAATAGCAAAATTTTAGACCGGTGGGTGTGGTATCGGGGGAAGTGAGGTGACAACCTCCCCCGACGGGGAACACCGCCCCGACCCACCTTTGATGCAAACGGGACTTTACCCCTCCTATTTGAGCTTTTTTTTTTGTCTTTATGAACGTTAAACAAATTAAATAAAAAAAAAGGAAGTAGGAACTATTTTCTTGATTAGGGGGAAGGGGAGAGTGATGTGGCATAGAGGTGAACAAGAAAGAATAAAGGAAAACCACATCCCATAACCTTATTCAATAAACTACACCTTAGCCGCTTACCCTAATTACTCAGTCAAAAAGTCCAATAGAATTATGCCAACTAATTACTCAAAGTACTATCGAGGAGTCTGAAAAAATGGAGAGAGGGGGCGATGAAGACTGGCAGTTTCCAAGACGCCGGAAAAGGACACAAAACAGCAAAGACAAGGAGCAGTATGTGGAGAATGAGAATACCATTACGTTCTACGTGGCCAACCTTCCGGGATGTTGTTCTCTAGGAGATCTATGGAAGGAGTTCAAAGGTTTTGGGAATATGGTCGATGCTTACCTTCTGAGGCAAAAGGATAAAACGGGGAGGTTCTTTGCTTTTATAAGATTCGAGGATGTGGCAGATAATGCTGACATGACGAACAAACTAAGTGGTGTTCGGTTTGGAGGAAATAGAGTGAATGTCAATATTGCCAAATTCCGTAAAGAAGACAGTGCAAAAAGCACAGAATAGAGGCAACCGGAAAAGAGGAAGGTGGAGAAAGTACAACAAAATCATGACCCGTCGAAAGTGTGGCGGATTAGGGACTCGACATCGGTAACAACCCGACCCCGGGGGTGTCGGTTGGGATGCAGTTGATACCAAAATTGCACAACGGAAGCAACGATGACTAATAATTATTGTTTAATACAATGTCTAATTCAAAATATAAATTACACAACCTAGATAAATAGATTGATATCTAATGCAGGGACGAGACGCGGTGGTCGTCGAAGCAGTTGATGAGTGTAATCCACTAGTCGTTCCATACTTCTACCAGAGCTATCTCTAATGTTCTAGTCCGCAACACTTATAGTCCGAATATTCTATCATGATATCCTCTATTCCGCATCTAACAAGCATATACCTCACGTTGCCATCCATCTGTCTGCAGTACCTGAACACATGCTTAAAAAAGTTTGGATCAGCAAATATGCTGGTGAGTCCGTGTAAGTAATAAGTGGATCCAAAACAGTTTTATCATTTCATAAACAAGTTTACATAGTTCAAATAGTTTAACACACGTGAGGTACAAGCGACACCTCAAAACTAATCACATAATCTATCTACTGCCATTATAGATTCTCCTGGCAAAATATATGTCACACGGCCTTGTGGACCTCAGTGGAGGGTTTTCTGGGCTTCCGGATCCACTGTGTGTGGGGGTTTCCCCAAAAAGTACTACCCACATATTAAGTGGCCCAACCCCTGGGTTAATGAGTGTCAGTATCTAGTATCTGGCAGCAAGTATCTTGTCACATCAAGTAGTTAAGACACACACAAGCATGTATTCACCCCAAAACGTTTATAAAACATAAAAAGGGGAATGGTACACGAAACTCACCTTAGTTATGGTATCACGTAGAGTCGCATGATTCACATTTTCATTCCAAATCGAGAATCCACCTATCGGTAACACCCTAATCGATGGCGGAATCATCGAGGTGTCACGTAGTGACGATTGTTCAAAAGCACATGGTACTAAAATGTAAATATATTATTGAATAATTTAAATTGTCTTACATAGATGAAATGGGAAAAATACAAAAGTCTGAACGAAACGTGAAAATTGAAATAACTTATTAAAAGCAAGCACTAATATCCAATGCTATGGAACTAAGATCAAACTGCACCTGAAACATGTACAAAATAGGTTTTGTCAACATAAGAAATGTTGGTGAGCATTCCTAGTTTTAATACATATAGTAAGTTGGAAAAATGGTATACAATTCAAGTGCAAGCTACAGTGCATTTATGTAAACTATGTATCATACAAATGAGCGAAATCAATCCTGCGACTGTATAAATGTACTAAAATGAACGGCGGTGTACTTATCCACTAAATGGATAATAACTTAACAATGACCATGGATTCTCCGATGAAAAAAGGGGAGAATCAACCTAGGCGGGTTGTCAATCCAATAGCGCTATCCAATGTTAAGGTCGGCTTGTACCATGTTAATGATTTCACTAAGTACAAATGTATTCCACATGTATTGTCTAAGCATAAAGCACGTTGTAAGCAATGCACATAGTACTAGAATTGTATTGTGAAAATGTAAACTTGTATTTGAAATTTGTAATAGTGTACATGTAACACCCCAAAAATGAATAAAAGCAAAAAGGGGATCAAGAGTACTCACTTTCGCCAAATAACTAGATGACTAAGCGAGCGTGAAAATGCGAGCAATCCAAAAACTCAACAACGAAACTAGTCCAATTTAGAAGAAAAGAAACCGAATAAGAAAAATATCCAGCTTCCAATTCGCCAATTACGAGAGCTTATAATCAAAGCTTCAAATGTAGAAGTAATATACTATAGAAGAAAGGTATGAGGGAGAGTTTAATCGAATTGAAACAATCGATTTAGAGGTGCAAAGTGTAATGGGTCATAGGTGGGTTTTTATACTAGTTTTGGATTCAATTAGCCATTAAAATTGGTCAACACCATAAAGTAAGGTTTTATGATGAATTGACTATTTGACTAGGACTTTGACTGTTTGACTAAGACTTTGACTAGGACTTTGACTCGGACTTTGACTGAGACTTTGACTTTGACTGGGACTTTGACTGAGACTTTGATTGTTTAACTGTCGCAGCGGACCGCGAAAGCTAAAAAAATCATTTTTTTTCTAATTTAATCAATTTTAAGTTCTGGACTTGTTTCCTTCGATTTCTAAGTTGTTTTAGGACCGAAAATTAAGGGCTTTGAGTATCAAGGTCTGAAACATACGTGCTCGGGTGTAGATGTGAGTATAAAACGTGCATACTTTTACTTATAAAAATTATAAGTTTTATTAAATTGTGAATTTTGGTCCTATTAAAATACGAGGGTTAAAATTGAAAATTTTGAAATAGTTGAGGAACCAATTATGCACATTTATTAAAAGTGAAGGGTGCAGGTTGTCACACTATCAGTCACATGCAAGATCCTAACAATATTATAAACATAAGTGTGACATCCGTCACCTTCGTCTTTCGTCAAGTTGACAATAATAGTCCTTAGAATATTTTCATTATAGTTCCTATAATTTTCGTCGTTTCAAATTTAAATTTAAAGCGAACTAAATTTTTTTATCATATATAGTTATTATGGATCGGGTATCAGTTTTAATCAAATACGTATCTTGAAACGTCTACGCCATGGGTTTTATAAAAAAAAAAATTCAAGTTTTACAAAGATTAAAAAAAAAAAACTTTTAAGTTAAGTTATGGTAACTTAGTTAATTTTTTTTTAAGAAAAACTTAACCAAACTTGAACTTAACTAACAAGGTTAAACTAAAGGGACTAGTTCTGCCAAAAGGTGAAAGTTTTAAAACATTTTCTTCCCTCCTCTCTTGAATCCCGTTTTTTCCGGCCGGTCAGATTTCCGGCGGCCGGAATTTGACTCCGGCGACCTTTTTTTATGTAGTTTCTTGGCGTTTTAACATCCAATTAATGTGGGTTTACGTTTCTCCACTTGAAACCTTCGTTTTCCCTCTTAAATACGGTCATAAAACACGTCTAAAAGCTCGAATGAAACTGAAAGATGGAGGTAACCGCCGGAAATTTAAAACCAAGTAAATAACGCGTTTTGGTCGAACCTTTGTATAAATTGATGTTACCATCTTGTTTCTGCATCACAACACATCATAAACCCACAAATAAACCTGTACAAATCGTCCCTTGAAGCATTCAAATTTTCGACTCTTGGTGTTAATCTTGCGGCCACGATTTTGTGTACAATACACTTTGTAAGTTCTAATTTTTTGTTGCTATTTGGTTGTTGAATCATTACTCTTCGAAAGCCCTATGATATCAGAGGTTATCATAATCGATTGAAGGTTATAGATATGCTAGGGTTCTTAGGTCTTAATTTGGGGAAGAAGATGACCAAGTATTTAGTGTTTAAATTTTATTATTACTCAAACCTTCCAACATATATATCAAGTGTTCAAGTGGTTTGTGTGTGTGTTTGCCTCAAGAACCATTCAGGTTCGATTCCCACATAAAGCACCATTTTTTTCATATTTTTTTTTTCAGCATTCCTTTTCTTTGGTTGTTTTCATTTAATTGATTATTTATTATATATATAATACATATAAATTTAGAATATTCATAATAAATCCAATTTTTACCCAAAAATTATAAAAATTTAGTTGTAAACTTCTTGACATCATAAGGAACATTTCCACATTTTTATTTTCTGAAAAATGTTTTATTTTTATATTATTATTGAATTAAATTGTTTTTAATCATATTTAATTGATTAAAAATTCATTTTTTTTATGATTTTAATCTCAAAATTTTAGATAAATTTTTTCTAATGATTATGAACTGAAATAAAAAATATTTGGTTCAGAAAACATTTATTTCTATTAATTTCCCTATTTTTAATCATTTAAACATGATTTAATATCATTAAATCAGTTTTAAATATAAATAAGTCTACAAAAATTATGGGAAAATTATTTTTATTAATTTACATCAGAAATCATCCATTTTCTATAAAAATAGCATTTTTGGATCATGTCTTGAATTATTAGCCTTATTTATGATTAATTAGACATAATTAATAATTTATTTATTTGTACAATTAAATAACTATTTTATGAATATTTTTCTTATAAAATAGAAATGTTTTATGTTTAAAAATCTTATTTACCATTTGTAGATCAGTGTGAAACACATAATTATTTATTTATACCTTTATAATTATTGCATTTATTTATAATAATTAGTTAAAGTAATTAACTAAATTATTTTGTCATAATTATGCAAATATATTTTGATCTAAATATTTAATTGGTAATAATTATATTACCTAAATCATATTTACAAACTTTGGTATATTATTTTTAATATACAACTTTTACATTAATTCGACTAATCATAAAAACTCTAATTCCCCAAATCGACTTAGCAAACCCTAATGCCTTAGACCCTAGATACCTTAGACTTTGTAGACCTTACCTTACTAAGTATTCATATACGTTATAGGTTGAATTCCTCGGAATTCTCACTACTTAGCTCACAACCGCTTAAGTGGATTTCGATCGCTTTCGCAAACTGTGAGTATATCTTTTCCCTTTTTTTTACCGTTTTACTATTTTGGGGTGACTCATGTACTTACTATCAAGTTTATCTTTCCTTTTACTAAAATAGCAATTCTTATGTGTGTTTGCTTGTGTCATTATGTGTATCTATGACCTGTCAAATCATTAACCGTTTCGGCCTGGCATTTCAATGAATAGTACTATGGTATATACCCTTGTGACTCTGTTGAGAGTCCTCGTCATTGCTATGTATTACATTACTACTAGCGCATACTATATATATCTGCTTTCTTTTCATAGGGTTGATTTGACCCGGATACCACTTATTACATCTTGCAAAATAACACACGAATTGCTAAATGTTTATCTTACTATATATATCAAACGGATGTACTCACCAATACATTATTTGTGTTGACAAAATTGTTTTGTACATGTTTCAGGTGACGTTTGATATTTCATGCTTTCACGCTTAGGCTGGACCTAGTGCTTAAATAAAAGATTGAATATTTATTTAACTATGTTTGAGATTTTTTTTAAGACTTTTGTAATTCCTTTTGGATAATGAAAGTGTGTTGCTATTAATATTTACAATTTAGTCCATGTGCTATTGAACAATCGTCACTACGTGACACCTCGATGTTTCCGCCATCGGTTGGGGTGTTACAATAAGTGCGTGTAACCGAATATTGCAGTTACACGTGTGGGCGGCTAGGACCTTTACTCATAAGTTACTTGTCGTTGGTTCCTCTATGTTCATATAAATATTTATTCATTTGAAGTCTTAAGTGTCACTCATCCATCTATATCTTTGGTTTAGCACCTTTCATATTATTGTGTATCTATATCAATCGATAGTCCGAGTCCTTTGTAACTTGAATATCATGATGGTTATGTTCGCCGTCTAAGTGTTCTAATACATATCCACCTAACTGTCATCAATCATACGTCTATAGTTATCTATGTGTCGAATTTCCAATGTTTCAATTATCAAAACTAGTTATCATCCTACATACAAGCAATCGTCTTGTTCAATATCTCATGTGTTCTAGTATTCTAGTTGTCATTATCTTTGTATTATTCATATATATATATATAGTTCATCTTATCTCATTAGTATATATTGTCTTATAGGTTTTATATATATATATATATATTTATATATGTGTGTGTGTGTGTGTGTGTGTGGTATGTGTGTGTGTAAACTGACTATGTTACTAACTTGGTTCCTCAAGTCGGGTTCGGATTCGGTTAATATCATCCATCAAGGTCCCACACGTGTTATCCGCTCAGCGACTACTGCTAATATTAAATACGTACTAGTTTGGATGTACAGTTATACCTTTCTGCTCAATTGACTCAAGTTAATCCGTGTTTGACTTCCGTTGACCGAGTCAACTCAGTTGACTCGGGTCTTGGCCTTTTATTTTCCATCCTTAACCACCACTAAAACAGTCACCAACAAGATCTGTAACTATCATCTACAACTCTACTTTTCAGTATAGATAATTACAAAATGGATATGAGGACTTACCTAAACTGATTACCACTAACAACCATCCCTCCTCTTCGGTGAACAGTCCACTCGAGTCCGGTCGATAACTACCGCCACCATCTTCATTAACCAGCTATCACCACCATGCTCACCACTGTCCCAGCCTGAATCAGCAACTCCGACATCGTACTCCATCATTATAACCTTAATCATTGAGTCCTACCGGAACCCAAGTCACTGACCGGCCGGCTGGCCGAAGGCCAAGGTTGGCAACCCTTCATCCTGCTCTGCACCGATTAGTCTTCCTTTCTCTTCCTTCGATCTCTTTCTCTCTCTTCTCGGTTCTCTTTCTCTAGATCTTAACAGGGTGATGTAGATGGTGGTTGTGCTTATTTGGGGGTAGCGGCCACCGGAGCTCCTCCTCGGCTCCACTGTTGACCACGGAGATCAACAGGTCTCCATCTCTCTTTCTATCAGCAGATATGTGTGTGTGTTTATGTATACAGACAAGTGAGGGCAGGAGGGTTTTTATAAAAAGAGGTATATAAGTGTGTCTTCTTATACAAGCCAACATTTAAGGTGGGGACAAGTGTTCTAAGTGGTGAGTAATCACCACTTTTAATAATAAAATAATATCACGTACAGGATCGGACCTGTAAACCTCACTCGCGTATAATAATGTTTAATCATTATAATATCTTTGGTCGTGAAAAAAAATTTGGGCCTCGAGTCGGGGTGTTACAACATCATTTAAGGAGATGGTAACCAGGGAGTCCAATGGGTCGATTACGGAAGTAAACATCCACCTACCCAATAACCCACAACTGGTAACAGGCACATGGAGGAAATGCTCACTACTAGGATCCACGTAGGATTTAACCAGGCTGGCAAGTATGGATGAATTCCTGTCTATGGTTGGAGTGGATACGGTGACAATAAGATATATGGGAGGTCTTCGAGTACTAATAACGTTTCTGACGATAAAGCTTGCGCAACAATTTCTTACCGGAAGAGAAGAGGAATGGAAAACATGGTTCTCTTCCCTGGTTACATGGGAAGGACATGAGATAGAGTTTCTAAGGGTGGCATGGATTAAGATATTTGGTGTTCCCATTCAGTTTTGGAATAAAACAGTGTTCAACACTATTGGGGGGGGGGGGGAAGTAGGCAATGTGATTCATGGGTCAATGGCCTCTCTGAAAGATGGTAATTTAGCATCGGAAAAGGTGGCGATACTGGTATCACATGGGAGGAAGATAGAGGAATGTTTCAATTTGAACTGTCAAGGGATTACATTCAAGGTGTGGCTCACAGAAGTGGATGAAGATTGGGCTCCGAACTTTGTAGTTTCGGAGGTCAACAAAACACTATTACTCGATCTTGAATCGGGAAAACACCAGCTCATTCAGATTTCGTCTGACACACCCATGGAATTTGAAGTTGGAAACGTTGAGGTCGAGGAAGGTGAAATAGCCAGTAATGAACAAGCACGTGATGATCGGAATAGGACGACCGACAAATCTGATGAAGCTAATGCCGGTGTAGAGAAGGAGAACAAGGTAGACAAAGGGTCGGCTGATGAGACATTGCAGGGAGAATATGAAAAGTCCGACATGCAAAACAACTTCCAAAGTAGAGGTGGCTGGACAGGTTCATGTGTTGGTAGGTCCCATGATGAGGCACTTACAGAGCATGTCGAGAATATTAATAACAAAATTAGTGGGACCCAACCCAGGAAGAGACCTAGGCGAGATCTTGAGGAGGAGTCAAGCCCTTTTTCTCAGTTGGGTGATAATACTTGGGCTTAAAAGTTGGATCTTAATTCACCCCACCCCCATTATCCAAAGTAATAGTGAATCAGGGCTTTAATTGTGGAAAAGGAAAAGTGACACCTTCTAGAAAAATTCCACAAAAAAGATCTCAAAGGAGAACTAACAATAGAATCCCGTTTGCAAATAGGCTCTCTGATGTGGAGATCCCAATCAATTTTGTCCCAGTTCAGTCACAAAGTGAAGACCCTATTATACAAGAGGCTCATGGGGAGATAATCGCTGAGCTTGAAGAAATGGTTAGCTTTGGTGAAGCCGTCGGTATTTCAATCACAGGATTTGAAAAACAAATGGAAGATGCAATTAGGGAAGAAGGTGAGCTAGTTGTTAATAATGATGATAATGTCATATAACGTTAGGGGGATTGGAGAGGATCCCAAAATGCTCTCCACATGTGAGTTAATTAGAAGTCAAAGAGCAAAATTAGTGGCAATTCAAGAGACAATGAAAAGCGATGGGTCCAGAATTCAAGTCAGAAAGATTTAGGGTAATTATCCATTGGAATATGACTGGGTTAATGCGGAAGGAACATCCAGGGGTATGCTGAGTTTATGGGATCCAGGATTCTTCACCAAAACTGGAAACTTTAAACATCGAAATGTGCTGGTAGTATCGGGATCGATTCCACAGGTAAGTGACATGATTCATTTTGCTAATATTTATGCTCCCTAGGGATTAACGACGAAGAGAGAACTATGGGAATTACTTTTGAAACTGATGGAATCAACAAGGGGTTTTTGAGTTCTAATGGGTGACTTCAATGCAGTAAGAACTTCGGAAGAAAGGCGTAACTCGGAGTTCAATCCAGCATGTGCAGAAGCTTTCAATTCATTTATTATAGACAACAGGTTAAAGGAATTTTCAATGGGAGGTAGGAAGTTCACCAGGATATCGACATATGGGTCAAAAACTTAGCAAAATCGATCGTATCTTGGTAAATCAGCGTTTTTGGCATAATTGGCCAACGACATTACCTAGGCGTGACTCAGACCATTGTTCGGTGTTACTGTCTACGTCGTTCCGTTTTTATAACTCATGGCTATCAAATGTCGGGTTTGAAGACGTGGTTAAAAAAGCACTTGCCGGGCAACAATTTAGTGGACCGCCGGACGTGATTTTTGCTAACAAGCTAAGAGCGCCCAAGGCGGCAATCAAAGCTTGGGTGGCTGTTGAAAAATAAAATCAAAAGAGGTGCAAACAGAGTTGGAAAACTAGATGGATCATTTTGACAAGTTGGTGGAATCATGAAATCTTACTAATGAGGAGGTTAATCAGTGGGTGGAAAATAAAAGAAAGCGAGATGAAATATTAGAGGCAACGGCTAGTGATATAAAACAACGATCACGGGTCAAATGGGCGACCGATGGTGATGAGAATACCGGTTTCTTTCACGGTATCATTAATCAAAATTTCCAAAGCAAGCGGATCAACGGGCTATTTATTGCGGATAATTGGTGTAGTGAACTGGAAACATTAAAGGTAGAGGCTCATAAATTTTTTGCAAATAGATACCGGGAACCGATGCAAAACAGGCCTACCCTCAATTGCCCCAATATTAATCGGCTCTCAGTAACCGAGGCAAACGCCTTAGTCGAGCCATTTTCTCAATAGAAAATTAGGAATGCGGTATGGGATTATAGTTGTGATAAGTCCCCGGGGCCGGACGGTTTCAATTTTGCCTTCTTAAAGCACTACCGAGACTTGTTCAAAGAAGATGTCTTTAGAATAATGGAGGATTTCTACATAAATGGTGAGATCCGGAGAGGGTGTTCGTCTTCGTTTATAGTCCTCATTCCAAAGACTATTGACCCAATGAACCTTAATGAATTTCGCCCGATTTGTTTAATCGGGTGTATTTCTAAGATTGTTTCCAAGGTGCTCGCTAACCGAATCAAATTCGTAATGGCAAAACTTGTATCCGAGTCACAGTTTGGTTTCTTGTCGGGACGGAACATTCTTGACAGCCCCTTAATAGTTAATGAAATAATTTCCTGGGCTAAGAAGGAAAAAAAATATCTTTCCTTCTTAAGGTGGACTTGGAGAAAGCGTATGACACCATTAGTTGGGGTTTATTTGATACAGTCCTCGATCAGATGGCATTCCCGAAAAGGTGGAGGATGTGGATTAGAAGTATCTTTTGGTCATCTAGAGCCTCTATATTAATAAATGGAACACTAACATTAGAATTCCAGTGTTTCAGGGGGGTCCGACAAGGCGACCCATTGTCCCCCTTTATCTTCGTTCTTTCCATGGAAGCGTTGACGACATTTTTCACAAAAGCTGAATCCTTGGGCCTGATTAAGGAAGTTAGACCTCCCAACGGTGGCCCGATGATATCTCACTTAATGTATGTGGACGATGTGATCGTGATGGGTGAATGGGATGAGAGTAACATTAAAAATGTTATTCGGATGCTGAGATGTTTTCATATAATCTCGGGTCTAAAGGTCAATCACTCAAAAACAAATTTATATGGTGTTGGGGTGGCCGATAATACAGTAGTTGGGGCAGCCAATAGAAATAATATAGCCAGAGGTGTGCTTCCTTGTAAATATTTAGGGGTGATTGTTGGTGCAAATATGAGACAAGCAAGGCACTAGAAAGAAGTTATGGAAGCTTTCAAAACTAAGTTAACCAAATGGAAAGCAAGATCATTGTCCATGGGTGGTAGGGTCGTTTTATTAAAGTCGGTTCTAGATAGTATACCACTATACTACTTCTCCCCTTTTAAGGCGCCAAATGGCATTCTTGAAAAACTCGAGTCCATTAGGAGAACTTTTGGGGTGGAGACGATGATAAAAAGAAGACCTCGTGGGTGTGTTAGAATCGTGTGATAGGACCACCAGATAAGGGGGGGGGGGCATCGGGTAAGGTTCCCTAAAGCATTCGAATTTATGCCTTCTTTTGAAGTGGTGGTGGCGTTACAAAACGGAACAGGAAGCATTATGGAGGAGAGTTATAACATTGATACATTTCAACCATAGGGCTTGGTCCTATTTACCTATTAGAGAAAGTATGCATGGGGTTTGGAATTTGGTATGTAAAGTAGAAAAAGAATTGGAAGCACTAAACTTACGGGCCAATGAAACAACACGTGGATAGGGTACTGCCCACTGATGTATAAATATCCATCTTTGTTCGTTTTAGAAGCTGCGAAATAGTGTACAGTGCAGAATGAGTCGGTTTTAATGGGATAAACGGGGTTGGGAACTGGGTTTGGAAAAGAGAACCGGTTAGAAGCAATGAACAACAACAATTGCAGGACTGCATCCGACTAATGCAGCAAGTTCACCTGAACGAAAACAAAGATTGCTGGAAGTGGTGTTGGGATCCGAGTGACGTGTTTTCGAATGCGTCTTGTAGAAAGATGTCTGCCACAACTGTATTGTTTTTTCCATTTCAGGGGTTGAAGTGGGTTCCAAAGAAAACGAATCTGCTGGCTTGGAGGGCGGAACCAGGGAGGCTGCCTACCCTAGATGGTTTAACGCGGAGAAATACTATTCATGGACCAGCAATGTGCAGGTTATGTGATGAGTTCACGGAATCATCAGACCATCTTTTTATATCTTGTTATATGGCAGCAAACTTATGGTACAAGGTAAGCGAGTGGTGTAAAATACCTCCAATTTTCGCATTCTCCGTGCGTGAACTGTTGTCAATTCATACCAAGTCAAACATGAGCAAGGTGAAACGGAAGGCCGTGCAAGCTATAATACTTACCACTTGTTGGGTGATTTGGAAAGGACGAAACGATAAAATCTTCTCCGGGAAAAGGGTAGCCTCGGATCATTTGTTGTGTGAGATCAAGAGTTTATCCTTCATGTGGGTCAAGAATAGATCAAAGAAAGAAGCGTTTAGTTGGGAAAGGTGGGTAGATTTGAAATGTGAAATGAAATGTATTAAGTGGTATATGGCGTTTACATGGGTGTTGTTTCTTCTTAGGGGGTGTTTGTTTTTTTTTTTTTTTTTTTGAAAAAACTCTTTCTGACATCTTTTGTCTGCGTGGCGCAGACCACGTGCAGACATTTGGGTCTGCAACATGTTTGTTTTTTGGAAGACCTTTCGTTAAAAAATCTCTTCCGGACCTCTTATTTCCTCTTCTTGGTGCAGACATGGTTCAAAGTCTTCTCACCTCTTCTTCTTTAACAGCCTCTCCTTCCTCCTCCTCCTCTTCTTCTTCTGCCTTCTCCTCCTCTCCTTTTTCCTCCACCATCCTCCCTCTCTATTCTTCCGCCATCTCCCTCCTCCCCTCCGCTCCACCACAGCCTCTCTCCTCCCATAGATTCAACATATTTCGTGAATGAATCATAAACACTTCACAACCAATTGCACCAAACACCCATCGATTCAACATTTTTCTTGAACGATTCCAAAAATTTTTCTTAAAACTAAATGTGAGAGTGTTGCTAGACAACTAGAGTTTGAAGAATGAGCTAATAGAGAGAATCATAAGGACATAAGGTCAATACTGTGGGTAATAATGAATGCTTTAGCTTTTACATATAAATTATTTATTATTATTATTGAAGTTAAAATATATAATATTCTTGTGACATGTGGTGGATCATTGATCGGTCATCACCGTATAGGTTTTGTTTTGGTGGGTTATCTTCTTCGGGTGATAACAGAGGGTGTTGGTTCATGGTGGAGGGTCTTGGTTATGGTGGGTTATGGTTTTAGGTTACACTGTAGACGTTAACAAATAAACAGTCTTCTTCTTGCAGACTGCAGACGTTTGCAGACGTTTGGTCCACATCTTCTTCTGCAAATGTTTGCAGATGTGGTTCACATACTGCAGATATTTTACCTCTGAAAAACAAACTAACACCTTAGTGATTTGCTAATAGAAACTTTTGTACATATTTAGCATTGAATAAATGAAGTTTGTAGTTGAAAAAAAGTAGTCAAAGTACTTTTTTTTTTTGGTGGTGGCATCCTACTCCAAGTACTAACCACATTTTTTATTTAAAAAAATAAATATAAAATTCATACATTTAAATAAAGAAAGGACATTTTCGTTAATTTAAAAACAAACACAATAATTAGATAAAAAGACCTAAATAAAGTGGTGAAAAATAAAAATAAACCAAGGAGTAGCATGTCCATTGTGGATTCTTGAAACGTGAAATGGACACATGTTGTTTGCGTTGGCATGTTTGGAGTCGTAGGATGCTGGGGGTAGAATGATTGATATTAAGTTTGCATCAGTTGGATTTGCATTGGTTGGGTGGGCAATGGTTCAGTTCGTCTGTGAGCGGGTTGGGTCACCGGACTTTCTGTCTAAATTTTTGGGCCTGATTATGGGTTTCCTGCAAGAAGAGACCTCAATTAGTATTTTCTTTGTTGGTGTAGAGTAGGGCCGTTTAAAAAGCGCGAGCTTGTGGTTCGCTTGAAAAAAGCTCGCACAAAAAAAGTTCGACTATAAACGAGTTTGGATCGGCTCAGTTGGCTTGTAAATGAGACGAGCCTGGGCCAAGGTAAGTTCGGCTCGTAGCTCGCTCGTTTAGCTCGTTTAAATTAAAACTTAAATTACAATTTATATAAATTGAAACAAAAATAAAATAAAATTATAACATAGCATCTAATTGAAAATATAGTTTGAGTTAAATATATCCAAATAACTTATTATTATATGACCAATTTTTTATTTTTATTTTTAATGAAGAAAGAAGAACAAAAATGTAAAAATGGTTGGAGTTCATAAACTATTTATTTCACATTATTGGTTAAGTGATTTAACATAAACAAATACAGAAATAAAATATTAATGTCATATATAATATGAATATTTGTAAGAAATAACAAAATACGATAATAAGTTGATTGGCTCGTGAGCTGGCTCAGCTCGACTCGGTTTTAAACGAGTCGAGCCCAAGGCCAGCATTTAGGCTTGATAAAAAAATGGGTTCGGCTCGGCTCATCTCGTTTACAGTCCTAGCATAGAGAGAGTAGCAAAACATAGAGGGTATAAAAATGTAGAGAGAGCAAAAAAGATGTATGGTAAAAATGTGCAATTTTTTTGAGATATTAATTGGTTATTTATTTTTAAATCCAACTTCATTCTACCTGTTACACAACAGCTAGACACATACACACGACACAAAGGTCCGAGTATCCAAGCCATGTGTTAGAAGCTCAATCTAAGTACTTGATGGAGTGGGGACGATGTTACCCCATGCCTGAAAAACTCGATCTAGGGGTGGCCGAATAGGGTGCCCATTCCACCCTTCAAACAAAACTCTTAACTATAATGTTTTTTTTTTATTTTTTTTGTCTTTTAGTAAATATGTTTCGTTTACACCCTTACATCTTTAATATTTTTTTTATATAGCCTAGATGGCACTCGAACTCGAACCCGTATTTAATGGGTAAACCTAACACCCAATATATTTGAGGTGGGTAAACATATGTTTTAAAATTATTATATTATTTGTTTTCAAATGTAGTATTGTATTTTTTGTTTTAAAACATATATATATATATATATATATATATATATATATATATATATAGGTAAAGTATATGGAGGAAACCCTCCTTATTTGGTAAACTCTGGAAACTCTGACTTCCCAACATTTTTTTTTTTTGAAAAAAATAGGGTACGTAATATACATTTTTTTAAGCATTTCGGGCCAAAAAAATCGAAAAAAGCGCCGAACGGTTTTTTTTTAAAAAATAAAAAACGTCTACTGTTTACATATAGTTAACACATTGTTAACACCTGTTATTAGCGCTTAACATGTGTTAGTCAAAATTTTATTTATTTTTTTTAAAAAAAAGTACTCGGCGCTTTTTTAATTTTTTTGGCCCAAAATGCTTAAAATCATGTATATTACTTGCCCTATTTTTTTCAAAAAAAAAAATATTGGGAAGTCAGAGTTTCCAGAGTTTACCAAATAAGGAGGGTTTTCTCTATAACCATTCCCTATATATATATATATATATATATATATATATATATATATATATATATATAGGGGAAAGTTAATTTGAGAACACCTATATTTCGTGCGAACCGTGAGAACGGCATCTAAAACCATTCAAATTAAAAATTTCTTTTTACACCTGTCTTCATTACTAAAATACAATCTCAAAAACACAATTTACGCGGAAAAATTCAAACGTATACGCAAATAATTTGTTTTTACACATGTGTAAATTTACTGTTTATACATGTGTAAACTGTTTCATTTACACATGTGTAAAAAGTTAATTTGAAAGTGTTTTTGCAAGAAAAGATGAATTATTTGGAAAGAAAATTCATTTATTAATGTATTTTGATAATAATGAGGTTTATATTAAAAAAAATTGATTTTGATTGATTTTTTTACTTGTTCTCACGGTTCTCACAATATTTAGCGTTCTCAAGATAACCCTCCCCTATATATATATATATATATATATATATATATATATATATATAGGGGAGGGTTATCTTAAGAACGCTAAATATTGTGAGAACCGTGAGAACAAGTACAAAAATCAATCAAAATCAAATTTTTTTAATACAAATCCCATTATAATCAAAATACAACATTAATAAATGAATTTTCTTTCCAAATAAGTCATCTTTTCTTGCAAAAACACTTTTAAATTAACTTTTTACACATGTGTAAATGAAACAGTTTACACATGTATAAACAGCAAATTTACACATGTGTAAAAACAAATTATTTCCGTATACGTTTGAATTTTTACGCGTAATTTGTGTTTTTGAGATGGAATTTTAGTAATAAAGACAAGTGTAAAAAGAAATTTGGAATTTGAATGGTTTTAGATGCCGTTCTCACGGTTCGCACGAAATATAGGTGTTCTTAAATTAACTTTCCCCTATATATATATATATATATATATATATATATATATATATATATATATATATATATAGGGGAAGGTTCAATAGAGAACTCATAGTTAGGGAGAGAACTCGAGAACTCCTTAAGTATGGGGGTATTTTCGTAAAGTTGCATAAAAACAATTATCTAAGATATTCTATCCATTCAATCTATAATCTCAACCCAAAGTCTTATCATAGATCTATAGATCTCCTTCCATATTCAAGATTATTTACAACAATTTATAACAGATTTCATTCCATATTCAAGCACGTGATGTTGTATTTCATCTTTCTCAATCGATCATCATGTCAATCGATGGTTTAGTCTTCATGATTTTAAATCTATAGCTTTAATTTCAATCGATTCAATATATGTGTTCTTTTTTGTGTTGATTTGTTAAGTTCTTATGTTGTGTTGTTATTAAATCGATTTGATACATAATCCTATTTGAGTTCAAACATTGTTGTGAAGATCACAGATCTACATAAGATTTGACGTTAATTGAGGAAAAAAACATACATTGGTAGATGATTATGCAGATATAAGCTCGATTAATCTTGCTTCTTCGAGTTCTGTTAATCCTTCATCTGATAACTCGGAATTTTGCTGGAGAACCTTGAGGTATATAATTTTCTTAATATATTGCACATGTGTATTATAGTGTTGTTAAACATCAATATGTTCATAAGTATTACACGTATGTATTACGTTACTTTATTATGTTGTATATGTGACACTGCAACAATAATGTTTGAACATGTTTATGATGTTATTATGTTGTATATTTACTGGTTGTTTTAAACAACATATAGGTTTGTGTTTTTTAGTTACGTACCGCACATGTGCAATACATCCGGATTGTTACTACTCTATATAATCAAACATAGATATATTTGTTAAAAATTTATGTATTGCGCATGTGCACTACATTCGTTCTGGATTTCTTCATATTTCATACAGTACATGTTTTATATTTTGTGCACATGTTAACTTTATATAATAATAATAATATTAATAATATTAATGATACACACATTGTTTTTAAATGCAGGCCGTGTATCCCGTCATGTTTATAAATATGGATTCTTCATCACATATAAAAGTTAAATGAGGAAAACAACTTATCTTGGGAGATGATAATGCAGAATCGACAACAAACGTTGTTTCTTCTTCGAGCCATGTTAAGTCCGCTTCAAATGATACAAAGCTTTGTGGTATTGAATATAGAGGTACTTATTCTAAAATTTCCGTACTGCACATATGCACTGAATTCAGTTTGTGTTTACAGAATGTTTTACATAACCTAGACGTATGAGTTTTTTTTTTTAAATTTACGTATTGCACATGTGCACTATATTCCAACTGTGTTTGCTGACTTGATGTATTTTTTACACAATATGTACGTGTTTTTAAATTTACGAATTGCACATGTGCAGTACATTCAGTTTGTTTCTGATGTATTTTTAGCACAGCATAGATGCTTGTTTTTGCATGTTCGTTGGATCTCTCTGGAAACAATGTGAGCATCGGTTATACAACTATATGATTTCATATGTTTTATATTATTATTTCAACATTTTCGATTACTGGATGGCTTTCACCTTTTAAATAGGGATCTCTCAGTCCGTTGATTTAGTTCGTTATGCTTCTTTGGTTTCTTTGTTTTAAAATAAAGACCTCGTATGTATTTCTAGTGCAGGTAAGCATAAGTTTCCTACTATAAATATACATTGCTTTTTTTTTTCAAAATTCTAAAATTTTAGTATTCTTTTGATAAGTTAGGTTAATGTTTATGATATTTCAGGGACATTGACACGCGTCATCATATACCTTCTTCACACTTACATGATCTCCACACGTCATCATAAATCTTCTTCATCCTTTCCCTGATAACTTATCTTGGTAGACGATAATGCAGAATCGACATCAAACGTTATTTCTTCTTCGAGCTGTGTTAAGTCCGCTTCAAATGATACAAAGCTTTGTGGTATTGAACATAGAAGTACTTATTCTAAAATTTTCATACTGCACATGTGCACTGAATTCAGTTTGTGTTTACAGAATGTTTTACACAACCTAGACGTATGAGTTTTTTTTTTTAAATTTACGTATTGCACATGTGCACTATATTCCAACTGTGTTTCCTGACTTGCTGTATTTTTTTACACAATATGTACGTGTTTTTAAATTTACGTATTGCAGATGTGTAGTACATTCAGTTTGTTTCTGCTGTATTTTTTTTTAACACAACATAGATACATGTGTTCAAAATTTAAGTATCACACATGTGCACTACATTCATTTTGCGTTTACTGTAATTTTTACACTACATATTTTATAATTCGTGCACATGTTCACTGTATAATAATAATAATATTTTTTTAAACGCAGGTCGTGTATCCGGTTATGTCTATATAACTACTGGTGGAACCACATATTGGGTAATGAAGTATTGGATTCGGATGATGTTATAACATGTGACAAGTGTGGTCATGGAGGCCACAATAGGAGAAATTGCAAGGGGCAGTCACGATAGAATGGGGTTAATCAATAATAATATGCTATGAACATGTCTTTTGGATGATTTATGTTATGAACATGTCTTTTGGGTCATGTTTGTTATGAACATGATTTTATTGTATTAGGTTAAGAACTTGTCTTTTTGGTATGTAATCAACTTGACGGTTTCATGTTATTGTATTTATCACTTATGTAATGTTGTTTGTTTTGGTATGTGTTAAAAACTACAACAAAAAAAGTGTCGAAACGTGTTAAAAGCTCCAACCAAGAAAGTGCCTAAATGTGTTAAAAACTGCAACAAAAATGTGTTATAAATTGCAGCCAATAAAGTGCCTAATTGTGTTAAAAACTGCAACAAAAACGTGTCATAAATTGCAGCCTAAATGGGTCATAAACTGCAACAAAAAACTGCAGAAAAAATGTGTCGAAATGGTTCAAAAGTTATGCCAAAAAACTGCAACAAAAATATGCCAAAATACATAAAAATTGCAGCCAATAAAGTGCCAAAATGTGCCATTATGCAGTCAAAAAAGCCGCTCAAGTTTAAACAACCAAATTGATATTAACATGCCATTCATTCATCCGTTAAACTTGGTACATACACAAATTCAAAACACATATCCATTACTTTATACATCCAAACTTAGTACATGGGTTAATTCATTGTAAAACACATACATGATGAAAATGACCTAACTAAAAAAATCAATCTTTTATTCTTCAGTGCCATAATTCTAGCTCGTTCCTCATGTCGCCTAATCCAAGATTTCCTTATCCTAGCTTGATAGTCATGGTTGTTAATCGATCTCAATAGACCTGGCATCACTTCATCAGCTCCTCCACACAATAGAGTCTCAGCCAAACCCACAACTCATTCCCTGTAGCATTACACTATGTGAAATAATGTTCACATTTAACATTCGATATAAAAGTCGCATTACACATTTGAAATACAGTTACATCAATAATATATGGCAACACATGTCAAACAAAACATTATATCATTTTAACATTAACTATCACAAATTAAATTATCACACATGTGTAATACATTGCATACAAAGTCTATTCACACTAAACATCAACTAAAACAAGACTACCATACATGTGAAATACAATTACAGATATCTCATATGTGCAACATATGACAAGCACATCAATCTAACTTAACACTAACTATCACAAATAATATTATCACACATGTGTAATAAATGGAACAATTATCACACATGTGTAATAAATGTCATACAATGCATGTTCACGGTTAACATAAGTTACACCAAGCATATTACACATGTGGACTACAGTTACATCTATAACATACGTGTAACACATGACAAAAAAAAAAACATATAATCTCAATAAACACTATCACAAATTATCACATGTGTAAAATACTAATATTTATAACACTTGTGTGGAACATGACATACAAATAGTGTTCACAATTAACACTTGCTATAACAATCACATTACACATATGAATACATTTACTTCTATAATATATGGCAGCACATGACAAACAAAACAACATATCATTTTAACATTAACTTATCACAAATTAAATTATCACATATGTAGTGCATTGCATACAAAACCTATTCACATTTAACATCAACTAAAACAACCATACTACACGTGTGAAATACAAAGCCTATCACAAATGATATTATCATACATGTGTAATACATGGCATAATTATCACACATGTGCAATACATGGCATACAACGCATGTTCAATGTTATTAGCTGAAACAATCATATTACACATGTGAACTATAGTTACATCTATCACAAATGCCCAACAAATAACAAACAAAACCTAACCTCTTATAAATACTAACTATCACCAAACGTATTGACACACATGTGTAATATATTTTCACGATTATCACACGTGTGCAATACATCGCATACAAGGCCTACTCACGAATAACATTAGCTAGAAGAGGCATAGTATACATGTGGAATGCAGTTAAATCTGTCAGACAGAAAGAAAATCTCATTTAACACCAACATTAACCATATCTCACATACATTCAACGAATAAAACATGTAATGTTACTCGACATTTTGCTATTTATACAAAACACTCAATAATCGATGCAATACGTACACCAAATAGGTGACGATTGTATGAGATTATAACTATTTACGACTACATATTCGTACCTGATGTTGATCCTTGATGATTTTACTGATCTTGCTGGTGGATTTGTAGAAGAAATTTGGGTTATTGAAACCCTAGAATATTGTATGAATGATATTGATAAGAGAGAGATGGGGAAAGAAAGAGAGAGATAGAGAGGATTTCTAGTGAATGATGTGAAATGATTTATGCATTTTTTTTAATTTCCAATTTTACCCTCCCTTGTTTAAAATCCTCTCTTTTTTAAGTTAGCAATCTCCTTTGATCACAACCATTGATCTTGTAAGATCAATGGTTATGATTTAGTTCTCGAGTTCTCTCAATAAAATGAGTTTTCTATTGAACCATCCCCTATATATATATATATATATATATATATATATATATATATATATATATATATATATATATATATATAGGAAAGATCCGATACAAAGTGTTTTTTTTTTGTAAGAACTGTGAGAATCAAAGGAGAGTATTTTTTTTTTGAATTTTTTTTCCCATATTGTTAAAACATGTATTATAGTATTGAAATCTAAAAAAACAAAAAATAAAAAATTTTTGGTGTAAGTAATTACATAATTACTCTAGTGTAAACTAATGCATTTACTTTAATGACGTAATTACACTAAAAAAAATTTTAATTTTTTTTTTGTATTATTCATTTAGAAAGTATGTTTAAGCACATGGGGAAAAAAATTCTAAAAAAAAATAAAATCCCCCTAGATTCTCACAGTTCTCACAAAAAAAAAAACACTTTGTATTTGATCTTTACTCTATATTTGTATTTAGAATACAAAGTAAACATTTGTTCTAATAGTATGTTTATGTTGGACATGAGAAGTTCGTTGTACTAATCTTGTATTTTAAATTTATATCTAATGGCTTTGATGTTAATGTTTTATAATGAGAAAAATACTTAGAGTATTTGTTTACTCAAGTTTTCTATCAAAACATATAATGAAACACATCACCAATATATTCTAGAATTAAATGCGATGTACTATGTTTAAAATCTTAGTGCTTCATAGTTCCTCCATCTTATTTTTATGGTCTAGATTAGTTTTTTTTAATACAAAACTAAATTCGTTATAAAACACTATTGTGTACAACTAGACATACCGTTACACACTCAGCAATATAAATTTAATCCTTCTTAGTTCTTATGTTCCTTTCACAGTTGTGTTTTATAACACAATGATTTTAATTGTTCTATTTTTTTTAACATAATTGTGTTTTATAAGAGCAGGTGTAGTCGTGGCGTCATAAAGCGTGATACAAAAAAAATAACGCCCCCCACGCCGTTACGGGGGGCGTTATTAGGCAAAAAAGGGGGAAGGCGTTGTATATATAACGCTACAACCAAAATGAACCAACCAATCAATTGTTGCCACGTGTTAAATAGGATTTGTTTGTGTTTTAATCAGGCTATATATATATATATATGTATATATATATATAACACCCCTTTTTTCTTTCCTCTACTACACCCCTTTTTCACTTCAAGCCTCATGCTGAGTCAGCTGCCACGTAGACCAATCAGAATCAGAAACGTTATATTTAACCCCCTTCACCACACATGGTCTAACACAATGGTTCTAGATTTATAAAAGGATGGTTTAGTTTTACAACACAATGGTCTTAGTTTATAACATAATTTGATTTCTCATTCTTATCTAAATATATTATCCTATATTATAATTTGTGAACTGCCATAATGAATAGTGCTCTGTGCCACGTGGCACAGAGCTTTTGGTTTTTTTTATTCCATCTTTCTCCGCTTTAAGGCTTTTTAGTTTTGTTTTTCTGTTTATCATAACAAGTTCTCTTACAGCACGGTTGGTTAGGTTGCCTTGTAGTCCTCCATGCTACCCGGGTTCGACTTTTTTGGTGTGCAATGCTATTTTTTTCTCTTATAAAGAGAAGAGATGGTCTGCCATGTGTCTATCTTATGTTTCTTCCACGTGACGCGGCTACCTATACGTGGCTCCTGCCATGTGTCTCACGCGTTTCCATATGTTCCTCACATCTCAAATCCTTTTTACAAAGCTCAAAACCAAATCTTTATATGTTCTGCCTTTTAGTTCATCGCCTTTTTACTTACCCTGCCTTTAATCAACCGGCATCAGTTATCCAAACAACGGCTGTGGATTGGCATTAACAGAGGCAACATTAGACCACAATCGGTCGTAACAGCGAACAGCGGCGACCGGAAAAGCTACACATCAGCGTCAGAAATTGTGTTGCGATAGTATATTGGCTTTGAAGTGAAAAAAAAAACGGACGGATTTGTTGAGTTTGACTCTCTTTCTTTTCAACTGTATGGTGGAAAGCCATAAACCTACATCTCTTATCTGATTTTTTTTATAACTTTAGTTTTTCATAATCGTTATCTGATTATCTGAATTGATTTGTTTTTTGAATTACAGTTAACGTCGTTCATGGTTCTTCGATTACGAGTTATGTATGTTCCCCTAATAGCTAATGAAGGTAATTACCTATATGAACTTAATGTTTTGCTTATCACATATTGTTCTTGGATTATAAGGGTTTAGGGGCTAGGGCCTCTGCCATTGAATTTTCTAGAAATATATGTGAATGGCAATTTACTTAAGTTGTTGACCGATGGTGATATAGGTTTTAAGAAAAACGACTAAGATTGTGATTTTTAGTTCTTGACATATTTTATAACATATACGAACTATAAAACCAGTATTTTTCATGAGGTTTTAGGGATGTTTTGAAGCTCTGGGTACCATGCATGTTCTGTTCATCATTGTCACTGGAAAAAGTAAAATGGGTTATGACTCTTGATCTCTCTACCTACCTTATCCAGATTTCACAGTTAAATGTTAATTTAATTTGTATACCAACATACATGTTTTGGAAATTCATGACGGTTAAGGTAAGTATGACTAAAGTCTATTACTGGTTGTAATTGCATCCATGTCATTTTGCTATAGAATTATGTAAAACAGAGTGAAGAATAGATCTTATGCTAAATTTAAACTAAGATAGGTTGAAGTTTATTATGTTTTAATTATTGGATAGTTCGATATGTCTTTGCAGGTCCGGTATGGTTGACGATCAGTAAAGAATTAGGCGACAGGAGGTAACGGGCCAAAAATATAGTTAAATGACCACTTCTCGAGGCCTAGGCATGATATTTCCTTTTATGTTACATGATTATTCTAACACATATATTGTAATATTGGTAATTAGGCTATGTTCCTTTGCAGGAAGTTCGGTTGTACGAGTCTCGAATCAGATCAAGTGAAAAGATTTACGGGAATGGTATCGTCATAGGCAAGGGCTAAGTTAATGTTTCGTTTGTTGATAAGTTCCTGTTTATTTGTCATTTTCTTTATTTTCGGTTTTGGACTTGTGGTGGTATGTATGCCAAAGGAAGGAGTTCAAATTGGTTCTTTTTTTTTTATGTAATATACATACCTCTTTAGCACCGTATGCCTTTCATAGTTTGTTTAAAAAATGTCTACTTCATATTCGTGGGCTTATGTAATTACAGGTAGCAAAATGGGCGGCTCGACGGGTGGGGTAACGGGTCAATATGGGTGGTGGTAGCAATGGGTTGACTCGATAATTTTGTGCTTCAGCCAAGTTCCATTTGATTTAAACCCCTTTTGGGTTATTTTTCAGGCTAATGTGGTGTTTTAACCCATTTTGGGTCATTTTTTAGGCTACTGCGATGTTCCCAAAAGCTACTCCGACATGTTCAGTAGATTATTAAAATGGTGGCTACCGTCGGTGCCTCGGTGGTGATGATTAGCAGCGCGCAGTAGCGATGCTTGTCGATTACAGCAAACTTGGTAAGTTCCAGCGACATTTGATTCATATAGTTGGTTGTAGGCGAAATTATGATTTATAGTGCGATGTTTTTTACTAAATAGGTGTCTTTGGATGCTGGGTGGGATTAGCGGGTTACGGTTTCGAATGTCGAAAGAAGTTTTAAGTTGGATCAGCAACGGTAAATAAATACATAACTATCTTTTATGTAATGTTTTAGATTTTTCAGTAACTTTTTCCTATTTAGTTTTGCATATATATTGACTATTTTAAGTGTAGACATTCATTTTATTGTATTGTTAATGAAATAATCTAAAACATGTATGTGATGTTTGAAGGTATCCCTACATTGTGCAATAGCAATAAGCCCAAGGAAGCAAATCCCTCGGTTACAGCCAATGTGGATTTGATGGTTTGCAACTTTGACCCACCTGACCCAACGGAGATCAAATTGATTGAATTCAACCGTGACCCATTAAAAATGGTTCAAATTCGAGAAGGAAGGTATGAAGGTAAGCTACTAAATAGTCCACTATGCTTGGTATTAAGATAAAAAGTTAGCAGATTTCTAAAACAAAGTTTAGTTTTGCTTCTTTTTTTTTCACGCTGATTTTCAGTTTTCATAATATAAAATCTGTTTGACCAAAAACAAATTGAAAAATATCAATCAAATGTTAATAGCGTATACAAGTTTTTGCAGTTATTACTATTCCACTTGAATAACGTTAAGCAACTAAAGGGGAAGAATGTATTTTTACAAATGTTCTCACTGAATTGTTAGTGGGAATATTAATATATTTCCAATTATAGGCTATATATATGACCTGGATTTTTTTCTGGTTACAGATAAGAGCTATGAAGGACCTGTATCTACTAGATTTAAATAACCTGCACGGCTGCACCAGAAAGTTATTTCCAAATTGCAGCAGGTAAGTTAGTGTCTTGTATCGAAATTGGAAGTCTTTTAAGTGTAAAAACATATAAAATCATTTAAAGATAACATGTTAACTTGCAAGTTGGAAATAACTTATTAATGGCTTTTACATGTGCTTATCTTAAAAAGGTTTTTGATTTCGTTGGTGGATCTCATGATGGCATGCCGACTCTGGAGAATAAAGCGCGGGGTGTTGTCAAATACATGGCCTGTGATTTGTCGCTATGCAGTCAAAGTCTTCCCAAATAATAATGTGTACGAAAACACACCTTGAATCGCCGCCGCAATGCGCGGCTTGTAAACCCACTAGTTATTATAATTTATAAAGTATTTTTACATCTCATAATTTATAAATAATTCAAGTTACTACATTACATTTTCTATTTATGCATGAAGAGTAATAAGAAGAAGAGTAAACTTGGTCCATGTGGCTTGAAAGGGAAAAATAATAGTTCTTTAGTATTTTGGACATTAAATGACAACCATCTTTGTAATATATAGCAATTTAGTATAAACCACATTAACCAAAACCGTAATTTACTCTAAAAAGGGTAATTTTTTTAGAAGGCCAACACAATATATTATGTCCGACTTCCAACATGA
Organism: Ambrosia x helenae; assembly: GCA_030844895.1. NCBI lineage: Eukaryota > Viridiplantae > Streptophyta > Magnoliopsida > Asterales > Asteraceae > Ambrosia > Ambrosia x helenae. The sequence goes on from CM061233.1 coordinate 115,967,633, forward strand.
GTTTTTTCTACAAATCTTACTTCCATTGGAAGCCAGATTCTGCACGTGGTTCCCGAACCAGGGAAAACCCAATCCTCCATCCGCCCAAAGACACGACAGTAAGAAATTGGTAAAACCCAGGTGGGATCAAGAATCGAACCTTGGTAGTCCCAAGCCTTATCCATCACTTCCCGTACCACTCCACCACAAGAGTGGGGGCTAAAAAAAAGTGTCAATTTACATACAAGTTTTAGTTTCTTTTAACCCACAAAAAAAAAAAAAAAAAACCTTTTTTTTCTTATAAAACCCCGTATATATCTTTTTTCGTAGCTGTTGTGTAAGAACATTCACATTTGGCCCATCAAATTTTATCTATTAAATTACATAAAAAATCACAATAAATCACTAAATTTTCTCCTTTCAAATAAATAATATTTTTTATATTTTTATTATTCTCGTTTTTCTCTCTTCCAATCACGACTTTTAAAAATATTAAAATATATATAAGGTAACAGTGTCCTCCTAAATATACAGATAAACAGTCATTTTTTTTTCTCTCATCTACTCACAATCTATCAAACTATTTTTTAAATTATGAAAAGCTCACTCGTATAATACGATGGACCAGACCAAACGTGAGTGCTCGAATGTATTTTTTTTAGTGTCAATTCACACATCCAACTAATCCACCTCTAATTTTACATTTCGCAGTCCATAGTGAAACTTGAGCCTCCAACCGTTAAGATAGGGGTACCTTTAAAACACACCAAGATACCATTGAATCAAATCCCTTCGTGGCCTTGATTATGTATGGTCCTTCGATATAACTAGTGAGAAACCCGCGCGTTGCTGCGGGGCAACAATTTACAACTTGATCACTGTTATAAAACTTGTTAGTTAAAAATAGGCTGAAACGTCAAACGAGCGAGCATCACGAAAGAGCTTACCCGGGGCGTGATACCATCATTGCAAAATAAGCACGATAAAGTGGAGGTGAGTGCTCCAAATATAGCACAAAAAGAATTAATACCATGATGAAACTTCCACATAGTTATACATGCCACACAAAATAATCATCAAGATGTATTGTATACACACATTTTGATAAAGTGATAATGTTATGAATATACATTTGATGGTTTATTGGCCATTAATATGTTAGACATAACCATCAATTTCCTATTTAGTTCATTAAGCATAAGTTAATGACTTGCATTAGTCATTTGTACAATTGTAGTCAAATGTTGCACATAGGGGCATAAAGGGAAGGATTTGACAAAAAGATAATTGTTTACCTTGTGACCTTTTGTATGTCATCTTAAAATTGACATGAAGTGACTATTTTAGCCATCTCTTATCCTTTATAATGTACTAGTAGGAAGCCCACGCGTTGCCACGGGAGCGATAATATAAAATGTGATATTCTATATTTAGTTTTATCAATTATCTCGTGTATCGTGTCCATGAGGATTTATGTACCCTAACTGAGCCTTAAAAATATGCTAAAACTATGTGGAATGCATATACATGTTTTGGTAACTATAAATACTCTAAATCATTATGTCCACCATTCAAATTATAAGTTTTTTAATCAATTCAGAATTTTTTTTTCCAGACAAAGAAAATTACATCAAGATAACGGGCATTCAAAATTTTTTAATCCAAAATTACATCAAAAATTATGTCCACCATTCAAATTATAAGTTTTTTAATCAATTCAGAATTTTTTTTTCCCAGACAAAGAAAATTAAACATGGAATTCAGAATCGAATTCCATGTTTAAATATGTTTGAAATTAGGAGTGGAGGTTAGTGGTCGATTGAGGGTGCCCCGCCCCACTCTCATTTTCTTTGCTCAATAGTGTAAGTTTACGTGTCATTGGCCTAAATTTTTATACGCAATATTGTGTCCAACCCCTTCCATTTTAAGGGTCGTCTCTGACTGTCGTTGCGACGAGGATCCGGTGTGTGTGCAAAACACTTAGAACCATGTAGCAAACTTACCATGCTTCGAATCAAATTCTCACTTCTGAATGAGAATGAATTTCCCTATGTTTCAATACTTATTTTAAAAAAAAAACATAACATAGATGAATAACCCATTAAAAGCTCAATTTAAAATTCATGTTATTAATCAATACAGGAAATGAGTTCAAAAATCATTAATCAAAGTTGTAGACTCTAATTATACAGCACACCTAAATGATTGTAACATTTGATATAGTTATTTTAAAAAGCATAACATGCATGAATAACCAATTAAAAGCTCAATTTCTAGTCTGAGTTAAGACTAAAAGATTGATGTTTTTTTTGGAAGGTAAAAAAAAAACAAAAACAAAACAGGAACCAATCAAAACAAAACAGGAAATATGTTAATAAATCATTAATAAAATTTGTTAGTTGTAGTTATACAACACAACTAAATGGGCGAACCAATCCTCATGATTGAAGATTTAAACATTTTTATAGTCTTAACCAGACATAGCATAGATCAATAACCAACAAAAAAAATAATTAACAGCAAAAAAAAAAAAAAACATATCAATTCATGTATTTGCTACAAATTTAGAATTTTTTTCTACAACAACAACAACAAAACTTGCTTCCAACTGGAACTCCTCTTAGTCGGTCCAGGCGAATTCTTTAGACCACTTACCTGAAAAATAGCACTGAATTTGTATTATAAAAGCAAAGAAACACAACAATAAAAATCAAGAACATATAATTATAAAAACAATAAAATAGAAATCCAACCTTAGCAGCATCAACATATTGTCAATCGAAGAGAAGAACCAGCAAGATGCGAACATCTGGGTGTGATGAGTATGGAAGAACTTATAGTTTCAAGAAGATGGAGTTATGGAACTCGAAGAGACGATTTCGAATTTCCGAATTAAATTTTTGGTTCAAGTGAATTTGTTCTTTAAAACAATGTTATGCGAATGATGATTGGAATGTGAACTAATCACCATTTGTGTAGTTAATATTGTATTTATTATGATGAACCACCAAGGAAGATGAAAAGTTAGTATGAATTGAATAGACTAAGATGGCCTTAAAGTGTCTTAAAAGTTTGATTAATGTCCAACTTTAATCCTTCTAAATTGGCTATAAGTGTATTGTAAATTATGCTTAAATATTTGTACACAATACAAAATTACAACGGTGTACATCTTTGGACATAATATTTATCAAACTCTTTGAAAGGCACTTAAATTCTATTTACAATGTATACAACTTCCTAATAATCAAATATGCTATATTGGACACTATATAAAAGTAAAAGTTGGACCAAAAACAAATTGTATGCAAGGCAACCAAATCCTGAATCGGCCTGTTTCAACCAAACAAACTGTATTAAAACAGCAGTGAAATAAAACGACGGGAAGATATTACCGATCCAATCTCGATCTCCAAGAACATTTTCAGTTTAGCGTTGCGATTCTTATTGAAAACTTCCTTCAATTACCCAACCTGCAGTTCCAATAACAGTTTTGAGTTCAACTTGTTAATAAAACCAATAGCAACATGATAAATATTGATCTCAACTCTATAGATAAAACACATTAACATTTATAAAAGATATTAGCAATTAAAGAAAAAAAATTTCCGATTGGGTTTCCTACAAAGCTGTTGAAGGTCGATTAGGACGATGTGTGTGGTTCTGTCTCTTTGGCCATACAAGAAGTGTTGAAATTGTATAGGCATACCAATTCTTTAGCAACCTCATCTTGTACACCATAAATATTTAATGAATATAAGTAAGTGTATGTTTCCAACAACTAAAGGTATATTATTAACAATGTAAAAAGACAAAAATTACAAATCAACAGTAAAACAAATCGAGCAATGAAAAATACCTCGAATTGGTTAAATGGCGTTTCTTTCTTTATGCAAAATCTATGAACTTTGTCATGGTTTGCATCATGAGTAACCTAGACATGTCAAGTAATGATATTAGTAAGATGAGTTTCTTGAAAAGTAAAACAAGTGTAGATGACAAGAAAGCAATGACTATAAATGAGTATTCAAGAGTAAGGAAATGAGGTTAATTAGGTGTTATGAATGTAGGTTACATCTTGAGAGACATATAAAGTGTGTATTACACACATATACAATGTGCATAATATGTTATACATGAGGGGCAAAAAGGGTGGGAAATGACAAAAATATAGAGATTTGTAAAGAGGCTTTTCATATGCCATCTTAGAATTGAGAGGAAATTACTTTCATGGACATGCTTCCTCCTTAATAAGGTAATCTAGAAATCTAGACCAGTATGGAACCCGCGCGTTGCGGCGGGGTCGACAATACAAGGCGGTAACATAATTCAAACCTATAAACGATAAAAAAATCATATGTATGTTGTATATATTTATATATAAAAGCACTCGCGCTTAACGGCAGGGAAGTTTCTAACATTAATTAGGATAGTTACATGATACCATGTTACGTTCTTTAGTTTACACTAAACGGAGGAAGCAGAAATTCTCTTTCAAAATGTGTAAAAATTGTATAAGAAAAAAGGAATTATACTAAAACAATAAAAAAAAAACATTTTTGATACGTACAACATATATAGGTGCTTGGATGTGCTCTTTAAGTTGGTATTACAACTTGAAGTCACTACAAGTCAATATGACCAATCAAATCCAATAGTTTATTGAAACTAGTTGTTAAGATTATTCATTATTGTCTAACCAAATGTTAGTTTAACCATCTATTTATGATTCTAATTATTCAAGTTGGTATATTGAACCTAGTTAATTTTCATTCTATCATGAATGATTTGAGTTGCCGATTTAGTAATAACTTATTGTTTTGGCTTCAAGACTATGCCTGCAATTTCATTCTTCGCCCCTACCTTAATTTCAGCCTACAAATGAGATATGCCTGGAAAATGGAAAAAAAATTGCTTACTCTTTAAACCTTTTAAATATATAAAGGTATGAAATTGAGAATCAAGAGGAGGGAATGAAAGGGATTTGTAGTATTGAATTGGGTCTTTATAATGAGGGTTACATATTTTATATTTAAAGGGGTAGAAATTGTGTATAAGACAATTATACTATTGGCATTAAAGGTTGTACGTAAGGGTATAAATGGAAGAAATGAGGTAAAAATTTAGAGATTACACTCGAGACTTTTGGAATGCTATCTTAACTTTGCCAAGTTGGACATTTTTGCCTATTGCTCCCTCTTTATAATGCAGTAGAGATAAGTAAGTATAGATAAGTAGAGAGAGGCTATTGTACAAAGCCTCCTTAAAATACAAAGTGTAAGAAGCCATTTTGACCATCCATCTGTGTTTTAATCAAGATCATCGTACATTAATTACAATCACGTGTTTTTAATGGCAGTTAACAAGAGGAGGGCAAATTAGACAAATTGCCACTATAATAATTTGAATTTTTTAATAATAGCGCCCAAATCATCTAATTTATGGACGGTTACATAATCAAACACTATAATTATGGAATTCACACACATAAAACACACACAAAATCAATCTCTCTGTAACAAAAAAAAAAAAACAGAGCATTCCATCAACGAAGAAAATAACAATCGATCAAAGCAGGATTATGGCTCCAAAACGCAAATCAAGTAAGTAAATGGTCATATTGTTATTTTCATTTTGATCGTATATGAAAATAAATTAAACAATTGTGCTAGTTAATTCTAAAACCCTAAAAAACGAACCGGGTGAAGGAAGAGAACGAAGAAGCAAACTGAATCATGACAGGCCTTCGAAAGAGAACTAATACAGGTATGGTTTAGATCTGTTTTATGAAATTAGTAAAGGCGTTTTTGATGTTTTGAATGATGAACATCACGATTTAATGATTTGTTTGATGAAATTAGTAAATGCGTTTTAGATGTTTTGATGAAAGTTGTAAAGGCGTTTTAATGATTCTAATGATTAATAAGAATTTGTAAGTGCGTTTGTGGTAAATAATAAAGGCGTTTTATATATTTTAATGATGAATGAGATGATTTGTTTATAATAAATTTGTTTATATAGTAAAACGCATGCATAATGAGTAAAACGCATGTTATGTTTTCTGCAGGTTTGGATGAAAAAAATGGACAAAAACATTAAGAAGTATCTACATATACAGGAGGAAATGGATGAAATCGTTTACTCATCAGAAGTTAGGCCATCAGTGGTTTGCTCATCACGAAAAAGTAAAACGCATGTGTATCAATGTTAAAAAAAAGTAAAACGCATTTGTAAACCCATAAAACGCATGTGTATCAATGTTCATCAGTAGTTTGCTCATCAGAAGTTAGGCCATCAGTGGTTTGATTCAGCAGTAGTTAAAACGCATTTGTAAACCCATAAAACGCATGTGTATCAATGTTCATCAGTAGTTTGCTCATCAGAAGTTAGGCCATCAATGGTTTGATTCAGCAGTAGTTATTAACTTCTTCTTCAGTAGTTACAAACACTTCATCAGAAGTTATCAATCAACAGTAATCAGTAGTTTCATTAATCAGATAAAACGCATTTGTTAATCTTAAAACGCATGTATTTATTTTTTGAATCTTATCAATAACATAATATCACCAGATACATCAAAACACATGTTAAAACATAATAAAACGCATTTGAATCTTATCAATAACATAATATCACCAGATACATCAAAACGCATGTTAAAACATATTAAAACGCATTTGAATGTTATCCTAAAACATAATATCACCAGATACATCAAAACGCATGTATAAAAACATACTAAAACGCAAATGATTATCTTCAAATCCACAAAACATCAAAAAATTTTAATGGAATGCTCAACCTCTGTTTTCATCACTGATCTAAAAAAACTTCAAAACAGTAGAAACTTCATGTTCTTCATCGAATAAGAATTCAGGTTCATTGTTTAGATCTGAAAACACAAATTAAAGAGTAAGATCACGATTAATTGAAAACAATAAAAACAGAGTACATACCGAACATGGTGAAGAACTCGGCAAATTGATTATGATTTTCGTAAAAAAATTGAACCAGTGATCGACGATGATTGTAGATTTTTTAATATGGTAAGAATTGATAATCGTATATTATGGAATCAGTTATGAAATTTGAAATATTGATGAACGATAAAACAGGGATTTGATAATAAACGTGATTAATTGATATGTCCAATTGACTATACTACCCCTCTAATCAGTTATAGAGTTATAACAGACAAGTTCCACGTGGCATCATTTTGTGGCTTCCTACACTTTGTAGGATAAGAGACTTTGTACCCTACTCTTTCTCTAGATAAGTATAGATATAGACTAGTTAACTTTTTTCATATATGGATAAATTTATACATTTATTTTAACCAATGATCGATCAGGAACCTAATAAATTAACGATATACTGAAAGATTCAACCTTAGCTGTCTGATAAATCAAAACTTGAAGCTTTATACTTTGTTGGAACACTAGCTGTCTATGTGACGGTTTTTTTTTTCTTTCTGAAATGAAATGGCATTAAATTGTTCATCATTTTTTCTTAGTTATAAAAAGCCCACGAAACTTTATTAATAAGTTATTGAATAAGATACAGAGCCACAGGAAACGAAGTAATACATAAAAGAAAATATTTATACTATATATAATAACAGTGACGGATCTAGAAAATAAAACAAGGTGTAACATTCTATAAAAATTATTTTAAGGGGTAACAAAAATTTGTTTTAGGGGTAACATTTTATAAAAATACCTTAAAAAACATTTTTTTTTTCACTTCGCCAGGAAAATCGAGAGGTAAAAGATATCCCCCTGCTTCTATGCTGCATCCACCCATGTATAATGCATAATGCAGGGCATTTTAAAGATTGAAATAAGGCTAAACTAGTCATTAAAAAACTTTTATACCTCATTTTAATTATACTTTAATTCAGTTAACTTTACTAAACTTTTGCTTATTTAAATAATAGTTACACTTTTTATTTTTTCTTCTATTTTAAAATAACTTTTTTTTTTTTTTGAAAATTCTTATTTTAAGATAGCTACACCATAATTTTTAAATGGCCATATGTTTTTCATAGGTCAGTATTTTTCAAAACAAAAACAAAAAGGGCCCTCCTTATCCCATAGGACCCATCCGCTCTTCCAATCCAACACCAAACAAACCACTCCTACCACGGTGCTTGTCCGATTTGGTCTCGTCCACTTCCACCAGACCCATCCATCCATCCATTCACTATTATAGATGCTCTAAGTAATCGCAACTTACAACCAAAATAACTTCATTAAAATACGTAAATGGCCATATCTAAGAATCCATACGTTTTTTTTAAGTAAACATGATAAATGACCAAAATAACATAGTATGATTGAATAAGAAGAGCTTTTTTTTTTTAAGTGCAAGAAGTTAAAATATGTAAAAGTATGACGATATCTAGGTAAAGTCACATTAACTTTTAATATGTTTTTCTTTTTATTTAATTTCCTTTTACTTTATTCTACTTGTCCTTTCATTTAGTTTATTATCTATTATTTTTATAAGGTTTAATAAGGTTCCATGTAGATAAGATCAAATACAACGAGTGAGATAATAGTCTAGTGTACATAATTCAAATTAATCTAACTATTCATAGCTTGATTCTATATATGTAAATCCAAGAATTTGGAAACCGTTTTAACGAGGTAACATTTGAGTTACTTGTTGTATTAGTAGTTTGAGTCCTTGTGATAATTTTGGTGCGTTTGATGTTCCAAAACTACTACGATTAGTCGAGGTGTATCCACAACTTTAGATTTTAGAATTCTGTTACACATATGTAACGATGTTTAAATTACTTTTGGCTTTTGGTTTCCTTTGATGGATAAACGTTGACCAAGGGCCTTACAATTCTGCACTATATGAAAAAAAAAAAATTCTTGGGTCCACCAGTATAGATGTATAGCAATAACAAGATTAAAAAGAAAAAAAAAACGCCTTCTATATACCAAAAACCTACTTAATACTTTGTGATTTAAATTAATAACCATTTATTTGGAGCTGGATACACTTAATCATAAGCAAACGTCATTGAAAAAGAGGATGTACACGTTGTTGTTTTTCAAAAATGTTGGAAGACTTTGCGTTTCAATAATAATAATTTACAATTTAATCTTTGACAGATTCATTTCTTTATTTCCTATAATCATAAAAGAATGACTTATAATGTTAAAAATTTGATTCAAAAATTTACATTTTGATGCTGTATTTAATCATATGAAAGCAACAGTTGGCGATTTCAATAGTTAAAGAAAAGTAAGCATGCAAGCGTTTTCTACGCTACTGTTTCGTGATGGATCCAGTCTAATTTTAGTTTGACGGTATGCGATTATGCATGGGTATGTTTTCCATCATTTAATCTCTCTCTCTCTCTCTGATTAATTAGGTCTCTATATTCTTCAATCTTCTGCAAGATAATTACGACGAATTCAGAAGCTGCACCTATATAGGCTATATGTGTAGGTTAAAACCTCAAATCCCCAAACAAATCCAGAAACCACACCTACATATATAATTATATATTATGTAGGTCAAAACTCTCATAGAGGTATACAAACTCTATACGCCATAGGTTGATAATTATCTCAAATTCTCAATATGTAGATTGAGACTAGACATGTTGAAACTATATATGTGATGATAAAGTTCACTCAAAGTTCATGAAAAATGTATGAATTTATGAAATATATAAGTAAATTAGTTAGCTAATTGAACTAAAATCCGACTTAGACACATTATTTTATAAATCTCTCACATTTATCTTCTTCACTAATTTTATCTACACCCATTGTATATATTTTGTGATTTATTACTAAAAACTAGGATTGAAATACTAACTTTTACGAAAAATATATGCTTTGAATAAACATACCATTATTATTATTATTATTATTATTATTATTATTATTATTATTATTATTATTATTCTTATTATTATTATTATTATTATTATTATTATCTATATCTATACTACATTATAAAGGAGGAGACATGGCTAAAATAGTCACTTCATGTCAATTTTAAGATGACATACAAAAGGTCACAAGGTAAACAACTATCTTTTTGCCAAATCCTTTCCTTTATGACCCTACTAGATTTATACCCCGGGAGCGTCCCGGGGTTAAGAAATCTAATATGACATATCAATTTTACATACGAAATAGACTAATGCACTTTACAGTTACATGCAGGAAAGATTCGGGTAACACCTAACCTAAAACAATTAACAACGTATCTCCAATGTTAACGTCTAACCTTAAACAATGTATAACTCCAATATTATAACCTAACCTAAATAATGTACAACTCCAATGCTAACACATGTTGTAAATAGAATTCATATTTACTGGTTTGAACATAATTAATGACTTGCCTATACATGATTAATGAATAATCTGAACACTTTGTGTTTTTTTTCCTGTATGAACAAAACACCACAAATAAATAGTCGTTTTTTTCTCCGTTTTTTATATAGCACTATGGACTCGTTGAAAAAAATAATAAAACGCTCATAAATTTGGTCGTTTTTTCTCTGTTTTTATATATCACTATGGTACTCGTTGGAAAGATAATAAAACGCTCGTTAATTTGGTGTAATTTTTTTCCTTGAAAAATCCCGTATATGAAAGATATTAACGTTTAAAAATTATAGTAGGAAACATGAGAAAGAAAAATCTAATTTTGTTTTTAATTTTTTTTCCTAAAATATCTCGATAAGTAAATCTTTTATTTTAAATTCTAAGATATGTATGGTTTTAATTAATTTTATTATTAGATTTTAATTTAATAATAAAAAAAAATTAAACACTTTCATCTCATTATGCCACGTGACACATTTAAGGGAGGATTGAGGCAACCATTGAATGTCACATCATCTAAGTTCAATTCTTTTATTAATAGTTATAGATTATAGATGTGCAACATTTGATTACAATTCTATAAATTTTTTTTTGAAAGGTTTAGATCAATGGAAATTCTTATACAACCCTAACCTATTGGTCTCAAGTTCGAATCCCTACCCACGCACCGGTGTCCTTCTTGCCTAAGCTCAAACCGTCACGGGAATTTTTTTTGTGGTGTGCATGGATCGAACCTGTGACCTCCCCCCAGGATGGGAACCCTTAAGGGAAAACCCACCCTACCTCAAACTAGCTGAGCTGGAGATCATTGGCATTACAATTCTACAAATGACTAATGCAAGTCATCTCTATTATTATGTGCTTCACCTTTTGATTTTCTCATCTTTAATGAATTCAATTTGAGATTCAATGCCTCACATTTTCCTTTTTTCATCTCCAATGATAAATTAAAATCAACATCACTCAAGTTAATCTCTAAAATCCCTCATACCATTGCCTTATAACACCATTTTCTTTATTTCTCTTGGAAGTTGTCATCGCGATGAGAAATACATGTTTGTCGATAGGATTTACTCGCTGCAATGCGCGATGAGAAAACTGCTAGCGTATTACAAGTTATTTTGGATCCCGCCGCAACGCGCGGGTAAACCCACTAGTTATTATCTAAGATTGTAGTTTTAGAAACTTACAACAACACCCGTGTAAAATAAGTTTTCTCCAAACTACTTAATACCTAATAAATAACACCTTATAATATTAAGAGTATTGGTAACTCTAAAGTTTCCAATTCAAATATCAAATTAACATTACTGAAAAATTGTTTCAAATCTCAAATAACCTTTACTATCATATTTTTTTTAAAGATAAATTTTATTCAAACAAAAACGCCACGAACGGTCCTCAAAGCAAGAACCCCTGGGACAAAAGACATTAACATCACGCCTAACGGATATTTACACCATTTATTCCAATCAATACCTTTCAACCTTTACTATCATCTTAATCACTAATTCATTCAACTTTGAATGAGTTATATAAACTATACCTCTATTTTGTTTAAGTAATATATAAAAAATTTAAGTGACACAGTCAACAAATCTAGACATCCTTAAGATGGGATGATGTGAGAGAAAGAACAGTTATAGGATATAGGTTACGAAGGGGAATGAGTTAAATTGTTTTAATATTTAAGATTTACAATCATTAGTTGACAAAAAAAATAATTTGTAATTTATAAACCTCAAAATTATGATCAAATCATTTAAAAATTTTACTTTCATTACGTGTCCTTTTTTTCCCGTAGTTTGCTACATGTCTTGTTCTTTTCACTAACTAGGTTAAAAAATCCTAGTTAAGTTAGGTCATGTGCAAGACATATGAGAACAAATTGGTCTATTTACATATATAGGACAATTCTTGCGGTTTAACTATATAAACCATTTATAGTAAATTGCCAAAATGGCCCCTCAGGTTTGGCCCAGATTGCTTGTTTGGTCAGTTATCTTTTTTTTTTCTGCCAAAAGCACCCCTCACAGATCGAAAATTGCCAAAATGGCCCATATTTAACTGAGTTTCTAACTGAGGATGGAAAGTCAGTTAAATATCAGGGGCATTTTCGTCATTTCATCTCTAAACGTTTTTAAAACCCCTTTTAACCCATCTGAACTTCATCTTCTCCAACAACCCTTCAAAGCATACTAACCCTATTTCCCAAAACCCCCTATAAATCCATAATTCCACATAAATTCAGATGCATATCCTTTTGACCGTTGAGGGGATGCAATTCATCCTCTTCAAAAAGGGCCACCATATCCTGTCACATTCATCGTTTTAGAATATGAGGAAAAAAAAGCATATTATGGCCATATGGTGGAGCTGACCCTTTAGACCGAACAAACAAATAACAAATACCAAAAATAAAATCCATAAGTTAGGTGTGCATCTGATTTTGACCCAATAAAAACAAGAACTGGTTCATAAAAACAAACACGTTTTTCTCAAGTACACATAATGAAAAGTTAGAAGCAGCCATTATCCTTCCACTGTCAACACTGAAGACCTTCACCCTCAACCCTCTATATAGAATCATCATCAATAACCACTATCAACTATTATCAAAGGGGTAATGGATTATGGGGTTACCTTCGTTTGATGAGGATCCAGTCACAGAGGCGCCGCCGCCGTCGCCGCCGCTGGAATCACCACTGGCTCTTCCTCTCCCTTCTCCGTCGATCTCCTTCTCTCTCCTCTGTTTCTTCTCTCTGTCTCTCCTCTCTCTCTCTCTCTTTCTCTCTCTCTCTCTGTCACTTTCTCTCTCTAGCTTCTTCTTTCAGTAATCGTATGTGTGGGTGGAGTGGTTGTGTTGTCCGGCTGCCGGAGCTCCGCCGCGAGTGGAGGAGACCACTGGTCTCCATCTCTCTCTAGATTAGTCTCTCTCTCTCTCTCTATAGATGTGTGTGTAAAGGATGAAATGAAAATGTACAGACATATGTGTGTTTTATTTATTTTTATAAAAGAAGTGAGGTTGGAGAATATGAACAGATGAAAGGACGAAATTGCCCCTGAGACTTAACTGACTTTTCATACTCAGTTAAAAACTCTGTTAAATATGGGCTAAAATGGCAATTTTCGATCTGTGAGGGGTGCTTTTGGCAGAAAAAAAAGATAACTGACCAAACAAGCAATCTGGGCCAAACCTGAGGGGCCATTTTGGCAATTTACTCAACCATTTATATATAAAAGTATTATTCAAGTGTTTCTGTGTAAACATCCACATATGAGACTTAGTTATTTTCTCTCTCTCACAACCACCGGTCACCAGCACCAACTATTGCCACCACTACCACTGTCACTCTTTCTCTTTCACTTCGTCTTCCCCTCTCTTTCAAAGCCACAAATCACCAACACCACCACCATCGCCCACCTTCCCTACGCACATGTACATCGAGAGATTAGTGTTGGGTAGGGGATGGGGGTGGGGGTGGGGAGGGTTGCAGTGGTGGAGACATAGTGAGAAGCTAAAGATGAATGATTTCGGATGTGACGAGGTGGAGAATGGGAGGGAGTGATTGTGATGGCAGCGGATGGGGTAATGTATAGGTTTGAAGGTGGGCGGAAATGTCGGTTTCAGTTGGTGTTTCGACAAGAAAGGATGGGATTTGGATAGTGGCGGTGGTGAATCACAGAGCTGGTGTTCAGTAGTGGTTTAGGAGTTAGGGTTTAGGGTTTGTGGGATGGGTTGAATGACGACCAGTTAAGGGTCTCGATCTAGCGAATGCAAATTAGTGTTTGTAGGTGGTGGTAGGTGATAGAGAAAAAGAAAAAAAAATGAATTTAGTGAAATATAAATAATACAATTTTATATATAAATGGTTTTATTATATTTAAACTTCAAGAATTGTCGTTTATGGGTAAAAGATCAATTTGCCCTCATGTGCCTTGCACATAACCTCAATTAACTTAGTTTTTCTAACCCAGTTGGTGAAAATGACAAAACCTGTAGCAAACTATTGAAAGGAAGGACACGAAGTGAAATTAAACTTCTAAAGGATCTGATCCCTAATTTTGCGGTTCATAAAAGAAAAATAGTAACTTAATAGGATTAGTTTTTAGTAAGGTTTTCCAAAAAGCTCGTCGCTTGCTCGGATTTAGCTAGAAAAAAGCTCGATCGATATCGCTTGATTTGAAACTAAGCCAAGCCGACTCGACTTGGTTAAAAAGAAAGTAACGAGCCAAATAGGATTGGTTTGGCTCACTCGTTAGCTCGGCTCAGTGTAACTCAGATTATTGCACTTATTTTATATTTTATTTTTATATACATATATTAAATTATATTTTTTTATTTTGCATGTATTAATAGTTTAATTGAAGGTGTTGATAGGTTGCTAACGAACAATATTGTATTTTGTTGAAATTTTAAACTTATTTTGTGTTAGGTTGAAGTTGATTTTGGCTTAGACCCACCGTAGTGGTAAACATTTGGGGCGCTATTTTAGAAAATAAAGCCCCCTCACACCGCTACAGGTAGGGTTACAAACGAACTGAACTTTCAGCGAACTGTTCATGAACCGTTCGGCGGGAATTCGTTCGTGTTCGTTCGTTTAATAAATGAACGAACACGAACAAAAAATTATGTTCGTTTAGTTAAACGAACGAACATGAACAGAGGTCGCGTTAGTTCGTTTATGTTCGTGAACGTTCGGCAACTTGTTCGTTTATGTTCGATAGTTTATTAAGGTTTTTAATTTTTATACTTTTTTTATATTCTTTTATTTTTATTTATTTTACACAATAAATAACATATATGAGGTAAATATACGACTATATGAGATCAATAAACCTACTTTTTGTATCCAAGTTTATTATATGTTTCCATGTTCTAACGCCTTTCACCAATACTAAGTATGAAGTATGTTTGGACAATTAGGTTATATTTTGGGTGGATCTAGCTAATGTCTTAATGTATGTGAATTCAATGTTATTCAAAAGTTAATATATGTTTGTTTGTGTTTGTTTCCGTTCATGAACACTTCTTTGTGTTCATGAACACTTGTTTGTGTTCATTAATGTTCGTTTCTGTTCGTATGCGTTCCTGAACAAAATTAACAAACGAACACGAACATGAGTGTTTTCTTAACAAACGAACACGGACAGAAAATCTCGTTCGGTAAGTGTTCATGAACAGTTTGTGAACACATAATTTTCTTAACAAACGAACACGAACAAGGCTTTGTTCGTGTTCGTTCGGTTCGTTTGCAGCCCTAGCTACGGGGGGGCTTTATTTTTCAAAAACATTGTTTGGCGTGATATAAATAACGCCGGTCCACAAACTCCCCCACCAATAAGCTTCTGCCACATCATACTCTCTCTCTCTCTATTATTATTTTATTATTTTTTTACTTTAAAAGATATAATAAAATATTAATAGGGGCTTTATAAATAAAGCCCACATCACTACACCCCTTTTTCACTTTATCTCTCCATGCTGACTCAGCTGTCACGTGGACCAATAAAAAAGGGGGGCTTTATATATAAAGCTCCCACTACACATGGTCTTATAGTGTGTCAAGTTGAACTTATTTTGATATTTTGGACTAATGCATGATATTTTAGAATACTGAATTTTGAAAGCAATGCATTAATTTTTCGATTAAATCCAAGCTGAGCCAGTTAAGTTCGATAAAATCAGGTCGAGCTCAAACTTGATTTCCAGCTCAGTTTCAATTTAAGTAACGATCCAAATAGGATTTGTTTGGCTCACTCATTAGCTTGAATTACTGTACTTACATTATATTATATTTTTATATACATAAAATATATTATAAAGATGGTTATTACTTGCATTTATTAATAGTGCAGTTGAAGGTGTTGAGTAGGAGGCTAACGAACAAATATTGTATTTTGTCGAAATTAGAAACTTATTTTGTGGTAGATTGACTTTGATTTTGGCTTATAGTGTGTTAATTTGAACTTATTTTAATGGTTTGAGCTACTGAATGATATCTTAGATTATTGAATTTGAAAGCAATGTATTAAATTTTCTTTTAAATCTGAGCTAAACAAGCCGGCCTGAGCCAGCTCGGTAAAATCAGATCGAACTCAAATTTAGATTTCAAGCTTGGTTTTAAATCCGAGCTGAGCCAAGCCAAGCCAACTCAGTTTATAATCGAGCCGAACCCGAGCTTGCCCAAGCTCAGCTCATGAACAATGTCTTGAGATTCTGCGCGCAAGCTTTTAGCTTGGACTCAACTCTCTGAGATTCTGCGTCTCTGCAATGGTCTAATAACTTCAAAGGTAGCATGAATAGAATAGGTCTAAAAGCGAAAAACCAGTGAGATCTTTTTAATTACCAACTACATGAAATCTTTTTAATTTAATATAAATCCAGTGACAAAAGGAAATTTAATCATCTAAACTTCCTAAAAAGCTTCCTCATCAACATAACGTTCTAACTAATAAGACACGTCATTGATAGCACATTATTTCTTGTATAATGTCACAACCTGACCTTGGAGGGCCTGGACGAAATCACAGATTGATACAACATTCACACAATGCAAATAAACAGTGAAAGCAGTATAAAATAACTAAGCTTTTATTAATATATATTGTTTTACATAATACATTTCCATTGTATATCTAATCTCCAATCATACAAGATCCGGGTGGTATCTATGGTTTCTCGTTCATTTGTCTGGTTCGTCCATCGGTGTGACTCCGAGTTGCAATCCTACACTCTTTGTAATTCCCCAACAGGTACCTGAATACATGCTTAAAATGGTTAGGGTCGACAATAATGTTGTTGATTTCGTGTGTTTAGTTACAAAGGCGCCCAAAATTAGTTTATCAAAACAAGTTTACAGGTTTTCACAATCAAATAGGTTTTCGTGGTTATGGTGTTATAGTTATACAAGTTGGCTACTCAACCCTGGCATCTAGCGTCATGCCTAGATGTATCAACAAAATCTATACCCGTTATTGTTATAGTTCTCAACCTATGTCCTGCCACATAGGTTCCACATGGCAAAATATATGCCACAATGACCCGTCGGTCTCAGTGGGAGTTTTCGAGTAAGGCCGGACCACTGTGCGTGGAGGATTCCCCAAGTAGTACTACCCATATATTAAGTCGGCTCACCCTAGAGTTAATGAGTGTCTGGTTCAGTATGCAACACAATCAAGCAGGTAATCATGCTCTATAAAACTAACACCATAAGTAAACAAAACACTAGAAGCATGCGTCACCCCAAAACAGTTAAAATACAAAAAAGGGGAAGTACACGGAACTCACCAGGTAGCATAGCTCAAGTATAAAACGAGGTGCTCAGTATCGGAAACTGATACTCTCTTGGTTGGGCCCTATGTCGACACACTTTATTAGGTATTAGCACACTCGTCTATTGTATGTTTATATTTTCAAATGGTTTCTATTGTTTACGCTTTCTTTCCTCTTATTTGTCCGAAGTTCATGTATGGTTCCAAGTCTATCCATTCGTGTCTACTAGGCGATGGTTATAATCTCGTCCAAACCTTGCGTGTCAATATCTAGCTCTAATCAAGTCCGCATCCTAATCCCATTGTCCAAATGTTACCGACTAGTATTCATCCTAATATATAAGCCGATATATAATGTATCTTAATATATGTTTATATGATATATGCTAGTTTCATCTAATTTGCGTCTTAAGTCCTTGATGTCCAAAGCATCTAGTCTAAAACTTCATGTGCATAGGACTAGTCCAATTATCCAATTTATCAATGTCTAAATCCTAAGTCCCGACACACGTTTTAGTCTTACGCCTCCCTGCACATGTCCATAATCTCCGATTGTCCAAGTGTCAAGGTTTTATCTATTTTCAAGCGCAAATGTCCAAGTTGACATGTATCGAGTCTATGACTAATATCTATTTCTATCAAGCGGTTGTCCAAATAATACTAGTTCTAAGTCATGAGTATTTATGTTTATGAATGGTCCGACTATCTACTCGTCAAGTCCTGCACGTGTCGTTATATATATATATGTATATATATATATATAGATAATTAGAATATGAAATGGTTTAGTTCTCGGTTACACCTATAGTCCCGGTCACGTTTCATGTTGACCATAGTTGACTGTCCAGTTGACCTGGTCAACCTCTGTTGACCAAAGTTGACTTTGTTGACCCTTGGTTTGACCCATCTTCAAGATTTGCTTCTGGACTCAAACAGTTATAACCTTGGCTTCCCTATGGCTGCCTAACGACAACCACCACTGGCCACCACATCCGTTCTCACCATCAATCACCATCGGAACCCACCACTAATAACCAAAACAACCCACCATTGTTCCTGCCATGGCTCTAACATCAACAACCACCACCATCACACAATTGTTCATCATCATCATCATCATCATCATCATCATCATCATCGAGTATCATTAAAGAAAATAGATGTGGGTTAGGGGGTTGTACCTTACTAGATGACAATTGGGCTACTGAGGCGGCACCGTCGCTGTGAATCACCATCCAACTCCTCCTCTGTATATCTCTCTCTTTCTCTCTCTCAGTTTTTTCTCTATCTACCGCTCTCTCTCCTCGGCTCGATTTTCTCTCTACATATTTGATTATATTCGAAGTTGTGGTTGGGGAATGTTGCAGCCGGGTTCTACCGCTGTTCCGTCGGAGCTCCGTCGTCGCCGGTGGTGAGGTTTCCGGTTCCTCCTCCTCTCTCTCTCTCTAATCAGAAAAGTGGGTTGTGGTGTGTGTGTTTGGTGTTGTAATGTGTGTGTATGTGTCTTTATAATAAGGTAGGGTGGGGATCTGTGTCAAGGGGAGGGGGAGGACATGTGTCCTCCCTTCATGACTCACCAGTTTCGGTCGGATTGGGTTCGCATCATGTCTTAGTTCGGTCTCTTAACGCGTATCTCTCAATAATATTTTATATACATTAGTTCGGTTTTTTAGTTTCAGACATTACCGTATTAGTTATTATTGGTTTTGGGTTACTTTTATTACGCGATAATAATGTTAATACGCGAAAATTTTTGGGGGTCTGAACCGGGTTGTTACATTCTCCCCCCTTTAAAGAATTTCGTCCGCGAACTTATGGTTGTGGTCATATCTCTTGGCTCAGTTATTGGTCTCATAATTGGTTAAGGTTATCCATTCTTCGAGTGTCAATCATGGATACGGACTTAGGAATGTATTCATGATGTGGACATGTTGAATCATGGAGAATGAGGAAACAACTCAGGACACATTACAAGTTCACAAAGGTGTTATGACGTGAAAGGGTTCTTTTATGGGTCCCATTGTGTCAATCGATCACTGGTAATCAATTAAGTGGAAAAGTAGACAACTATGACATGGGAATCATGGAAATAAGACCTACAAATTCTTCGAGCCTTTGGTCGTTCGAGTGGTTTGAGAATGGTCCTATTTTATTTCCTTACTAACTGGTGAAAACCAATAAACTGCAGAGGGATGAAAGGCATCTGTATTGACGAGTAAGGAAAAACTATTTTCATTCTTGCCAAGTTGCTCGTCACTTGGGCTTTTGTAAAGAAGTACTCTATATATTGAGTATTCTCCTTGTCGTTTACAATGATGGACCGAAATGGTTTTGTCGCTCTCATTTCCATCAAACGGACTTACAGAAATGGATTTCGGATGATCTCAGTGTCAGTCAACTAAATGGCACCTTTCGGCTTTGGCCAGAGAGTTTCACTGGAAAACTGGAATGATCGAATCTCTTCTTTGTTTTCACATCGAGCGCACCGTCTTCGCAAAGACTGCGACGTTCGATCGGAATCAATGGTTTAGTCCAAAATAACATGGAAAGGATATCTGGTTTGATATAATGTCCGACAACAAAATAGGGTTTATTCTAGATCGGACCTCCAATCTCGTCCCTAACATATCATTGGTGTTTATATATAGGGTGTACCGCAGCTAACCCACCACACATTTGATACTCTAGAAACGCACTAGGAGTCTTTCTCAAGGAACATGGTTTATTCTTGGATTGATTCATAGTCCTATTCCTAATGTACCATCGGAGTTTATCTATAGGGTGTACCGCAACCAACCCACCACACATTTGATACTTTAGAAACTAACTCGAAAATTTTCCAAAACTCTTATGGAATTCCACATCACCATAAGGTACATGTAAATTCACAATCATGCAATCGTCAATTTACCTTACATTAGGGTGGTTGATACATCTTGTCAATGGTTTGGAAAGGAACTCAAACATTAAGAAATTAATGAATAAGCGTGGAAGTTTTGTACTCTAGCATCATTAAAACGGTTTAAAAACATGGTGTCCAAGGGCTTTTGATGATAAAACGGAGAAAATCGTCAAGTGTCTGAACGAAATCGAGTGATTTTTTCTACGGGTTTCACTATATCAACAAGAAATTTCTCAAAATATCTAAGGAAACGAGGAAAAATCGCTTGATAGTCCCGAGGCTATCATCCCTCGGATGAGAAATTATGGTTAGGAAGTCAAGAAACACCAAAAGATAGGGCATACTCTTAAATGGTCGACCATCTTCCGATATGGTTCATACAAATTTTGTGTTCGAAGGTATTAATTCAAATTCTTGTGATTATGACTTTTAATAAGATATCCCTTAAATGCCCTTGCGCTTGCGGATTCATGATTATGTTCGCGACGATAGCCACTTCCCCGCCTCACTTAAGCATCTAAATATATTCCCATTAAAATCATAGTGTTTATCTTATGTTCTCGTTGGTTATACCACAAGTTTGTTCATGTGTTTCGGGTTTGGTTCTCATCACTTAAAGTTTTATCTCCATGTGTTCAGTACCCAAGGTCGACTCGTTCAGTATCCTCTAGTTGCAACTCCAGTTTATCTGCCAAAGTTCGGTTCTCCAAACCGAAATGAATTCTATGGTTTCAATGGACAAGATCCTACGGTTTCACGGTTCAAGACTAATGGAGTTTTTATTTGTTGTAGCTGTTTGCTCTGATACCAATCTGTCACAACCCGACCCGAGGGGGCCTAGACGAAATAACAGATTGATACAACATTCACACAATGCAAACAAACAACGGAAGCAGTATAAAATAACTAAGCATTTATTAATATATATTGTTTTACATAATACATTTCCATTGTATATCTAATCTCCAATCATACAAGATCCGGGAGGTATCTGTGGTTTCTCGTTCATTTGTCTAGTTCGTCCATCGGTGTAGCTCCGAGTTGCAATCCCACACTCTTTGTAATTCCCCAACTAGTACCTGAACACATGCTTAAAATGGTTAGGGTCGACAATAATGTTGTTGATTTCGTGTGTTTAGTTACAAAGGCGCCCAAAATTAGTTTATCAAAACAAGTTTACAGGTTTTCACAATCAAACAGGTTTTCATGGTTATGGTGTTACAGTTATACAAGCTGGCCACTCAACCCTGGTATCTAGCGTCATGCCTAACCATTCCTAGATGTATCAACATAATCTATACCCGTTATTGTTATAGCTCTCAACCTATGTCCGGCCACATAGGTTCCCCATGGCAAAATATATGTCGCAACGATCCGTCGGTCTCAGCGGAGGTTTCCCACGTGTAAGGTCGGACCACTGTGCATGGGGGATTCCCCAAGAAGTACTACCCATATATTAAGTCAGATTAACCGAGAGTTAATGAGTGCCTGGTTCAGTATGCATCACAAGCAAGCAGGTAATCACACTCTGTAAAACTAACACCATAAGTAAACAAAACACTTGAAGCATGCGTCACCCCAAAACAGTTAAAATACAAAAAGGGGAAGTACACGGAACTCAACTAGCAGCATAGCTCAAGTACAAAAAGGGGTGCTCAGTATCGGATACTGATACTCTCTTGCTTGGGCCCTATGTCGACACACTTTATTAGTCTTGGTTTTATTAATTAACGGTTACACGTGGGGACGAGCTCAAGCGCATGATGTCTTTTTATTATAGTTCCATGTTCTTCTGTTGTGTCAGACCATGGTATGTAGGTATTAGCACACTCGTATATTTATATTTTCAAATGGTTTCTATTGTTTACGCTTCCTTTCCTCTTATTTGTCCGAAGTTCATGTATGGTTCTAAGTCTATCCATTCGTGTCTACTAGGCGATGGTTATAATCCCGTCCAAACCTTGCGTGTCAATGTCTAGCTCTAATCAAGTCCGCATCCTAATCCCATTGTCCAAATATTACCGACTAGTATTCGTCCTAATATATAAGCCGATATATAATGTATCTTAATATATGTTTATATGATATATGCTAGTTTCATCTAATTCGCATCTTAAGTCCGTGATGTTCAAAACATCTAGTCTAAAATTTCATGTGCATAGGACTAGTCCAATTATCCAAATTATCAATGTCCAAATCCTAAGTCCCGACACAAGTTTTAGTCTTACGCCTCCCTGCACATGTCCATAATATCTGATCGTCCTAGTGTCCTGGTTTTATCTATTTTCAAGCGTAAATGTCCAAGTTGTCATGTATCGAGTCTAAAACTAATATCTATTTCTATCAAGCGGTTGTCCCAATAATACTAGTTCTAAGTCATGAGTATTTATGTTTATGAATGGTCCGATTATCTACTCATCAAGTCCCGCACGTGTCGTTATATATATAGATAATTAGAATATGAAATGGTTTAGGTCTCGGTTATACCTATCGTCCGCTCACGTTTCCTGTTGACCATAGTTGACTTTTTTGACCCTTGGTTTGACCCATCTTCAAGATTCGCTTATGGACTCAAACGGTTATAACCTTGGCTTCCCAATGGCTGCCCAACGACAACCACCACCGGCCATCACATCCGTTCTCACCATCAATGACCATCCGAACCCACCACTAACAACCAAAACAACCCACCATTGTTCCTGTCACAGCTCTAACATCAACAACCACCACCATCTCACAATTGTTCATCATCATCGAGTATCATTAAAGAAAATAGATGTGGGTTAGGGGGTTGTACCTTACTAGATGACAATTGGGCTACCGAGGTGGTACCGCCTGTGTGAATCACCATCCAACTCCTCCTTTGTATATCTCTCTCTTTCTTTTTCTCTCTCTCTTTCTTTCTCGGTGCTTTCTCTCTCTACCGATTTCTCTCTCCTCTACTCGATTCTCTCTCTACAGATTTGATTATTTATTCGAAGTAGGTTGTGGTTGGTTTGGTTTGGTTGAGGAGTGTTGCAGCCGGGTTCCACCGCTGCTCCGCCGGAGCTCCGCCGTCGCCGGTGTTGAGGAGGTCTCCAGATCCTCCTCCTCATCTCTCTAATAAGAAAATTGGGTTGTGGGGTGTGTGTATGTGTGTGTTATATGTGTGTCTGGTGTTGTAATGTGTGTGTATGTGTCTTTATAATAAGGTAGGGTGGGGATGTGTGCCAAGGGGAGGGGAGGACATGTATCCTCCCTTCATGACTCACCAGTTTCAGTCAGATCGGATTCGTATCGCGTCTTAGTTTGGTCTCGTAATACGTATCTCTCAATAATATTTTATATACATTAGTTCGGTGTTTTAGTTTCGGACATAACCGTCTTAGTTATTATTGGTTTTGGGTTACTTTTATTACGCGATAATAATGTTAATACGCGAAAATTTTTGGGGGTCTGAACCGGGTTGTTACATTCTCCCCTTAAAAGAATTTCGTCCCGAAATTATGGTGGTGATCATATCTCTTGGCTCAGTTATTGGTCTCATAATTGATTAAGTTTATCCATTCTTCGAGTGTCAATTATGGATACGGACTTAGGGTTGTATTCATGATGTGGACATGTTGAATCATGGAGAATGAGGAAACAACTCAGGACACATTACAAGTTCACAAAGGTATTGTGACATGAAAGGGTTCTTTTGTGGGTCCCACTGTGTCAATCGATCACTGGTATTCAATTAAGTGGAGAAGTAGGCAACTATGGCATGGAAACGGGACCTACAAATTCTTTGAGCCTTTGGTCGTTCGAGTGGTTTGAGAATGATCCTATTTTATTTCCTTACTAACAGGTGAAAACCGATAAACTGCAGAGGGATGAAAGGCATCCATATTGACGAGTAAGGAAAAACTGTTTTCATTCTTGCCAAGTTGCTCGTTACTTGGGCTTTTGTAAAGAAGTACTCTCTATATTGAGTACTAGGTTTGAGACCCGTGGCGACCCACGGTGCAAACCATAATAAATAAAAAAATATATTAAACTAAGAGTTGTATTGTTTAAGTTTAGTGGCTACAACGTAAAGTGTTAAGAATAACGGTTAGCCTGATATTTTTTTTTTATATAAACGTCATGCGTTGATATGAAATGGGTATTAAAATTAAAACTAATATATAACTATGGTTTTCATGTCAAAGTGGATATTTTTTGTAAGCTATAAGTAACGTTAGTAATGAAAACCGATTACCTATTATGATCAGTACTCAACCAAAGTATAAACTTTAACAAAAAATAACAAAAGGTATGAATACATTGTGTTTTTGTAAATGACTTTTTATCATATTTTTATTTTTAATGGAATTGTAATTAGTACATAACTTGTTTTATTGACAAATGGCAACGCACTGTTCAAAGCACACAAAAAAAAGTTTAAAATAATACTTTATTATTGAAGTTGTATATACATAACGTCAATAAAGATAAGTAAAAAATTGCATCAAAATTACTCACATTATTCATAAATCCTGAAAGACTTCTTTGTACACAACGTTTGATGTTTTGTCCGTCAATTCACCATTTTCATCTACTATAACTATCTTCAGTCCATCTCGACTTCTGACTCTTGAAAGCGCAACATACAACTGCCCGTGTGAAAAAACTGGATCCTTCAAATACAATCCAACTCTGGATAAGGATTGTCCTTGACTTTTGTTTATTGTCATTACGAAAGAAACAGCAAGTGGAAATTGCCTTCTGTTAAATTTAAAAGGAATTTTCTTATCTGAGGGGGATAAAGTAATTCTTGGAATAAAAGTTCGCATTCCAATGTTACTTCCTGATATGATTTTCGCTTCAATGACACGTTTTCTCATTTTAACAACTTGTAACCTTGTCCCATTGCACAAACCGCTTTTCTGATCAATGTTTCTGAGTAACATTACGGGAACGCCAACTTTCAAAACCAAACGATGGTTTGGTATTCCAGAAAACTTAAGACCATTCAGGACATCAAGATAAACTAATCTTTCATCAGCCTGTTTGTTAACATCTTCAGACTGGCAAACACTATCCGAACTTAGATACTCAACTTCATCACCGGGAAACATTGAAAGTAATATATCATTAATTTCATGAACAACTTCATTCTTCGGTGCCAATATAGCTCGATCTTGAAAATAAGTCGGAATGTGGATGTTATCCAAAAGTGAAGGATAAACAAAGGCTATCAAATCAGAAACAGGATCCGAAGATTGAGAAATAAGTAAGTCATCAGGTATCAAAATAACATCCTGATCATCGCTTATTGTATCAACCTTTCCTTCTCCTATGTCCAGAAGCCAAGATGCAAACTTTTTAGTTTCCTCAATATCAGAACTGCAGCTTCCAGAAAGCAACCTCATATTTTTTGTTAACTCTAAAACAGTGCATTTGTGCCAAATGTATGATGAACTTAAAGAGGCATTAACAATGTTATGCCTAGTTCCATTTGGTACAACTGGTAGAATTTGCCTAAAGTCACCCCCAAACACAACAACCTTTCCACCAAATAACAAATCAGACGACTCATCAGCATGTACACCAAATACATCTTTTAAACTTCGATCTAGTGCTTCAAAAGCATGTTTATGAGTCATGGGTGCTTCATCCCATATAATCAAGTCAGTTTGTTTAACCAGCTGTGCAACATCACTATTAGGTGGTATGTAGCACATAGAATCTTCAGTTAGATTTATAGGAATACGAAACCTGGAATGTGTTGTCCTACCACCGGCCAATAGCAAAGAAGCGATACCACTCGAAGCAACATTCAAAACAATCTTTCTTTTACATCTTATGGATGAAGATAGAGTCTTCCATAGGAATGTTTTACCCGTACCACCGTAACCATAAACAAAAAAAAACCCCTCCTTTTTTTCCTCAACTGATTTAATTACACAATTATAAATATTTTTTTGTTCATCTGTTAAAGAAGAGAACTGAGAATCAAATTCTTCAACCAAACTGTTTGAGTCATAGCCCAACTCCTCACAAATAAGACGATTGTCTAATAATGATAGAAACTCATTATCAGGATATGGCATACCTACGAAATGTCGTAGACTTCAACTATTACGCAATAAGAACTTCTCAATATCAAGCAAAGCTAAATTCTTAAGTTCGTCGTCTGAAAGGATCAAATCTGGGAAAAAAATTGTGTTAGAATGGAATATATAGAATAAAATTAACATATAAAATGAATAATTGAATATGTGGAACCATTAAAAATAGTATAATTTACATTCCTAATAATTATGAATCATTACAATTTAGTATATGTCCAAAAAATTCTAGAAAATCTATTTTAAAGTAATAATATATTAAAAAAAGTTAAAAACCTGGACAGTTTGAATCTATTCTTCTCTTGCGTAAAATGTCATCAGACAAATAATTCCATGTTTCCTCCCACACAATGTCAGGTCTTGACAAACTGTTGGACGCTAAAAGAGTTTCAAATAAGTTTCTTAGATAAGGGCCAGAACCTGCAAAAGCCGCTTCCTTTATTGCTTCAACATATTCTGTATCATCATCCAGGAGTCCCATTGCATAGCATGCATCCCTAAAAGATGATTGTACTTTCCCATCAACTTTAAGAATATCTTGAAATGATGTTAGTAAGACACCCACTAAACAAAGACCATTAGTACTGTTGATGAACAACCGACATTTGAACTTATACTATCCAAATATGCATTCATCCGTTTACGTCTTTTAGAGATATTAAGACATTTGAACTTATACTATCCAAATATGCATTCATCCGTTTACGTCTTTCAGAGATATTAAGACTCACTAAACAAAAAATTACAATAAAAACTATTATTTCTTAATCAAAAATTAAGAATTAAAGGTATAAGATGAAACATAATAAATTACGTCGGTGTTGCGGTATTGATATCTCCAAACATGTTTAACCAAATGTAAAAGAAAAAAACAAAGATTAATCATTACCGTTAGATTTACGCCTCAGGTCACCAACTTTAGATTTCGGTAAACAAAAATCATACTTTGGGGGATCGGACATTGTAAAATATATGTTTTTCTTGAATACAATAAGTATATACCTGAAAAATTAAAGAAAAATATACTAAAAATTATTGAAAAATAAAGAAACTTTCTACTGCCCCTGGTTTATAAAAGAAATGTGCTTTCAATTTGTGATTTGGGTTTTTTTTTTAAAAAATTTAATATAATCAACCGACGGGCTCTTACAGTCATCCGTTTAAATGATGGATGTTAAACTAAAAAAAATGTTACTAACGGAAGATATACTTTGTGTGCAAATGGCCTTTTAACAACTTTTATTTAATCATTAAGAAACTATTGGTTTGTTAGGATTTTGTATGTTTATAATATGTGTTAGAGTTTTGGGCCGTAAGTTTTATAGGGCCTGCATTTTTTCAGTTATTGCATATGGAATTGGGCTGAATGTTGATGGACTTATGGTTTGTATTAACATACACCGATTCTAATTATGGATCCACCTGAAAAACAGATAACAAAGTTGCTTCTTATTTTCTTTTCAGATCTAGGGTTAGTTATATTGAGAAAACCAGCCGCACCAAATTGTAAACATGACAGAGACTGAGAGAGGAACAAAAATAATGACACGAGCATGAAGGATCGGACGACAACGACTCTGTTAGGTAATTATTAAACCGTTTGATTGTTATTATTTCCATTAAATAACAGAAACTTCGATGCTGTGTTTATGTTTGAAATCGTGTTGGATTTTATAACTTTGTTAGCGACAAATCCGAATCATTTTGGAAATACTTTTCATGGCACATATGTTGCTTTTTGAGCTGCAAGTTAGCAACATGTTTTAAAAATAGATACATAGCATACAGAGAAGTTAGTGGGCTTGTGTTTTAATGATTCAATTTATAATTCCGAGTTTGAAATATTTAATAATAAGAAAATTTAGAAGTTAGAACTTAATTTATAATGCAAAATATAATGTAGCTATAAATATAAATATAACTATATATATTTATTAACATTATACAACCATTATAAAACTTCAAACGGCCAAACTACATTATTATTATAAATTCTTTCTCTGTTTGATGAGTTGCAACATATTTAGACATCTCCATGGCATAACTATCCCACAACGTTAAATAGATGCGCACGCCCCTTCAAAAAAGTACAAATTATTTTAGTAAAAAATAAATACACAATTTATAAAGCTACGTAATTTTTTTGTATATAAAATGCAAACAAAAAAATAAATAAATAAAGAATACATACTCGATATCTTGAATTTCCATTGTTAACCTCTTTTTATCAGCGACAACCTTTTTATCTTTATCATCATTGCTGAAGAACTTGTTAACATGTCCTATAACATCTAAGATCAAGTATAAAATAAACATTAATGAAACATAACTTATAAAACTATTATTATGGTTTGGTTGTGATGAAAAAAAGACTATTAGAACGAAATATACCTATTGTAACATATTCATCAACCTCCCTATCCAGAATTCTTTGAAAGGGCACAAAAGAGAAACCAAAATCTGGACCTTGGAAACCATCATATTCGGAAACTTGAGTATTCATATTCAAGCAGAGTTTGTTTGGGTTTGGAGCATACTTGTATTTAGAGGAATTGACCCCAACTCCTGGATTTCTTATAATAAGAGAAGAATTTTCAGTCAGAAACCTCTCAAATCTAAAAAACAACCGCTTAAATACATTCGCTTGAATCCTGTCACCCTGTTAATTATAAAAAAAAAAATAAGAAAACACTATAAATATGTATCTACGTAATTAATGTATTTTAATGTACGCAAATAAGAAAATTCATATACATTAAAATTAAAAACATCATAATAAAAAAAAAAGTTATGAAATTTAAAAATAATAGGATATAAAGAAAAAAACGTGTTGTTGAGATTTACATTTTCATCACATAGGATCATTTCAATTGAGTACACATCATTAGGATTGCGACGATCGGGTAGACGCCAAACCCGAATAATCTTTAGCTTTAACGCCACACCGTTTCGGTTTACATGAATTTGGTTAACCATTGTAAACTCATTTGCATCTACAGCAGCCATTGATCTTGTTAACTGGAAAAAAATAATGTAAAAACCAATAGATGACTTCAATAACACAACAAATCAAAATTTGACTAAATAATGTTTATGTATTTAAAGATGAGAAACAGAAATTAACCTAATAATATATCTTTGCGATTACTCAAAGTGCATTCAACGTGTCTTATTACAATCGTATGTGAATTGGTTTGACTTGTTTATATAGTTATTCGATCAATTCAATAATAAGAAATGGATGAAATAGTGGAGGTTAATTAGCATTCGAATTAGCTTTGTTATTATTGTTATAACATTATGTATTGATTGAATTTAGTCAACGTCAAGCATTCCTTGATTAACTGGCGTATGTCAAGCATTATATAGGTATTCATATATTGATATAGGTATTCATATATTGATATAGGTATTCAATCAATTCAATAATAACAAATGGATGAAAGAGTGGAGGGTAATTAGCATCCGAATTAGCATTGTTATTATTGTTATAACATTATGTATTGATTGAATTTAGTCAAAGTCAAGCATTCAAACCATAACTGTCGCATGTCAAGCATTATAGTTAGTTGTGATTTTTTTTATCTATTCAATGTTATTTAACTAAATGTTCTTTATATGTTATGTCAAGCATTATATAGGTATTCAATCAATTCAATAATAAGAAATGGATGATATAGTGGAGGTTAATTAGCATTCGAATTAGCATTGTTATTATTGTTATAACATTATGTATTGATTGAATTTAGTCAACGTCAAGCATTCGTTGATTAACTGGCGTATGTCAAGCATTATATAGGTATTCATATATTCATATAGGTATTCAATCAATTCAATAATAACAAATGGATGAAAGAGTGGAGGGTAATTAGCATCCGAATTAGCATTGTTATTATTGTTATAACATTATGTATTGATTGAATTTAGTCAAAGTCAAGCATTCAAACCATAACTGCCGCATGTCAAGCATTATAGTTAGTTGTGATTTTTTTTGATCTATTCAATGTTATTTAACTAAATGTTCTTTATATGTTATGTCAAACATTATATAGGTATTCAATCAATTCAATAATAAGAAATGGATGAAATAGTGGAGGTTAATTAGCATTCGAATTAGCATTGTTATTATTGTTATAACATTATGTATTGATTGAATTTAGTCAACGTCAAGCATTCCTTGATTAACTGGCGTATGTCAAGCATTATATAGGTATTCATATATTCATATAGGTATTCAATCAATTCAATAATAACAAATGGATGAAAGAGTGGAGGGTAATTACCATACGAATTAGCATTGTTATTATTGTTATAACATTATGTATTGATTGAATTTAGTCAAAGTCAAGCATTTAAACCATAACTGCCGCATGTCAAGCATTATAGTTAGTTGTGATTTTTTTTTTTGATCTATTCAATGTTATTTAACTAAATGTTCTTTATATGTTATGTCAAGCATTATATAGGTATTCAATCAATTCAATAATAAGAAATGGATGAAAGAGTGGAGGGTAATTAGCATCCGAATTAGCATTGTTATTATTGTTATAACATTATGTATTGATTGAATTTAGTCAAAGTCAAGCATTCAAACCATAACTGCCGCATGTCAAGCATTATACCTAGTCAAAACTTTGAATAATTTCATTTGGCGACCATTCTTGTTGAAAGTTGTAACATTAAACACGCCAATTTCTTTTTTTTCTAAACAAAGTAGTTCACCAACCTGGAGACGAAGATCACTTATGAAATTCAGCAACCATTACAAAAACAATAATCACAACCAATCCTTTCTATTGCAACGTTCCATTGATGTAAATCATCTACATACATAGTGATTGGAACATTAGGGACACCATCGGGATAATGCTTATTAATAAAGGAGTAAGGTATAACCTGAAAGCAAAATTTGTGATCAAATAATATGGACAAATTAAGATACTAAAAACATGTAATATAAAGTATCGAACTTAATGGCACTTACCATAGGTGTCGTCAATTCATGTTCAATCATTTTGCAGAATGACACATCCAATTGCATGGATGGAGAATGATTGTAATGCTCCATCATGAAAGTATTCGGAGCAATAAAGTCGAATATGACGTAAAACATAGAGAAGCATAAATCATGTACAACTTTTGACCATTCATTTGTTAAGCAGAATTCATCATCTATAAATTCTAACAAACAAACCAAGATTGACCATGGTATGTCGAAACTTTAATGTTGTTGTTTCGTAAGTTTTTAGATAACAAAAACCTGTTCATGGATTTCGGCAATGTCTGGACAAACACGTAAAAACAACATTATAATAACGAATAAGCTTCTTTTTACTTAAAAAAAATTAGAAACGTCATACCAAAACTCGTGTGGAAGGGTCATGAATAACCTTGAAGAATTTGTCACCCTTGTGATAAGCCATAATGAAGTTATTTGTCCTAATGAAATCCTGTTCTTCGTCTGCAAAACAAACTTTTGTTAAAGTATCCATAAAGTCACTAATACTCGAAACTGATTTCAATTATCTTTTTTTATGAAATCCTGTATTTTGTTTTTTTATAATCTTTTTTTATATTCACACATACTCGAAACTGATTTCAATTGCAATCTGTTATTAAAACCACAATCATATCATCAATGATTAAACCTGATCAGAATTACTTGTGTGTCGATTTAATCCAAAGCAGAGACTTGATCCTAAACAGATTATCAAATGGTGTTAATAAAAAAAAGATTCTGATCATTACAAATAAATCCGAAATAAAACGATTGTATTTCTGTTTGGTTTAATATGTTAGTAAACCGCTATGTATGGATTTCATACAGTGTCAGAAACATAATCGAAAACAGATTAGATAGTTATTTTAATAAGAAAACGTGTTGATAATTACATATTTTGTAGAAGGTTGATAGCTATACGATTGTGATTTATCTTTGTAGAAAAATAATGATAGAAACCGATTGTGTTTATCTTTTATGTAAGATGATTGCAAACATTATGTATCAATCTAATCAAAATGCAGAAAAATTATCAAAAACATTTCGAGATTCGTGTAAGATTGATGAACAACATACCTTGCAAAAAGAACAATGAGAGAGGAATGAGGAATGAGAAAGGAATTATTAGGATAGGAAGGAGGAAGATGTTGTAACATACAAATGGATGTTGACAAAAAAAAAAAAAAAAAAAAGAGGTTTATATAATACTTTTTCATGGAGCCCCATTTAGGATTTGGATCCTTGAAGACCCTCTCAAAATCTAGGATTCAACCCTAGTGTTTTCATTTATTATATAGATAGATTATCCTTGACGTTTACAATGCAGGACCGAAATGGTTTTGGCGCTCTCGTTTCTATCGAACAAACTTACAGAAATGGATTTTCGGCTGACCTCGGTGTTAGCCTCAACAAAAAATACGAAGGTATCGCCAGTTGACAATGACATGCTTGTTCTTCAACTCATTGCTAGCCTCAACGAAAAATATGAAGGTATCACCACAATCTTATATGGTCTAGACCCTTTCCCTTCATTTTATGTTGCATGTTCTAAAGTTGTTATGGTTGAGAGCCGCAAAAATGAGCAGGCTTTACATGCTTCATCTTCCAAGCCCACTACAAACAACCAACCCTTCACACGTTATGCTGACCGCGGACGCGGTCGTAGATGGTCTCGCGGATGTGGTCGTGGCTCGTACTTCGGATATCCTTCTTCACCAGTCAGCTGGCCACAATGGGCTGCCTATAGCAACACTGTAACACTCTATCTCATAACCCGGGCTTATTAGTAATTATAAGTAAGTTTATGCTTAACATAACATCCTCAAGATAATTATATTACTTTATTGAGTAGACCAAAATACATGTTTTAAGTGTTACCATGCATATTTTAGTCACAATAATTACAAACCCAAAAGAAAGTTAAGTTTAAGTACTTGGAAACAAAAGATTCGCGGAAGCCGGCAAGATATAACATTCGGTTTGCCAAAAACATGCTTGATCTTCATCCTTCCATTAACGTGGACATACCTATGATTAAAAAACACAAAAGAACCCGAGGCAACGTGATTAATCGAGTTTAGAAGTAAAATCAACAAATAATTTTTTTGTTGTTTAAACCTGCCGTAGCTTACGACTGGCTGCCACATCCATTCACAAACAAGATTACATACGGGTGTTTAGTTGCCTTTGCTATCCACTCCTAACATCCACATCCATTCACAAACTAAATTACCGGTCTCATCCTTGTGTCTTTATTGGTTACCGACCAACACACCGTGGTTACAAGTGCTTTGACTTAAACACTCGTCAAATTACTATATCCCGTCACATTGCCTTTGATGAAACCACCTTCCCATTTGCAAAGACCATTCGACCACCACCCACCCATGATTTTCTAACCGATACCTTCCCCCACCTATGGCCTTCGATCCACCCACACCCCACGGCTCATAGCCCACCTCCCTCTGGCCCAACTACCACTCACGACCTAAACCCCCAAACCCAACACCACTCAGCCCCATCTCATGATCACAGCTTACATAACCCAACAACCCCCCTCACCCCTACGCTCCTCTTGACACCCGACCCAATATAACTTCACCCCCAGTTTGATTACTGAGACACTCATCCCAAGCCCACCCTCCACCCACGGACAACAGTCCCAACCGAGCCCACCTACGCACACGCACCATGAACGGAATTTTTAAGCCAAAAACAAATTTCAGTTTTCAAAAAGCCCACAAACGCCTTGTCCATTCCTGAATGGCGGACGCCATGACTAACGGATTTAATACACTTATTAAAAATGAGCCGTGGGAAATTGTTCCTCGTCAGTAGGGTATGAGTATTATACGCAATATGTGATTGTTTAAGCATAAGCTTAAATCAGATGATTCTCTCGAAAGATATAAAGCATGATTGGTGTGTGATGGTCGTTTACAATAGGTTGGGATTGATTGTGGGGAAACTTTTAGCCCAGTTGTTAAATCGACCACTATTCGGACTGTTTTATCTCTGGCGTTATCTAAATCATGGTCTGTGCACCAACTTGATGTCACTAATGCGTTTCTACATGGCAGACTCAATGAAACAGTCTTTATGTATCAGCCTATGTGCTTCGAGGACATGAATTATCCAGATCACGTTTGTCGGCTTAACAAGTCTCTCTATGGATTGAAACAGGCACCTCAGGCTTGTTACCAAAGATTCACAGATTATGTCTTAACCCTTGGGTATCATCAAAGAAAATGTGACGCCTCTCTTTTCACTCTCTATGACCATAGTGATACTACTTTTCTTCTGTTATATGTTGATGATATTCTTCTAGTCACTTCCTCTGAATTTCTTCGTGATCGCCTTATGCAACATCTTTCATCAGAATTTGCAATGAAGGACTTAGGTCCTCTCAGTTTCTTCTTGGGTATCTCTGTCACCAGAGAGCATGTCAATATGTTCCTTTCTAAGCAGGCTTACACATGTGACATCATTGAATGTGCAGGTATGTCCACATGTAAATCCGTCTCCATCCCTATTGACACGCAACCAAAGTTGGGTTCCATTCTTGGAATTGACTTCGACAACCCCACCTTATACAGGAGTCTGGCTGGTGCCCTTCAACAAGACCTTCACCAGACCAGACATCAGTTATGTAGTCCAGCAGATTTGTATGCACATGCATGCTCCCAAGACAACTCATTGGGAAGCTCATAAACGCATTATTCGATACGTACATGGTGCTTGTACATATGGACTCTCTTTTTGTCTCCATGGCTCCTTTTCTTCGCGCCTACACTGATGCTGATTAGGCAGGTTGTCCCGACACACGGCATTCCACGAGTGGCTACTGTGTTTACCATGGTGACAATTTAATCTCTTGGTCCTCCAAACATCAAGCCACC
The DNA here is from genome assembly GCA_030844895.1 of Ambrosia x helenae. Classification (NCBI taxonomy): domain Eukaryota; kingdom Viridiplantae; phylum Streptophyta; class Magnoliopsida; order Asterales; family Asteraceae; genus Ambrosia; species Ambrosia x helenae. The sequence goes on from CM061233.1 coordinate 116,003,122, forward strand.
ATATCCCGATTGAATGCTGAGGCAGAATACCGAGGTGTTGCCAATGTAGTCGTCGAGATTTGTTTGCTTCGCAATCTTCTTCTTAAACTTTTACAGCCATTAACCAAAGCCACGTTAGTCTATTGCGACAATGTCAGCGTAATTTATCTGTCCGGCAACCCCGTTCAGCACCAGCGTACCAAACATATTGAGTTAGACATTTACCTTGTTTGTGAGCAGGTACAACGGGGTCAAGTCCGAGTGTTTCATGTTCCTTCCATGTACCAAGTTGTTGATATATTTACCAAGGGTCTTCCGCGCGCCCTGTTCGATGACTTTCGTTCCGGTCTAAACATTCGGCCACCTCTTGCTTTTACTACGGAAGTGTAATAGGAGACGACATTAATGATAGCACATTATTTCTTGTATAATAAGTGTGTATCCTTTCCATATATTTTGGAAAGATTGTTTCCATATATAAATCATTAACTCTTGTAATCTATCTATATAATAAACCAAAACACTAGGGTTGAACCCAAGCTTCTTAGAGGGTCTTGAAGGATCCAACTTCTATATGGAGCTCCATGACTAAGACCTATATAAACCTCTTTTTATTTACTTTTGTCAACATCCATTTCTCATTACTCATTCCTCTCCTACTAATTCCTTTCTCCTTCTTCTCCTTCCTATCTCATTGTCATTTTTTCAAAGTATGTTCTTCATCATAATAATTCCTTTCTCCTTCTTCTCCTTCCTATCTCATTGTCATTTTTTCAAGGTATGTTCTTCATCATAATGTTTGCAATCATGAATGTGAATCCTATATCTAAATCCTTATTTATATAAGATTGTATCCTTATTTATTTATAATAATCAGAAATGTGAATCCTATATCTAAATCCTTATTTTTTTACAAACAGAAATATATTTCCTATACTAGATGGTGTGCTGCAAAAATCCAAGATTTCCGTTTCATTTTTCTGATTCATTTGAACTTCGTAAATCAAATGTTTCAAGACCATTTTACATATTTAATAAATACAACAATATTCTTCTTTTTAAAACAACTTTGAAATCGGTTTGTTTTTCGATTATGTTTAAACCAAAAAGAATCGTTTTTTATTTTTATTAAAACCATTTGATAACCGTTTTACAAGCAACTATATGCTTTGGATGTAATCGATATGCGACTAATTCTTCTCAGATTTAATCATTGAATATATGATTGTTTTTTTTAATAAACAGATTGAAATTGAAATTGGTGTTGAGTATGTTTCAATATAAGAAACGAGTATATAAAAAAAAAACAAAATACCGGATTTTATAAAATAAGATAATTAAAATCAGTTTTTGTATGAGTGACTTTATGTATATACTAACAAGAGTTTGTTTTTTGCATACGAAGAACAAGATTTCAGTAGGAAACATAACTTCGATATGGCTTATCACAAGGGTGACAAATTCTTCAAGGTTATTCATGACCCTTCCGCACGAGTTTTGGTATGACGTTTCTAATATTTTTTAGGTAAAAAAACCTTATTTGTTATTATAATGTTTGTTTTTATGTGTTTGTGCAGACATTGCCTAAATCCATGAACAAGTTTTTGTTATCTAAAAACTTACGAAACAACAACATTAATTTTTTATTATGTAAATTGCTTTACCTCTTATATATTTTTGTGTTGTTGATTGTTTTGTTAAGGTTTACTGTCATTGGATGGGATGTCTTGCGTGAATCAGAAGGTATTTCTATTGGAGACTACTGCCTTTTCAAATGGTGTTCGCAAAAACGTAGGCTTTTTGTTACCAAGATTGACACATAAGAAGTTATTGATTTAGCACAAATCAATTAATCCCTGTTAAATGTAATTTTTCGTTCATTGCCATTAAACACATATTTCCATACACTCGTATGTTTAATTTTAGTTTGTTTTGTATTTTTTTTGATATTTCTTTTTTTAACTTATTTTAAATAAATTTTACTGATTATAAAATTGTGTTTTGACCTTTGATTATGCTAAAATACTTTAAATTCGCCATTAATGTTTTCAATGATTGACATTGACTAAATGTAATCAATACGTTAATTTATGATTAGACTTTAAGTTCTGCTTTAATGGTTTAATATTGACTTTGACGAAATTTAATCAACAAGAATGATTGACCTTGACTTAAGTGTATAAATACATAATGTTATAATCTTTAAATATATGCTAATTCAATTCCTAAATAACTGCCCACCATTACATCCATTTCCTATTAATCGCTATATTCAAATAATCCCTCTTAAATGTAATTTTTCCTTCATTCCATTAAACGCATATTTCCATAAATTCGTATGTTTATTGTTAGTTTTTTATGTATTTTTATTATACTTCCTTTTTTTAACTTATTTTAAATAAATTTTACTGATTATTTTAGGATGTGTTTTGACCTTTGATTATGCTATAATACTTTAAATTCGCCATTAATTATTTCAATGCTTGACATTGACTAAATGTAATCAATAAATTAATTTATGATTAGACTTTAAGTTCTGCTTTAATGGTTTAATATTGACTTTGACGAAATTTAATATATAAGAGCTAATTCGGATCCTAATTATCCTCCACTCTTTCATTCATTCGTTATTGTTTAATTGATTGCATACCTATATTATGCTTTACATAACATGTAAATAACTTTTATTTTAGTAACATCCAACAGATAAAAAAAGAAAAATAACATCACAAATATGTATAATCCAATGAATTCGGGTTTACATTGAAGAAATAAAAAATACATTCACAAGTAGGTATAATCAATAAATGATTGACTTTGACTAAAGTGAATCAATACATAATGTTATAACCTTTAAATATATGCTAATTCAATGCTAATTAACCGCCCACCATTAAATCCAATTCATATTATTTGCTAAATTCATTTATTTTAATAACATTGATTCAATAAAAAAAAAACAATTCACAACTAGGTATAATACTTAAAAGTCGCCATTATTTATTTCAATCCTTGACTTTTATTTGACATTCAATCGATACATAAACTTGTAACAATAATAACAATTCTAAGTCGAATCCTAATTACCCTCCACTCTTACATCCGATTTTTATTATTCAATTGATTGAATTCCTATATAATGCTTGACATAACATATAAAGAACATTAGTTAAAATATCATTGAATAAATCAAAACAACTTACAACTAATATAATGCTAAACATACGGCTGTGTTGCTATGAATACTTTACTTTTACTAAATTTAATCAATACATAAACTTATAACAATAATGTATTCAATCGTAATTCATTTCCTAATTACAATCCATTCTGTAATCTTAGTGTTTTGATTGAATTGATTTAATTCATACATCAATACCTATATAATGCTTGATAAACCGATTTAATCAATAAATGATTTACCTTGACTTAAGTCAATCAATAATAATGTTAAAATCTTTAAATATAGGCTAATTCAAATCCTAAATAACCGCCCACCATTACATCAATTTCCTATTATCCGCTATATTCAATAACTATATAAATAACTCAAACCAATTCACAAACGATTGTAATAAGACAAGTTGGAGCCACTTTAAGTAATCGTAAAGATATATTATTAGGTTACTATCTGTTTCTCATATTTAATTACATAATTTCGAAGTTATTTTGAATTGGTTTCTATTTGTTGTGTTATTGAAGTCATCTTTTGTTATTTACATCATTTTTTTTCAGTTAACAAGATCAATGGCTGCTGTAGATGCAAATGACTTTACAATGGTTAACCAAATTCATGTAAACCGAAACATGTTGGCGTTAAAGCTAAAGATTATTCGTGTTTGGCGTCTACCCGATCGTCGCAATCCTAATGATGTGTACTCAATTGAAATGATCCTATGTGATGAAAATGTAAAACTTAACCACACGTTTTTTTTTTTTTTACATCCTATTATTTTTAAATTTCATTAATTTTTTTATATTGTGATGCCTTTAATTTTAATGTATATACAATCTAATGATTGTATTTACATAACAATCATTTAGTGTTATGCTAAAGTAAATTACATTTATCTTAAAAATATAATCTAAATACTAACAATTATGTTAATTTGTAAACTCAAATATATCTACTTTTATATTTTATATTTATATTTTCTAATTTCTAACAAAGCTTGACTAATCAATCTGTCCCAATCTTCTTAGTAGGGGTGATCATACAAAAACCGATAACTAAAAATTGCCGAATCATAACTGATAACGCCACCGAAAAAAACCGAATCAGAATTATCCGATCTGTTGCAAGTTAACATTTGCCTTAAACCGAACAATTTGTAAGTATTTCTTATTTTCAAAATATCCTTATTCAAAGACCAATCAATACATTTTTACAACATTTTATGCACTAAATATGCACATTTATGCACTAAATGTGTTAATTTTAAGTTCTTTTATTAATCAACCTACAAATTTGTTTAATCACAATTTCTATTTCACCTATATATATTTACAATGCAAGGTAAATGTTTTTTCTACAATTCAAATATGTGTTATGCTTACTTATTTCCATTGTCGTTTTTTTTTTCTTTAACTTATTTGTCTTTATTTTATAGGTAACACGCAGAGAACGCCTTTGTCATGCATCTCTAATGAACGTTGTGAATCTACAAAGAGAAAAAAATCTAATTTTGCTTCGACACAAAGAAATAATCCGTCATCAATCGAAGGTAACATTTATTTTATACATCGCCCAAATATCTTATTTCTTACTGATTTCCATTGTTGTTTTTTTACTTATTTATTTTTATATTATAGGTTACACACAGATAACACCTTTGTCCGACATCTCTAATGGTATTAATTATTTTACTTTTTATGTCATCATTTGTTAGTATTTTTTTATGTTAGTATATTATAAAATGTTGTTGACCCGTTTTGTGTTTGCCTTATTTTTCAAGCATTCCATTTATTTATTTAATTTTTACGCAGTTTGTCACGAATCGCAACATAGGAATCTATCTGAGTTTTATAAACAAAGGCGTACAGAAAAAAAGCGTATCTTGGATTCTAAGCGGAGTAACAAAGGAAAACAAAATATAACACCTAACACTCAAACACAGCAAGTTGACATTGTTGGTATGTTCAGTTTAGTCATGTTTACAAAGTATATTATAATAAATCAACATTTATTAAACGTATATTATTGTAATTTGATAGGATCTTCATGTGTAAGTTTGCCGCTTTCTAACGTATGCAACACGCGCTCAACATTGAATTTAAAACGAAAACGCCCCAGTATTACTCCCATACCGATGGCTGATTTGGAAGCATGCTTAGAAAACCCACATAGAGTGAGGACAAACGATGTAATACAAGGCATATCTGCAGGTAGTGTTTTTGTACACTAACAAATAATATTAAAAAAATATTTTTAATATTACATAACTAAAATTTTATAAATATGGTACATTTAATAAATTTTAATATCCTTTTTTAGCTTACTTGGACCATGGTGATCAGAATGTTGCTTGTGAAGATTGTAATGCTAGACTGTGGAGCTGTGAATCTACTAGAGGGCTTAATAGAAGTAATACTAAAAAAAATTTCTCTCTGTGTTGTGGATATGGAAAAGTTTTGCTTCCTCCTTTTAAAGAGGCCCCACACAGTTATAAAGAGTATTTTAATGGAGTTGATTCTAAAAGCAAATTCTTTTTAAAGAACATAAGACGATTCAACTCTATGTTTGCATTTACGTCGATGGGTGGAAAAATTGATAGGTCTATAAATCATGGTAATGCTCCATTCATCTATCGTATAAGTGGTGAGAACTACCATGCTTTGGGAAATCTTTTACCATCACGTGGACAAAATCCAGTATTCTCTCAACTATACATATATGACACTGAAAATGAAGTTTCGAATAGAATCAATGTCGTTGGGTATGTTATTTTTTTATTTTCTTTTGTCGAAAATTGTAAGGATTTGTAATAATTTCGATTCTAATGTATTCATTTTATTTATAGTGATGCAGACGAGGAATACTCATCGGAAAAGGCGCTTGAATTTCAAATTGTTAAGGATTTGAAAAAAATGTTGGATTCCAAAAACTCCTTGGTGAAATCTTATAGAATGGCGAGAGATTGTTTTCAGAAGAATCCTGATGCACAAGTCAAGCTTCGATTAAACGGAATGAGGAAAGGAGATGGTAGAACCTACAACCTACCCACGGTTTTTGAAGTTGCAGGATTGATAATTGGTGACCTTAATGAAGAAACAGATAAACGTGATATTATTGTGCAGACCATTGATGGAAAGCTAAAAAGAGTTAGTGAGTTACATCCTTCGTATCTTGCTCTTCAGTATCCATTGTTGCTTCCTTATGGTGACGATGGATATCGAATTGACATCCTTCACAAAGGTGTTCCATTACCAAATGAAAGCTCGTCTTCAAGTTCAAAAAACAAAAAAGATGACCGTCAAAAAAATGTTTCCTTACCAGATGTGGCCTCATCTTCAAACACAAACAACAAAAAACGTGAAAGTGTAACAATGAGGGAGTTTTTTGCTTATAGACTTCAAGATAGGAGTAATGAATTCTCGCTAATTCTTAATGCACGAAGGCTTTTGCAGCAATTTATAGTTGATTCGTATACAATGATTGAGATGGAAAGACTAAATTACATTAGGGGTAAGCAAACCGTTCTTAGGAGTGAGAAGCATAATGTCCTAAGCAAACAAAGAGAAGAAGGACAAACAGAAACATCAACCATGGGTCAACGGGTTATTATTCCATCTTCCTTCACAGGTGGCGCTAGATATATGATGCAAAATTATCTAGACGCAATGGCAATATGTAAGTGGTACGGATACCCTGACTATTTTATTACAATCACTTGTAATCCTAAATGGCCAGAGATGAGAAGATATCTTCAAGATACCACTCTTAGACCCGAAGATAGACCAGACATTTTATGCAGGTTGTTTAAGATTAAACTTGATTCCATCATTAAAGACCTGAAAGATAAGCACTTATTTGGGACTGTTGAAGCTGGTGCGAACACATGAAGTTAATTTTTTATTACAACAACATATATTTTTTGTTTTATCACATTTCTAACTTAACTTTTTTTGGTTGGTCTCAATACTTTGCAGCTGTATATACCGTTGAGTTTCAAAAACGTGGATTACCACACGCACACATTTGTTTGTTTATGGCTGCTGGTTATAAGCTTCCTACAGTTGACCATATTGACAAGTTCATTTCAGCAGAGATACCGAATAAAGATGAAGATGCAGAATTGTATGAACTTGTACGTGAATTTATGATTCACGGTCCTTGTGGTCCTTTGAACATGAGTTGTCCGTGTATGGTCAATGACAAATGTTCAAAAAACTTCCCAAAAAATTTCCAGAATGAGACTTCTATTGATACCGAAGGTTATGCAGTTTATAGACGCAGAGATAACGGGTCGTTTGTAGAAAAGTCTGGTGAGCAATTAGATAACAGATATGTTGTTCCATATAACAAGACACTTCTTAAAAGATACCAGGCTCATATCAACGTTGAATGGTGTAACCAAGCTGGATCCATTAAGTATTTATTTAAATACATTAACAAGGGTCCAGATAGAGTTACTCTTAATTTTGTTGAAAGCAAGAAAGTACCCGGTGAAGACAAAGTTGTTGATGAAGTCAAAGGATTTTATGATTGTCGTTATATTTCTGCGTGTGAGGCTTCATGGAGAATATTCTCATATGATATTCATTACAGGTCACCTCCTGTAATGAGACTACCTTTTCATCTACCTGGTGAACAAAGAATTGTTTTCGATTCTACGCAAGACATTGACGACGTTCTTAATAAACCGTCTTGTGCTTCCTCTATGTTTTTGGGTTGGATGAAACGCAACAAAATTGATGCTAATGCAAGGCAACTAACTTACATCCAATTTCCTTCACAATATGTTTGGAAACCACAAGAACGAAAATGGGAGGTTAGGCAAAGAATAAAGTCAATTGGTCGAATTCATTCAGTTCCTGCTTCTGTTGGCGAAGCTTATTTTTTGAGAATGCTTTTGAATAAGGTTAAAGGACCAACATCGTTTCAAGATATTCTTAAAGTTGATGGGAAAGTACAATCATCTTTTAGGGATGCATGTTACGCAATGGGACTCCTAGATGATGATACAGAATATGTTGAAGCAATAAAGGAAGCGGCTTTTGCAGGTTCTGGGCCTTATCTAAGAAACTTATTTGCAACTCTTTTAGCGTCCAACAGTTTGTCAAGACCTGAAATTGTGTGGGAGGAAACATGGAATTATTTGTCTGATGACATTTTACGCAAGAGAAGAATAGATTCAAACTGTCCAGGTATTAGCTGTTTTTTAATATATTATTACTTTAAAATAGATTTTCTAGATTTTTTTGGGCATATAGTAACTTGTAATGATTCATAATTATTAGGAATGTAAATTATACTAATTTTAATAGTTCCACATATTCAATTATTAATTTTATTTGTTAATTTTATTCTATATATTCCATTCTAAGACATTTTTTTTCCCAGATTTGATCCTTTCAGACGACGAACTTAAGAATTTAGCTTTGCTAGATATTGAGAAGTTCTTATTGCGTAATAGTTGCAGTCTACGACATTTCGTAGGTATGCCATATCCTGAGAATGATTTTCTATCATTATTAGAAAATCGTCTTATTTGTGAGGAGTTGGGCTATGACTCAAACAGTTTGGTTGAAGAATTTGATTCTCAGTTCTCTTATTTAACTGATGAACAAAAAAATATTTATAATTGTATAATTAAATCTGTTGAGGAAAAAAAAGGAGGGGTTTTTTTTGTTTATGGTTACGGTGGTACGGGTAAAACATTCCTATGGAAGACTTTATCTTCATCCATAAGATGTAAAAGAAAGATTGTTTTGAATGTTGCTTCGAGTGGTATCGCTTCTTTGCTATTGGCCGGTGGTAGGACAGCACATTCCAGGTTTCGTATTCCTATAAACCTAACTGAAGATTCTATGTGCTTCATACCACCTAATAGTGATATTGCACAGCTGGTTAAACAAACTGACTTGATTATATGGGATGAAGCACCCATGACTCATAAACATGCTTTTGAAGCACTAGATCGAAGTTTAAAAGATGTATTTGGTGTACATGCTGATGAGTCGTCTGATTTGTTATTTGGTGGAAAGGTTGTTGTGTTTGGGGGTGACTTTAGGCAAATTCTACCAGTTGTACCAAATGGAACTAGGCATGACATTGTTAATGCCTCTTTAAGTTCATCATACATTTGGCACAAATGCACTGTTTTAGAGTTAACAAAAAATATGAGGTTGCTTTCTGGAAGTTCCAGTTATGATATTGAGGAAACTAAAAAGTTTGCATCTTGGCTTCTGGACATAGGAGAAGGAAAGGTTGATACAATAAGTGATGATCAAGATGTTATTTTGATACCAGATGACTTACTTATTTCCCAATCTTCCGATCCTGTTTCTGATTTGATAGCCTTTGTTTATCCTTCACTTTTGGATAACATCCACATTCCGACTTATTTTCAAGATTGAGCTATATTGGCACCGAAGAATGAAGTTGTTCATGAAATTAATGATATATTGCTTTCAATGTTTCCGGGTGACGAAGTTGAGTATCTAAGTTCGGATAGTGTTTGCCAGTCTGAAGATGTGAACAAACAGGTTGATGAAAGATTAGTTTCTCCTGATGTCCTTAATGGTCTTAAGTTTTCTGGAATACCAAACCATCGTTTGGTTTTGAAAGTTGGTGTTCCTGTAATGTTACTCAGAAACATTGATCAGAAAAGCGGTTTGTGCAATGGAACAAGGTTACAAGTTGTTAAAATGAGAAAACGTGTCATTGAAGCGAAAATCATATCAGGAAGTAACATTGGAATGCGAACTTTTATTCCAAGAATTACTTTATCCCCCTCAGATAAGAAAATTCCTTTTAAATTTAACAGAAGGCAATTTCCACTTGCTGTTTCTTTCGCAATGACAATAAACAAAAGTCAAGGACAATCCTTATCCAGAGTTGGGTTGTATTTGAAGGATCCAGTTTTTTCACACGGGCAGTTGTATGTTGCGCTTTCAAGGGTTAGAAGTCGAGATGGACTTAAGATTGTTATAGTAGATGAAAATGGTGAATTGACAAACAAAACATCAAACGTTGTGTACAAAGAAGTCTTTCAGGATTTATGAATAATTTGAGTAATTTTTATGCAATTTTGTTATTATCTTTGTGGACGTTATGTATATGCAACTTCAATAAATTTATTATTTTAAACTTTTTTTGTTTGCTTTGAATAGTGCCTTGCATTTTGTCAATAAAAAAAGTTATGTACTAATTACAATTACATTCAAAATTAAAAATATGATACAAAGTCGTTTACAAAAACACAATGTATTCATATATTTGTTATTTTTTTTTAAATTTTATACTTTTGTTGAGTACTGATCATAATAGCTAATCGGTTTTCATTACTTCAGGCTAATCGTTATTTTTAACACTTTACGTTTGTAGCCAGTAAACTTGAACAATACTACTCTTAGTTTCATATAATTTTTTTATTTACTATGGTTTGCACCGTGGGTCCCCACGGGTCTCAAACCTAGTTATATTGATGTATGAATATGAACTAGAAATAGGCAAGGGATTCATTCTTCAAAACATACCATTCTTCACTAATGATTTCAACCTAACTTTATTTTTCTTTGGTTTTGGCCACAGAGATGGCTAATAATCAAATTAACTTCATCCTCCTCCACTGCGGGTGAAGACATCGTCGCAACTAACTTCACTCTCCGTACGGTACTTGCTGTAATATTATCATTTTCAATATCAATATCAATATCAACATCATGATCTTATCATGATCTTAGTCAATGAAATTTCACCATCCATCTTTATTGTCATTTAAAAGCACCAATTTATTTCACTATCCATCATCCTTCTCTTTATGTTTAATGAATACAATTCATCTACGTATGCTAAAAATTAAGATATTTTCTGCAACGAAGCATAGTGGAGGCGTGAGGTAATTTTGTGATTTTCGTAGGTAATTTTTATATGAATTGAGTTCGGTCCCCACTGATTTGATCTTCCGGCTCAAAAAAAAAATGAGTCCGGCCCTGCCAATTTAATCTCCAAGCTTCAACTCTAGAGTTTTCAATGCCGTCTTTCATCTATCCCCACAAAAGTCTTTGGTTGAGGCCTGTTACATGTGTAAACCACAATCAGTTTTTAAGTATAACTAGGCGTTTCAATGTCGTGTGTTGGGCGAGAGTTGTTTGTGATTTCGATGTGGTCGTGGGAACTGGGAACATGCTTTGGGCTTTTTGGCTTAATTACAAAATAATGAGAGTTTTTATGCATCATTGTGGTTTCCATTTATATCCCAATTTCATTGTTATTAAATCGAGATACATTCATAGAGTATTTAAGTAGATATATAATCATATAAATTTTAAGACTTAATTGTCATTTTCGTTTATGTTGTTTTGAAGAAATTGTTAGATCAGTCCAAAATTAAAATTGTGTGCTATATCTATCTCCAACATTTCTTAAAATGTGTTACTTTAGTCCAAAATCCTAACGACGTTAAATTTGATTGTTAATTTTGGGCTAATCTAGCAATTGCTCAAAACTACAGAGATGAAAATGACAATTCCACTGCAATTAACTAATCCAATATGTAGGGCTGACAATTTTACACACGAACACGATAACACGACATGAACCTACATGACTTTAACATATTTCGTGTTTGACCTTAACAGGTTTCGTGTCTTTAACAAGTCGACATGACAAGGCCTTAACATGTTTCTTGTCTAAACATGTTAAAGACATGTTAACATGTTAAGCACCTGTTAAGACATGTTAATAATTTTATTTAAAAAATTATATATGGGGTGTAGGTATACCTTACACATATGTGGAGTAAAGATAAAGGAACCCTAATTTTCAATTTACAAATCATAGAGTATAGACATAAATACCGCTCAGTCATCCCTCCTTTTCTTTCTCAACTCCACCGACCCCGTCCACCGTCCCCATCACCTGTCCACCGTACTCGTCCGCTATTACACATCACCCGTCTTCCTTCTCAAACCCAACGTCACTTAGTCTCTCATTCATAGGTTTGTGGATACGATTTCAGGGTTAATGTTTATAAAATAGGTTATTGTCTTATCGTGTTTTATTGTTTTAACATGTTATAAACATGTTCGTGTTTAAAAAAAATGACACGATAAATTATCATGTTGTGTTCATGTTTACTTGTTATGTGTTCGTGTCTTAGCAGCTTGTGTCTGACACGATATGCCAACCCTACCAAAATGGTCACCTACTCCCCCTCATCTACCTTAGCATCACCTAAGCTCCACATCATCGGAAGGGGGGGGGGGGGGGTTTACCAAACACACTGACGCCGAGTGGAGGCGGTTGTGTACCCCATTAAGCTTCCCACGACCCAATACCTGCAGTTAGCCTTATGGTTTCGCTATCCATGTCGATGGAAACAATCAACTTAGCGACACATCTATTTTCACTTTCTTCCGCTTCAGGTGCTATTCTACTTTCCCTTGTCACGTAAATTTTAATTTTTAAATAATTTAATGTTTTGAAAAACATGAATATTTAAAAGACTTCACTAATAATTAAATTTACATTAATAATGAAAAAATACCTCCATAATTTAATTTAAATTACATTTATAATTAGTCACGTAGCAACCTATCGTGTCCTACCTCATGATCTGTATTCGTGTGGGGGAATCATTTGCAATAATAGGCAATTTTAAAGATGCAAGAGTGTTTATGGGGGTTGAATAAAAAAACGGTTTAGTTTATTTGATTGGATTAAGATTATTGTATACGCCTTGTTTAATAATCATTTAAAAACGAGATTCAATGACGTTTAATCATTCTGGTTCATTTTCTGTCTCATCGGATTTTCGCCGGATTCTTCCTTTTTGGTTTCGGGCTTCAGTTATCGGTTACATTCTTCAAATAATGATCTTTCTATTCGTTTGTGTGGGTAGTTTCAGGCTTCAGTTATCGGTTACATTCTTCAAATAATGATCTTTCTATTCGTTTGTGTGGGTACAGGGATGATCTTGTTCAATGATTCCGTTCGATATGTAGCTCAAAGGATGTCTCTGTTTTGTTTTGTTTTTTGTTTTTGTTTTTTTGAAAAACAGGGGATGATCCATTCATTTCACAAACTTGGAATAAAATGGAATAAAGACGTGATTAGATGCTCCTGCTAATTCTGATGTGGGATCTTAGGTTGAGCACAGAAATAGTGTTTACCATGGACCAGAAGGCTTAAAGACCATTGCCAAACGGGTCCACGGTTTAGCTGGCACATTTGCTGCAGGTTTGAAGAAGCTTGGGACACTACAAGTCCAAGATCTCCTCTTTTTTGACACTGTGAAAATAACATGTGCTGATTCAAACATGGCTGCTATGTTTGGTGCTGATTCAAAAATGGTTTGGATAAGCGGCTTTGATGAAGGTCGCTGATTGAGCTACCTTGCAAAATCTGAAATGAAGGCCGCTGATCCGTTTGACGACCTACCCATTTCCATATTTTTTTTTTATTCAACCCCCATAAACACTTTTGCATTTTCAAAATTTCCTATTATTGCAAATGATTTTCGTGTGGGGTGTATTGTTCGCCTGAACGAGCTTTCGACTTTGTCTTCAAATAATTCTATTGACACGGTACCAATCGTATCAATTAAAGTAGAGTTTATATTTTCCGATGATGATCACAAGGGTGAACTTAAGGTGTATCCTTTTCTTAAAACTGAGTTGTGTCCGAAGGGAAGAAATGGTTAAGAAGCGTTTAAATAAAATAATAAATTGAGTCGAGTTGGGTTGTTATTCATATCACATTATTTTTGAAACTAGATCGTTGCAATCAAACGGTCCATAATATGACCATTTTCAGCTCCTCCACTTTTCCCGGCACGTTAAAGCCTTCACGCCACCACCTGCACGTTGTGAGTCTGTGACCACACCATGGGCGGCACGCCATGAATTGATTCCAATATGCAAATATTATGTAATCGTCCATTTACCCGTTGCCCTATTAATTTACACGCTGGCCCATTTATTAAATTTATATCACCATCACATTCAAAAAAAATCTAGTATTTATAAAGTTTCAAATTTCAGTTTGAATCATTCAAAAGGTTATTGTGTTGTTGACTATTTAGGTTATTCATTGGAAATCTATGCATATACGACGAAGAAAGTGACTAGTCACACCAAAATATCACACAAACATCGCGGCCACCAAAGAGATTATATAGTATGAATTGATCTTTGACTTTGTTTCAAATTAATTATTTTGAAATACTGAGTTGGTGTGATGATGCCCGGTTTTTAGTTTTTAGGGAGGAGCAAATAGTCCCGAATACTGATACCGAACCGATTTCGTATTGAGCCGATAACGAATTTAACGGTTGAGGCTAATAATCGAACTTAACGGAACCATACTTGATTGTTGGTAATAATCGAACTTATTTTTCATTAATAACCCTAAAATGAAGGTAAAATAGTCATTCAAACATTATTTACATTTTAATACCATATCTTAGTTACACTTTAATCCCTTAAACTTCACTTAACTTTTGCTTATTTAAATTATAGTTAAATTTCTTTTCCTTATTTTAAGCAAATCATCCCCATGATTTTTAAATAGTCATATTTTTTTGCATACATTTATACTTTTATAAAAAAAATTACATCATAATGAGCATTTTGTTATTTTTAATTTAAGTATAGTATTGCTATTTTTATTTTAAAAATCTTTTATGTGCTACGTGATTAATGATGTTTAGGAGTGAGTAATAACTAAACCGTTCACCGAAGCCAAACCAAAAAACAGACAAAACTGAACCAAAATCTATTCAAAACTGAAAACATCCGATTTAACTTAAAATTTGTTATCGTTTTCTTTTTGTACCCTTAGTTAACCCAAATTAGTTAAACTAAAACAAACTCATTAATATATTCATAAGAGCGTGCTCGCACGATGTGGTAGTGAACATAGACACTTCTAATGGTTCATGGTTTGGTTAGGTTCAGTTCGGTTATAAGCCTCAACCGGAACAAAAATCGACATTATCGGTTTATCAATCATGTTAACCAATCGGTTAATTGGTTCAGTCTATTTGGTTAGATTGTCGTTTTTAGTTTGGTTTAGTTAATTTTGGTTAAGAACCTAAACCAAACTTTATTTTTGCTTAGAAGCACATGAAATGAAGGTATAAATACATGTATGGATGTATAAAAGATATAAATGTGTGAATTGTTTAGTTTTGGTTTGTTAATTTTGGTTAACTTAGGGTACAAAAAACCAATATTAGGTTAACTCGGTTTTGGTTAATTTTCAGTTCGGTTTTGTATGTTTTTGTTCGATTTCGGTTGAGGTTCAATTATTGTTCACCCCTAAATATTATTAATCACATAAAAAATCAAATTTTTAGTTAAGAGTATATAGCAAATTATGCTCTAATATGGTTTGAAGCTGAGTAGATAGGTTTATGAATTGTAGTGGTGGTACAAATAGAGGGGGTTTTGAAATTTTAGCTTTTATACCTAGGCCTATAAACGAACCGAACGAACACATAATAAAACACATTTTTGTGTTCATGTTTGTTCATTAAGAACTTTGTTATGTTCTTGTTCGTTCGTTTAAAACCTAAATGAACAGTTCACGAACGAACATAAACGAACGTTCACAAACATAATAAATGTGAACGATTTTGTATTACTTAAAAAACCCAATTACTAATTGGTTATATATTTATACACGTAGCTAAAGCCCAATTTATGTTTATATTTATGTAAATATAACTACATATGTAATTAATAAACATAAACGGACATAAATAAACTAACATAAATGAACAAACTCAACGTTTGTTCATGCCCATTCATTTAACTAAACGAACAAATTTTTTTGTTCGTTTATTAAATAAACGACATAAACGAACTTATCGTCGTACAAGTTCATGAACAACTCATGAACATTCGGTTCGTTTATAGGCCTATTTTACCTCTATTTCATGTATTTGTAGGCAAAAAAAATTTAGCCAAAATTTGTTTTTGTTATTCACCAAAATTAACTAAATCGGACTAAAAACCGATAATCTAACAATACTAACCGAACCAATGAACCAATTGTTTAATAAGATTGACTAATTGATGACTTTTGATTTTAGTTTCGGTTGAGGCTAATAATCGAACTTAACGGAACCATACACACCCTTAGAAGTGTTTGTGTTACTTGCTGCATCACACGGGCATTCTACTAGTATATATATAAACAAAAGAAAACAAAAGCCCAAATTCACTCAATAATAATGCCAGCTTCTTCATCATCTAGAGTAAGAGCATTCACATCACTTTCACCATTTTATACCCTATAATATAACAAAAATTCATACTTTTCAAAATTTATATCTAATTTTAAAAAACATTCCACATCCTCTCCACCATATTTACCTTTATCTTACTCATAAACACTTATTTTATTATATTCTTCGTTAAATACACTCAGAATAATTTGATAGGGGTGAATAGTTGGGGTATAAAATGGTGGATGGGGTGTAGGGTGTTTTTAGTAAGTTTTTTTCAATTTTAGAGATGAGGGAGGTTTGATGGCGGGAAAGTGAATGCTCTAAGAAACAGTATCATTGTCCTCATCCTCCTTCAAACAGATCAAGCAGATCTTTCCTCGATCCATAAAAAAACGTCCAGTCCTTTCTCCTTATCTTCAATATCATCGTCCTCATCCTCCTTCAAGCAGATCGTTCCTCGATCCTCTCCCAATACGACACCGTTCGGTGCATCCGGTAACGATAACAGATCCATCTTTAGGTCTGATTCGATGTATTCTAAAAAAAGTGGTTACGGAGATGAACCAGAAAATCTTTGAATATTCATGTGTTTTAGTGATTTTACAGCGGGAGAGAGAAAACTCAGGTGTTACCGTGCGTTAACTAGAACCAGAAAATGGTTCACAGATCCATTACCAGCATCACTGGCGACGGTGTTAACGTACTGATAGTAAGGTACCCGTGACCAAATCTGATAGTGTCCCGTCCCCTAAACATAATTCCTACACAGCTAATATCTTCAACAAAGTATGAAAATGGATGATTACTATAAATGCCTTTATTATTATATGACCCAAAATTTTGTTGACTTTACACCGAAGAACAGTATCCACACAAATACTAATATTATTATTGTTATTTAAATTTTCTCAAACAACTTGCATCTCGTACAATATATAGCTATAATCCAAGCATATGTTACTTGCAACAATGGCAACTTCTTCACTCATGCTAATCATTTCCATTTTCGAAGCCGATCTTCCTTAGTATTGACAGCTTCAATGACGATTTTCCTGATTTACTTTGTAGAACCGAATAAAAAAATAATACCGAATACCCACCTCAAATGGGCTGTTTAAAGCAGGTTAGAAGCTAGCCCAACGGTGTGCAGGTTTAGGCCCGATTACAGGTTCAAAGCTAGCCTAGAAGGCCCGTTAGGCTATTTGGTTTCGGTATTATACCAAAAATATCAAACCTGATTGATATTGATACCAATACCGAACATCGGGATCGGTATTGGTTTTGAGATTTTTCGGGATCGGTATCGGTACGGTACCGATACCGAGCTCATCCCAAATTTCTTGTAATATTTGTTATTTCAAAAAGTTCACATTGTATTTTCTTGTTTTTTCATTTGATAAAAAACGACACCATAATACTTTTAAATACCATTTATTACTACAAATAATAGCAAATAATATCATTATAACTTTATCATTTTAACATTTTATATTTTTTAGGCTAGTGGATATCCTAAATAAGACAAAAGGGTACACAAAATATTTGTAAGGAGTTTGGGACATAATTTTTTATTTTGTATTGTACCTAAAAAAGCCGAAGATGTATTTCAAGCCGATCTGATATTCAGAACAAAAAGGGTCTCCTTGAAACATTTTAAAGCATTCATAACTTTAAGATTGAAGCTCTGGAAGGAACCATGCTAATATATATATATATATATATATATATATATATATATATATATATATAATTAAAATTATATGTTTTAAATATTTTATATGATCCGATGGTGTTATAATTTATGTAATCAGGAAACAACTGGTAAACCAGCGTGGCAGTGTTTTGGTGGTATCTAAATGACTACTTTAAGGAAGTCGCAGGTTAGAGTCTTGTTAGTGACAAAAAATGTTATGTCCGAGTCAGAGATTTTATCACGTGGGCCTTCAGACGGTGGGTTTTCTTTAGAATTGATGACGGACCGAGTCACCAGCACTATTAAAATATGTGTTTTATATATTTTATATAATCTGCCTTTAATGATTTTAAATAAACGATGGTGTTATATTTTATATAATCAGGTAACAATTGGTAAATCACTGGGGTAGTGTCCTAGTGGTATGCAGATGATTTTTTTAGGGAGGTCACCTGTTGGAGTCTTGTTCGTGGCATAAAATGTCTTCTTTGAGTTAGGGGTTTTATCACATGGACTTTCAGGCGGTGGGTTTTCTACGGAATTGATGACGGGCCAGATCACCAACGTTATCCCCAATCGTGACCGTGGTTGGAATTTTTTTAAAGGAAACAATTGGTAACTCTTTGATGTCAAAAGCTTTAAATCAAAACAAAATCTAATTAAGTTGCGTGTTTGAGATTTCGGTGAAACATTTGTGTGTAGGGCTGGCAAATCATGTATACCTAACATGTTAAGACATAAACATGTTAAGACACGATACACGAAACCTGACTACCTGTACACGACACGAAAATTTTTCGTGTCTATTTTTTGATACACGAACCTGTTAAATTTTTTTAACAAGTATACATGAAAAGTACCTGTTAATACCTGTTTGTGAACATTATACTAATCGCATGTTTACGAACCTATTTAGTGAGAGAAAATTTCCAAAAGTTCACCAAAGACCTAAATAATACCTGTTTGCGTACCTGTTAATACCTGTTTACACCTGTTTGCGTACCTGTTAATACCTGTTTGCGAACATTATACTAATCCCTTTTTGGAGTGAGAAGGGGTTTAAGGTTAAAGGGTTTGAGTAAAGCTTTTAAATATATTAATAATTTTAAATAAATTCTAAACAAATATTAAAAGGTATCTGCAGGTAAACAGGTATGTTACCTGTTAAGAGACGAAAATTAACAGGTAAATTCGTGTCTACCCGTTTAGAACACGAAACCTGTTAAGGCCATACCCCTGTTAAGATCGTTCAGATTCGTGTCAGGTAATCGTGTTCGTATACAAAATTAACGGCCGTATTTGTGTGTACACCCAAATTAGAGAGTAATTAATTATATCATGTGATGAAACTAAAATAAAGGATAACATACACTCATGAAATATTATATATTCCAAACTAGCTGATTAACCCGGGAGGGTTTCGGGGTTGAAAAATCTAGTTTTACGTGATAACCTATTGCAATTGGCTCAAGTTAACTAACCACAAAATCTCTCAATTGCATGTTCATAGTATTCTAATCAGTAATAACTCATATTCCCCACAAAATCTAATTTTACGTGATAATATGAACATTTTGTGTGTTTTTTTCCTGTAGAACAAAACCCCACAAAAAATAGTCGATTTTTTCTCCGTTTTTTATATACGTTTTCTTTTATATATATAGATAGATATATACGTACATGCTGGGTGGATTATGGTACAATGGTCATATTTCGTGAGAAGGATTAAAAATTGATATTTAGACATCATTTTTTGGACTTATTCAAGATGTTTTGGATTGTTTAGGCTAAAATAACACCAAACATAACAACTAAAAACACAAAACAATTTATTTTGAGCTTAAAAACTTAAAACACAGTTGTGTTTTAGCTGTGTGTTTTAATTATGTTTTAAATATCATGGTTATAATACATTGCATTGTGTTTTAAATTATTGTATTTGGTGTTTTTCTAGCAAAAACAACCTAAAACATCATACCTAAATCCAAAATATGATGTTTACATGTCAATTCTTAATCATTCTCACACTTCTCACAAAATGTAGCCTTTGTACCCGAACCTTTACCCGTACTTGCTTATAGATATGTATTCAAAGCAAATTAAACTAAATTGGTGTATATTTATTGACAAATTAATTCTCAATTAATAGTTCGATAGAGATATTGAAAATGAATTCCAATTCAGAATTTCTATGACGGTGTAGATACTTCAGAAAACCGGATGTCGACTATAGTGCAATCTAAGTATATTTCTGAATCTTTATGATTCAGACCCTAATGATTCATATAGAACTAACCCGATGTCCTGACCTTAGTTTATAGTATAGGTCGAGAGTCAATATATCATTGATTGGATCCAAACAAAGGAATGTTGTAACTGAGATTTTTAAATTCTAAATAAACAAAATAAATACATGATATATTAAAAATTAGATAGATTTAGGGATGACAATGGGTTGGGTTTGAGACGGGTTTAGGTAATCCCAACCCCATACCCGATTAAATATGCTTGTCCTAAACCCGTTGGGTTTGTATCGGGTAATTACCCATCGGGTATCGGGTGTACCCGTGGGTTTCGGGTCAACCCGTTAATTTTTAAAATCTACCTAGTGGGTATATCTGACCAAACCCATCGAGCATCTATTGGGTAACTACTAACTAATTACATTTAGCATTACTAAATATACATGTAAATTATTACAATGTATAAATATAAAATACGTAAATCATATAAAAACACTTAAAAGACGACATAGACAACAAATAGTGTACACTAATTTTTGGTGTTTTCTTAGCACAAGATGACAATCTCGATGGACACTTAGATATATTATGCACACATGTTCAAATAGATATATAAGAAATTATATCGGACATCTAACCGGGTAAACGAGTATACTTTATCGGGTAAATGGGTATATCATCAAATCCCATACCCTGGCCCATACCCGATTACTAGACCCCAAACCTGTCCCAAATGTATCAGGTTTTTGTTTACCCATCCGATTCGGGTATGATTGTCATCCCTAGATAATGGCTATGAGAAATTTGACGCCTAAGAACTTACCCTTCTGAAGTTTGATGTTTACATCAAACTTTTAGATTTGTACTAATCGTAAAAATTAAATAAATAACACAATACTATAATACAACTAGGTTACAATGTCGTGTATTATACAAGCTGATAAATGTAATGTTATATATTTGTTTAATAATAAATAACACATTTATCTCACGGTTAAAAAAAATCTATGTATTATACTAATAAAATAAGATATAAAGTAATTGGTTAACATATATAGTCGTCAAGACATGTATTTAGAAAAATGAACATTGACGTGACGGTTATAAATTATGTTCAGTTAATTTTCAAAACATTTTTTTTTTCAAATGGGAATTAACTTTGATTTTTTAATACCATATTTTTTTATTATTTAACCTATTTTGTTTTTACTATTATTTTCCATCCAACCACATCAAGTATTTGAAAATTTTTAGATATCAATTATAAAAAGCAATTATCTTTATTATTTTTTATTTTAGTATTTTAGCTAACATAAGTTTAAACATGGTGAAGTTTTTTAAGTAAAAAATTATACATTTATTTAAATACTTAAAAATTAATTTTATATAATTTATTTGATTAGTATTATAAAAACTATCTTTAATTAAAAATCAATTATCCATAATTACGTAAGATAGAAAGAAATAGTATCTTTAATTAAAAGATAAGTATTCATAATTATGTAGAAGAAAAAGACGATAAAACCAAAAATAAGATGGCTCCAATAAATGAAACGTGTACAAACTTTTAGTAGTTTATTATATAATAATAATATAATCTATCTATTATAATAATTAAAAGCAATAAATCTCACATGACATTCAAAGAGGGCATCTTCCTCTTTGAGTGTGTCATGTGACATTAATTGATTTTAAGAAAAAAAAATTAAAACAAAATTTGATTTTTTTCTCTTATGTTTCCTCCCATAATTTTTAAACGTTAATATATTTTATATATGAGATTTTTTAATGAAAAAAATTACCCCAAATTAATGAGTGTTTTATTATCTTTCCAACGAGTACCGTAGTGCTATATAAAAAACAGAGAAAAAACAACTATTTTTTGTGGGGTTTTATTCATACAGGAAAAAAACACAAAGTGTTTAGGTAATTCATTAATCATGTATAGGCAAGTCACTAATTATGTTCAAATCAATAAATATGAACTCTATTTTCAACATGTGTTAGCATTAGAGTTGTACATTGTTTTAGGTTAGGTATTAATATTAGAGTTATACATTGTTAATTGTTTTAGGTTAGGTGCTACCCGAAGCTTTTCTGTATGTAACTGTAAAGTGCATCATTCTATTTCATATGTAAAATTGATATGTCATATTAGATTTCCCAACCCCAGGACGTTTCACGGGGTATAATCTAGTATAAGATAATAGATTAGAAAGAAGTTATTGCTAACGTTTCTTTATATATCACTACCATAGTCGGAAATACGATTTGATCAGGTTTCTTTATAATTTCCATATCAATCCTTCATATATAGTTGACTAGGTTATACCCCGGGAGCATCCCGGGGTTGACAAATCTATAATGACACATCAACTTTACATATAGTTTTTGGAGGAATGTTAAGACAATCCAATATAAACATCTAAATATACAAAACAATTAATAAATAGTACAAAAAATGTGAACTTTGCAAAGCCACTGATGAAACAACACATAACCGCAGTCACCAATATAGCCGATGTAGTTCTTGTTGATATCATGGACTGTTTTTGCTGCTAAAATTTCAAAAGCCTCTACTTCTGCTGTACAGAAACCACAAACCGAAAAATAGATTGTTAGTTTGATGCATAAATTATTCATTGTACCGCATCCCCCGAGTAGCATAACTGAAGTATGAAGAACCAACTTGAACATTCTGCTTCATGTTCCAGAAATGTGCACACATGAACCATACATATGAAATCGACTAATGTCTCCACCGTTCATTTATCATCTTAACCCTTAAAATATACTTATGCTTACACTTCGTTCCTAAGATTCAGCATAATACTACTTTGTCAAACCTATTCTCATGTACAGATTCTACTTCATTTATAAAAAAAAATGAATGTAACAATATAATATTAACTGTTATCAAAATATAAATAATATTATTCAAAATAACATATTAACAACTACCTTGATCATATGGTGTAGTCGAATAATATTGGGATGATTAATATTCCTCAATATATCAATCTTAGAGATGAATTCCTTCATGAAGTTGAAATCCTTCTTATACCCTATGTAATGGAATGTGTAACTATTACCCAAGTACCCTTCCAATCTAAAACCGACTAACATACTGAATCAAAGAACCAATAATCAATGAACAAAATTAGAATATGTAAACATCTTTCATGATTATGAAACATAAATGACCAATCTTTACTATAACCCCAACTTCTCCATTCTCCACATGTGCTCTGATAAACTCCGACCACCATCATTGTCTATAACCGTTTTGAATGAAAGAAAACCGAAAAAAAAAATACTAAAATCAAACGTATCAATACTTAAATCGCAGCTTTATATACATGTCCATATGAAGTTTCTAAATTGAAACGAAATAGTAGACAGACCTACAACCACTCTTCAATTGAATCCAAAAGTTAAAGTTTTGTTAACAGTAGTAGCTTAAGATAAAGTGGTCAACATGCAGAAAAAATATATATCAAATTATCAACGAAAAAAATGATTAAGGTGCTTCTATACACTTTAAGTCTCGTGGTTCAAATCATCAGTTTAGAATTATTCGTTTTGTATTGACATGTCTAACCATCTTTTTCCTTCAGATCCAGTTGCAAAACCTATGTATCGACTTTAAACATTTTGGGTGATGACTATAAGAAACTGAAACCAAATCAAAGATAGATCCAAACCCAGGAATTAGGAATAAGATGTGTACCTTTATGCGTTGAACCAACATATGTGTAGGGCTACCGATTGAAGAAGGAGATATAGAGGCCTTTCAAGAAACCGATTGGAGTGGAGAAGAGGTAGAAAGAACAGTAGGGTTAACACGACAACCCACCACCAGACAAAACTAGGGGTGTTCAAAATTCGATTCGAATTCGAAAAATTCGAAATTCGATTTAGTTCGATTCGATTACCAAGAATTCGATTCGATTATTAAGAATTCGAATTCGATTCGATTCGAATTCGAGTCCAGTAAATCGAATACGAATCGAATACGAATTTATGATTTTAAATTCGATTCGATTCGAAATTCGAATAAAAATTGTACATGTATATTTTTTTAAATATATACACACATATACACATTATTATAGGATGCCTACGTGGCACTTAACTGGAAAAACTAACTGTATATGTGTGTATATATTTAAAAAAATATATATACACAAGTATACACATTGAAAAAAAAAACTTCTAAATTTTGGTCAAACTCTAAGAACCCATAGTGTCTATAACTTTTAGCATAACCATGTTTTATATATTTACCTTACAAAACTCTATAAAACTATACTCTCTACTATTTTTACTATTCTCGTATTTGACATATTGTTGTTTATCAATTTGTAGATTTGTATTTTATATGTTAAAAATAATGAGTTTGTATTAGTTTTAAAACTAAAAGTAAAACAATTTGTTATTTAAGGTGAATTTGAACTAAATCGAATTTATTCGAATTCGATTCGAATTCGAGTTTCTTATTCGAATCGAATACGAATCGAATAAATTGAATTTTAAACGAATACGAATCGAATACGAATTCAGGTAAAAATATTAAAAATTCGAATAATTCGATTCGAATAATTCGAAAATTCGTTATTCGATTCGTTGAACACCCCTAGACAAAACCACCACTACCAGGAAGAGAGATGCGGCCAGTGTTAGGGTTGAGAGAGGTGGAGATTAATTGAGTTTTTAGAGTTTGGGGTGAGGAGAAGGAAGTTTTAAAAATGATTAGTTTTTTTCTTTTCTTTACAAAGCTAGTGCCATGTGGCACACCTAAGGAGAGAGTACCTAAGGAGGGAGGATGACCTCTTTGAGTGCCATGTAGGATTTAGTGCTTTGGTTTATTAATATACTAGCTGATTACCCCGGGAAGGTCCCGGGGTTGAAAAATGATCTAAAACCTAATCGACTAAATATCACTTAATTAAGTAAGTTGCAATAGTTCAAAAACTTATCACATGATTCATATCTCTCTAATATCTCACATTCAATAATTGCATGTTTATAGCATTCTAACCACTCCCATATTCCCTCCCATATAACCTAATCAACTAAGCAATCACTAAACTACCTTTTACAAATGTCAAACAAACACAACATGCTCAACATTGCTCTCTTTTCTAAATTTATTGCTCTTCAAATTTCAAATCAAATCAAATGAACTTCATTACATACTATATAGGTAGTCTAAGAACTACAAAATCGTAACTAAAAACTGCTTTCTGATTAGCATTCCTACATATTTGGATTTCAACTGAACTAATGTGATCCTTTATGTAATTAGCTTAATGAAACAAAAGGAATCCTAATTGAACTAAAGAACATGAAGAAATCTAGGAAATTACAAACACGTCAAAAAAAATACAAACAAAAGTAAACGGCTCCAAACCACAAAGGGTTAACACCATATGTCATGTGTGTGTGCGCGCGTGTGTTCCTCAACTTAAGACATGTTAAATTGTTAAATTAAGAATTAACACATCAACTAACCTCACATACACGGCATGAAGGACATTCCAAGAGCTACAGTGAAATAAATATGCAATTAATGTTTCACTTATCAAGAACACGATATAAGCAAGTTATATTGGAGATTATGACCACTTGACTAGTCAAAGTATTGTAGTCAAAGTCTTGCTAGCTTTGTGCCCCAAGTGATCAATAATGTTGACCTTGACCATTGACCAACATTATTGATCATTGACCAAGACTAGAGATTAGCATCCTTGGATTATGCCCTAAAGTTTAGTCACTTCCTCATTTTATATACTTCCTTTATGTATTTATATAAGAGGTTGTTTCCTCCTTGTATTGTACAAAACATTATAATAAAATAATGTCTTTCATATTCTCTCTACATTTCTTATACAAAATCCACCTAGCCATTTTGAGAGTCGTTGGCGTTTGGAAACCGAGCAGCCCTCCCGCTGCAGGCTCAAACATATAAATAAAACCATATAGAAAATCGTTTCCGCTGAGATTTATATATGGTATCAGAGCAGTGTTCCTGATCCTGCTTAAAAAATAAAATAAAATAAAATAAAAATAAAATAAAGGAGGCAATGAGGGTAGGGGTGTACAAAAAGCTCGCGGCTCGCTCGAAACTCGCTCGAAAAAAGCTCGAAAAAAGCTCGGCTCGAAGAGGCTCGTTTTGTTTTCGAGCCGAGCCGAGCTGGCTCGTTTTGTAATCGAGCCGAGCTCGAGCCAGGGGTGTTCAGCTCGTGGCTCGGCTCGATGGCTCGACTCGTGGCTCGACTCGATGGCTCGACATATGGCTCGACTCAGGCTTGTGTATGTGTAATTAATATATAGATGAAACTAATATATTTTGGCTCTAAACCCAATTCTAAAATTCAAAATTTGAAAATCCCGCTCATACTACCTATCTACCCCATATTTTCATAATAAATAAACCATAACTTAGAAAAATAAAAAAAAATATACATGATTATGTGTAATTTTATTGTTTTTTATTTAATAAATATTTGTAAAAAAATAAAAAAAAAAAATATATAACGAGCTGGCTCGAGCCAGCTCGAGCTCGGCTCGAACATTTACGAGCCGAGCTCGAGCTCGACTTTTCAGCTCGACCAGAAAAACGAGCCGAGCCGAGCTGGCTCGGTTTAAGTTCGAGCTCGAGCTCGAGCTGGGCCTGGCTCGGCTCGACTCGGCTCGTGTACAGCCCTAAATGAGGGGGGTGGAAGCAAGATAGAGGAAATCAAAGACCAAGAAGAAAAGTCGAGTTCAAATCTTTGAGCTCGCAAGAAAAGTCAGGTTCAAATCTACGAGCCCGCAAAAAAAAAGTCGAGTTCTTTGAACTCGCGAGAAAAAGAAAAGTTGGGTTCTTTGAACCCGGAAGAAGAAAAAGTCGGGTTCCTTTGAGCCCAGGAGAAAAAAAAGTCGAGTTCTTTGAACTTGCAAGAAGAAAAAGTCAGGTTCTTTAAACCCGCAAGAAGAAAAAGGCGGGTTCCTTTGAGCCCGCAAGAAGAAAAGCCGGGTTCCTTTGAGCCCGCGAGAAGAAAAGTCGAGTTCTTTGAACTCGCAAGAAGAAAAGTCGGGTTCATCGAACTCGCAAGAAGAAAAGTCGGGTTTTCTTGAACCCGCAAGAAGAAAAGTCGAGTCCAAAACTATTAGCCCGCAAAAAAAAGAAAAAAAAAACTCCAACTTGAAGAGTAGTGTTCAAAAAAAAAAATTACTTGGCAAGTTGGGCGTTCGTAACCTTCACGCTCCAACTTGAGGGGGAGTATTGGAGATTATGACCACTTGACTAGTCAAAATATTGTAGTCAAAGTCTTGCTTGCTTTGTGCCCCAAGTGATCAATAATGTTGACCTTGACCATCGACCAACATTATTGATCATTGACCAAGACTAGAGATTAGCATCCTTGGATTATGCCCTAAAGTTTAGTCACTTCCTCATTTTATGTACTTCCTTTATGTATTTATATAAGAGGTTGTTTCCTCCTTGTATTGTACAAAACATTATAATAAAATAATGTTTTTCATATTCTCTCTACATTTCTTATACAAAATCCACCTAGCCATTTTGAGAGTCGTTGGCGTTTAGAAACCGAGCAGCCCTCCCGCTACAGGGCTCAAACATATAAATAAAACCAAATAGAAAATCGTTTCCGCTGAGATTTCTATAAGTTATACGTCATGATGTATTAGTTATGATAACTTACTTTCTCATTTCTTTCACTTTCTCCATGAAAGCAAAGACACCTATCTCATCTACCAAATTCACAATCGCACCCACTGCTAGGTTTTTCATTTCTGTCCTGATTTAACAAAAACAAATCAGACCCATTAAAAGTTTTTAAATATGCATAATAATAATAATAATAATAATAATAATAATAATAATGATGAGTAGAATAAGATCAATTACTGTGGTGGTCGCAAGTGTCAAACTCAACCTCAAAAAATAAAATAAAAATAAAAACATTAAAAAAACGAATCGGAAGAGATTTAAGTTTAAAAAGCAAATAATACATTTTATTACTTTTTCTATGTGAAAATAAACTTTGCAGCTGAAAAATGATTTTGATCATTTTAATTTGTTATTATGACGCACATACTACGTCTTGAGAAATAGTTTTGTTTTGAGGTACGAGACTTGATTGCTATTAACAAATCCACATACCTGATCCATCAAACAATAAACACACACCATAACCCTTTTCCCCATTTAAAGACCCCAACCCACCATCTTTTTCCCTTGATGGATGAACTCTCCCAAACACACAATACACACACACAACAATGTACATGAGAAAGAGAGAGAGAGAAACAGGGGACTGAGATGAGTCTCCATCCGGCTCTCATGGTGGAGCTTCGGCAGGATTGCGGCAGGGCTGCTACCAAACAACATGACACCATCCCCACTTCACCCAACTATAGTTCAGAGAGAGATGGACAACATAGAGAAATAATGAACGAGAGAATCACGTAACAGAAATCAGAAAGAGGGGCGTAGAGAGAGAAACATAGGAGAAGGAGAGAATCAAGGAGAGAGAGAAGAAAACGACTAGGGTTTCGATTAGGGGTTTCCGATCACCATGTGTGGTGGAGACTCAGTAGAATCACGGCGATGACATCCCCATTATCAAATCGTTGGAGAACCCAGATGAGGATGATGATTTATTAATAGAAAGCATCTTTCACCTCATGATAATGGGGGTTTGTATGATTTTGAAGAGAGAACAAATATGGGAGTTTCTTAGTGAAGAGAGGGAAGGAAACAGGTAGGGTTTGAGGAAGAAAGAGAGAGAAAAGCGTGAATAATTGAAGAATGAGAATAAAGAAATGATTAAAAGGGTGATAGGTAGGGTTATATGTAATTTAATTTAAGTTTAAAAAAACGAAAAAAAAACTCTTTCACCTCATTATGCCACGTGGCACATTCAAGGAGGGGTTGAGGCCACCATTGAATGCCACGTCAGCAAACATCAATTCTTTCATATATGTTTATATATTTATAGATATAGATAATAGTATATTATATTTTGACACGGTTGTAATTAGTCTATGTGGTATCAAACTTTAAGATTCGTGATATCTTATTCTCTCCTTGTATCCCTTTACACGCCACCAAAACTTTGTTGGTTATGAAGTTCTTGTTTCCCATCACCCTCTCGTGTGATGACCTTCTGTTTTCTCCTTCTATCCCTCTAGTTCTTAACTAGGTTTTTATCTCTTCTTTTCTGCAACTCTTTTTGTTAGGAATTGGCGTGC
Organism: Ambrosia x helenae; assembly: GCA_030844895.1. NCBI lineage: Eukaryota > Viridiplantae > Streptophyta > Magnoliopsida > Asterales > Asteraceae > Ambrosia > Ambrosia x helenae. The sequence continues at coordinate 116,032,698 of CM061233.1, forward strand.
AATTTATAATTTAATTTTATAGTTTATTAATATCATATATTAATCAGAGTAGCTAAAGCATTTGTACACAAAAATAAATCCGATCTAATATCCCGTTAGTGATCTAGTTATACACCATATAATATAGTTAAACAAGCCATATGGAGTTTTAGACTTATACATTTCAAACTAAAAACCAAAGAACCCACATGATGTATCCGACAAACATCCTGCTAGTTGACAAATCACGAGTTTGCAATTCCACAAATCAACTCTTTGAAAATAACGTGTGACTCCATGAGTTTAGGCATGCAAAATGAGGCAAAGGGTGGTGGTGGCGCGTGATCGGGAAGGCAATCTATGCCTTTTGAATAGATCATTGTATGGACTAAAACAATATTCAAGGCAGCGGTACTTGAGATTTGATGAGTTCATGGTGAGACATGGCTTTTCCATGAGTTCTTATGATTCATGTGTACAATTCCATGTTGTTTTTATCTATATTCTCTTTTGTATTGATGACATGCTTATGGCTTGTAAACATAAATAGGAGATTGAAGCCATTAAACATATGCTAAAGATGGAGTTTGAAATGAAAGAAATGGGTGAGGCCATAAGAATTTTTGGAATGAAAATTTATCAAAGCGTGAGTTTGAAAAGGCTAAGACGAACTTAAAGCTCCTATGTTCAGAAGATTCTCAAGAATTATGCAATAGATGGGTGTAAATTAGTGAAGACACCTTTAGCAAAACATTTCAAGCTATCTTTGCAAGGTGCTCCAAACTAAGGTATATGGAAAACATACCTTATGCAAATTTGGTAGGTAGCCCTATGTATTTGATCGTGTGCACCAGACCTTATCTAGGTTGTGCAGTAAGTCTAAAGAGTAGGTTCTTGGCTAACCCTAACAAAACTCATTGGGAAGCAACCAAGTGGATCTTCAGGTACTAAAACTTGAGGATTAAATTTTGATAAGTCAGAGATATTTAAGCTAAATTTGAAGGCTTTGTTGATTCTAATTATGCAAAAGACCTGGATAAGAGGAGGTCAATAACTCGATATTTGTTTAAGATTCCTAGGAATGTTGTGAGTAGAAAAGCCTAATTGCAATATGTTATTGCTCTATCAATAATAGAGCTAAAATATATTGCTCTCAATGAGGTAGTTAGGACGCAATATGGTTAAATGGCTTGGTGACTAAACTGGGAATTGATTTACTGGATTCTCTAGTTCACTGTGATCAAAGGGCTCTCAAGTTAACTAAAAATAGTGTATTTCATGAGAGGACCAAGCATATCAATGTTAGGTTACATTTTTTTAAAGATGTAACCAGTGCCAAAAAGGTTATTGGGAAGGGCATGGACACATCTTGCTGGCATGCTAACCAAGTCTTTACCTAGAGTCAAGTTTGAATTATGTGTTGACAGATTAAGAATTGGTTAAAGTCATGATTTCAACTATAAAATGGAGATCGATGGAGTTTAAAGTCAAATTAAGATTCAAATAAAGTCCAACAGGTCCTCATCTTATCTTTCATAAGTGCATGGGAAATGTCACACCGCAACCGATGGCGGAATACATCGAGGCGCGACTTGTGATAGATTGTTCAAAGACTTTATGACACTAGAATTGTGACAAATAATTTAAAGATAGATTTCATTTCATTGCATTTAATGGTCTAATACGAAATACAAATTGTCTCAAGAAAGGAAGTACAACATCAAAATAACAAAATTAAACTAGTGTGTTTCTAGTCCAATCCTAGAATGTTTCTTGGATCCTTGCATCAATTATTTCCTGCAACATGTATAAAATATCCGTCAACACATAAAGCATTGGTGAGCATACTAGTTTTGACCTACATACATAGTATAAGAATGTTTTACTCAATCATCATGTTATAATTATGCGCATACAGAATCATACAAAAGGCATATTAACACTCGAATGTACAGATTGACCTAACGCTATACATGTAAAGTGGGTTGTATGCTAAACGACAGTTGTATGTAAGAATTGAATTCTAGCATGGCATAGCATATAAACATGTTAATTAGATTGAGCATATGAGTATGAAAATGTTTAATGTTTTTGCATAGTATACATGTTGAGCCCCAAAGTATTAAAGAGTAAAAAGGGGGGACAAGTATGAACTCACCTTAGGGTGCGTTATTTAGTTCCCAAAAACGGATCTTGAGAATTGAAGATTTTAGCTCCGAATAACTAGAATTAGAAAAGGGAGGCGTTTTATGTAACATCGCAAAAAAATTTCCAAACTTTTAGACGTAAAAGCCCTTACTTTATTATCTTTATCATTAATTTTATACTAATGTGCCTAAGTTTTTATTTTCCTACCACACAACTTATATATATATATATATATATATAAAGGTATATATAATAATAATAATAATAATAAATATAACAAAAAAATTAGATTTTATTTTAGATATGGAACCATAACATGTTTGTTTCTTTTGGACCAAAAACAAAACCAAACCCACCCTCCTCATTTTCGTAGCCCAGCAACAATGGCCCAAGGTGACCGGCCCATCTCCCCTTGTCCTTCACCCCTAGTCCGGCCCAAACCCCCTCTCCTTTCCCCTTGCTGTGCGATGTTGCAGCAACTCGACAGAGTTGACCAGAAGCCTTCATCTTTGACCGTTTGACTGACATAATTTTGGGTAGATAGAATCCAATTAACTACTGATGACTCGTTCGAATGATTATCCGCGTCCAAAACAACGATTAAAGCCGTGATTACAGCTCCTAATGAGCATCAATTGCTCGGTTTGACCAAGCTTTAGTCAAACTTTCCAAATCATTGAAACCATATGTAATAATATAAATTGGACTCTCCCTATCATCCTCTAGGTGCCGAAAATCACAGCCACAATATCAGTTTTCATTTTTAAGCTCGTTTTAGTTTGGATTAGGAGACTTTGTTCATGAGTCTTGCTCTCCCACGTCCTCCTTTTTCACGATCGGTAAGTCCCAAATTATACTATGTTTTTGTTAGTCGGCGTCTTACAATTGAAAGCCCCAACGTTTCTGTGGCTATAGATTGTTATTTTTGATGATTAAGAAATCTAGGGTTCTTATGCTTAGTATTTGGGGAAGATGATAATTAATCGTATCTGTTCTTATATTTTAAAAAAATGAAAACTAATACCAACTGATCAGCAGATCAGTTGGTAGACTCGAGCTTGGCTAAACATCGAACCGGCCTACGGCCAGGGTTCAAATCCCACAAGCAACAAATTATTTTTTTTAACACCTTTACACCTTTTATATATATATATATATATATTTAACCTTTAATCCTTTACAATAGTTTTTAAAATACCAAAAGAGGTTTATAAATTCTACAAATATTATTTTATGTTATTCTAATAGAAAAGTTTAACATACAATTTTTAGTTTTCCAAAAGTTATTTATTTAATATATATAATAAATATTTCAAGTTTATTCTATTTTAATTATAAAATTCTATAAAAATATAAAAACGATTATATAAATTCCCACAAAAATTATTCTGAGTTTATATAACATTAAACATTTCTGAAATGATTTTTATTTCTGAAAAATCATTTATTTAATATTTTTAATCAATTTTTGTTAGTTTTAATCATAAATAAATCATAATAAATTCATTTTTCAATATTTTTGCACCAAAATTTTATATAAATTATTTCTATTTATTTAGAACAGAAATACAATTTTTAATTTAAAAATTCTTTAATTTTAATATTTTTAAATATTAAAGTTATATTTTGACAATTTGAAATAAATAGATTTAATATTCTATTTTTAAGAAAATAATTTTATAAAAATTATTTTCATACTTAAAACTTTATATTGTGACCATCTTTAATCTAAAATTTACAAAAAGACTTTTTTTTTTATCGAATTTCTCTTATTTATTAAACATTTTATTTATTAATCAAACAAATAATTATCCCCAATTCGAAACCCTAGAAAATACTTATAGACTAGATAGACTTAGACTTATTTGTTACCTTATACATAGGGTAATACTTGGCAACTTTGGGGCTACACATATTCTATTTCTCGAGACTTAATACTTTGCTAAGGTGAGTTTACGTAACCATGTTTATGCAATTCTTTATACTTGCAACATTATACTTAAGCAATTCTACATACATGTCTAGTTGTAAACTTTAAATGCCTCATGATTTAGACAACAATAACAGTTAGACTCGCTTCAACATACATAATCATTAGCTATGGCCAAGCCGGCGATACTCAATAATAGATCTATTGGATTGACAATCCCACCTAGATTCGTTGACCATCTTTTATGGGGAGCGCGGGTGATTGTTATCATTCCAACATGATATTAAGGTTAACCGTCGATGACGGGATGGACCTAAACTAGTCGGAGGTTTGATTATGTGGATTCAACACTTCATGTTTATTCATGTAGACTTAAACTTACGATAGACATATGAATTGCTAAACTTTTATTCTTAAACTTAATTGCTTAACATGGCTTATGTATTCTCACCAACTTCTAGTTGACCCCCCCCCCCCCATTTTTCCAAACTCAATAGGAAATACTGATGCTTGAAGTCTAGAGCTAGAATGAGGAGATATTTGAAGCTTTGTTTGATTATTTGATGTAGACTTTAATGTAATTCAATTTTGTAATGAAATAAAGGATTATTTAAACTTGTGTACTACCATGAGCTATTGAACAATCATTCATACGTGGCACCTCGATGTTTCCGCCATCGGTTGGGGTGTTACAGATTGGTATCAGAGCCATGGTTATAGGGAATTAGGTTATTAGAAAAATAATCTAGTCTATAACCATAGGATTATAACCCGTATTTGCTCCTTTTACTTGCTATTCTCTATCTTCCTCCTACTTCTTATCCCTACTTTAATCTCTACAAGAAGATTGCTTCTCCATCACTGGATCTACTCTTAGACTAATAAGACAAAATCCTCAGGTTTAGCCTGAACCACCTTGAGATCTCGTCGAAGTTCTAGAATTTTAATAACGAACACGTGCAATCTGGAAGGGTGAACGCCTGTATTCTGAGTCTTCTGTCTAGGCTGGCATTGCGCATATATCCCAATCAGACGAGGGACCCGGATGCCTACCTGGGAATTCTCGGGATGAGTGTTCATTTATAGGCTAAAGCATGTCTTCACTATGTTATTAGAATCTAGAATCTTTGATAAGTCAACGTTTTCGTTTATTCGTTTTAAATAATGAATAGATGATTACATTCCTTATATTACCTCATTCATTCATTGTGTCTCTTACAGATCATGCCTCCACGTCGCAGCACTCGCAATAACAGTGGTGGTAATCATGAGGAAGGAAATAGCAACAATAAAAACCACGACAACCATAACAACAACAACAACCACAACAACAACAACAACCACAACAACAACAATGGTGTCGATGCCCAACTAGCCGCGATCATTTCTCAACAAATGGCGCAACAAATAGCAACTCTGGTTCCTAACTTGGTGGCTCAAGTCATCCAGATGAATGGGAATGGAAATGGAAATGGACATGGAAATGGACATGGAAACGACAATGGAAACCACAATGGGAACGGGAATGGTCTCCCAGCCTGCACTCTAAAACACTTTAATACCTGTAATCCTCCTAAGTTTAGTGGGGATGAAGGAGCTACTGGACTCCTACAATGGTTCAAGGGTATCGAGAATACGTTCATAAATAGTGAGTGTCCCGATAACTTCAAGGTCCGTTATGCTATGAGTGCTCTTCACAAACGAGCACTCACTTGGTGGAATGAGGAAAAGCGCACCCGTGGAGCTGAAGTCGCACTGGCCTTAACTTGGGATCAAGCTAAAGACATTATGAAGGCAGAGTTCTGCCCTCGTAACGAAATCAAGAAATTGGAAGACGAGTTTCACGATCTTGCCACAGATAGTGGAGAAAACCTTGCCTACAACACTCGTTTTGACGAACTTAGTCTACTGCTACCACACAAGGTCACCCCCTTGCCTATTGCGATCGAAAAATACATTGGTGGCTTACCCATGCAGATTCAGGACACGGTGTGGGGAAGGAACCCTGCTACTCTGGAGGAAGCAAAACGTTTGGCGGCCACCCTAACAGATAACCATGTGAAGGCAGGAACCCTGACTCGAAAAGGGGAAAAGAAATCTGTTGCGAAGGATACTCCTCAACCTGCCGTTGAAATTGAAACTGAGGCCTCAACCAATGGAAGGCGCAAGGTCAGGAATTTTGCAATAGACACCACTGTCCCACCCAACAAGAAACAATTAACGGGAACCAACCTAAGTGTGACACCTGTCAGTATCACCACCCAACCCAAGTGCCCTGCCGTCAGTGTACCAATTGTCAAAGGTATGGGCATCTTGCGGATGCTTGTCGAATTCCTGCTGCAAACGCCCATGCTGCTCCAAATAACCCTGCTAGGGACCCTCCAGCTACTTAACAACAAGCTCCACCGTTTGAATGTTATTTTGCATTTAAAATTCTATGTATTGACGCTTTTGATTCAAGTATTGAAATTTTTGTCTTTTATCTAGTATGATCACTACACTTGGATGCATGCTTGTTTGAATACGAACTAATTGCTATATCAATATTTAAATCTATACAACCACAACTCCCATACTATACTCATTATACTTATAAACTTGCCTACATAAACATACTATCTATTTGCAATAAATGCTACACTGATAGAGGATGAAGTACTTGTTCAACAGTTAGTTGATTACCGAATAACCTACTCAACGATTGGTAGAGGTCATCATGTCTTTTCAACAGTCGGGAGAGGCCCTACAACCTGCTCAACGACTGGTGAAGGCTATCGAACCTGCTCAACAATCGGTAGAATCATAGAAGGACACAAAACCCTAATGTAAGGTAAATTGGTGATTGCGGTCCAGAACGTAATCATGAATTTACATGTACATTAAGGAAGTGTGAAATTCTATCAAGGTTTTCGGTATATAACAAATTATAAACTCTAGTTACCTGGTAGTCCAATAGTCCATTAACTCATGCATTCCTTTTTAGGATTCCTAAAACTTAAAATCCTTATTCTCCTTGAAATTTCAAGACACACCTAATTTCTACCCAATCACCTTCAACCCTGTGTTTTCAATAAACTCCGGGACGAAGTTTCCAAAAGTAGGGGAGACTGTAACATCGCAAATTTTTTTCCAAACTTTTAGACGTAAAAGCCCTTACTTTATATCTTTATCATTAATTTTATACTAATGTGCCTAAGTTTTTATTTTCCTACCACACAACTTATATATATATATATATAAAGGTATATATAATAATAATAATAATAATAATAATAATAATAATAAATATAACAAAAAAATCAGATTTTATTTTAGATATGGAACCATAACATGTTTGTTTCTTTTGGACCAAAAACAAAACCAAACCCACCCTCCTCATTTTCGTAGCCCAGCAACAATGGCCCAAGGTGGCCGGCCCATCTCCCCTTGTCCTTCACCCCTAGTCCGGCCCAAACCCCCTCTCCTTTCCCCTTGCTGTGCGATGTTGCAGCAACTCGACAAAGTTGACCAGAAGCCTTCATCTTTGACCGTTTGACTGACATAATTTTGGGTAGATAGAATCCATTTAACTGCTGATGACTCGTTCGAATGATTATTCGCGTCCAAAACAGCGATTAAAGCCGTGATTACAGCTCCTAATGAGCATCAATTGCTCAGTTTGACCAAGCTTTAGTCAAACTTTCCAAATCATTGAAACCATATGTAATAATATAAATTGGACTCTCCCTATCATCCTCTAGGTGTCGAAAATCACAGCCACAATATCAGTTTTCATTTTTAAGCTCGTTTTAGTTCGGATTAGGAGACTTTGTTCACGAGTCTTGTTCTCCCGCGTCCTCCTTTTTCACGATCGGTAAGTCCCAAATTATACTATGTTTTTGTTAGTCGGCGTCTTACAATTGAAAGCCCCAACGTTTCTGTGGCTATAGATTGTTATTTTTGATGATTAAGAAATCTAGGGTTCTTATGCTTAGTATTTGGGGAAGATGATAATTAATCGTATCTGTTCTTATATTTTAAAAAAATGAAAACTAATACCAACTGATCAGCAGATCAGTTGGTAGACTCGAGCTTGGCTAAACATCGAACCGGCCTACGGCCAGGGTTCAAATCCCACAAGCAACAAATTATTTTTTGTAACACCTTTACACCTTTTATATATATATATATATATATATATATATATATATATATATATTTAACCTTTTAATCCTTTACAATAGTTTTTAAAATACCAAAAGAGGTTTATAAATTCTACAAATATTATTTTATGTTATTCTAATAGAAAAGTTTTACATACAATTTTTAGTTTTCCAAAAGTTATTTATTTAATATATATAATAAATATTTCAAGTTTATTCTATTTTAATTATAAAATTCTATAAAAATATCAAAACGATTATATAAATTCCCACAAAAATTATTCTGAGTTTATATAACATTAAACATTTCTGAAATTATTTTTATTTCTGAAAAATCATTTATTTAATATTTTTAATCAATTTTTGTTAGTTTTAATCATAAATAAATCATAATAAATTCATTTTTCAATATTTTCGCACCAAAATTTTATATAAATTATTTCTATTTATTTAGAACAGAAATACAATTTTTAATTTAAAAATTCTTTAATTTTAATATTTTTAAATATTAAAGTTATATTTTGACAATTTGAAATAAATAGATTTAATATTCTATTTTTAAGAAAATAATTCTATAAAAATTATTTTCATACTTAAAACTTTATATTGTGACCATCTTTAATCTAAAATTTACAAAAAGACTTTTTTTTATTGAATTTCTCTTATTTATTAAACATTTTATTTATTAATCAAACAAATACTTATCCCCAATTCGAAACCCTAGAAAATACTTATAGACTAGATAGACTTAGACTTATTTGTTACCTTATACATAGGGTAATACTTGGCAACTTTGGGGCTACACATATTCTATTTCTCGAGACTTAATACTTTGCTAAGATGAGTTTACGTAACCATGTTTATGCAATTCTTTATACTTGCAACATTATACTTAATCAATTCTACATACATGTCTAGTTGTAAAATTTAAATGCCTCATGATTTAGACAACAATAACAGTTAGACTCGCTTCAACATACATAATCATTAGCTATGGCCAAGCCGGCGATACTCAATAATAGATCTATTGGATTGACAATCCCACCTAGATTCGTTGACCATCTTTTATGGGGAGCGCGGGTGATTGTTATCGTTCCAACATGATATTAAGGTGAACCGTGGATGACGGGATGGACCTAAACTAGTCGGAGGTTTGATTATGTGGATTCAACACTTCATGTTTATTCATGTAGACTTAAACTTACGATAGACATATGAATTGCTAAACTTTTATTCTTAAACTTAATTGCTTGACATGGCTTATGTATTCTCACCAACTTCTAGTTGACCCCCCCCCCCCATTTTTCCAAACTCAATAGGAAATACTGATGCTTGAAGTCTAGAGCTAGCATGAGGAGATATTTGAAGCTTTGTTTGATTATTTGATGTAGACTTTAATGTAATTCAATTTTGTAATGAAATAAAGGATTATTTAAACTTGTGTACTACCATGAGCTACTGAACAATCATTCATACGTGGCACCTCGATGTTTCCGCCATCGGTTGGGGTGTTACATTTTAGGTTCAAGAGTTGATTTAATAGATTCAAAAGAGTCAAACATGCCTTTTAGGCGAACCAAAACACAAATCGCCTTTAAGGCAATTCGGATGGTCATGAGTTAAAGTTAATAACCAAGCACAAAATCACCATGAAGGTGATTAAGATGGTACGAATTAGAGTTAGGAATGTGAATCCATTTAAGAGTATTCATGTCATGACCATTTTGTTTATAGATAAAACATGGGTCTTGGACACGGGATTTCCCCTTTCTTGTATGGAACTAATCTGTATTACAAGATGGTTCAAGAGATTGGTAAAGTAGGGTGTAACCACAAACCTTCCAAGAATCGGTTATTAGAGTATTAAGGTTAAAGCTTGAAAGTATACATATGATTAATACATAATACAACTAGGAGGTTTAAGTAGAGTATGGTGACTTGTTTGGCTGAGCCTTGGCTCTCCTTTGTCAACCATTACCATAGCACAAGTCCGTCCAACATTGAGTTGTTGGTGAACTTGGTTGGTGTCACTACAAAAAAAAGATCCTAGAACATAAAAGAATCAATGGAAAGTAACCACCTTTGATGCCTCTTTTTGGTGCTCTACCCATACACATTTATGTGGATAAGCAAGGGGTAGATCCTAGAGGTTTCTCCAGAGAGTTTTAAGAAGAAAAGAAGTGAAAAATCAGAAAGAAAAATGAAGTTTTAAGCACAAAAAACTTATTGATGCAAAGCAGAAAGTTTGGTATGAAAACAGGAAGATTTGGGAGTTTTAGAGAGTGTTTAGGAGTGAACAAAGGATTAGAGAGTGGGAAACAGGTGGTATTTATAGTTGGGGTAAAGGGTTGGGTATTAAATTGAGTTAATAAGATAGTTAGGAGTGAATTAGATGAGGGTTAAGTTTGGTTGTTAAGGATGGTTCTAGTTGTTTTACTGTTGGCGACATTAAAACCAAAAAAAAAAAAAAAAAAAAAACAAACGAACAACATATTGTTGTTGTTTCTTGGAGATAAAAGTCAACTAAACCAAAGTGACGTTTTTTTAAATCCGAAAATATTATTATTAGTTCAAAAAATATATATGTTTTAATTTTTTTTAAAAAAGAATAAATATATATTCAGATCTTAACTAAATGAGTTTCTTGTTATAACGCCTAAATTGAATAGGATAAATTATAATGATGACTCGTCATGAATTGGTAGAAGTAACAAAAAACAGAAGCAAATAAAGGCGAACTTGGAATTTGTTAAATATAGAATTTAAATTACATGTAAAAGTAAAAATCACGCGATGTTACAGGAAAAAAGTGTCAATTTTCTTCATTAGTTCGTTAGTGGTTGTTAGCGCCTGCTTAAAAGAGGGACCGAGGCTAAGAAGTTCGTTAGGGTTTGTTTGGCATAGGGTAATAGAATTGAAGTGAGAATGGAAAGGACGAGTTAATGGAATAGAAAAAGGAATGAAATGAACCATTACCATTCCATGGTTTTGTTTGGTTACCATGTGTGAATAGAATGAATCAATAGATTGTGATGTCTGATAGGCAGTAAAAGACCAATGTAGGTGGTGGCGATGGTAGGTGGTGGTAGGGGTGTCGGCGGTGGTTGGTTGTGGCAGCAGAGGTGGTGGCGACGGTGGATGGTAGTGGTTGGTGGCGGTAGTAGTTATGAAGGGTGGGTGACTAAGGGAATAGAATGAAAAAAAGGGTTTTGGGGTTTTTAGAGGTAATTGAATGGACGAGGTAATGGATAATTCTATTACCTTGACCAACCAAACATCTTTTTTTTCCATTCCGCCGCAATAGTTCATTTCATTCCATCTCTCATTCATGCATGTGAAATACTGCCTTAGATTCCTTTCCTGTAACAACTCATAACATTTGATCAATAAGATTTGGTGGTGATTGATCCTTAATTGGTGTTTTCAGGTTTTAATTCACAATAGATGTCCACTAGTGTTTTTAGAAAACACAATAGATTACGACATATGACACAATGAGCCACAAAATATAACACGATTCTGAAAAATATAACACAATGCTGAAGAAAAAAGACACAATGAAGAAAAAAGACACAATGAAAATAAGAAAAAGGCAATACTACATAAAAGACATAATGATATAACGTAAATTCTAAAAGCTCCAAGCTAAAAATCCAAACAGCAAAAACTTAAAAACTAAGATTGTAGGGTTTGATGAAACGGTTCCAACACCGTTTGAATGAGTTCAATCAGAATTCGTTTGATACCCTTCCTACGACTTTTTATTTTATTTGATCCTAAACCGAATTACGCATTATGCAAATTTTAGGTGTTGAATTGATATTTGATTTGGATTAATAAAGACATTAAGATAGTTGGCTTTTCCGTATTATGCAAATTTTAGGTGTTGAATTGATTTGAATTAATAAAGACTTTAAATATTAATGTAAACGTTCTTTTTTTCCAAAAGGGTGTATCAAAAATACATTTTCACAAGCAATTGTAAAGTTCAAGTATACGTATTCTAGAGAATGGATGGAAAAAGAATTAAAATATAATTAATTGTGGCCCATGATACGTATATGATGTACGTATGTACGGATCATTAGTTTTGAATAGTCATCCCTTTCATATATAAAGCTTGACTGAGTAACTAACAACATATATATCAATGACACCATCAACTATGGCAATATATGATGTCTATGTATCCTTTTTTTTCTAATAAACCGAAACTAAGATGAAGTTTGGTAAAGAGTTTACTTCACAGATGGTGCCTGAATGGGAGGAAGCCTACATGAAATACAATAACCTTAAGGCAATCTTGAAAGATATTAAGATTTTCCGGCGAATGAGGCCGAAACAAACATCTCCACCATACCAGTCGCCACAAAAAGGGACATTGTCTGAAAGACAATCTCTTTACAGAGCGTTTAGTGGTCTAACAAATCGATTTGGTAGTTACAGTGAAAGCAGTAACGACAACGAAGTGATTTTTGTAAGTGAAGTACAGCATCAGGAGCAATGCATGCGTTACCAAACTATGTTTTTTCGGTCATGGGAGGAAGGAGCAGAGAACGAGATTGTGTTCTTTAGAAGACTTGATGATGAGTTTAATAAAGCGATCGCTTTCTACAAACAACAGGTGGACGAGGTGGTGAGGGAAGCCGAGGAGCTGAACAAACAAATGGAGGCTCTCTTTGCTCTTAAAGTTAGAATAAATGATCCTAATTTTCACAATTCATCTACCTCACCAAAACCAAATTCAGGTAGTTATTCAAGAACATGTTTAAAAAATATATATATGTGTATATAGATATGGGTTGTTTAAGTATCTTTTTACCAACTAATTCTGGAAATTTTAATGTTTATCGCCGTTAGAGGAGATTCAGGAAACAGAAGAAACTCGAGAAAGAGACCAAACACATATGGTTCTTTAGATATTTTAAATCATGTAAAGATCAATGTCACTCCACAATCTCGATTATCTCCCTGGAGAACTATACTTGATGGAACCAAATCTGATGTATCATTCAGCAAAAGAGATCTCAGAATTGCACAGGCGAAACTGAAACAAGCTTTGGTAGAGTTCCATAGAAAGCTCAGGCTTTTGAAAAGCTACTGGTACTGATTAAATTTGAGTTTATTTTTTGTGTTTTTTTAGATTAATTTATGACAAGCTAGGTCCTTGTGTTAATTTTTCAGCTAAACACACAAAGTGGCATTTTGATTCATTTATGACTGTTTTTTTTTTTTTTTTGACAGTTTCTTGAATCAACTGGCTATATCGAAGATCATGAAGAAGTATGACAAGGTGGTCTTAAAAGTCTTATTTATGATCATAAATTGTGTTAATACGTGGTGAGTTAATTGTAGTTTTCACATTTAATATTTTTGGTTAATTAGGTGACATCAAGAAACGCATCAAAAGCTTATTTAGAGATAGTTAAGAGTTCTTACTTGAGCCAATCTGATGAGGTACGTAAATCAGAAATTATATCATGCTTTGATTATAATTTGCAGATATATATATATAGGGGCAGGATCAAATACAAAGTAATACAAACGTGCGAAGGATGCGAAGGATCACTTTGTACATGATAATTACGTAATGATAATTACGTAATGCCTTCATGAACATACAAAAACATTACGTAATTATCATTACGTAATTATCATGTACAAAGTGCATGATAATTACGTAATGCTTTCATGAACAAAAAAACATTACGTAATTATCATGTACAAAGATCCTTCGCATCCTTCGCACGTTTCTTTTACTTTGTAGAATAACCGCCCCCTATATATATATATATCAAAAAGTTGTAATTTTTTCAGGTTGTTAAACTCATGGAAAGAGTAGAATCTGCGTTTATTACACATTTTGCCAATGCAAACCGAAGTCTAGGCATGAGGGATCTAAGGCCAAGGGCTAGAAAACACAAGCATCGAGTAACGTTTTTTGTGGGTAAGTACTTGTGGGTGCATAAACAATTTTTTGTCCCATTTCTTGAAAACCAAATAAATGAGTATCACCGCCATACAATTCCATAAGTGAAAGTGATTAACAACGCTGTAAATACAGTTATGAGGAATTTGGTTTCCAATGTTTATATAGATGATACCGACATATTACCAACAATTCTTATTCGTTGTCAATCGGCCCCCCGTTGACAAAGGCCAAAAAAAACATGTGGTTATCTTATAGGTAATCCTAACCTCATTCACCAATGGTTCTGTCGGCAATAAGTTCGATCCCAACAAAATTAATAGTGGTCCTTTTTAATAAAAGATAAAATTAAAAAAAAAATTAAAGGTTACCAAGAGTCCGTTGGTAATTATTTCAGTCTGTCGGTGATACTCATTTGTTTGATAGTGCACGTACAATCCGTTGCTAATTTCTGATGAGCGATTCATCAACACAGGTTGTTTCTTTGGCTGTTTCATATCACTTGTGGTGGCGGTCGTCATAACAATACACGCCAGAAATCTTCTGGAGAGTGAAGGTCGCGACCAATACATGCTTACCATATTTCCATTATACAGCTTGTTTGCATACGTTGTGTTACATATGTTAATGTATGCTGCAAACGTATACTTTTGGAAGCGTTATCGTGTCAATTACTCTTTCATTTTCGGGTTCAAACCGAATACAGAATTGGGTTATAAAGAAATTCTACTTCTCAGCTCTGGTCTTTTAGTACTCACTCTTGCAGCTGTCCTTTCAAATCTTGAGATGGAAATGGATGAAAGTACTCAAAGTTTCAAAACTCTAACTGAACTGGTCCCTCTAGGTTTAGTCACCGTAAGAATTTCCTAGTTGCACTCTTGTAAATTCTGTAAAACGTATGAGTATGATGACTGGTTGTAACGTACTTTTATTTTGCAGGTTGTACTTTTAGTAATGATTTGTCCGTTTAACATCATGTATCGTTCAAGCCGGTTCTTTCTTATAGTGAACATATGGCATTGTGTTTGTGCACCTCTTTATAAAGTAACCTTTCCTGATTTCTTCTTGGGCGATCAGATGACCAGTCAGGTACGTAATTGACTATATAACTTCGTGTTAGGACTATAAACAAGCCAAACTCGAACTTGAACATCTTAGGCTAAGCTCGAGCTCTAGTTCGGGATGGCAAAAAAGCCCAAGCCCGATGGGTATACCCGACGGTATACCCGAAGGTTTGGGATTGGAACAAAATATTTCGCGGGTATGAGACGGATAATATGGTATTAGGTGATACCCAACCCGATTGCCCGAAACATATACCCACAAATTTTTAAGTTTTATATATATTTGCATTTTAATTATTTCAAAGATTAGTATGGGGGCGTATGTTATTTATTACAATTTAATATATTATAAATTTTTACAACATAAAACTATAAGAGCAAGTAAAAATATATACACATGTAAATCCCAACGGGTAATACCCGACAAATACCCGACAAGAAATGGAACAGGTATGACATGAGATTTTATAACTGGGTATGGTTATGGTATTAGCCAAACCTGACCCATACCCAACCGTTGCCATCCCTCAGCTCTACTTTAACTTAATGCACACACCTAGATTTACATAAAAGCTCAAACTCGATAAGATAAAAACTTAACTTGATTTGATCAAGATATTTGTTAGTAGGGGTGCAAACGAGCCGAGTCGAGCCCGAGCTTGACCAGGCTCAAGCTCGAAAAACCTATGAGTGCTCGAGCTTGGCTCGGGGTCAGCTCGTTTACTATCTATTAGTTAATATATTAAATAAAAATAATATAAATAATAGGCTCGGAGCTCGATAAATGAAGCTCGGCTCGGACTCGTTTAGTAAATAAGCTTAAATGAGGGAATAAATATTATTAAATATTATTAAATATTAATAAAACTAATATTATACTAAGGCTCGACGAGCCTGACGAGCTTCACATGCTAGGCTCGAGCTCGGGCTCGATTGATATATAAACGAGCTTTGTTTTAAGCTCAAGCTCACCGAGATCAAGTAGCTCATGAGCTTCTCGGCTCGTTTGCAACCCTAGTTTTTAAGAAAGATTTCTTCTTATTTGGTGAGGGTGTTTTGAGTCTGTTTTGAGTAGCTTAGTTTGCAAGTTATGTTAGTACAAATAGGGGTTAAATTTTATTTATGGTTTTCCGTTCTTAGTTAATAAGAAAAAGAGTGTTTCCACAAAGTATCGTGTTTCTTGTGTTTGATATCGATCCTGGTTAACATGCATCAGGTTCAGTTACTAAGGACAGTGGAATTCTATATTTGCTACTACGGTTGGGGAGACTTCAAGAAGAGATCTAGCACATGTAGTGATAACAGTATTTATGAGTTCTTCTATATATTTCTCGTGGCTATTCCATACTGGTTTCGATTACTTCAGGTAGGTCAACGAACTTCACACATTTTAGCAAGTTTTAACATGACAAAAGTTAAGTAAAAAAGGTCAAAGTTAAGGGTAATGGACCAAACTAGTCAAGTTGACTAAGTTTTTCATCAAAACAGTTAGTTGACAATAAAGTTTTCCAAAATAGTCAAGTTAACCGCCTGCAAAATGCGGCTAAGCCACCTCCTAAACACTAAAAAAACCCTATAGCCATCGGTTAATAGGCTATACATTTTGGCTAAGCCTCCTTGTCTCCGGCTAAGCCCTAATTTTCAATATCTTTTTTGGAAAATTTCTTGATAAACTACCATTTTGGCAAGTTTTCCCAAATTTAATGACATGTGTTCGAAAAGAGTAATTTATATCATAAACAGAAATAAGACCAAAATAGTTAACGTTTTATGCATAATCTATACTCTTTTTGTTGTGATCAGTGCATGCGTCAAGTGTTTGAACAGAAAGATTATGGTCCAGCCATGAATGGACTCAAGTACTTGTCGACAATTGTTGCGATTGTGACGCGAGCAATTTATGTGGAGAGGAGAAGCACAGTTATGAGAATCATAGCGGCATCTAGCTCGGGTGTGGCTACAATTTATAACACCTACTGGGATGTGGTGAGGGACTGGGGTCTTCTTTGTAGGGACTCCAAGAACCCCTGGTTAAGAGATAAACTAATTTTACCAAACCAATCAGTCTACTTTGTTGCAATGGTAATATATGTTAATTGGTCTAATTCTTTTTAATCTTTTTATTTATTGTTGAGTTTATCGTTGGTTTCCACTATTCATGATCGTTGATGAATTTGTAGGTAATGAACGTCATATTGCGACTCGCATGGATGCAAACGGTTTTAGATTTCCACGAAGCTCCTTGGCTCCACCGGAGCATGGTGATTTTCATAGTTGCTTGTTTGGAGATTATCCGTCGGGGTTTATGGAACTTTTTCAGGGTGGAAAACGAGCATTTGAACAATGTTGGGAAATTTCGAGCGTTTAAGTCGATCCCCCTGCCCTTTAGCTACGAGGAGGGGGACAAGGAACTATGATTAACAAGCATGTCCATTTCATTTCATTTTACTTGTTAGAATGTATGAATCAAAATAAATTTGATTGAGGTCACATTTTTTTCCCTGAAGATCGGTATTTAAAGACTAATAACATTTTACATGAGTGTGTATTTAAAATGTTGTATGTCTTGTATGCACCAAAAATTGTATTCGTTTCCTTTTGATGTATTTTTATGTGGACTTATATTTGCATCGACTTTACACTTGTGTTTTTTACTTATAGAATGCATAGTTCTTATAAGGATATGTATGATTATCGATGTCGATAATCAATATTGGACATTAAAAATAAGATTAACCATGATTTATAAACAAACGGCATTTGTATACGATTTTATTTTCTGATGACGTCGCTAATGCATTTCAGTTTTCTAAGAAAAAGTTGTTATGGTATGTTCGCACAATACTAAACAATATTGCATTTGTGACTGGTTTTCTCTATAGGTTAAACAATGGAAAAAAAAAATTTGCAAGTGACTTTAGGTACCGAAAGGAGTGTCTTAATGAAATGAAGATCAAATTTTGTATGTGCCAATGTTGAATAATTTGCACTAATAGGTGGTTTAGCTTTATTGAGATTGCAATTAAATTAGAGGGTGCATGATAAAAATATCACAAATGGTGAAACAGCTAATTGAATTAGCGGCGTCTATCCAAAGTTTCTTACACAACCTGCAACGCACTGATTCAACCTGTAAACAAACCTTGAAGCCGCTGATTCATTGTGCGGCTTCAATGGAAGCCGCTGATTCATTGTGCATCTTCAATGGAAGCCGATGATTCATTGTGTGTCTTGCGGTTCCAGTTCTGAGCATAAGCTTCGTTATGAAGCCGGTTGACCACCAACCCATTAGGTCTCTAGATGATCTTGTATTTCATATCTTCCTTATTCTTATGGTTGCGGGTGTGTGTTATCGGGTCGTCAGAGAAAGAGCTGAAGAGGTAATTGGTGGTGGTTGAAGGGTGTCGATGGTTGTGGGTGGTTGGTTGGTTGACGAAGAAGAAGGCTGCTGGGAGTGGTTATCGAGTAGTTGGATCCGGAGAAGGTTGTTGGTTGTGGGTTGGTGTTACCGACGTCGTTTGGTTCCGGTCACTGGAGGGGCATCCGGAGAGGGTGACTCCTCCCCCTCTCTCTCGTATCTCTCTCTCTCTCTCTCTCTATATATATATATATATATATGTATATATATATAATGAGCAGCTTTAATATAAATATGAACTAGTAGGACCTCCCGCGCTTCGCAGCGGGTAGATCCATATCACTTACTCCGATACCAGGACGTTTTTTTTTTAAAGGCAAAATAATTTTATTTCCATACCCATATTAACATACACATCTAATTAGCAAGGTGCTATCATGATGTTTGTACCCATAAGCCCAGCTCAGATACAAGGCCCAAAAATACTATCCCTATCATAATGTTATTTGCACTAAAACAATTATCACACCCATTACACATTATAATTCAGCTTTAAATATCAAATCTGCACCACTTGTTTCAGTTTCTTGTAATGCCGTTTGCGCGATTTGTTATCCATAAGAATGATTGCGCCTTAATTTCTTCGAACAGCTCATCCAAGTTTGCTCTCTTTCCTTGAAATACTTTCCTGTTTCTTCCATTCCATATCACCCAACAAGTTGTAAGGACAATTGCGTAGATTGTATCAGAAGGATTTCACAATCGAGATTGTCAAGAAAATAGATGTGTACAATTTCACAATCGGGTTTGTCGAAAACATATATGTTTATACACATATATGAATAGAAGCAACAGTGTTAAGAAAATAGAAATGGTTATAGGGAAATAATGTAAAAATCATCCCAAGAATGAGTGCTTTAAGAATCGAACTCATGTCACTAACATGTTAAGAAAACAGAAATGGTTATAGGGAAATGAGAGAGGCTATTGTACAAAGCCCCCTTAAAATACAAAGTGTAAGAAGGGATCCTGACCCTCCATCTTCCACTTTCTGCGTTTTATAACAACAACCTCGTACATTAATTACACACGTTTCTCATTTATGGCAGTTATCAATTTGAGGGTAAATCAGACAAATTACAACTCTAATAATTTGAGTTTTTTTAATATTAGCGCCCAATTCACTCTCATTTATGGACGGTTATAGTCGACGAATCATTCAACAAAATTAAAACCGCCAAATCGAATCATTCGCCCTAATAACTCACACAAATATCATTCTCTGTTAACAAAACAAAAACAGAGCACTAGAAAAACAACACTGATCAGAGAAGAATCATGGCTCCAAAACGCAAATCAAGTAAGGAATTGATCATGTTTTTAGTTTATTTTTGATCTGTCACACCCTCAAATTTCCACGTGTGGGGTTTTACCGCGAGGCGCGTGACACACCAGGATCCAAGTCAACGGTCACAATAAACGACAACTATATGATAAGAAAACAACGTAAACTACCATTGAGTTTCAAAACCGTTCTAACACAGCGGAAGCAAAATGTATTATTACAACTTAAAAGTAAAACTCAAAGTCTGAAATGTTTAACAAAACATGCATATGATCCCTAGATGCCGTGAGACTCCGTGCGCCTATACTCAATGCTGCTACCTTAGCGACTTGAGAAAACATGCCAAAAAGACGTCAACATATAATGCTGGTGAGTTCACAGGTTTTAAGTTCGTAAACATTTTCATGTGTGAAGCGATTCCTCATAAAGTGCCAAGTGTGCAAAAGTTCCAAGTAAATAACAAACGTTTCCTTACTACTACGACTGTGTTGCTAAAACCATTACTGACAAACGTTGCTCGAGTTGCTGCCCATGTGCCAAGTGTCAAGTAGAGACAATATGCACCCGCCCGGCTCCCAGCCGTCAGGTGGGGTTCGTCACGCCCGAAAGATCTATCCACATTTCCCTCGTTGTGCCCCGCACATTCATGGTTTCAATAGGGACTTAGGTTTCGTCGTATAGTAAATAAGTGCCAAGCGCCAAGTGCCAAATGCCAAGTGTCAATGTTTAAAAGTGTCAAGTGCCAATGTTTAAATATGCCATGTGCCAAACGTGTCACGTTTCTTAAAAGAATCACATTCCCAAAAGGCGTCATGTTTCTAAAAGCGTTGCGTTTCATAAGTGTTGTGTTTCAAAAGCGTTGTGTTTCAAAAGCGTTGCGTTTCAAAACATAAACGTTGTATTTTTTAAAACGTGTGGCATGCTTCTCCCCGAGAGAAAAGTGTATAAAAGAGGGGCCGTGAAACTCACCTTAGAGTGCGTCTTCTGATAACTAGAATTCCAACACGTGTATGATAATTCCAACTAATGACAACCTATCAATGAGTTTACATGAGTGTGATGACTATTAACCCGAAGGCTAACTAGTCCCCGATTGTCCAGATCTTGACTACGTGTGTTAAAAAGTGTGTTTAAACGTTAACCAGACATCCCAGACCGACCCGACATCCCGTTGGTGACCCATTACATCAATTAGTCATGCACATAAGTTTAACGCATAAGTTTCAAGCATAAAACACTTAGTTTGCATCAAAAATCTCATTCCGGACATCAGATGGTCGAATGTGGTTTTTCCCATTTCCACGTTCGCCCGTTTGAGCCACGTTCGCCCTTTTTCCCACGTTTTGTTCCATGTTCGCCCGTTTTCGCCCGTTTGAGCCACGTTCGCCCGTTTTTCCACGTTTTGTTCCACGTTCGCCCGTTTGAGCCACATTCGCCCATTTTTCCCACGTTCACCCGTTTTTCCATGTTTTGTTCCACGTTCGCCCATTCAAACCAATTTTATTCCATGTTCGCCCGTTTTCATCAGCATTTTATAAAACGCACCAAAACACATCTAAACAGTCCGAAAACATCACGAAACATTACCAATCACAGCAGTCAACTATCATTAACATATTCCTACAAAACCCTACCAATTTTATCCCGAAATCCGTCCGTTTTACAAGTTACCCGAAATAGCAAATTATGGAGATGTCACATCAAACGCATGCAATCTTTACCCAATTAGGAAACTTTATGAAATCAATCAATAATCAACTTAATATACTCAGAATATCATGAACAATAAACCCCCAATCATATCCTTATCACTATCATCATGAACAAGCCCTAGATCTAACCCAAAATCCCCAAAATGAACAAAACATCATCAATAATCAATTGTAACCTATCTCAATCCTAAATCATCATCAATAACAGTCCTAGATCATTGTTATAACATCTACACAGCAATCAATCATCAAACAATACATAACACCACATAAAACACCATTAACACATGTTAATTTGTATGAAAACTCATTGTTTATGAATAGGTTTTGTTTAGAAAGATATTAGGAAGGTTTTTATCCATGAAAACATGTTTGAATCAGATCTTGACTCTTGGGGTTTAATGAAAACGAATTGAAATGCTTTAAAAATGATTTAGAATGAAGAACACACCTTAGATCTTTGTGTAGAAGATGTTTGTAGGTTAGATTATAGAAAACAAGTGCAAAAACTCCTTCCCCAATGTTTAAAGTTGCTAGAGAGTGTTTTGAGGCGTTTAGGGTTTGTGAAATGGTGAAAAATGACAAAATGTGGTATTTATACTATGTCCACATTCGCCCCTTTTACCTGGGCGAATGTACCCTCCTTCGACCCTTTCACAGGGTCGAACGTACCCTGACTTGGTCGAATGAAATTCTTTAAATTCCATATCCCAGGTTCGCCCCTTTTACAAGGGTCGAACCAGGAGTATTGTCCAGGTTCGCCCATTCGATTGGTCGAACCAGGACTCACGTTTTCTAGTTTTCCAATTTGTCGTGTTTAACGCATTTTAACGTACCCTAACATACGAGCATGCAACTTTAGTCTATGTTTAACATATTTAAGCACAGATGATTATCTACACATCATTTAAACACATCTAAGCATATAATCCACCATACGACAATTAGTCTACACATACACTTAATTAGTTTATGTAATTCACCAACAACGGGACTCGTATCGTGTGTGTGTGTGACTAACCCAATGATCTCCCGAATCATTGAACCCTGGACAATACGGACTGTGTTCCGACTCTACTGACCCTGTCAAGTATGTTTAATAAACGTTTTTCGCTAAGGTAGACTTATGTGTTTATAAAATGTTGACCCAAACATGCCGGGTGTCACATGATCGTATGTCAATAATCGAAACAATAATAGTTGCTAATCGTTGGTTTTTAAAACCCTAAAACAGGTGAACGACGAGAAAGAAGAAGCAAGTTGTGTCATGACAGACCTTCAAAACCAACGAATACATGTATGATTTATATGAAGAAAATACGTTTTATGTTATGATTGAAGGCGTTTTTAGTTACTGTTTTTTTTCGACAAAACTAGTAAAGGCGTTTTAATTGGTTTGATTGAATTAGTAGAGGCGTTTTGATAGTTTATGTTTTTTGTTTCATAATCAAAATCAGTTATAGTAATAACTAAAGGCGTTTTACTAATGGTATTGAATGCGTTTTGTTTTGTTCTGATTTGTTGGTGAAAAAACAAAAGGCGTTTTGTTTAATATATGGCTGCGTTTTACTGTGTTGAAATATTATACTGATGACAAAAGAAGACAATCAATATATAACTAAAAACGCCAATTATGATAGCAAAGGCGTTTTACTGTATTTTTAAACTGAAAATGATTAAGGATTTAGTAGAGTAGCTTTATTAAAAATTAGTAAAGGCGTTTTAATTGGTTTGATTGAATTAGTAAAGGCGGTTTGATAGTTTATGTTTTTTGTTTCATAATCAAAATCAGTTATAGTAATAACTAAAGGCGTTTTACTAATGGTATTGAATGCGTTTTGTTTTGTTATGATTTGTTGGTGAAAAAACAAAAGGCGTTTTGTTTAATATATGGCTGCGTTTTACTGTGTTGTTGAATATTATATTGATGACAAAAGAAGACAATCAATATATAACTAAAAACACCAATTATGATAGCAAAGGCGTTTTACTGTATTTTTAAAGTGAAAATGATTAAGGATTTAGGAGAGTAGTTTTATTGAAAAATTTATAATAAAACACATCTTGTAAAATAACAAAACGCATGTTATGATATCTTGAGCAGAAAAACCAAAGGCTACAGGGTCTGATGATGATTTCCAGACTCCTGTAAAAGATGTTAGGAAAGCAAAGACAGTCATAGAGAAAGCAAAATAAGCTTTCAGGTTCGTTGTTTAGATCTGATACACATATAAAATCAAAATAAGCTTACGATTAGGTAAAATTATAAAAACAGAGTACGTACCGAACATGATGATGAACTCTGCAAATTGATTATGATTTTGGTTGAAATTTTGAACGATATAGACGGAATGTGATTATAGTTTTGAATAAGGTATGAATTGATGAGGGAAATCGTGTAATCAGTTATGAAATTTTGTTTTATGATGAAATGATAAAACAGGGATTTGTTAAATCATGATTTTGAATGTCATTTATTGATCGATGCAAATGTCAATATTACCCCTCTCATCAGTTGTTGTGATATAACAGACAAGTACCACGTGACAGCATTTTGTGGCTTCTTACACTTTATATCTTAAGGGACTTCGTACCCAATACTTTCTCATAGGGAAATAATGTAAAAATCATCCCAAGAATGAGTGCTCTAAGAATTGAACCTATGTCACTAACATAGAGACAAGTGCCTTCACCACTTAGCCAGCTACACCTTTTGCTTTTCTTTTCTATTTAGAAGCTATATATACAAATATTACAGTGTGAGAAAAAAAACAGAATTAGTAGATGCCATGTGGCATCCACTGATTGGATGACCGTCTCCTTAAACCAATCAGCATAGCCCTGCACTATTCATGATGAGTTTAAATTTATATGTATATCATATAATATGAATGTATGTATGTGGTGTTATGTGTAAACAATATAAAAGAAAATAAATATGGAAAGTCTAGTTAATAAGACCACAAATAGTGAAAATCATATTGGGGATGAAAGGGGGCAATTCATGCCCATTTTCACTTGTGCACACCGCTCCTCTCTTTGTGAAACCGGCGTGAAAGGCTAAGGTGTGAAAGATTTCACGCTTGTGAAATGTTTGCTTTGGCTAATCACAATCCTCCCTACCAATATTATTTGTTTTAATATTTAAAATAAAATAAAATAATTGGGTAATGATTGGAAGGGTCATTGTAAGGCTTGAAACCACTATACCCATTTTTAATTTCAAGCCCCATGTGAGACCCACATTCCACATGTCACACAATACCCCATGGTGAGGCTTGAAATTTTGAGCGCACTACACATAGTCTAAGTAACTGTCAAATTTGTCATTTTGTTGCAGGTGTGTAAGAAACTTTGGGTAGAAGCCGTTGATTCAATCAGCGGATTGACCATTTATGGTTTTTTTGTTATGCACCCCCTAATTGCACTCCCAAAAAACCTAAACCACCTACTAGTTAAAAAAATCGCCAATGTTAGCTAACATTTTTAATTTGAACTAGTTGCATACATATTATATTAGCCATCCATTGTCCCTGCTCTTTATTCACATCTTCGTCTACATGGGGCACTTAGCCGACTGTAAAAAAAAATAAGTTGAAGCTTAACCCCAATATTTAAGAGGCCTTAAAATCTTTTAATATTTGATTAGATTCGGTTCGTATCCGATTCTTCCAATCCGATCACAGCTTCCTTAATTGTCAATCTCTCTGTTGTCGTGGGTATTATAGGCTCACAGCAGAAAGCTAGAAGTTGATAAGCTACGAGCTTCTGCCAAGAATCTACAAACAACAACTTCTTAGCTGAAGCAGCATCTTGCCATAGTGCCGTCATAGTAACTTGGGTCATAAGTCAATTGATTTGACTTTACACAATTATCCATGAAAATAGTCTTGGAACTCACCAAGCCACCCATGGAAAGGGGTAAAGTGGTGTGTTACACCAAAAGGGAAAGGTAACCTGTACAAGTAAAGATAAAGGGATAAACATTACCAGGTGTAAAAGGTGAGCTGACCTGGACAAGCTATACGTTTCAGCTCCTCAGCCACCTTGCGTAAGAGCGTCCTCCCACGAGGTCGATAATAAATGTAGGTCCTACCTAATGTGCCAGCCCAACCCACTACAACAAAGCCCATTAGGGTATATGATTCCACCCTCTATAAATAGAAGGGCCACACCCTTATTCACATCATCCCATTTTGTCTTGTGCAAGTACTTGACATCTAATCTCTCGATCTCTCTTTCTCTCCCTCTCTCTCTCTATAGAATTATTCTCATCTTATCAACTAAGCTGTTAAGCTTCCCCTGACGAGTTGTTGAGCTATCATACTAACAGCTCACAACCACTCTCCCTCTCTAGATATCAGTGCAAACTACTTTCGGTGACTCGACCTTGTGACCCCAAACCCCCACTGTTGTTAGATCGACAACGATGAGGGTGTTGGTGTAGATAAACGTTGGTGGGAAGATGGCCACGGAAGGATTGTTTGTTTCCTTCAAACGGTTATGGAGATGGGCAGCGATGGTGATGTATGGCTGATACGGATGCTGGTCGGAGGATGGTGATGGTTAAATCTGGTTCCTTCTGGTTCCTTCTTTCCTAGATCTAACGTTTAGGTAGCTCGAACTTCACTAGATCTGTAAGCTTATTTTTAGTAGATGGTTTTTGATTTTGAATGGTTCCGATCTGTAAGATCTATAAGCTTTAAAGTTTAAACATGTGTACGTATGTTGTGAACAGGGCTGCAAACGAACCAAACGAACACGAACAAGGGCTTGTTCGTATTCATTTGTTAAGGAAAATATGTGTTCACGAACAGTTCATCAACACTTACCGAACGAGATTTTCTATTCGTGTTCGTTTGTTAAAAAAACACTCATGTTCGTGTTCGTTTGTTAACTTTTTTTTAATGAACGCACACGAACACAAACGGACATTCATGAACACATAAAAATGTTCATGAACGAAAACAAACACAAACGGACGTATATTAACTTTCTAATAAAATCGAATTCACATACATATATTTACCTCATATATATTTTTCATTTATTTATTTAGGTAAAATAAATAAAAATAAAAGAATGTCAAGACATATTATAAAAATTAAAAACCTTATTAAACTATCGAACACAAACGAACATAAATGGATATAAACGAATGTATACGAACACGTTACCGAACGTTCGCGAACATAAACGAAGGAACCTGGCCTCAGTTCATGTTCGTACGTTTAACTAAACGAACGAACACAAACGAACTTCCCGCCAAACGGTTCATTAACTGGTCGCTGAAAGTTCAGTTCGTTTGCAGCCCTAGCTATGAAATTCATTTTGTTTGAATTTCTTCTTCCCCGATCTGTAAGCGGCTTTGAACATATGTATCCATGTATGCTTTGGAATTATATTTAAATGGACAGTGGCAGTTGTCGGCTCCGACGTCTTGCCGGGGCATTAATTTTTTTCGGACATCTTTCTTATAAGACAGGGTTCTTCAACCGCGACTAATGCTCGATGCAGCTAAAGATGCAGCTAAACACTTTATCTTACGTTTATATTTGGTTTTATGATGAACTGTTACTCATGTTATTATTTGTTACTTTATTGAAATTTTAAACTTTTTTATACTTATTTCTTCTCTTTGTAGGGATAATTTGTTACAATCTCATTAGCACTCTAAAAATCCAGCTTCTTTGGGATAATCTCACGGTGTGGACTTGAGACATGTAGGTTGGGGTTTTTTTTTTTTTTTTCTTTTGGTTTGATCTTTAATCCTCATGTGTTATTGTTGTTTAAGTATTGAAAATCAATTGTAATGTTGGGTTTATGTTGGATGACAGTTAAGAGGAAATTAATAAAGAACCCAAGGCTGACAAGTAATATATTTCCTCTCTTTCTCAAGACCACTATAATTTGACCCGTTCTTACAACTCTATCTGTTTAATTGGTTTTATCTCACAGCGGGAGCCTAAGGTGCCAACGGAAGTACCAAAAGCCGCAACCATCAACAGTGGCAGCAATGAAAGACGATGAAGATGGGTTAGATGATGATGATGAAGATGAGCATGGAAAAACCTTATGTTGGGCCTGCGGTGCAAAATATGCTTCTGATGAGTTCTTGAAATGTTGTGACTTGTGAATTCTTTATAGTATTATTCTTGAATACTTTGTTTTTGAAACCTAACATGATTAATTATTTGCTTTTTCAATGATAGGTTAGTACTTTCACATGGCATGTTAATTCTTCTAAATGCAAGGGTATCTATTTTTTAATTTTTTTTGCTTTAGAATTAGCTCTGTTGCTCCAAACTGTTTTTTTTTTTTTTTTTTTTTTTCATAATTACCTTGATTCACTTTTTTTGGCATGTTGTATCAACTAGCGGTATCAGGTATTGGAACATATCATGATGAAGGTGGGAAAAAATGGTGTACGCCATCACTAGGCGTCACCCACCGATTTGTCTCATAACCAACATGACGGGGGTAAAGTGATGTAGGTGAAGAAATGACTACTAAGAAAATGGTAAGGAGGTTTTATAATGTGTCAAAAGTTTTACAAACACTATTATCCATTTTATAGACTTTAGACAAATTATGAATATATATACTTATAAGAAAATTTGAACAGAACTACTTCAAAAATAATCTAATAATTTTGACTATAAGCAAATTAGAATATTGTAGAGCATATAAATATGTTGGAAAATCAGGCCCCAAACGAAACACAAAGAACACTTTTATTATTGAGCACACCAATTATAATAGCCCTAACCATTTATTTATGCTAAACTAAACACAAATCTAGTATAACTCAAACACCAATTAAATAAATTACTAATACTTATCTAGTCCCAACACTAAATAATAATAGAAAAATCAAACTTTATCTTAACCCTTTTGAATTATCTTGAACCAATTTTAACCCAAATAGGACTAATCCTTCAAAATACACTTTGGTGATATTTAACCATGTGACCCATCTCCACTTTGGCTAAGCTTTTTTGTTTGACCCACTTAACATAAATTTCTCATATTTAGTGCATATGTTTATACAATGATATGAGGTCCATGCAAAACACCCTTAACTCTTATGCAACATATGTTTGAAATAATATGAAGATGAAACTCCTAGTAAAGACAATAAAAATGAACCGGAAACTTTTATATTAAATGATTGTTGTATGAGTTTTGCTTTTAACAATCTTCACTCTATGTTGAGTGTTAGACTTTGATTATTTGACCGCCCATGATTATATGGCTTTATGCACCAACCTCTTTAGAACCCCAACTCTAACTCCTGATGGGCAAAACAGTGTGATAGGCAGGAGTAAATGATAACAAAAGTCCATTTTAGTGTAAGAGTGGATTTGGGTACCCTATTTTATTGTTGAACTTCATGAGTGATTGTTGGTTAGTTTGTAATCGTGGTTCTATGTATAGTGAATGCACCAAATGATGCAATCTACTGATGTACTTATGCTAATTTATTTATTTCATACAGTGGGCTATGGAGTTCATAAACTCAAGGAGAATAACATTGTTGGAGTAAGATCATATTTTATTCTTGAGCGAGCTCACGATACTTCCAAAGGATATGCTGTTAAGCAATATGATCTAAAAAGAGGTTTCTAGCTTTTTATGAAACCAAAACTATTCTTCAAAATTTGCAAATTTGATTATCTTTTGAGTATCTGTAATTGTTTAAATGTTTTTCATTTTGAAGGTGTGTCCTACTTTTGGCATACCAATAATAAAGAGGATTCCTAATACTTTCATCCAGATGAGTTTTGCCCATACCCTCTTGCTGAAGCAGTGCTTGAAGCATTGGACTTAAGGTCAATTTATGAGGATTATTTGTTGTTCTTATTTATGTATGAAACATTTAAATACTGAAAAGTTGCATGTTCATTGTGGTCACCTCAAGGTATTACTGAACTGCTAAAACATGAGAAGCTTCATGTTCCACTTGTATATGTTTGAAGTTTGACGTTAGTTTCTTCATTTCCAAGGGATGTGATTTACGTTACAACAGTACAAACTAAAAATATACATGTGACATCCGTCACCTTTGGCTTTTATCTAATTCACAATTTTAGTCCTTCTAATATTTTTTCCTGTATTTGTTGTCATTTTCAAATTTAATAAATGAGCGAACTCAAGTTATATTATTTGCATCTCAATTTCGATTTAGTTTAACGCGTATGTTGCGGCGTTGTTCGGAAAATATATGTATATCATAAAAATTCCTAGTTATATAAGTTTTAAGTTAAAAAGTTAACTTAGTTAGTTGTTATTAAAGGAAAACTAACTAGGAAACTTTAAAACTAACTAAAGAAAATAGGAGGGGCTAAACGTGACAAGTTCTGAAAGTTAAAAAAATAAAACATCATCTCTGCTGCTGCTTCTGTTCGTCCGGCCAAAAACAGTCGCCGCCGGCGACTTTTTCCGGCGATTAAACTATCAAAACGAGTTTATAATCAACGTTAATAATAGGTTGTTGTTTCTCCATCAAGTTCGAACGGTTACTCGGGGTTTAAAGAGTCTTAAACGTGTATTAATCGTGGGTTTTAATCAATTCAAATGGTGTAACCGTCGAGCCTTAAACTCGACTTTTTAACGCGTCCCTTTAATCGTTTTTGGTATATAAATGAAGGCAATATTGCGCTGCATCATTATACATTCCAAACCCACCAAAAAATTTAACGAAATCACGTCAAGAAGCCCTGGAATCGCGACTTGAAGCTCGAGTTATACCATCTTTTTTTTGACCTTCAAACGAGATTGTAAGTCTAATTAATTACTTGTATGTTGATTTTCGGCCTAGATAGGTTAAAACCCCCCTATTACAGATCATTCATATGCTTGATTTGGATGTAATTGGATTTGGTAAGGGTTAGGGTTCTTAGCTAGATTATTGGGGAAGAAGACATGTTTAGTTAAAAATATAAATACAAATCACATTCAGATATGTTAACATATGGAATAGATGGACTAGTGGTTAATGCTATGGGATTACACAATGGGGATCCGGGTTCGACCCCCCTTGGACCCATTTCTTTTTTTTTTTGGTTTATATTTCTTTTCTTTAATTATACATATATATTACATATAAACTTAGAATATTTGTAATAAATCCATTATTTATCCAAAAATCATGAAAATTTAGACATGACATCTTGACATCTAAAATGAGATTTCCACACTTTTATTTTCCGGAAAATGCATCAATTTTATATTTTTATTGAATTTAATCGTTTCAATCATAATTAAATGATTAAAAATTCATTTTAAGAGATTTTAACCTCAAATTTTCTGGAGATTTATTTCTATGAATAATAAACTGTAATAAAATATAATTTCTTATAAAATGATTATTTTTGTTATTTTTACTAAATTTAATCATTAAAACATCATTTAAAATTTATTAAAAATGTTTTAAATGCAAATAAATTAAAAGAAATTATGGAAATATTATTTTTAGTATTCTACATCATAAAATAATTATTTCTCATAATAATATCGTTTTGGGATCATACCTTGTATTATTCATACTATTTATATTTAAATTAGATTTAATAATAAATTGTTTAATTAAATATAAATCATTAACTCTATTTCAAGGCTATTTTTCTATAAAATGGAATATATATCTATATGTGAAACACATAAGAGTTTTAGTCATTTATTAAATTCATCGTAAATATATTTATTTCAAAAACTGTCGTTCAAATTATTACTAATAATTTCATCTTCCCTAATACGAGTCTAGCAAGCCCTAATGTCTTAGATGATTCGTCGTCTTAGATTTTTTTTTAGTTATTTTCCTCATGTAGTATTTTTATATATAGGTTGAATTCTTCGGAATTCTTAAGCCTTTACGACGAACTTTCTCGGAATTTATATTTAGCGAACTGTGAGTATATCTTCCCCTTTTCTTTACTGTTTTACTATTTCGGGATGATTCATGTACCTATTAAACAAGTTTTATTTCTTATACTTAATGCAATTCTCATGTGTGTTTGCCTTATGTGATTTGGTGTGTATTATGCTTAATCATTAACCGCTGGGCGGCCTAGCATTTCAGTGAATAGTACTATGGTATACCCCCTTGAGACTCTCTTGAGAGAATCTTGGTCATTGTCATGTTAATTCATTATTCAGTTTGTTAGTCATGTGTTAGTCATTATTCTCAGGTTTGGTTTTGACTGATACTACTTAATTACATATTTGCAAACGGTATACAACACATGAATTGCGAAACATTTTATTTCTATACTATATGTATCAAACGGGTGTACTCACCAATACATTATATGTATTGACAAAATTGTTTTGTACATGTTTCATGTGACATTTGATCTTACATGCTTTCACGCTTAGGTTGGACCTAGTGCTTAAATAAAAGATGAACATTTATTATCTATGTTTGAAATTTCTATTAAGACTCTTTGTATGTCGTTTTGAACAATGGAAGTTATTTACTATTAATATTTACAATTTAGTCCATGTGCTATTGAACAATCGTCACTACGTGACACCTCGATGTTTCCGCCATCGGTTGGGGTGTTACAGATTGGTATCAGAGCCATGGTTATAGGGAATTAGGTTATTAGTAAATGCTTTTGACCTAGACTATAACTAAGCTACCCATTATATGCTTTCTTTTATTCTCATATTTCTTTAGACAGATTTTTCTCCTTTTATTTTTCATTATATTCAAGAAGATCATATTCCACAAACGAAACGAAAACACCAAGTTAGGAGTGATATCCATATCTTGGTGAATAGTTTCACTCCTTACATATTTTATTTATTTATCTTGGAATATTTTCCTTTCGAGATAGGAGACGTCCAAATCTCAAGGAATCTATCCCTCCAAAAGAAACTTAAATCACTAAGCTAGGAGTGATATCCTTATCTTAGTGACCCGTTTCACTCCAACGTATTTTAAAATTTTTGGAATATATCTTTGAGTTAGGAGTGAAATCCACATCTCAAGGATATATATTTCCACATCTCGAGATCCGCTAAGGTTTTGGAAAATTATTTGTGACGGGGCACGTGCAATCTGGAAGGGTGAGCGCCTGTATTCTGAGTTTTCTGGCTAGGTTGGTAATTCGCATAAATCCCAATCAGACGAGGGACCCGTTTACCTACCTGGGAATTCTCGGGATGAGCATTCACTTATAGGCTAAAGTACGCCCCCATGAGTCACTAATAATATTTCAATTTCTTTGGTTAGTCACCAGTTTCATGAGAAACAATCCCAAATATCTCATTTTATTCTTGATATTTCATTTGCTTTATCATGATTTGATTTTCATTATTAATCTATTGGAAATTTTCCTATGTTGATTTCTAAGTTACTCTTTAATTATACAGTTTCTCGTATGCTATGTGACATTCAAAATCTTGAAATTGAATCTCATAGGTGTTGCTTTATTTTTGTAGATGTCTGATCGCGAATCCCGCAAAAGAGCTTCTAAGCGTCAAGCTAAGTTGAAGTCTGATCAGCGTATCGCGACCATGCTCAATGACAAGCTGGAAACCCTTGTTCCTAACATTATTAATGCTATTATTCCAAACCTTCACCCGAACGGTAGCTCGAATGGGAACTCTAACGGGAATGCGGGTGGAAATGGTGGAACTAGTGAGAATAAGTGCACATTCAAACATTTCAACTCTTGCCATCCCAACAAGTTTAATGGCACTGAGGGAGCCACTGGGTTACTTGAATGGTTCGAAAGTATGGAGAATACATTCATTAATAGCGACTGTCCAGCCAACCTACGGGTTCGTCATGCCACGGGTGTTCTTCAAAAGAGAGCGCTCACTTGGTGGAATGGTGAAAAACATGCTCGAGGGACGGAAGCTGCTTTAGCTATGTCTTGGGATGATTTCAAAATTGCCATGACTACCGAGTTCTGTCCTCGTAGTGAGATGAAGAAGTTGGAGGATGAATTCTATCACCTCAAACAGGATAGTGGCAACAACGTTCCCTACAACAACCGTTATCACGAGCTGAGCTTACTGATTCCTCGTATGGTGACACCACTGCCCTTAGCCATTGAGAAGTATATTGAGGGATTACCACCTCAGATTCATGATACAGTTATGGGGAGTAAACCTGCTACTGTAGAGGATGCCATTCGTCTGGCAGCATCTCTTACCGACAAGCATGTCAAGGATGGTACCCTGACTCGCAAAGGTACTAAGCGACCCACTGAAACCTCTTCAACCCCTGCTACTACTGAACCTCTCAAAGCTACCTCTGCCTCTGCCTCTACTTCTGGATCCAACAAGAAACGTAAAGGTAGAAGTCAAAATTATGCTGTTGTTGCACCTATTAATCAAATCCCCGCTACTAACCCACCTGCCGCACCTCAAGCCCAATCTGGCCCAAAACCTTATACTGGCATTTTCCCCAAGTGTAGTAAATGCAACTGGCACCACCCTACTGACCGACTTTGCTAGAAGTGTGATAATTGCGGCAAAATAGGCCATACTACCTCTCACTGCCGAGAAACTAAATCTGGGAATGCTCAAAACCAGAGGACGGGTCAACCCAGAACTTGCTATGCTTGTGGTGATCCTAACCACAGGCAAGATAGGTGTCCTCATCTGACTGCTTTTATCCAGTCTCGTCAGCAAACTCCAGCAGCCCCAGCTATTCCAGCAATCCAAGCAGCTCCAGCTCGCGGACGTGCTTTCAACATTAATGCTAATCAAGCTCAAGCTGCCAATGATGTGGTCAACGGTACATTTCTTATTAACAATTTGTATGCTTCAATTTTGTTTGATACCGGTGCGGATAAGAGTTTTGTCTCGTTAGAATTTGAACCCTTACTTGCTCGTGATCGTTCTCACCTTACACATCCTTTTACCGTGGAAGTTGCTGATGGAAATCCTATTGTTATAAAATCTGTGATCCGCAATTGCACGTTGAATCTAAATGACTATGATTTCTCTATTGACCTGGTACCCATGAAATTGGGTAGTTTCGATGTCATAGTAGGCATGGACTGGCTTTCTAAACACCATGCCGAGGTTGTTTGCTTCGAGAAGTATATTCGAATTCCACTTCCATCTGGTGAATCTTTATCTGTTTATGGGGAAACGACATCGAAGGGTTTGAAACTTATGTCTTGCACTCAAGCTCAAAAATATCTTCGTAAGAAGTATATATCTTTCTTGGCTCATGTGGTGGAAAAGAAGGATAAGGGTAAGAGTATTCAAGATGTTCCAGTTGTGTGTGATTTTCCAGAGGTTTTTCCTGAGGATTTATCTGGTTTACCTCCTGTTCGCTCTGTTGATTTTCGTATTGATCTTGTTCCTGGTGCTACTCCCGTCGCTAAAGCTCCATATCGTCTTGCACCTTCTGAAATGCAAGAACTTGCTAGCCAACTTCAGGAATTAACTGACAAAGGTTTCATTCGTCCGAGTTCCTCACCTTGGGGAGCTCCAGTATTGTTTGTTAAGAAGAAAGATGGGACTTTTCGTATGCGCATCGATTATCGTGAACTTAATAAGCTTACGATAAAGAATCGGTACCCTCTACCCCGCATCGATGATCTTTTTGATCAACTTCAGGGTGCAGTTTGTTTTTCGAAGATCGACCTTCGTTCTGGATATCATCAACTTCGTGTTCATGAGGATGACATTCCCAAAACCGCCTTTCGAACTCGTTACGGTCACTATGAGTTCATGGTTATGCCTTTCGGTTTAACCAATGCACCTGCGGTTTTCATGGATCTTATGAATCGAGTTTGCAAACCTTTCTTGGACAAATTTGTAATAGTATTCATCGACGATATCCTCATTTATTCCAAATCCAGGACTACCCACGAACAGCATCTTCGTCAAGTTTTAAGCCTTCTTCGTGATGAGCAACTGTATGCCAAGCTCTCCAAATGTGAATTTTGGCTTAAGGAAGTTCAATTTCTTGGTCACATAATAAACGACAAAGGAATACATGTAGACCCTGCTAAGATTGAAGCCATTAAAAGCTGGATTGTACCCAAAACTCCCACTGAGGTTCGTTCATTTCTTGGTCTTGCTGGTTACTACCGTCGTTTCATTGCCAACTTTTCGAAGATCGCGGTTCCACTTACCTCTTTGACTCACAAAGATAAACCTTTCATATGGGGATCCAGTCAGGAAGAAGCATTTCAAACTTTGAAACAAAAGCTTTGCGACGCTCCTGTTCTCTCTCTTCCTGATGGGGTTGACGATTTTGTGGTGTACTGTGATGCATCTCACCTAGGCCTTGGTTGTGTTCTCATGCAACGAGGCAAGGTCATCGCTTATGCATCGCGACAATTGAAAACATCTGAGAAAAATTACACTACCCATGATCTTGAACTTGGAGCCATTGTGTTCGCGTTGAAAATTTGGAGACACTATCTGTATGGTACTAAATGTGTGGTCTTTACTGATCACAAAAGTCTTCAACATATTTTCAACCAAAAAGATCTAAATATGCGTCAACGTCGATGGGATGAATTTCTAAATGATTATGATTGTGAGATTCGCTATCATCCTGGAAAAGCGAATGTTGTGACTGATGCTCTTAGTCGCAAGGCATATACTCAACTTAACTGCATTCAGACTCATGATCTCAAACTTCGAATCTATGAAGCCCAACATGTTTCGGTTACTGAAGGCAATATGTACAACGAAATGTCATGTGGAGCTGAAAATCTTTTGGAAACGAAACATGGACTGCTCTATCTCTCCAATCGTCTATGGATTCCTGATCGTGATAATCTTAGAACCTTTATCATGGACGAGGCTCATAAGACTCGTTACTCCATTCACCCTGGTGCAGATAAGATGTATCAGGATCTGCGTCCCATGTATTGGTGGCCCGGTATGAAGAAGGATATAGCTCACTACGTGGCTAAATGCCTTACTTGTGCCAAGGTCAAAGCTGAACATCAACGTCCATCTGGTTTGCTTGTACAACCAGAGATTCCTGTGTGGAAATGGGAGAACATTGCTATGGACTTCATTACTAAATTACCCCGCACTGCACGAGGTCATGATAGTATATGGGTCATTGTGGATCGTTTAACCAAATCTGCACACTTTTTACCCATTCGTGAGACTTATTCGGCTGAGTAACTGGCTAATCTTTATATCGCCGAGATCATTAGTCGTCACGGAACTCCTTTGAGCATCATTTCTGATCGTGACAGCAAGTTCACTTCTCGTTTTTGGCAAACTCTTCATGACGCGTTGGGAACCAAACTAAATCTTAGCACAGCATACCATCCTCAGACAGATGGTCAAACGGAGCGTACTATTCAAACATTAGAGGATATGCTTCGAGCTTGTGTCATAGATTTTGGTGGTAATTGGGATTCACACTTGCCTTTGGTTGAGTTTTCGTATAATAACAGCTATCATGCCAGTATCCGTATGGCACCTTTTGAAGCTCTTTATGGTCGCAAATGTCGTTCTCCTGTGTGCTGGAGTGAGGTCGGTGATACTCTCATTACCGGTCCTGAACTTGTCCAGGAAACAACAGACAAAATTGCGCTTATTCGTGGATCCTTACTGGCAGCTCAGATTAGACAGAAGAGTTACGCTGATCAAAGGTGTAAACCCTTGGAATTTCAAGTTGGTGACATGGTTCTTCTTAAAGTCTCACCTTGGAAGGGTGTTTTTCGGTTCGGGAAAAAAGGGAAAGCTTGCTCCAAGATATGTAGGCCCATTTAAGATTTTGGAAAGGGTTGGAAAAGTGGCTTACAAGCTAGATCTTCCCGATGAACTCAGCAACGTTCACCCTACCTTCCATGTATCGAACTTGAAAAAGTGTTTGGCGGATGAGAATTTACATGTTCCACTTGAGGATATTCAGGTTGACGAAACGATGCGTTTCACGGAGAAACCCGTGGAAATTATGGATCGTGAAGTCAAGACTCTTAAGCGTAGCCGTATTCCTATTGTCAAGGTTCGTTGGGAATCTAAACGTGGCCCAGAATTTACTTGGGAACGTGAAGACCAAATGAAGACAAAGTACCCTCATCTCTTTACAGGAACCTCCACTTGAAATAAATTTCGAGATGAAATTTTCTAAAGTAGGGGAGACTGTGACATCCGTCACCTTTGGCTTTTATCTAATTCACAATTTTAGTCCTTCTAATATTTTTTCCTGTATTTGTTGTCATTTTCAAATTTAATAAATGAGCGAACTCAAGTTATATTATTTGCATCTCAATTTCGATTTAGTTTAACGCGTATGTTGCGGCGTTGTTCGGAAAATATATGTATATCATAAAAATTCCTAGTTATATAAGTTTTAAGTTAAAAAGTTAACTTAGTTAGTTGTTATTAAAGGAAAACTAACTAGGAAACTTTAAAACTAACTAAAGAAAATAGGAGGG
The DNA here is from genome assembly GCA_030844895.1 of Ambrosia x helenae. Taxonomy (NCBI): domain Eukaryota; kingdom Viridiplantae; phylum Streptophyta; class Magnoliopsida; order Asterales; family Asteraceae; genus Ambrosia; species Ambrosia x helenae. Next base: position 116,070,690 of record CM061233.1, read on the forward strand.
GCCAAACGTGACAAGTTCTGAAAGTTAAAAAAAATAAAACATCATCTCTGCTGCTGCTTCTGTTCGTCCGGCCAAAAACAGTCGCCGCCGGCGACTTTTTCCGGCGATTAAACTATCAAAACGAGTTTATAATCAACGTTAATAATAGGTTGTTGTTTCTCCATCAAGTTCGAACGGTTACTCGGGGTTTAAAGAGTCTTAAACGTGTATTAATCGTGGGTTTTAATCAATTCAAATGGTGTAACCGTCGAGCCTTAAACTCGACTTTTTAACGCGTCCCTTTAATCGTTTTTGGTATATAAATGAAGGCAATATTGCGCTGCATCATTATACATTCCAAACCCACCAAAAAATTTAACGAAATCACGTCAAGAAGCCCTGGAATCGCGACTTGAAGCTCGAGTTTATACCATCTTTTTTTTGACCTTCAAACGAGATTGTAAGTCTAATTAATTACTTGTATGTTGATTTTCGGCCTAGATAGGTTAAAACCCCCCTATTACAGATCATTCATATGCTTGATTTGGATGTAATTGGATTTGGTAAGGGTTAGGGTTCTTAGCTAGATTATTGGGGAAGAAGACATGTTTAGTTAAAAATATAAATACAAATCACATTCAGATATGTTAACATATGGAATAGATGGACTAGTGGTTAATGCTATGGGATTACACAATGGGGATCCGGGTTCGACCCCCCTTGGACCCATTTCTTTTTTTTTTGGTTTATATTTCTTTTCTTTAATTATACATATATATTACATATAAACTTAGAATATTTGTAATAAATCCATTATTTATCCAAAAATCATGAAAATTTAGACATGACATCTTGACATCTAAAATGAGATTTCCACACTTTTATTTTCCGGAAAATGCATCAATTTTATATTTTTATTGAATTTAATCGTTTCAATCATAATTAAATGATTAAAAATTCATTTTAAGAGATTTTAACCTCAAATTTTCTGGAGATTTATTTCTATGAATAATAAACTGTAATAAAATATAATTTCTTATAAAATGATTATTTTTGTTATTTTTACTAAATTTAATCATTAAAACATCATTTAAAATTTATTAAAAATGTTTTAAATGCAAATAAATTAAAAGAAATTATGGAAATATTATTTTTAGTATTCTACATCATAAAATAATTATTTCTCATAATAATATCGTTTTGGGATCATACCTTGTATTATTCATACTATTTATATTTAAATTAGATTTAATAATAAATTGTTTAATTAAATATAAATCATTAACTCTATTTCAAGGCTATTTTTCTATAAAATGGAATATATATCTATATGTGAAACACATAAGAGTTTTAGTCATTTATTAAATTCATCGTAAATATATTTATTTCAAAAACTGTCGTTCAAATTATTACTAATAATTTCATCTTCCCTAATACGAGTCTAGCAAGCCCTAATGTCTTAGATGATTCGTCGTCTTAGATTTTTTTTTTAGTTATTTTCCTCATGTAGTATTTTTATATATAGGTTGAATTCTTCGGAATTCTTAAGCCTTTACGACGAACTTTCTCGGAATTTATATTTAGCGAACTGTGAGTATATCTTCCCCTTTTCTTTACTGTTTTACTATTTCGGGATGATTCATGTACCTATTAAACAAGTTTTATTTCTTATACTTAATGCAATTCTCATGTGTGTTTGCCTTATGTGATTTGGTGTGTATTATGCTTAATCATTAACCGCTGGGCGGCCTAGCATTTCAGTGAATAGTACTATGGTATACCCCCTTGAGACTCTCTTGAGAGAATCTTGGTCATTGTCATGTTAATTCATTATTCAGTTTGTTAGTCATGTGTTAGTCATTATTCTCAGGTTTGGTTTTGACTGATACTACTTAATTACATATTTGCAAACGGTATACAACACATGAATTGCGAAACATTTTATTTCTATACTATATGTATCAAACGGGTGTACTCACCAATACATTATATGTGTTGACAAAATTGTTTTGTACATGTTTCATGTGACATTTGATCTTACATGCTTTCACGCTTAGGTTGGACCTAGTGCTTAAATAAAAGATGAACATTTATTATCTATGTTTGAAATTTCTATTAAGACTCTTTGTATGTCGTTTTGAACAATGGAAGTTATTTACTATTAATATTTACAATTTAGTCCATGTGCTATTGAACAATCGTCACTACGTGACACCTCGATGTTTCCGCCATCGGTTGGGGTGTTACAATACAATATGTACTACTTTGTAGTTTTAGTTTTGTTGATGAGTAGTTTCTGTACTATTCACTTTTGTTGATTGTCTTTGTAGATTAAGTGTCATAGTTTGATTATTCTAACTGTTAATGAGATGCACCAACAATGGGATTCATTGATTGATTTAAGGTGTACATATAACAAAAGTTCTGGAGTTGGGTCCCTCATCATAACCCTCGCAGGGAATATGGTGGGTTGTTTGGTATTAAATAGCTCTACAAATCAAATAGAATTATCTCAAAGTTGCTAAAGTGGTTTGCAGGATCAAGAAAGAATAGAAGCAGCCATGAAAGTACTTTCTAAGAGGTTACCGTCTAGAGTCAAATAAGTACGGTTTGAGGATTCATTTCTCATCATAATCTGGTTAATGACTGCACTTTAATTCATGTGTTGAGATGATGAAATTGTTATTTATTCCAAAAGAAATTGTTGTTCTATGTTGATTTCAGGTGATAAGGAATTAGAACTTTCATGAATACGTAGGGCAAAATGACTTCTGTTATCAGGATGTATAATATGAACACCAAATCTATTGGCATCATTGAAGGGTAATTGGCTATTGGTGGGTATTGCATTACCTTTGCATCTTTTGGCATATGTTCTTTATAAAGCACAAAGATAATATTATCAAAAACCTGACAACGTCAACAATGAAAGTTGATAATCATAACAAAGTTGTTGACTAGGAGGCTCTTTGGGCTTTTGCTTTAGGCTTAGATGTTGAACTTGCTTTATCTTTCAAGTAAGTTAAAGAATTATTGAAACGATTCAACCCATAACCTTATATATTTCAATTGAAAAATAAATATTTTTTTTTCTTTTTTGTCATTTGTAAGCTCAACATAATAAAACAAAGAATTTTTCATCTATACTTTTGAGTTGCTGCTAGATATGTTTGATTCCAAAACTCAAAGCTGCATCTTTCTTACTCTTTTATTAAAGGTAGCTTACAGGATCAAGATTCACTAAGGGGGAAATGTCCCTCGTATTAAAAAGTTATATCAAGCCAACCGAGAAAAAAGATTTTAAATCGAGCCAACCATCAGTGTTGAGATGTTACTACGCCTATGCAAATTTGGAGAGATGAAGCTTTTGAACCTATTCTCCATGTTCAAACATTTTCAAGAAGGCAAGAAGCAATCAAATTAGCAAATGACACCGAGTGAGTTATGATTTATTCCGCTAAAAAAGTTATAGATCTTTATGTTGAACTTGCTTTATCTTTCAAGTAAGTTAAAGAATTATTGGAACGATTCAACCCAAAACCTTTTATATTTCAATTGAAAAATAAATATATTTTTTCTTTTTTGTTATTTGTAAGCTCAACATAATAAAACAAAGATTTTTTCATCTATACTTTTGAGTTGCTGATAGATATGTTTGATTCCAAAACTCAAAGCTGCATCTTTCTTACTCTTTTATTGACGGTAGCTTACAAGATCAAGATTCACTAAGGGGAAATGTCCCTCGTATTAAAAAGTTATATCAAGCCAACCGAGAAAAAAGAATTCAAGTCGAGCCAACCATCAGTGTTGAGATGTTACTACGCCTATGCAAATTTGGAGAGATGAAGCTTTTGGACCTATTCTTCATGTTCAAACATTTTCAAGAAAGCAAGAAGCAATCAAATTAGCAAATGACACCGAGTGAGTTATGATTTATTCCGCTAAAAAAGTTATAGATCTTTATGTTTTATAACAATTTTCATCGCCTATGTTATTGTAACAACTATGGAATAGCTCCTGCTGTTCTATCCAATAATTTGGTGCATTGTGACTTCTTAACATAAGAAAAACATGCCTTACTGTTGATTTGTGACTAAGGGTGGCCTTCATGTTTGTTTTGCAGGTTGAATTATTTCGAACATAACCCATATATTATATTTCGTTTAAAGATATTTTGAATCGAATAATCTATTTAATCCATCTCACCCGTTTATCAGTATGAGACGACGGTTTGGTGGGTTGATGGGTTAACAGGGCTTGCATCGATGCAACACAACAAGAAGAGCAGTGATGGCACACAATGTTTTCATAACCGGACCGGATGTTGAACCGGACGTCTTACTGGTTCACTGGTCGGACTGGTCCAACCTGATTTAAGGACCGGATAATTAATATATAATTAAAAATATAAAATATACAAAAAATAATAATAATAAAGTCATGTTACATGTCTAGTGAACCTTAGTTGGCAGCCCATATCTATAGTCCATTTTAGAAAGCCCAAAACTATTATTATAATAAAATACTAGGTTAGAGTCTCGTGGGTACCCACGGTTCACCCCAAAGTAAAATGAAAAAAAAAGTAGGAAAATAAGAATTGTATTATGCAATTTGTTTTGGTTACTAAATGTTTGATAATGCAATATGTATGAATTTTGATGTTAAATGCAAAATGTCATCTAACAGTTTAATGTAACGAAATGATGGATATATCGAGTAAGTAAAGTTTAATTTGACGACTGCAAACTACATAGCATACTATCACAATATCACACATTACATTATTTAGGTAATATCTATATTCTAATCAAAACTAAGCTTAAGCATAGAACACTTATCATTTAGTTGGGGCTTAACGAACTTCAACCAATATCACAGATTACATCATTTGGGTAATACCTATATTCTTATCATAACTAAGCTTAAGCATAGAACACTTATCATTTAGTTGGGGCTTAACGAACTTCAACCAATGGTCTATTTTCATTACTTCAATCAAAATCTTCCAAGTCTTGCTCATTGATAGCTGATTTTTCACCTTCGAAGTTGTTATCATTGTCATCACGATCCTCGGAGTGCAGCTCATTTTCAATAATTTATGAAAACCTCTACCATTGTATTCCATATTTGTGTTCTACATAAAATACGCGCCACTTACGGTGTGTGCATATAATGTATATATGTGTGGCCCTTGGGGGGCAAAAGTAAAGTTGCACTAATTTTATCGTTATTTTATTAATTTCGTGAAAATAACGTTAAAATGACGGACGGTTAATCATGCATCATGTGGTGGCGTGGATAGCCAAAAGACAGAGGTACATGCACCGATCAGGTTTGTTCCGATTGCCAAGTGTTCTGTGCCTCATGTCCAAGGCTTGATACCAAACCACATCGAGCCGGGGGTCTAACTGGAAGCAGCCTCTCTATTCTTAGGGGTAGAGGTAAGGCTATCTACTTCTTACCGTCCTCAGACCCTACCTTAGCTTTGCTATAGGTGGGATTAACTAAGTATGATGATGATGATGATGATGTTCTATATAAAATATAGTTGTTGTAAAGATATGGATACGGTGATAAGTAAATCAAGAAACAATCCTTAACCCACTTACTTGAATGGGTAGCTTAAATTTTACATGTTATCTCTCCAATGGTTCAAACCGATTACATAGCTAAAAAACAACTAATAAGAAAATGGGTCTAATGTCACATGCTGTAATATAAATTTCTTAAATTTTATTAAAAAATAGACACCAAAAGAATCAACCCCAGACCCATTTGTACACACACTTTAGGAAACTTTTGACATGTTACAAAATGCCGCCAAAAAAACTTCATTATTTAAACTGTGTAAATATACTACTTAACAATTAAAAATCTTAATAAATAACATCAAAATCATAATCAATCATTCAAATCAATGACATTAAAATAATCTGAGTCTGAAATTGCCTTACCCATTATATACAAATTATTATCGACATCTTAAATTAAGCACACTTATTAAAATCAAGATGATGATTATCGTTTAGTGACAATTGATTATCAGAAAGTAGTAATATCAAAATGAAAGTCGGTCAACAATGTTAAAATGAAATTCGTAATATTAGTAACATCAATAAATAAGATTAAAAATCTTAATAAATAACATCAAAATCATAATCAATCATTCAAATAAATGACATTAAAATCATCCGCGTCTCAAATTGCATTACCCATTATATTCAAATTATTATTGACATCTTTAATAATCATTATTAGTTGTGATTGAAGTAATATAATTCTTTAACATAAAGTAAAATTTTGAAAATTTATATTATCATTTAATTTCGTTGTTAAAATTGGTATGATGATTAAATGATTTTATTATTTGTTAAGGTTTGTATAGTATTGTTGTGTCTCAAACAATTCTGCAAAATTGGAAATACGGTGCCTCGATTGACGTGATTGAGTAGGAATATTTATTTATATATTTGAATTATAAAAAAATGGAAGGATTGGTAATTGACGTGAATTGGTCAACAACGCTTAAAATTAGTACAATCAAACTCAAAGACATAAAGTCAAAGAATTGACATCCATCAAATTAATAAAAACATAAAAAGTTTTTACTCAGATTGGGTCAACAATATTAAAATTAAGGTCGTAATATTAGTAATGGTATTGAAAATTATCTTGAATACATTATATATTTTAGGAAATTGTTAAATAGATTTAAATTATATTTATTATTAAAAGAATAATAAAAGTGTATGAAAATAAATGTACACTCCTATCTTCGGATTATATTTAAATTATAAACTGTTAGATAGATTTAAATAAATGTTTAAAGGAAAGTCGTATATGTTTAAAAGAATATCGTTTCATGACAATTGATTAAAGGAAAGTCTTTGAATTATAAAAAATGGAAGGATTGGTAATTGACGTGAATTGGTCAACGGTACTTAAAATTAACACAATCAAACTCAAAGACATATAGTCAAAGAATTAACCTCCATCAATTTAACAAAAACGTAAAAAGTTTTTACTCAGATTCGGTCAACAATATTAAAATAAAGGTCGTAATATTAATAATAACATTGAAAATTATTTTGAATACATTATAAATTTTAGGAAACTATTAAATATATTTAAATTATATTTATTATTAACAGATAATAAAAGTGTAGGGAAATAAATGTACATTGTTATCTTTGAATTATATTTAAATTATAAATTATTAAATAGATTTAACATTGTTAAATAGATTTAAATAAATGTTTTAAAGAAAGTCGTATATGTTTAAAAGAATATCGTTTCATGACAATTGATTAAAGAAAAGTTGTAATATCAAAATTAAAGTCGGTCAACAATATTAAAATGAATTTCGAAATATTAGTAATATCAATAAATAAGATTAAAAATTTTAATAAATAACAACCAAATCATAATCAATCATTCAAATCAATGACATTAAAATCATCATAAATAACATTAAAACTCTCTATAAATAACATCAAATCATAATTTAAATTTCAAATTCAATGACATCTTGTGTTGCAGCCTTAGTAACAAACATTTTGTGCTGGATTGAACACCATTTGAAGACAAAATATTCGTCAATGGAAGTATCTTCTGATTGAAGCAAAACAGGCCATCCAATCACAATAAACCTTTATAAAAGCATTATATATAGAAAATTTAGAATGTGTAACTAATTATAAAATAAGAATATAGTAAACAAAAATGTTGAATATGCAAATAACAAACCTAGCGACTTGAGAAACAATTTCTGCACGTAATATTAGTATTAGTATTAGTATTAGTTAGTATTAGTAATTATTAGTAATTAGTAATATATTCATAAAAATAGCAATAGAAAATTTTAATTCGGTCAATAAGATATAAGTGGTATTAAAATTAAAAATCGTAATATTAGTTTTAGTATTAGTAATATATTCGTAATTAAATTCGGCCAAAAATAAAAAAATGAGCTTAAAAATCGTAATATATAACATTAAATTCGTCAATTATTATTAATGTCATTAAAACTAATAAAAATAACATTAAAAATGAATAAATCCTATTAATTGTAGGCAAAACCAATAATAACTCATAAAGATAGATTAAACATAAATTCGTAGTAATATTAATATAAATAAATGAGATTAAAAAATCATAATAAATAACATTCAATTAGGTCAATTATTATTAATGTCAATTAGTATTAGAAATATATTCGGTCAACAATACTATTTTTACGAATAGTAAAACTGAAATCGTAATTATAAGTAATTAGTAATATATTCGAAAAAATAGTAATAGAAAAATTTAATACGGTCAATAAGATATAAATGGGATTAAAATTAAAAATCGTAATATTAGTTTTAGTATTAGTAATATATTCGTAAGTTAATTCGGTCAATACGAAATAAATGAGATTAAAATTAAAATTAAAATACATAATATTAGTATTAGTATTAATAATATATTTTTAAATTAATTCGGTCAATAATAAATAAATGAGCTTAAAAAATAATATATAACATTAAATTCGGTCAATTATTATTAATGTCATTAAACTCATAATAAATATCATTAAAAAATTAATAAATCCTATTAATTGCAGGCAAGACCAATAATAATTCGAACGAATAGTAATATAAATAATATTAAACATAATTTCATAGTAATATTAATATAAATAAATGAGATTAAAAAATCGTAATAAATAACATTCAATTTGGTCAATTGTTATTAATGTCAATAAATAAAATTAATTCTAACATACTAAAAATACATTAAAAATGATTAAATCTTATTAAACATAAATTCGAAAAAGTAATATAAATAAATGAAATTAAAATTTTTAATAAATAACATTAAATTCAGCCATAACCCCATCCCACAATATCCGAAAGTTTTTAAATATTTTCAAACTCCATAACTACCATACCTTAAATAATGCATCATTTTTAGAAATCCAATCAATCTCATTTATGAGACCCGATTCAAAACGGATCCTATCCAAACCCATTAACACAATCTGTCCATCCATAGCCCACACTTAGGACCATTCAATCAAAATATTCACTAAGGATTATGATAGACCAAAAACTTATGATCTGTGACACCGGCAAATTCTGGTTAACAACGTTGTCTAGATGAAAGTCTACCTTAGCGAGTCACGCGTATATTGTACTTAACTGGGTTAGTTAAGTCGGGTTATGGTTCGGGAACTATTGGTTAGTCTAGAAGATCATTGGATGTTGGTCTAAAGGTTCGTTAGATGTCAGTCCTTAACCAAGTGTACAAACGGTGACGATTTGTAGGATCGTCAGGGCATACGGAACGTACGAGTCTCGAGTCCCGGGAATTGGTGAACGAGTGTAAATATGTGTATTTACTTGTGTTATGTGTTTACAATCATTATGTGAGTTGTCGGTACGTGAATATGTGTTAACATATGTTAAAACGGGGTTTAACGCGCAAAACACACGAAACTAACCCCTATAGGCGATTAGGAATCCTAATCACCTATAGGGGAGGCGAGTAGGAGACCTTAAGGGCGATTAGGGGCCTACTCGTGTGAAGGGTTAGGCGATTAGGCCTAATTGTGTGAACCTTCATGCGATTAGCAGCCCTAATCGCGTATAAGGGCTGCACAATCGCTAGTTACGGGCTGGACGACTAAAAACGACTATAAATACCATACTTAACCTCCTAAACTTCATTATACAAACCCTAGTCGTCCCATAACCCGCCCCAACACATAAACAACCTCTGGAAGGCGATTTTTGATCAAAACACAAGGTTTCAAGCTTGAATCATCATTCTTTCATAATCCTAAGGTTTGGTTTTCATCCATAAATCTTTATAAACATTTTTAATCAATCCCTAATGGTCCAGACCTGTTATTAAACGAAAAAGCTTTCTGAAAATCGTTAATAAGGGTTGTTAATCGGATTATAACTAATATACATGCGTTATGGGTGTGTATGATTAGAAAGCTAGGATTTTTATGATTCATGATGATGGATTGATATGTTATTATGTTAGATCAGAATTGATATTGATAGTATGATGATAGAAATCTCAGTAATTGGATATTAGGGTTATGATTACGCGTGTTAGTATGATGTTGCATGCTATGTGAATGGTGTTTTGGATTACTTGGTTGCATGCAGGACTGATTATACGAGGTTAAACGAAGGATTTTGGGTTAAACATGTTTAGGATAGTGTTTGGGATGATATTGGGTGGTTACACACGTTCTGGATCTGATTTGGAGCGTTAAACGCGCGAAAAACCGGAACAGCAAGGTTACAGGCGAGTAGCATTCCTAATCGCCTATGTTATAGGCGAGTAGGATGCTAATCGCCTATAACTCAGGCGAGTAGAGGCCTACTCGTGTGACATTAGGGGTGATTAGCCCCAATTGCTAGTAAGTTCAGGTGATTAGCCCCAATTGCTAGTAAGTTCAGGTGATTAGCCCCAATTGCTAGTAAGTTCAGGTGATTAGCCCCAATTGCTAGTAAGTTCAGGTGATTAGCTCCTAATCGCCTATAATAGAGGCGAGTAGGGTTCCTAATTGCTAGTTGACCAACCTAAATGCTAGTTGACTTTTCCTAATCGCGTGTACTGCTGCTGTAAGTGTAAATTAGCATTCCGAGACCCGATTTAACATGTAGTAACATGCTAGGAACCCCGTAACATGTCTAATAACTTGGTAACATATATTTGGATGTAATTCGGTGATACGTGAACTATGTGCTATAACTTGTTGTGCGTTAACGTATGTTAAGTGTGAATGCGTTATTGTATGTTGTGGAGCGTAAACATAACACGGGGAGTCTCGGGTCACCAATGGGATGTCGAGTCTTGTACTTTGGGTCAGTTAAACAGTCACGGTGTTTTCAAACGAACTTGGTTATGGTCTGGACATCTAGGGACTAATTAACCTGCGGGTTATTAGTCTAAGTACTTGTAACTGTCGTATGTTAGGTCGCCGCTTTACGGGACTAGCATAGCAGCTGAGTTTACTCGGGTTAAGGAGTAACGCAACTTAAGGTGAGTTTACGGCCCCTCTTTTAAACTGGTTTTATACTTTCGGGGGAGAAAACATGTGTTAAAACGATTATTTGGTAATTACTGTCATACTATGGGTTTCTATTGTGTACTACACGATCTTTGGAAGTCCCGGGGGGAACCATGAATGTGCAGGTTTGCACAACGGGGAAATGTGAATAGCGCTATTGGGAGTGACCAACCCCGCTCGTCGGCTTGGAGGGTCGGGCGAGTGCATATTGTCTCAAACAGGAACAACAGGAACATTTGGTACTTTTCGGGCACAACATCTGGTATTCGAGTTAGTAATGGTTTTCCAATCGTGGTAGTAACAAAACGTACGCCTAGCTAGCGTATACTGGTTTTCGATTGGTTATAGTATGGACAGGTGGACTTGGTACTTGGATACAAAACCTGTAAACTCACCAGCATTTTTGTGCTGACGTAAACTTTTACATGTTTTCTCAGGTCGCTAAGGTAGCACGACTGGACTAGGGCGCACGCGTCTGCACGGCGTCTAACTAGGGTTGCATGGTCTTTTGAACGTTGAACTATTATTTCATTGTTGAGATACTGTTTTTGAATAAGCTTCCGCTGTAAACGGGATTTTAAACTATGTTTTGAAATTGCATTTATTTTCATTTAGACTTGTTTATTGTGATCGTTGGTTTGGATCCTGGTTTGTCATGCGCCTCGCGGTAAAACTCCGCAAGTGGATTTTGAGGGTGTGACATGATCAACATGAACAATCAAGAACACTTGATGAATAATCACACCCGTAATAATATTCAAACAAACCAATCAAAGACTCGGATTACCATGCACAAAAACCAAAACTTGGATCTGTCATGGAGTTCGATTTTAACATCTAAGATGATAATAATCTTCTATCCAGAATCTTATACATCTCCTCAAACAAACACTCGGCCAAAGATAAACTAACTCGGCCATACCCAATGCGAACAAAAAACAATATGGACCCGGTGCCGAACATGATCGAAAACAGATAATGATTAACCATAGCTAAATCGAAAACTTTATTACCTTCTATTATTTCAAAAATTTCTTTAGGAAAGGTGGTCGAGTTAGTTTATCTTTGTTGTGTATGTTTTTAGATAATAAAAACTTGTTCATGGCTTTCAGCAATGTCTGGATGAACACGTTAAAAACAACATTAAAAAAATGAAATAATCAATTTGTCTACAAAAAAAAAGCCATATTTAGATGAAAATAAGATTCATACCAAAACTCTTGCCAAAGGGTCATGCATCACCATGAAGAATTGGTCACCCTTGTGATAAGCCATAATCGAGTTTGTTTCTTCGGATGGAATCCTGGTTTTCAATAGAAAAACGAATATGTTAAATAAACCCGATATATTTGTATATATTCCATTAGAAAAAAATATTAGAAACACATTTTGGATCTATCTAATTGAATCGAAAAAAAATTGTTAGAAACACGCTTTAATCTATCCGAAAGGAGCCAAAAAATAGCCAGAAGCCAAGTTTTGTAAATTTGATCCAAAAACCAGTGCGTATTCTAATGGAATTAGATGATTTATGTATTATAAATCGACATATTTAGAAACAACTTTTTGTCCATTTGAACCGAAAATAATTGTTAGCGACTTGATGTAATAACAGAAATCAAAGATCAAATGGAGAGGATACCTGGACAAAAAATGGAAAAGAAGAATGAACAAGGTAGGATTGAAGAATTTTGAAGGAATTGGAGATTGATGATGGTAGAATGGAGAAAAAAATGGTATTTATAGGTTAATTTTCGGAGCCCCATTTACATATTTGGATCCCTCAGGCCCTCTCTAAGGCCTTCATTCGACCCGAGTGTATTGAATTATTATATAGATAGATAAGCAATTCATAACTAGGGTAAAAGCCAATAGTTTTCTCTTCTACTTGCTGCCACATATCTCATCATTCCACCCTAACTACTATACTCAATCAAACAAATTCAAGATGCTCAACTTTTCTCTTCTATTTGCAGCCACAATATCTTATCGTTCCACCCCATCTGCTATAATATTAATGAGTTAAACCAATTGAAGGATGCTTGTAGGATAAAGGTGTTGCCGTGAAGTTTAGATCGTAGGTGGAAGACTATGTTAGAACTTATATCTGACGACATAAATGAAGTCGCCGGAGATCACCGTGAAGTTTAGAAATTAAAACAACTTTCGGTTCTAGCCCTTTAAATCCGGTTCGACCTCCCGAGTCTCCGGTCTGACCGCTGGTTGGCCGGCTCAATCACTCGTTCGTTGCATGTCCGGTCCTGTCTACTGACCCGGACCGGCTCAGGTCTCGTTTCCGGTCCGACCGATTCGAAGCCACGGAGAAGTTGTAATTATTGAAGTCTCAAGACCAAAAGTGCACTTCTCTCTTATGTTTAAGAAAACATATGCATTTCACAATTGAAAAAAATGGTGTATTATACTAAGAGTAAATAGCCAAAACAGTCCTTGTGGTTTGGGCCATTTTGTCAGTCCAGCTCAAAATCAAAATAATTGCTTAAGCGGTCTTTTGAGTTTGACGAAATAGGCCAAAAAAGTCTAATTACTTAATAGGGTTAAGGAAACTGATCGGTGCATTTTAGGTACACTTTATTTAATATATTTTTAATCTAAATGCACCGGTAGTAATATAAAATATGTTACTTTAATGGGTTTTTATATTGTGTTGGTTTTAATGAATAATGAGTTAAATGTGCATAACTCAAGTTACATGAGAAAAGCATTACGGCAACTAAATGAAATTGAATAAGTTAAGAGAAAAAATAAAATAAAACTAAAATTCAAGTTTTTGTCGGTTTGCATTACAGGAACAATATCAATCAAGCTAAAGTAATCAATGATTTTTGGTGAACTAATTATGTGGTGAACCGACAAAGTCAGCAACAAAAATTGGGCTACAAATAATCAATTGAAGTTGGGCTCATGAGTCATTATTAATTATCTTTGTGTGGATAGTTAATGGATCAAGAAATTAGACAGCCCATGATGGACTCGGAATGCGCCAAAAAGAATTAAAAGGGCATCGCAACAGAGAGAAGGGGAGATTATTATTTTCTAAGGCTGCTACAAGGAAGGAGTTCGACGAAGCAGCAGCCTTTTGGCTGGCTAGGGACGCACCAAGGAAGGAAACAAGATGGAGGCTTCTACCATAACCATGAGCGGTTAAGTTATTCGTGATTTCCCCCGGGTGAATCTTTGTATTGATTTTATATTCTGAACTCGTTTTGATTATGTATGAACTAGTATTTTTACTACTTGTGTTGGATTGAATAAACTTTGCTTATATTTGAACCAATTTATCTATTAACTATGATTTCCGGCATCATAGGGAGGTTGGTTGATATTTGTATAGGGATAGCTAGGCGTACGGTTTACGTTGAAAACATGTCCCTAGTTATTATTTCAATCTGAATAGTTTTTGTGACAGGATAGCTAGTTATTGTGACAGGATAACCACGGCCATGTCTATGTGGTGTTCTTGTAATTAAATCGAATAGGTTGCAAGATTATACAAATAGGATCCCGGGTGGAAGTTACATTTATCTTTATTATTTATTTAGATTATTTTGTTATCATTTCAACATTTTTATAAAACGAACAAAAAGATAAAACTAGCAAACTTCATAATTGTATTTTTATATTTATTTGTTAACTAGATTAGACGAACAAATAATTTATGTAATATTAACCACATCCTCCTCGTGGATTCGATATTCCCTACTTACCATGGCTACCTAGGTTATTTAGGTTTTGTATGACCCTTGACGACAGACGGTCATCAAATGGCGCCGTTGCCGGGGAGCTAGTGCGCTTAGTATTACATTGCTTGTTTGTTTGTATTTTTTTAGTGTTTTGAAAAAAAAAATAGAAAATCTAAAAAAAAATTATATAAAAGTGTTATTTAATTTTATTAGATTTCACTTTGGGTGTTCTAGTTGTGCAGGTTTTTCTTTTACAGGTGTAGAACACCATGAATTGGGTTGACGAAGACAATGAACCATGCTATAGTTGTGGAAGTTTCGCTCACTGGACTGAAGATTGTAAAGATTGTCCAAAGCCCTTACCACGAGTAGATCCTTATTGTTTTTGTTGCGGACAAATACATAGGGATAAAGACTACACAATATTTTGGAGTGATCCAGAATATTGGGATGAAATGTTGAAATCTGGGTACCGGGCAACTCCATGTCAAGAAGACTATCATAGTTACTCTAACTATGAACCTGAAGAGGCACCTTTCTCAGGTAACCAGGAGAATTATTACTATTATAAAAACTCACAATCATGTTTTTCTCCAGGTTACTACCAAGATCAATATCTAATTCCTCCCGACGAAGACGAATGTGCAGAGATGACATATCAAACCGAGGAGGAAAATAACCTTGCTCGAGCAGAAACGATGTTATTCAAGATAGAGGAATTTTTATCAACACCCAACCTCTCAATTCAACAACGAATTGAGTACTTAACTTTGAAATACGAGGTGTAATCGGAAAGGATAGATATAGCAGAGTCTGTGTCTCCCTTACCTGATGATATTAGAAACTATTCTCAAGTTAAGGACGAGGTTGGGAGACTAATACCACACCAAATCCTTCACTTGTTGAAGAGTTACAGGTAGAAAAGGTTGTTGCTATTGATGCAGGTGTCACAAGTCTTTCTCAAGATTCTCACAGCTCTCATCCCGCACTGATTACCTTCATAAACAAGGTTCGGGATGAAGATCCAAAAATAAATATTAGGAATGTGAGATTACAAGACATCGGGCAAAGGCGAGTGAGATGGTTCTTCCACAGCAACAAAAAGCGCCCAATTCACATGCCAATCTTTAAACATCTGTTTATTTGGCATGTAAACTACGGAGCATACATTGGAAACTCGGTAGACAAGTGCGCGCTTAGACCACCTTGATAGTCAGGTATAATTTTTGTACATTTTGTATATTTATTTATTTATTTTGTTTTATTTTATTTTTCTTTTATTTTTAGTTATTTTAGTCTCTTTTGATTTCTGGGAATGCTTGGAGTTTAACTCTGCAATCAGATAACCTCGCCTGTACTCAATCTCCATTCAGACGGAATAGATCTGTACACCATCGGTGTATAAGGCATCCCAGAATTTTATGTTTTTATTTTTTTTTCTTGTGAGTCTTAGTTTCAGGTATATTATCGGCCGCGAATGAAATGCTATACGGCTCGATTGGGAGGAATTGAACGGACTCATACGCATATTGCTTATCCAGGGGAGTCTGTTCCTTTTACTGTTGTATTTTATTTTTATTTCTGTTTTATTTTATTCCCTATCTTATATTGAGGACAATGTGTCGTTCAAGTGTGGGGGTGGGGAAACTTCGTTTTTATTTAGTCTTGAGTCTAAAAAAAAATTACAATAATTGAAAATGTCTTGAAATTAATTCTTAAAAAGCATTCTAATTAGACGTAAAGCAGCTTTTTTAGCACGTACCAGTTGTCTCTTGATTGTTTTGGTAGTAAATCCTTAGTCATGGTCTAATTTGTGGAAAAGTAATATGAACCGTTTTCAGCAAGTATTTTTAAGAAAAAAGTTTAGAATTGTCTGACTAGGTTTAACAAGCTATTGGTAATAAATGCATGCACACATCGGTAACCTATTTCCCCACTTTTGTGAGATCTTGAGCCTACTAGATGATAGATTGATTTATATACATTTTCGTTTGTTGAGAGTAGGCCAAATGTTTCTCTGTTGCAGAACTTGTGTGATTTGATACATGCTAGGGTTATAGACTAGATATGCACATACATGACAAAGGCGATTTAGGATTCCCTTTTTGTTTGACACCTTTTATTTGTTTTGTGTTTACATGTTCATCTAAAATCACCTTTAGCAGCCATATTGAGCCTATACCCTTTCGTTTGTTAAACCTATAAAGTTACTCAAATTGACCCGTTAGCCGTTGTTTAAGAAATTGATGACATCCATTGTTTTTATGTTGATGTTTACGTTTAAGTGTTTGATCTATGTTAAGTTGTGAAGAAAAAAAAAAGAGAAAAAAAAGAGAAAAAAAAGAGAAAAAGAAAAAAATAAAAGTATGTGTTATAGGTCGAATATGACCGAAGTTGTGATTATTAGCAGTATCGTGAATATGGATTGTCATTCAAGTTGTTTCACGATTTTATTTTAGCCACTTTCAGCCTAAACGTTCACTACCTTTACCCTAAGCCCAAAACCCGTAAGTCCTTTAGATATGTGCATTGTCTACAGTTGAGGTGTGATTGTTATACAAGCCTATGATAACAGAGTTACATGTTGGTTTTGAGTGATTAATACTAGCGCATTACATGCTAGTCCAGATATTAAACCGAGTGGAGTGAAAAATTGTGAGGGTGTTTTGCATGAAAATAAAAACCGGAAGCATGTTAGATTTAGTCAGGGTAATTCTGTTTTTAAAATGGAAATCAATTTGACTTGCTGAATTAACACATCTAATACTGATCTGTAAATGGGGTATGACTCTGGACCTTAGCTAAGGTATGATAGGGCGACTGGGGTGCTAGTCTGTGATAAGGTTTTGAGCAGAGTGAATATAATTTTTTCGAGACGAAAAAAGATAAGTGTAGGGGTGTGATCGGTGCATTTTAGGTACACTTTATTTTATATTATTTTTAATCTAAATGCACCGGTAGTAATATAAAATATGTTACTTTAATGGGTTTTTATATTGTGTTGTTTTAATAAATAATGAGTTAAATGTGCATAACTCAAGTTATATGATAAAAGCATTACGACAACTAAATGAAATTGAATAAGTTAAGAGAAAAAATAAAATAAAACTAAAATTCAAGTGTTTTTCGGTTTGCATTACATGAACAATATCAATCAAGCTAAAGTAATCAATGATTTTTGGTGAACTAATTATGTGGTGAACCGACAAAGTCAGCAACAAAAATTGGGCTACAAATAATCAATTGAAGTTGGGCTCATGAGTCATTATTAATTATCTTTGTGTGGATAGTTAATGGATCAAGAAATTAGGCAGCCCGTGATGGACTCGGAATGCGCCAAAAAGAATTAAAAGGGCATCGCAACAGAGAGAAGGGGAGATTATTATTTTCGAAGGCTGCTACAAGGAAGGAGTTCGACGAAGCAGCAGCCTTTTGGCTGGCTAGGGACGCACCAAGGAAGGAAACAAGATGGAGGCTTCTACCATAACCATGAGCGGTTAAGTTAGTCGTGATTTCCTCCGGGTGAATTTTTGTATTGATTTTATATTCTGAACTCGTTTTGATTATGTATGAACTAGTATTTTTACTACTTGTGTTGGATTGAATAAACCTTGCTTATATTTATACCAATTTATCTATTAACTATGATTTCTGGCATCATAGGGAGGTTGGTTGATATTTGTATAGGGATAGCTAGGCGTACGGTTTACGTTGAAAACATGTCCCTAGTTATTATTTCAATCTGAATAGTTATTGTGACAGGATAACCAAGGCCATGTCTAAGTGGTGTTCTTGTAATTAAATCGAATAGGTTACAAGATTATACAAATAGGATTCCGGGTGAAAGTTACATTTATCTTTATTATTTATTTAGATTATTTTGTTATCATTTCAACATTTTTATAAAACGAACAAAAAGATAAAACTAGCAAACTTCATAATTATATTTTTATATTTATTTGTTAACTAGATTAGACGAACAAATAATTTATGTAATATTAACCACGTGCTCCTCGTGGATTCGATATTCCCTACTTACCCTGGCTACCTAGGTTATTTAGGTTTTGTATGACCCTTGACGACAGACGGTCATCAAATGCATTTTGATCGCTTTGTCGAGTGCTAATCAAAAAATATTTTAAAAACAACTCCTTACCTACAAGGACTGCAGTATAGGGATTAGGGTTGTCAAACCACGAGGAGTATATGGTTAGTGTTAATAGCAAATTTATTAATTAAACTAATTAATTAAAAATAATATCTTATGAAGTATAATGTTATTGTGCTTGGAAAATTTGGTTAAATGATTTGAATAAAGACAATGATAATAAAGAAGCAACTCCCTCTAAACTTCCGGTTCTAGGTTTTACACAGTTTTCAGTTTATAGATTGGGAACCACATAGACATAGTTCTGGAAATTAGTTAATTAACTGGTAGCACAAGTTCTTGTCATCAAACCTTATTATCTACCCAATTGTAAGCGTCAAGTCGACCCTCTTTATGTCACCCAACCCGCTACTAAGTTTTGTCATCAACCGAACAAGTTGTAAAGAAAGGACTCAAAACACCAATCAATTGTTTGCTTAACTAATGCATCAATAATGTTTTAATTGTTTGTCACACAAGCAAAACATAATCCAATACTCAAAATAAATAGAAAAAGTGTAAAACCTAATTGAACCATTCGTCTAGAGAAAGTCACAAAAGATTTAGCCTTGCATCTTGGTCACGTTCATGCCTCCTCTCTTGTTCTGCTCATATTCTGCGATCTATATTCTTCAATTTGTTGCGTCGATAATCCCTCAGATATGGCCATCTGGGAGCCGTCAAAATTCATCATAATAATAATGATCATCCTTTCAATCTGTGTTGGGCCTTGGGCCGTTTTTTGCCACTTTCCTTTGTTGTTTCTTTTATTATTATTATTATTATTATTGTTGTTGTTGTTGTTGTTGTTGTTGTTGTTGTTGTTGTTGTTGTTATTATTATTATTAGTACAATCTTTCAACTCGGGTGTTCTTCGCTCGACCAAAATTTCTCGTCTACGCCCCCAACGTCCATGAACACCTACAAAACACATGCGCAATAATAAATAACTAAGACCGACTAAAAGTACACAATAAAAGACTAAAATATATACAAAACTAACATATTAACAAGGTGTTTTCACCAACACATCACACCCCCACACTTATCTTTTTTCGTCTCGAAAAAGTTATATATATACTCTGCTCACGACATTATTACATACTAGCACCCCAGTCGCCCCATCATACCTCAGCTAAGGTCCAAAGTCATACCTCATTTACAGATCAGCATTAGATGTGTTAATTCAGCAAGTCAAATTGATTTCCATTTAAAAAACATAATTAACCCGACTAAGCCTAACATGCTTCCGGTTTTTATTTTCATGCAACACACCCCTCACAATTTTTCACTCCACTCGGTTTAATATCTGGACTAACATGTAATGCGCTAGTATGAATCTCTCAAAACCAAGTATGCAACTTTGTTATCATAGGCTTGTATAACAATCACACCTCAACTATAGACAATGCACATATCTAAAGGACTTACGGGTTTTGGGCTTCGGGTAAAGGTAGGATAGTTTTGGCTAACAATTGGTTTAAAAGCAAAGGTTTCAACACGCTTGAATGACCATCCTTATTCACTAAGCACCATAATACAATAATCACACAACTTTGGGCATATTTGACCCATAACACATACGTCTATTTTTTTTCTTTTTCACTTTTTTTCATATATATTTTTTTCTTTCTTTCTTTCTTTTTTTTTTTCACAACTTAAACATAACTCAATCACTTGAACAAAACATAAACACAATGGATGTCATCAATTTATTACATAACGGTAAACAGGTCAATTTGGGTAATAGGTTTAATAAAATGAAAGGGTATAGGCTCGACATGGGCTACTAAGGGTGATTTTAGGTAAACGGGTCAAACATAACAAATAAATGGGTATCAAAAGAAAAAGGGAAAACCTAAATTGCCTTTATCATCTATGTGCATATCTAGTCTACAACCTCGGCATGTATCAAATCACACAAGTTCTGCAACAGAGAAACATCTGGCCTACACTCAACAAATGAAAATATATATGTATCAATCTATCATCTAGTAGGCTCAAGATCTCACCAAAGTGTGGAAATGGGTTACCGATGTGTGCATGCATTTATTACCAATAGCTTGTTAAACCTAGTCAGGCAATTCTAAACTTTTTTTTTCTTAAAAATACTTGCTGAAAACGGTTCATATTACTTTTCCACAAATTAGACCATGACTAAGGATCTACTGCTAAAACAATCAAGAAACAACTGGTATGTACTGAAATAGTTGCTTTATGTCTGATTAGAATGTTTTTCTTAGGAACAATTTTCAAGACATTTTCAGTTTTCATTTTTTTTTATTTGATTTTTTTTAGACTCAAGAATAAATAAAAACGAAGTTTCCCCACCCCCACACTTGAACGACACATTGTCCTCAATGTAAGATAGGGAATAAAATAAAGCATAAATAAAAATAAAATACAACAGTAAAAGAAACAGACTTCCGTGGATAAGCAATACGCATATGAGTCCGTTCAATTCCTTCCAATCCAGCCGTATAGCATTTCATTCGCGGCCGATAAACAAACCTGAAACAAAGAAACAAGAAAAAAAAACAAAACAAACAAATCGGGATGCCTGCAAACATTAGTGATTTCCAGATTGTCACCGCCCGAATGGAGATTGAGTACGGGCATGGCAATCTGTTTTTGCAATTCAAATCATATCAATCAATCCCATGACTCCAAAAAAAATAAAACTGACTCAAACAGACTCGAAAATAAAAGTAAAATAAAAGAAAACAAAATAAAAATAAATAAATATACAAAATATACAACACTCATACCTGATGGTCTATTCATGGTGGTCTCAAAGAACATTTGCCTACAGAATTTCCGAAGTATGCTCGGTAGTTTACATGCCAAATAAACAGATGCTTAAAGATTGACATGTGAATTGGGCGCTTTTTGTCATTGTGGAAGAACCATCTCACTCGCCTTTGCCCGATGTCTTGTAATCTCACATTCCTAATATTTGTCTTTGGATCTTCATCCCGAACCTTGTTTATGAAGGTAATCAGTGCGGGATGAGAGTTGTGAGAATCTTGAGAAAGACTTGTGACACCTGCATCAATAACAACATTTTCTACTTGTAACTCTTCAACAAGTGAAGGATTTGGTGTGGTATTAGTCTCCACAACCTCATCCTTAACTTGAGAATAGTCTCTGATATCATCAAGTAAGGGAGATATGGACTCTGCTATATCAATCCTTGTCGATAACACCTCGCATTTAAAGCTCAAGTAATCAATTCTTTGTTGAATTGAAAGGTTAGGTGTTGATAACAACTCCTCGACATTAGATAATTTCTCTTCGATTCGAGCGAGTTGCAATTCCTCCTTGCTTTGATATGTAATCTTTACACATTCTTCTTCATATGGAGGAAATTGGTATTGATTTTGAGGGTAACCTGAAAATGGTGCCTCTTCGGGTTTATAGTCATAGTGACTATGATAGTCTTCTCGACATGGACTTGCCCGGTATCCTGATTTCAACATTTCATTCCAATATTCTGGATCATTCCAATATGTTGGGCAATCTTCATCTGTATGTATTTGTCCGCAACAGAAACAATGCGGATCTACTGCTGGTAAGGGTTTTGGACAATCTTTACAATCTTCAATCCAGTGAGCGAAAATTCCACAACTATAGCAAGGTTCATTGTCTTCATCAACCCAATCCATAGTGTTCTACACCTGTAAAGGAAAAACCTGCACAACTGGAACACCCAAAGTGAAATCTAATAAAATTAAATAACACTTTTATATACACCTCTTTTTTTTTTTTAATGTAAAGACAACTAATACTAAAAACACTAAGTGCACACACTCCCCGGCAACGGCGCCATTTTAATCGCTTGTCGAGTGTTAATCAAAAAATATTTTAAAAACAACTCCTTAGCTACAAGGACTGCAGTATAAGGAGTAGGGTTGTCGAACCACGAGGAGTATGTGATTAGTGTTAATAGCAAATTTATTAATTAAACTAACTAATTAAAAATAATATCTTATGAAGTATAATGTTATTGTGCTTGCAAATTTGGTTAAATGATTTGAATAAAGACAATGATAATAAAGAAGTAACTCCCTCTAAACTTCTGGTTCTAGGTTATACACAGTTTTCAGTTTATAGATTGGGAACCACATAGACATAGTTCTGGAAATTAGTTAATTAACTAGTAGCACAAGTTCTTGTCATCAAACCTTATTATCTACCCAATTGTAAGCGTCAAGTCAACCCTCTTTATGTCACCCAACCCGCTACTAATTTTTGTCATCAACCGAACAAGTTGTAAAGAAAGGACTCAAAACACAAATCAATTGTTTGCTTAACTAATGCATCAATAATGTTTTAATTGTTTGTCACACAAGCAAAACATAATCCAATACTGAAAATAAATAGAAAAAGTGTAAAACCTAATTGAACCATTCGTCTAGAGAAAGTCACAAAAGATTTAGCCTTGCATCTTGGTCGCGTTCATGCCTCCTCTCTTGTTCTGCTCCTATTCTGCGATCTATATTCTTCAATTTGTTGCGTCGATAATCCCTCAGATATGGCCATCTGGGAGCCGTCAAAATTCATCATAATAATAATGATCATCCTTTCAATCTGTGCTGAGCCTTGGGCCGTTTTTTGCCACTTTCCTTTGTTGTTTCTTTTATTATTACTAGTAGGAAACCCGCGCGATGCGGCGGCGACAACAATTTACGACGCGAAACTCGTTTTCTGTTAGCTTATCAATGCCCTCGTCATATATTGTATAGTGTGTCTATAATTTTTCTTATTCGTATTTGCTTGTATTGGGTTTGAAGGCTACTTTATCGTAGTATTGTAGACTAATAATTATAATAAGAAAGTTGTTTGTGGTTCATGTATATATGTATGTGTGTAAACAAATTCGCTTATGTCACGACTAATGTCAAAACTATAGTCCAAAGGTCACATATTTTGGTTTAGTGTTGTTAACATCTCATTACTTGGTACGGGTAGGTCGTTAGATCTCCATTCATTCCACAAGCGTCAAAAACATGTAAATGGTGTTGCGACAGAGTTAACGTTTTGCAACATTGTTCTCGTTTTCTATTAGGTTTTCCATCCCTATCACTTTATTTTGGCTATGAGCCACATAAAAGAATTAGCAATGAACAATTTAGTGTTAACATGAGTAATAATAGGGCATGTCATCAGTCGGGCATCAACATATGATTTAATTCATGTGTCTAGTGTCTACCCTTTAAAAATATGTGTCGAGATCTAAAAGCGGAACATCGCAGTTATTATAAAGCAAGAAATAGTAATATAGTAAACATGCAGGCTGTGACACCCGGCAACTTCCGATCTACATTGACGCGATTTTTATTATTAAAAATTTAATATTTATTTTAAATATTCTTAATTATTAAGTTTCGGAAGTTTACTGATTGTTTTTACGATCGAAACTGCGACCGATTTAATTAACGCGATTTAAACGCGTGTTCTGAAAACACGCGTCGGACATCGAAAATATTTATATTTATGCCCGGTTTTGTATTTCGAACAAAACCGACCAATTTTTATAATTTATTTATGGAGCCTAAATAGAAATCGAGACGTTTACGTTTAAAACGGGTTAGATGCGCGGTATTAACCTACCTACCAAAAACCCTACCTATAAAAGCTCCTAATCCTCTTTCTTCTTCCCCATTTCTGCCGCTACATCTGCCTCTCTCTCTACTCTCTCTCTAAAACTCCCTCTACTCCCTCTCTTTCACTCTCTCGTCTCCCTCTCTCTCTGGAACAATTAAACGGCCGGCCACCACCATTGTTGGTGGTGGCGGCGCTGAAATAAAGGGGGACAGAGGTGGTGGCGCGTGGTTCTTGGCCAGAAACGGAGGGGTGGTGGTCGTTCAGGGTGGTTCCAGGTTTCATGAAGGTTTTTAAGCCGAGCGGTGAGGCGATGGGTGGCTGTCTGGCCATGGTTGCAGAGGTGGAGCCGTTGTGGTGCAGCGGGTGACGAGGGTGGTTCGTCAGGTGGGAGCTGATGGTGGTTGTCAGGCGGAAAGGGGGCCGGGCTGTGGTGCTTTGTGGTGGTGTTGTTGGGGCTGTGCAGATGGCGGCGAGGGGGGGGTAGGTGATTGTTCAGGCGGGTTTAGGTCGGGTTAGGGTGGTGGATGACGGGTTTTAGTGGTCCGGTTGGGGGTGGTTGTTGAAGGGGCAGCAGCGGCGGCTCAGATGGTGGCCGCAAATGGTGGTGGTCTTGGGTGGATCTGGACGCCGAGGTGGGCTTGGACCTCGTCACCAGCGGCTAAGGTGGTTGGTGGTTCAAGTGGTGGTTTGACCGGGTTTCTCGGGTCAGCGGCGGTGGGTTGGTTTCGAGTGAGCAGATCTGACGGGTTGTGGATTTTGAGCCTCGTTTTGGTCTCAGATCATTTGTGTTCGTTTCGGGTTTCGGGTCTCGGGTTGTTCGTTGGTCAATGGGTCGGCTCGGGTCAGATTCGGTCTTGGGTTCGTGTTCGGGCTCGGTCAAACTTGGTCAACGGGTCAGATCTGGTTCGGTTCGAGTTGGCTCCGGTTTACGCGCGTACGAATCGGTATACTTTAATTCGTGTTTGTTATTATTATTGTGGATATTATAAATATTTATAAATATATTGATTCGAATGAAATAGTTTTGACTCGCGAACGAACCGAATAATAATAATAAATGTTAACTACATATTATATCGGACGACCGGTAATAGTGACTAAAAGGCGTGACTTATAAAATCGATATTGGACTAAATTGGTTGGACTATAACATATGTATTGTTTGGTGTATTAATATAAATGAGTATATTTATTATAAAAGCGTCGAACCGTATAAGTCTCGTTTGAATTGGAATTGCGGATAAACAAATTGAAGTCTTGTATTGGATATTGATTTTGGGAAAATTGAAGGCGACTTGTGTTGCCTGGTTTGTACGAAAACAGAGGAAACTCTGCCCAAATTTTTATAAAATCCACGGCGTAACGAAAATAGAATTGTCGCATATTTTTATAAATGAAGTTCCCTAAGTGTCGTGATAAGTGTAGTTATGCAAATGGTGACGTTTTGACAAAAGATATGTTTAACAATAATAAGTAAATCCCGGACAATATTTTGAAAACATATTATATATAGTTTCGCCGAACGTCAAGTATGACGAGTTTTCGAAGGATTTTCGGTATCTAAATAATGTGTATTGTTTGGATTTAAAAACATATGAACATTTTACTTGGGAACTATTTTTACAAAAAGCAAAGTTTTGAATAACTTAAATGTTCGAATTTGGAAAAGAGGCGATATTGTTATTAATCAGATTTAAATAGCTATACTTATATTTTTATTAAAAAGTATTTTCCTAAAATATAATTATAAGACGAGCTACGGCTCAGGATAAGTTATACGTTTCAGAATATCGGTCCAACGTGGTGTACACACGAATAGTGACAAGTGCGCAACTAGGGTACTATGTCGTGTGTTAACGCATAAGTAAGATAAGTCACGATCGGTTCATCGAGTTAAAGCATATTAGTACTCGAGTTATACACACGAGTTAGATAGTTGGATAAACTATCTTTTAGCCGGATAATAGGCTAGGTTTATATGTGTTAGACTTTAAGGTGTCCTTTGTTGGTTATAGGGCACGAGGAGGTCAGTCAAAGCTTCGGGCTTGTTTGCTAGCTTAGCATGGAAATTAAGGTGAGTTCATGACCCACTTTTTACTGTTTTATAAATGTTTTCGGGTGGAAGACATGCTTCTTTTATGAAAACCTGAGGAATTCCAAACGAACAAGTTTTTTTTTTTGCAAAATGAAATGGGTGCGTGAGTGTCACGGCCCTGCTGTTACTGGTTTTACATTCGGGGAAGAAACATGCGTACTACTTACATCGTTTTAAAGATCATGTTATACTATGGGCACTTTATGTTACTATACGGCTTTTATGGAAAGTCCCAGGGGGAAACCATGAATGTGCTGGCATGCACAACGAGGGAAATGTGGATAGATCTATCGGGCCTCACAAACCCCACTCGACGGCGGGGCCGGGCGGGTGCATATTGTCTCTACCTATCGGGTTACCGAGGCATCGGTAGCCCAGTCATCTGGGCTGGTTTCATCATTTGGTTCATGTTTAGTAATGGGTTCCCAACCGTAGTAGTAAAAACACTTAACGTCTAGCTAACGTTCTTATGACATAGTATTAACGGGAATGATCTTTTCAGACTTATGGAAACTCTTTTATAAAAACTTGTGGAACTATTGTTGCAAACTTATGAACTCACCAGCTTTATGTTGACTTTTTAAGTATGTCTTTCAGGTTTAAACTTTGGTAACGGCACGGTTGGAGTAGTCGACGTATTGGGATCGGGGATCCTAGAGGGTTAGCAATGGCGTTCAGGAAATTAGAGTCTTAGATGCAACTTTCCGCTGCGCTGGCAAAGGCACCAAACGTCGCAACCGACGAGGGAAAAGTCGGGGTGTGACACAGGCGAGAAGCGCTAATATGTCAAGATTACGTTCCATCATTTGCACATCTCGATTATCTCCACGGTTGATCATCATTCATCTTCCGGTTAAACATGATCAACACTCACTTTTCAATTTCCACTTCTGAGTGTCTAGAGAAAAAAATAAATAGAGTAAAATCAACTTAAATTTCTTGAAAGCTATACACTTTCTAAAACGTCCACAAATGTTTAGCTTTCTTTCGAGAGGGAGATTGAACATTAAAGATACGACGATTAAATACGCTCATAGTTAGATCGAATAAAATGAATTATAAGCTCAAACTTAACAAGATTTGACCTTTAACACTGTTATACTTTGAATATTAGTAAAGTTTTTGGTGAACCGATAACAATGAGAAGCAAAACTTAGAATAGTTATACGATTTTAAACCGTCAAACATCATAATACACCCAACTGGAGCAAAGATCTCATGAAATCATAAAAAATATAACAATTATACAATGTCGATTCTTCCCTCATTGCCGGAAAAGCCCTAGTTTGCCTGAAATTGCTGAACAATTGCTCTAGATCTGCAAGTTTAGATGAAACACAAACATTGGTTTTGATAACCGAAAGGCGTGACCTAAACAAATCAAAAGGAGGTCACCTGACTTACCTTGGGTTGTCGGAACCTACCTCAACCACCTTCTACAGCCGGGAACTCGTCTATGTTGCCGCATGTCTGCTTGACAATGCTACTGTCGGAACTCACCGATCGTCTCCGTTACCTCAGGTTGGCACCACACACCAAAACATCAGGTGAAATATCACCAATCTGCAGGTTTTCAAACCAAAATCGCCAGAGAGAGAAGAGGGTAGATGTGAGTTTGAAAAGCGAAGACAATTTTAGATCTGGGTTGGAAAAGAAACCTCAATCTCAGTGCTTGCCTTTTATTCCTTGGCTTCCTGGGCTTCAAAGAGTTGTACAACATGCTTCAAAGTCTTGTAACACTTAAAAAGTGGCAAATGACCATTCGTGCCGTTCCTATATGCTTATTAATATAATAGGAGGGGACCCGCGCAATGCGGCGCGACGACCATTTGCAACGCGATGTTGGTTTTCTGTTGATTAGTTAATCCTTCCGTTATATATGGTACAGGTATGTGTAAACATTTATCGTTTTATTTTTTTATGACTACCACTCATGATTTTAAATTGTATGTGCATGTGCATCTTTGTTCAGGGATGTTGCTAGTTTACCATAGACAATGATTTTCCGTAATAAGATGTAAGGGTGGATATGTCAATTATTAGCAGGACGATACAATTTGTATTTCAATTGGTAGGAGTTATAGACAAATAAACGGAAAAAAAGGAAATATGTTTGACCAACCAACATTTTCTGTTGAAGCTTTATATTTATTAAGTATATACCTATAATATCCAATATTTTATTAAATGATACATGACACCACACTGGAAATTTTGGTCCATCAACAATTAAACACGTCGTGTTTCTTGCTCATATGATCCGACATGCCATGAGGACGATGATGGCCTGCATCTTGCCTTTAACAAGAAATATTTTTAGAGTCCTAGGACATGGGTCTCCAAATACAGAATTAGGGACTTCTATTTTGCAGGTATCTCTTCCATCACAATTCACAAACCTATCACAAGCTTGTTAACAAAATCAAAAAGCTTTCACGCAATAATACAAATTCTCTTCGAACATCTGGAAAACAATGTACACTTGGACATTTTTAGTTGTTTTCTTCACAGAACGCTAGAGTAAACATGACCTCATTCTATTGACTTGAATTTAACTTCTATGCAGGAAAAGAAGTAGGTTTTGGCAGGTTGGGTAATGCTGAGTATAGTAGTAGTTGTAGGGGTCTAATGCCAAGTATAGTAGTTGTAGGGGTTTGTTGTTAAAGATATGATACAGGCAAACTTCCAAGGCATGCTTTAGCGACACTATGCAGAATGTATGATGTACCGTCACTGTTCACATCTGTAAAATCTAGTCATACTGAAAGGGGTTATTTGACTTTGAAATACCAAAAGTTATGTAAAAGTTTGCATAAAAATATCAAAAGAATCTGATTATAGGGTTAGTACTTTTACAGCTGTAAAATGACAGCCGGTACAAGTTTGAATTCAAACATAACAATGCACCTGTACAGTTTTCGGTTACTGTTACATGAACAGTTTGATGTGTTTTATATTTGTTTGTATGTGCTTAATGACAATTTTAATGCCCATTTGACCTGTTTATTCAAATATCTTTCGGTAGAAAATAAATTCGCTTCAGTTTTTTAATTTTGTGGAAAATGGATGTTTATTTCAATTTTAAAGCCCATTTGACACGTTTATTAAAAAAAGTTAATTAACATATAAAATGTCATGACATATATAAGCAGTCAAAGTCGAAAGTGTGCACAAGTGAGGAAGTTTGTTTAAAACTTGAAGGGAATTTTTTAGATGTTTTAGACAAGCAAACCTTTTATTTTGGAACAATACAAAGCTGCTGCAAGTAAGATGATAAACGGATATAAACCATATGTTCAAGCTTGCATGCTGCAACAACAGTAAAAAAGTATAAATGTAAAGAAAACGGAATCTTGGGTTGATATGAGAACAAACACCTACAAATGAATATAAATTAAATTATTAAAACAAACAAAAGATTTAACACTAATAAAAGGGTAAAAATAACATCTGATATTAATTATTTGACTAATGGGGCAAATAAAATCAAAGATGATGAACAAGAAATATACCATTTTTTGGTTTCTTTAATTTATGTCACCCTTGCACTTGAATCCAAAGATGCAAATGCCAAAGCTCTGATCTAAAACAACAAGCTTCATCAACAAATGATACGGAAAACAAAAGCAAGCTCCAAACAAAATTATGTTGAAAAGAAAAGAAAAGAAAAAGAAAATGAACCTTGAATCATGTGAGAATTCTAGCGTTGTTACAAGCCCCAAATGGGCCTTTTTTTTTACTACAGGCTGCACCTTCATATTAATAGCATTCAATAGGAAAATTTCTCCTTGGATTTTACCACTGTCAAAAATAAATTCAAGGTTAAGCCATCAAAAAGAAATACAAAAAATAAATGTTAAAAAATAGTTGGAGACGCACATGGCAAGAAACTTTGCATCATCTGACACATTGAAGGCGGAAATCGTGTCCCGCCCAATGTGCTTCAAGCTAAACCACTTCCATGTTGTGGTGTTTCACATAATGATACTTCCTCTCGATCTGTCCGAATTAAAAAAGAAGGCAAAAATCATTCCTCAACTACACCATGCAGTATTGAAAAACAAAAACAACAACCAACTTCATATAAACTATTGACAAGAGTAAAGATTCACCTCGCATTAAAGTGACATATAGAACTTGATCATTCACATGGTTATGAAAATCTACAAAATCTGAAACATCGTCCTAAAACGGAAAGGTAAACTGAGTTAGTTGTATATCCGAATATTATTACAACTGCATAAAACCATATTTTACCTTTTCTTTGAGTAAAGAAGCTTTACTTAGATTAACAATCGCCACTTCCATTTTAGAAACTTCCCGCCAGGGCTGCAACATAGATTAACAAACACCTAATACCATGAGAAAAAATTAACCTTATAAAACTTTGACTTTTTACACGATTATGAATTCACTTATCCGGTAAGCATGATGAACCTAAAATGTAGATTTTTGACTGAGGTATGAGCATCAGTTGACTCATTCTTGTTAATTTGTAATCGTTTCTAGTAAATGCTAAAATTAAAATCTGAGATAATTAAACATGAGAAAAGAGACACGTACCTATATCAGGATCCGAGAGTTTTCTCAATGCAACCATATTCCCATTAGCTCTAAAAGATGAATGTAATCGCGTACCTGAAATTTATATAAAAAAGAAACATATTAACAAAAAGATAAGCAGACATATTACATTAGTTTCACGTTAAGTATGAATTAAAAAGAAAATATTTGCAGCAAAAAACATACCCCGATTCCATCTTTGGTTGAGTAATCGGTTCCAAATATTTTGAGTGCAGCTGGCCTGCCAACAACTTAAAAGATTATTTGGGGTTCGATCTTTGTTTATTTTTTGACCCGTTTCATTTAAAAAAATATTAAAAGCAATATGGAATGTTTGATATCTGGGTTCGTCCATATGGGATGGCTGCGGATAAGGGGAATTCTTCTATGCGCGATACCTCCTTTGGCCAACCAAAACAGTAGCTGACGATGAAAACACAATATGTAATGTTTAAAAACCAAGAAAAAAAAATGCCAGATTATCGAACTATACCATATTATTCATACGCACAAAATTTACAAAATGAAACAAATATTATGCTTTTTTGCATCCATTAGCTTTCAGTGTAGAGCAATATTCCATATGGACTTTAGATCTGATCATTTTTATAAACATTTATTCGATATAGTCACTTATTAACATTTAATCCTTAGAAAAAAGCTTTCAGTGCAGAGCAATTTTTTTCCATCTGATTTATAAATGAACTATTTTCATCTCCATCATTTATCAATTTCTTGGACTTTTTGTTTACAAGCAAACTAAACAACACATAAATAACAAACACTTATATCACAATCATATCAAAACACCTTAACTGTATTTTGAAATGACAAAACAAATGTAAAAGATGAGGATGCAAAAAAAAAAAAAACTCAAGATTTAATTGATATTAAACAATAACATATACAAGAAATGATGAAAATTTATATATCACCTGTTGAAGTTGGATAATGCTCTGGTTACCTGAGTCAAGCAAAGAAATTATATAAGCAACATGTTATAACCATCAACACAAGAGATAGAGACAAAACCCATACAGATTTAACTAATTTTTGTACAAAATCAACATAAGTGTGACTTACCCTTGACGAATCTAGTGGAATACTCACCGATCTGGTTAAAAGCGACCGGTTAGTGTTTGTTTAGGGCTATGGAATGACGAATTAGTGTTCATAATCAACACAAAGTGTGACTTACCATTGAAGGAGGTCGGATTCTTCGTGGATCTGGTGAAATGTTCATCAATCAAGTGAAAATTATGGTGATGTTGTTTAATTGCTAGAGAGAGAGAACCTAATGTGTATATGATGAATGGGGGCGCATAAAGTTTGCTGAACGAAACCCTAATGTGTATGTGTATCCCGTGTTTTCTCATCTTGCATTGTAGTCTTGTACATTTTGCATTATAACTTACACCCTCTGAGAGGTTAAAAGTTTTAGTGCATTAGATCATTATACAACATGCTTTTGAAGCTTGTACATTTCTTAAAAGTGGCAAATGACCATTTCTGTCCTTCCTATATGCTTATTAATATAGTATAGATTATTATTATTATTATTATTATTATTATTATTATTATTATTATTATTATTATTATTAGTATAATCTTTCAACTCGGGTGTTCTTCGCTCGACCAAAATTTCACGTCTACGCCCCAACGTCCATGAACACCTACAAAACACATGCGCAATAATAAATAACTAAGACCGACTAAAAGTACACAATAAAAGACTAAAATATATACAAAACTAACATATTAACAAGGTGTTTTCACCAACACATCAGAAACCTCGTTAAGTCACGGGCAAAATCAAGTCACCTATAAAATTTTAACTGACCTTTGTTCTCTCCTTTATAAATTTGCCATTGTCCCCAATTCATTGTAAACCCCAAATTTGAAATCCCAACGTTCCAATTCGACTAGTAATCAAGTTGGTTGTTTGCTCGTGTGGATCCGACACTATAATCAAGACTTTATGGACATCAGGAAACACTGGCCGACGCTTCTATTGTTGTAATCGAAAAGTAAGTTTTCCAACCGAATTAAAGGTGTTAATTTTCAATTTCACCATCATGAGTGTCATTTCCACCACCATCACAACTTCGACTGCTAACCTGGCTAGTCTTCTTCAGCTTGCATGATCTCTTGTCATGTTTCTTCTGCTTGCATAGAGCACAAGTGACTCTATTCCCTTTTCTTGGTAGTTTACCCCTATCTGGAATGATTGGCTGAGTAAGCTGAGAAGCATGATCAACATATATCTCAATTAGCTTCTCATTCTCAACTAGTTTGTTAACTTCTAGCACTTGTGCATCAAATAAGATTGGTCTTAATCCTGTATCTAGGTTGTGTTTTGACAGCCTATAAAAAACTTAACTTCATCACTCTCTTAGTATCTTAATTAAAGCAAAATGTCATACAAAATTACCACAGCAAAATAATATGAGTTAAGATTATCAATGGAGTTCACCTTGGCGTCTAGATACATCATAGCTAGTTCAGGATCACTAAACCATCATGATAAAGCTTAATCGAAAACTCCTTTTTGCTTGAACCTGCAATGTTATAAAGAATACAGTTAACATGGAATTTCAGTGACAATACTTTCAGTTGTTAACACATACATCGAAAGAGAACTACTGACCATATTCTGAGTGAGGATAAAACTCCTTTCCGTCGTTCCTCACAAGCCATACCTCCCCCATGATCAAAGTCAAGAAGAAGATAAACAGAGGGATAAGAAAAGAATCAGAGGTGGAGGGAAAATCAGGGGGATGTAAATGACGATGAATGTGAAAAAAAATAGGATTAAATAAGGAGAACAAAGGTCTAGTTAAAATTTTATAGGTGACTTAACGATTTTTTCCCTGACTTAACGAGGTTGAGTTAACCCCGTTAAGTAATTGGACTGTTTTGGCCTATTTCGTCAAACTCAAGGGACTGTTCAAACAATTATTTTGATTTTGGCTGGACTGGCAAAATGGCCCAAACCACAGGGACTGGCTTTGCCAGTTGCTTGTTTGGTACCTAGTCATGTGTTTTAATGCCTAGTCGTGTGTTTTGATGCTGGAAGTGTATTTTGGAACCCCAAAACATGATTTGACACCTAGAAACATAGTGTAAGCCCCGTGGCATGTCTAGAAACCTCGTAAAACATGTTGTGACTCGTATGTGCAATATGTGAACTGTATGCTAGACTTGGTGGACTGTTATGTGTATAGGTGTGTATTTACACATTTAATAACTGTGCTAACTCCCATTTCTTATTGAAAAATGAATTAGGGCAAAAGGAAACCCAACTATGTAGCAAACTGATCCATCAACCTGCTGAAGTTGTTCTACTATAGGGGTCTGCATCTTGCTCCAACAGATAGAGAGGTCCGCCCATTGACTTATAGAATGGGAAAGGCAAACACAATTTTACTTGTATCCCTTAGCTCCAATATTGAAATCGGCGGATTTTCCTCTTACTATAAATTTCATTGTTTCCGGTATTGACATGTAGAACGGGACTCTATCTTTATTCTCGTCTGATTAATCAGTTCTTCAAAAGATCTTTCAGATTATGCGTGAATGCTTTGATCAATGAATATTTGATTCTTTCTTCAATATGGAATCGATTCACACCAATTCTTCTATGTATACAGGTTTATCCTTCACAAAAATAAATCACAAATTATTTACCCTAATCAACCGACTTTATCGAGAAAGATTACTTTTTTTAGGTCAAGAGGTTTGATTCCAGTTAGTAAGAGGGATCTTGAACTAAGAAATAGAACCTAGAAACTAAAAAAGGGTATCCTGAGCAATTGCAATAATCGGATTCATTGATATTCCTGGTATAGTAGATGCTATCACACATACAATCATACTCAATTTTCAATTCAAACGTACAATGGTTATGGTTTGGACATTCAGGGACTAGTTAACCTATGGGTTATTAGTTGGGATACTTATACACATTTTATGATATGTCACCGGTATTAGGGACTATCATAGCATTTCCTGTTTAACTGTTTTCATGAACGCAATCTAAGGTGAGTTTCACGGCCCCTCTTTTACTGGTTTTACTCTCGGGGGAGAGACATGCTACGTACTTTGGATTCGTAAAGATCATGTTATACTATAGTTATCTTTTGTTTACTATACGACTCATCCTAAGTCCTGGGGAAACCATGAATGTGCGGGGATGCACAACGGGGGAAATGTGGATAGATCTATTAGGCGTGGCCTGCCCCACTCGTCGGCTAGGAGCCGGACGGGTGCATATTGTCTCGAGCTACGTATCGTAGATGACGGTAGCTCATTCGGGTTGTTTCATATTGGTATTCGTGTCAGTAATGGTTTCCAATCGCAGTAGTAACAATACAAACGTTTAGCTAACATTCTCATTAACAGGATTGATCTTTCAACACTTATGGAAACACATTTATAAAAACCTGTGAACTCACCAGCATTGTATCTTGACATTTTTAGCATGTTTTATCAGGTCGCTAAGGTAGCAGTACTTGGAGTAGGCGCACGGCGTCTAGGGTTCAGTTGCATGTTTTTAAACATTCTCAGACTTATGTTATTACTATTTTGGGTTGTAAACTTATTTCAGCTTCCGCTAGTGGTTTAATGTTATAAAATTTTGCATGGTTTGGTTTATGTATTTTATACATATAGTTGTCGTTTATTGTGACCGTTGACTTGGATCTTGGTGTGTCACGCGCCTCGTGGTAAAACCCCGCAAGTGGAATTTGAGGGTGTGACAATTATAGACTTAGGCACATAAACAAGAATAGCCTAAACAAACTCCAAACTAAAGGAATACTTGATTCCATCAACAAGGAGTACTTAGATAAATGCTAATGTTGTTTAAGTGGAAAGTTAACCAAAGCTCCTTTCTCAAATGTTGATGAAAGAGCTAAGGATCTGTTATGACTCATACATACTGATGTATATGGTCCATTTAGAAACATTAGGTAGGAATGGAGACATGTACTTCGTCACATTTAATGATGATTTCACTAGATAAAGATTTGTTTATTTTATGATAATGCATAAACATGAAACTTTTAAAAAGTTCAAAGAGTTTCAAAATGAAGTACATAATCAACTTTCCAGAAAGATTAAGATGATTTGATTAGATCGGGGTGATGAATATCTTAGTCAGGAGTTTGAAACATAAGACCAAAACGTAATACATTATTGTAGAAAAGAATATATCTAAGTTAAAAAGATAATAAAAGACATGCATAAAAATTGACATCAGAACGGCGATAAGAAGTATATTTCAACACATTCAGATAAGGTAGCCGCACAGTTAAATAAAGACTTTTAAATGTAAAATTAGATTTATTTGAAGTTTAGGAGCTATATGATAAATTTATTAAAATCGGGAGTATAATGCGTAAATTGATTAACATGAAAGATTTAAAAAAGCTAATTAAGCTTGAAGAGGAGTAAATATAAAATTCAAACTAAAAAAAACTATTTCTAAGCAATCTTAAATGTTATAGAATATAATATAACATATGTATGACTAATCGGTCATTTTAATCTTTTAGATTGGGTGGTTATATTTAAACCCCCACCTTCTATTTTAACCCCCTCCAAGCGCCTCGCTTAGGCCTAAGCGAGGCGCTTGGAGGGGGTAATTTATTTTGGTAGTTTTTTGATGTTTTGAGTTGTTTTTTTTTTTAATTTAATAATTATAAAAAGTTAAAAAAAATTAAAAAACAAAGTAATAACCCTCAACATTGTCAATGACTTAAACTTGACATCATCAACCACGTAAAGTCAATGAATGCGGTATGCGCGTTAAATTTCATTAAATGCGGCAACACAGGCAAGTCCTCGTCTGATAACAACTGAAAAGTAGCCGGTGCAAGTTATGTTGTAGCTTCCAAAACACGACGTCGTTGTTGCTCATATGTTATTATCTCTTCTCTTATTCTCAGTTTCTCTAGTTCTCGATGGATTATTGCTCTCATATCATGGATCAGAGAGATTCAAGCTAATTAAACTCATACCTCAAGCCGGTGCAAGTTATGTTGTAGCATCCTTGATCATCTTCTTGTTCGACACACACCAGCTTTTCCATCACAGTTTCCAACCACTAATACCATATTGATGATACTCAATTTCGGTTGATATAGAGTATATCAGAGAAAGATTTAGTTGAAAGTGGATACAATGGATCAGAGAGATTTAAGCTAATTAAACTCATATCTCAAGCCGGTGCAAGTTATGAAATGACACATGCAGAATGTAATGTCATGCACAATGTGATTTGTATTAATGGCAAAGTGATTTGTAAGGGAAGAAGAAGAGAATGTTATATATGTTTACCTTCCCATGGAAACTCTGAAGACCTTAACGGAGGTTTGCCAGAGGGTCATTGGTCTTCAGAGTTTCCAACCCCTAATACATTCATCAAAGGATATTCATGTGAGAATGATTTCGTACAAGATTCCTATGCAAGCAAGTCAAATTCAGTTGTTAGACCAACTTGAGATATGAGTTTAATTAGGTTAAATCTCTCTGATCCATGATATGAGAGCAATAATCCATCGAGAACTTGAGAAAGAGAGAATAAGAGAAGAGATAATAACATATGAGCTACAACATAACTTGCACCGACTTGAGATATGAGTTTACAGGTAAAGAGATGAAAACCACTACTAGGGTTCTTTTCAGTGAAGGCTGCGAAAAGCATGCAGCGGATGATTGCCAGTGAGATTGATAACTGGACAGGTTAGCCAGGTGTTTGTCAAAAAGGTAGAGCACACCACTAGAGCAAAAAGTTGTGTGTATGAATAGTGACCCTCTGGCAAACCTGCCATTAATCGGATTTATTTAGCATAAAAAGTTCATTGTACATATACCTCCTTATCTAAAAACAAATCACATCATTGTAGAGGTTACTAGGTTACTCATTACCGTTGGACGTTGAAGGTAAACATGGACAGTGAGAAGTGAGATTGATAACTTCTCTATGGAAGTTGCTAAAATAGTTAAACAAAAGCTGAAATTGAACAGTTATTTGGAATGTTCCTGATCATTACAGTAATACTTGGATCCGGTTCGAGTCTAAAGCTTCGTGTGCCATCTTGGTCGAACTCATGTTGCAACATTCGTCTTTGTGTGGCAACATACTTGAAATCAATGGGAAGATAAACAATCCTCATCCACAATGTTCTTACCTATGAGTTTAATTAGCTTGAATCTCTCTGATCCATGGTATCCACTTTCAGAATCTGAAGAGAAGCTATCATCTCAGAGAGATATCTGTCAAGTCCAAATATTGCAAGTCCAAATCATTGTACGATGTCTTTTTCAGAGGACCTCGACTCTTGAGATGTTGCAGGTGTTTGAAAAGTTTGAACTGAAATTGAACTTTTCATGCAAGCAAGTAAAATTCAGTTGTTTTACTAATTTCATAGTCTTGATACTTTTAACAATCGGATCGGCGCTAAACAATAGAAAGTAATTACAAATATTGCTAGAGGGTCACTATTCATATATAAAGAACATTAATCGGTTTCATCTTTGTTTTCTTGAGTTCAACTTTCCATGATCTACCTTTATCATCTCAGAGAGATATCTGTCAACGATGGAAGGGAACCCGAGACAATAAAAAGTAATTACAAAGAAGATGATCAAAGATGCTACAACATAACTTGCACCGGCTTGAGATATGAGTTTAATTAGCTTGAATCTCTCTGATCCATGGTATCCACTTTCAGGTTGTCTTCATCGTTGACCGCTATCTCTCGGATAACAACTGAAAAGTTGTCTCATTAATTCCAATTCCAATTCCACCGGTGCAATCAGAATCTGAAGAGAAGCTATCATCTCAGAGAGATATCTGTCAACGATGATGGCGCATAGGTTAGCGGTAACTTTAAATTTTGAATGATCGTCGGTTTGCTCTCTATATACCAATCAACAGTAGCGATCATTACAGTTATTTGGAATGTTTCTGATCATTGTCAGAGGGTCACTATTCATACATAAAGAGCATAATCAAACAAGGGTTGTTATCGGAGAGATATCGGTCAACGATGAAGGCAACCTGAAAAGACATGAACATTTATAACCTTTCTGTACCTGTGGCCAAAAGAACCTGATAAAGGCTGTACACGAGTATAATCAAACAAGGGTTGCCCGGAGTTTGATTAGCTTGAATCTCTCTGATCCATGGTATCCACTAACCGTAGCGATCATTACAGTTATTTGGACTGTTGCTAAATTAGTTAAACAAAAGCTTAAATTATACAGTTATTTGGAATATTCTTGATCATTACAGTGAGATTGATAACTTCTCTATGGAAGTAACAAATTCAAAACAGAGGTAGGTTTGCCAGAGGGTCACTATTCATACATAAAGAGTATAATCGTGATGTGATGGATTTTTATATTTGCAACGTAGTTCCTTTTTACCTGGTTGCAAAGGAACTTCAGGTCAGCCAGACGTTTGTCAAAAGCAAGTGTGAAGATCAAGATCAAGAAGACTGGATACCATGGATCAAAGAGATTCAAGCTAATCAAACTCATATCTCAAGTTGGTCTAACAACTGAATTTGACTTGCTTGCATAGGAATCTTGTACGAAATTATACAGTTATTTGGAATGTTCCTGATCATTACGGTCAACGATGAAGGTGTGTTGTATGTATAAAATTGTGAATAATTGTGAGAGTCGATATGAGAGCAATAATCCATCGAGAACTAGAGAAACAGAGAATAAGAGAAGAGATAATAACATATGAGCTACAACGACGTCGTATTTTGGAAGCTGAAGTTCGGAGAGAACTAAATATTCGGTTGTTGATTTTCTTCTCTATACAGAGTGACGATAGGCGTTTTCGATTTCCAAATGAATCAACGACTTAAACTTGACATCATCAACCACATATAGTCAAATATTTATTCTCCATATCCATACCTTGTTTCAAGTATCTTGTAAAATTCATTTCGTCTTCAAGACTCCTATGAGTCAACAAAGGTTGACTTTTTTGAGCATTAACAATGACTATATTACATTATTATTATTATTATTTTTATTATATTTGTAATTTAGTTCCTTTGTTTTATTATTATAATAATTTGTTATTATCAAGAATCGGAAATTAGTAAAACGATTTATGAAAGTATCAAGAATCGGAAATTAGTAAAACGATTTAATAAATCATTGCTCAGACGTTAGGGTTTGATAAACACAAAACTTATTATTTATAAAGCAACAAAAACACAAATCGTACCGTGAAATAAAGAGAGGCCCATTAGGAGTGCCGTGGAGGAAGATCGTCGGTTTGCTGTAATCAATGATTAGTTTGAAATCAATCTCTCTGATCCATGGTATCCACTATCAGGTTGTCTTCATCGTTGACCGCTATCTCTCGGATAACAACTGAAAAGTTGTCTTCAATGATTCTAAAAAACTTGAAAGTAATTACACCGGCTTGAGATATGAGTTTGATTATTATCGTATTTGCAACTTAGTTCCTTTCTCTCGAAAAACAATCCGATTGTTAAAAGTATCAAGACTATGAAATTAGTAAAACAACTGAATTTTACTTGCTTGCATGAAAAGTTATTTTTAAATGTTTGGACTACACTCATACAAACCACTTTGCGATTAATGCTCTAGTTTTTGTTGTTTTTGATGTGGAAACGGTTTTTCTTTATCCATGGTATGTGCATCATCAAGGTACTTTAAAGGATCCATGTTTGAGGGAAAATGAAGAGTGGGATGTTAATGTGATTGGTTTATAGTGTATATATATGATTATTTAAAGGGTGGGAAATGTGCCTAGGGAGTTACGTGCATTATCTAGTATTGAAACTTGCGATTAAATAATATATTAATACATCAATGGACTACACTCACGGTATGTGCATCACGTATTTTCATTCTTTCCTTGATCTGCAATATTTGAAAATTATCATTTCTTGACATGCATGGTAACACCTTGATCTGCAATATTTGAAAATTATCATTTCTTGACATGCTTGGTAAACACCTTGATCTGTAATATCTGAAAATTATCATTTCTCGAAAAGTAATTAAAAACACTTAAAAATGAATTAAAAACAAGTGTTGCGAGTTAGGTTTAGTCGGAGGACCACGTACAATGATTCATCAAAGTTGTACAAAGCTGGATGTTTGTACTGGAAAACCAAAACGAGCAATAAACGAAGCGAAACGGGGAGATATAATTTTCTTGGCTTGGAAACAACTTAAAAGAACCAAAAATGAATTAAAATTATTTTTTGGTGATTAATAGATAATTTTAAAGAATTAAAAGAAATTCAATTTTTTTTAGAAAAATGCCAAAACGCCTCGCTTTGGTCAAAGCGAGGCGCCTGGTTGCCTCGCTTTGGCCAAAGCTAGGCTGTTTGTG
The DNA here is from genome assembly GCA_030844895.1 of Ambrosia x helenae. Taxonomy (NCBI): domain Eukaryota; kingdom Viridiplantae; phylum Streptophyta; class Magnoliopsida; order Asterales; family Asteraceae; genus Ambrosia; species Ambrosia x helenae. The sequence goes on from CM061233.1 coordinate 116,112,252, forward strand.
CCTAGCTTTGGCCAAAGCGAGGCAAGCAAACGCCTCGCTTTGACCAAAGCGAGGCGTTTTGGCATTTTTCTAAAAAAAATTGAATTTCTTTTAATTCTTTAAAATTATCTGTTAATCACCAAAAAATAATTTTAATTCATTTTTGGTTCTTTTAAGTTGTTTCCAAGCCAAGAAAATTATATCTTTCCGTTTCGCTTCGTTTATTGCTCGTTTTGGTTTTCCAGTAAAAACATCCAGCTTTGTACAACTTTGAGGAATCATTGTACGTGGTCCTCAAATACTTTCACATTATATATTAAATACTTTCACATTATATTATCAGTTTAACATTCGAAATACTTTAACCGAACATTAACTAACCATTATTACTCTTTCTATCTTATATAGTCTTCTCCAATTCCTATATAATATTCCTTAACTTTCTCTCTTCCCTTTCTCTAACCCTCCATGCAAATCATCCAAACAACATGGAACCAGATACAAAACAAGCATATATGGGAAGTCAAAACTCTATGACAAGTTGGTCAATCTATGATCCCAATTCTGTCAAAGAAGATGTATTCACCATTTCAAACGATTTGCCTCCTTTTGAATTCAGGTAGTACTAGTTAAGGGATTGTCAAAGACCGATCGAACATCTTTTTGTTTGTTTGTTTGCTTGAATGTCTATGGAAACAACAATGGATTTGTCAAAAGCAAGTGTGAAGATCAAGATCAAGAAGAACAGTACGGTCAATGATGAAGTTGTGTTGTATGTATAAAATAGTGAATAATTGTAGTGTGTTCGGTGCAGTCGACGAACATCATTCAAAATTTCAACTTCCCGTTCAGGTGCTTAAGTCCACCTTGAGATATGAGTTTAATTAGCTTGAATCTCTCTGATCCATGGTATCCGGTTGTTTTCAGGTTGTCTTCATCGTTGACCGCTATCTCTCGGATAACAACTGAAAAGTTGTCTCATTAATTCCAAAACCTAAAGAGAAGATATCATCTCAGTGAGATTGATAACTTCTCTACGAAAGTTGCTACAATAGTTAAACAAAAGCTGAAATTGAACAGTTATTTGGAATGTTTCTGATCATTACAGTTATGCCTTTTTTCGTGAAATGAACTTGAAGAAATGATTTGGTGGATCTATCATGAGTTAAACAAAAGCTGAAATTGGACGGTTATTTGGAATGTTCCTGATCATTACTTTTCATGCAAGCAAGTAAAATTCAGTTGTTGGACAGTGAGATTGATAACTGGACAAATTAGCCAAACCATACGAGGGTGGCAGGAAAAAGTTGACATTTTGATCCAAAGGAAATTCAGGTTAGCCAGACGTTTGTCAAAAGAACATTTTTTATAATAATTATATTAAAAAAAACAAAAAACTAACTCAAAAGACCAAAAAAAAAAATTTTGATCCGAAGCGCCTCGCTTAGGCCTAAGTGAGGCGCTTCGAATTAAAAATCAGCTTTTTCTACCCCCTCGTAATGACTTCCTCGGAATGAGTTCAAAGCGCCTCGCTTAAGCCTAAGCGAGGCGCTTTGAGGGGGTGGAAATAGAAGGTGGGGGGTGCCAATAGACGGAGCCTTTAGATTTGAATAAACAGGTAAAAAGATGAAATGCCCCTAAATTAATATTAAAAATAAAAGTTAGCAAACAACAAGGAAGTAATAATAAGAAAATGTGAAGGTGAAGGGTTTAGATAGAAAAAAAATAAAAAACCTTTTGAATTAGGGCTGGCAATAGGTAACCTGTATAAGACACGATTAGACCTGTTAACTGAAAATTACACTATGCCATTTATTACTTTTTTTAAAATAATTACAATTAAGAGGCAAATATCCATCATTTCTCTTTTTTGGTACATAAAATGTATAACTGTGTTATAAACATGGGATATAAGGTAGTTAAACAAGTCGTGTTCATGTTTAGAACTTGTGTTGATTGCGTTGTCAGAGACCTGTTAAACCTGCTAAACCTGCTAAGACACAATTTACCAGCCCTATTTTGAATAGAAATAAAAAAACAAAAAAAAAAAAAAAAAACCTTGTGGCAATTTACTTTCTTTTGTTTTTTTGTTTTTTGTCTACTCACGCTCAAACCATTTTCCCAAAATTATTTTGTTTGAAAAAAAAACACGGACATAGAAAGATTCTCACCTGCTACTTTTCTTTAAACATTTAGAATCTCAACAGTTACTTTCATATATAATTCCATATACTTTCATATATAATTCCATATATATTAAGAGCATTCACATTTGATCCATCATATATATATATATGAGTGTGTCCCTTAAATTATATAGGGTGAGTGTAGGTAGTTGTGAATAAAGAAGAGAGAAAATATTTTATGAAAGTATTGTTCATCCTTATATTTGGGGAAACACTGTTCATCCTTATAAATATTTTAATATTTTGTAAATTGTTGTGAGTGAGAGAGAGAAAATGTAATGATAAAAGTATGAAAAAGTATTATTTATTTAAGAAGAAGAGATAAAATTTTGGGGTGAAATAGTGATTTTTAGTGTAATTTGATGGAGGAGATTTGGTGGAGCTGATGAGAATGCTCTAATAGCTAAGGTCAAGTGAATAGCGAGTTGCCGATAAAATGAGCCGTCTAACGACGTTAGTGCTAACGGTCTCCGTTAACTTTTAACTGCCGTTAGGTAACTGAGTTATAGTTCTCCGTTAATTTTAACTTCGTTAACTTCTAGCTATCGTTAACTAACTGGGTTACTGTTCCCTGTTAACTTCTAACTGGGTAGGTTTAACTCCATTAATTTTTAGCCGTCTTTAGGTAACTAAGTTGTTGTTTCCTGTTAACTTCTGACCGACTTTTCTAACAATAACATATAGAGTTATTATTCCCCATTAATTTCTAACCATCATTAACTAACTGAGTTACTGGTTCCCGTTGACTTCTAACCAGGGTTTTGAATTGTAACTAAAAGAGTTATTGTTCTCAGTTTTAACTACGTTAAACCATCGTTAGGTAACTGACTTACTATTCCCTGTTAACTTCAAACACATTTTATAACACTAACCAACAGAGTTACTACTCCCCATTAATTGGTGGTTGTGGGTTTCAATGCTGAATTTGTTGTTGTTTGATGATATATGAATACCGCATTCTAAAAGCCAATATAAAAAACGCGCAATTAATACAGCTAGTTATAATTAAATACTAATATAAAAAATAGTATTCAACATGTAAATTCCAAAATCAAAGTTTGACAACTCTTTATTTCGACAAGGCAAAGTCTTCTTGTATTTTTGAAAAAAACTTTTGCCTTCTTTGTTTCAATGTTTGCTTGTTAATAGGTGTTTCCAGCTCAAATACCACAGACTATAATGTATGTTTTTAGTATATAAAAGTCATTTTTATTTATTTATTGCTAGGCTTTAAATACGTTTTACATTAAAACCCATATAGTTAATAGTTATATTTAAGGGGATTCTTATATGTATATAGTTATAATAGATTATATCTCGGAAGCTTTACGGGATAGATAAATCTAATATGAAATGATAAAATATGTGTTATGATGTAACATAGAAATTAATGTAGTATAAGAAAACAACAATTTAAAAATGAGAACTAGATTGAGTTGTGAGAACTATAGGAACTCACTTATTAGCCGCACATTTAATTAATTGTGTAATAGATTTGTAATTGTAATTAAACCATAATAAAATATTAATTGTGTTACATTGGTGTAGTCATTTTGTTACACTGGTGTAAGGACGACGTAAATTTTTCTGTTTTTTTTTTTTTCATTTTTTATATATTTCTTAGTTAGCCATTTTTACATCTTTGGGTAAAAAGAATTTAAAAATTAGCATTTTACATTGGAGTTCTCACGATTCTCACAACTGGAGTGAGTTCTCAACCGAACCGAATCCTATATATATATATATATATATATATATATATATATATATATATATAAGAACCTAGTTGAGTTGTGAGATAAGAACTCATGCTAACCATTGATCAATTTCAATGGTTGTGATTAATGTGACACCCGTCAAGATCCGTACACACCCTACTTAATTATGTCATTCTATGTGCATATTAGGCATTTTTAACATTGACAATGTCGTCCCGAGTCTAGCAAAATCCAAAGTATTTCATAAATTCAATACATTATCCGTTTACGCATACAACACCCGACCTATCCAAGACAATTGACATTGAACAATCAAGCCAATCGCACGCTCAACAGAGAGCAACCGAATATCCAATTACTAAATATGGACAAAACAAGATTACACGTGACAATACCTAAGTGGGAAATTGTTCAATTCCACACAAAACCTAAACAATTCATAAGATGCTTTATGGATATTTGACACATAAAATCATAGAACATCATCATATATCCAATCAAAGCACAAACATATGTAAACATGAGTTAAACATCAAAAACAACACTATAAAGGAATAACATATGGTATTAATAACATGTTAATATTATCTTTGTGACAAACACATGTTTTCAATAACAGTTTTCAATATGTTAACATATGAAATCTATTCCTATACACTAGGTAACTAACGGTTTTCAATAACATATTAGGTTCAAACATATATATATATATATAGCTCGAGTTGGAAGAACCGTGAGAACACTGACGTAAAATGTGAATTTTAAAAAAAAAATACACACGATGTAAAAATTGGTAACTCCACCGTAAAAAAATGAAAAAAAAAAACAAATTTTACGATGGTTTTACACTGGTGTAAAAAATACAACACACCAATGTTGACTTTTTAAAAAAGAATATTCTATTCAATATTTTATTATCCTTTTATTTACAATTGCACATTCTTTTTCTATTAATTTAAGTGTGTGGTTATAAAGTGAGTTCCTTAGTTCTTCCAACTCAAGCATGTTCTCGTTTTACCCATTCCCTATATATATCGGCCATACACACACATACGTAAACAAGACAAAATCAATTCATCTAACTATTATATATACGTATACCTATGACTTATATATAAGTGTGTGTGTGTGTGTGTGTGTGTGTAATCAAGAACAAACTACGCTACCTATATATATCCATACACGACACACATACACAAACAAACAAACAAACCTAATCCTATACCTACCTATATACATATGCGATCCATATGTATTGTGACTTGACAAAGATTTGACAATTCTATAACCTATATACATTCACACAACAAATATACTATACACAAGAAAGGAAAATGGACAAAACATATGTATATATACATGCATACATACAGTTGTATGTATGAGGTAAAGGACAAGAAAGATTGTCATGCATGAGGAATAAGACAAACTCACTCTAAACTCAACTTATACCAAACTAGGCCTACCTTTCCTCTCATAAACACTTTCCAAGAGATGATCACTTAACATAATTGTCTTAATCTTTTTATAATCGGCCGAAATCAAGGAGCCAAGATAACCATCTTCCCAAGTCAACCCCTTGCACCAACAAGGAACCTTACAAATTTCCACACCACCTCCAATACATTCTTGACTTCCATATTTGCCTTCCAAGAGTCACCATGCATGCATGATCACAATTTGGAATGTCAACATCTTATACTAACAAAGATAACACCTTTTTACTGCCACAGCTATATAGGAACCTTGACTTACCTCTTATAACTTAACATACAAGAACACACTCTTGTTCTCTCTCTCGACCGACTATATATAATGGATCCATGGTTCTTTCAAACACTAAACTCACATACAAGTCACTCATTCCTTTTTCCTTTCCTTTGCACCTCAGCCGAACACCACAACCCCAACTCGGCCCATTTTTGAACCTCAACCGGCTAACATCAAGCAATAGAAGGGTGGATGAGCCGTGGGAAGAATTACAAGGCCACTAGGACCCGGATCTTCCTCGCCACACCTTATATTCATAGGTATGTTAGTTAACTTTAACACACTTAATAATCCAACATGATTCGGCCCATGATAAGAACACCTGACCGATACCCTTTGGCATATGTATGCACGTGCCTATACTCGACTAAACACTTTAATGTAGAGGTTAAAACCCATAAACAATGAATTTAAATACATTATGTTTATATACACGTATACTAGTGTATATGTATAGCATATACATCCACGCACATATAGAAAGACACACACATATCGTATACACATACACAAATGTATGTATGTGTTTATGGTATCGAGTGGATGACAATGGTCCAACTTTTTAGAACTTTAAACATAATACATGTATACATTAACACACCTTAGTTTTTGTATTTATAGACACGCGATTTTGGATAATAACAAGCCCCTACATACTCGTAAACATCTTAGTGTTCATATACGAGCATGTGAGAGCCGATTATGACCATAAAAGAATCGGATTTTAACGAGTGTCACATGGTAAAGTTTTCGGATTTTAAATAAAGATATGTTTAAAACGACTCCAACATGTGTTAATTATGCATCTAACATAATAACACTAAAACATGCGTCAAAACTACTATGTTTTACATAATATTGCAACACATGTTAACATTGGGTGATATTTGATAACCCATGACAACTTGTGAAGCCAGTTTTGTCAGTATTGATTTTGTTTCTATAACAAGAACCTCCAATATTTCCCAAAACCATACACTTTTCGAAAGTACAAACAAGATACGTAGTAATTGTCACGTGCATGAACAATGAACCCATGTATACATGGTACAAGGGTCCACAAGTCGGGTGAACAACTTGTATGGTAAATAGCAAAGTACACACGACTTAAGATGTCCTTAACATAATTATAGGGCACTCTTAGCCGGGACTATATTTATTCCAGATTCTGCTTTGCTAGATCACTTACTCGGACACCAGGTGAGTTTCATGACCCCGTTTTACTGTTTTACATTTTGGGGGATAAACATGCTACATTACTAGTTACATTTCATTTAGGGTGAATTCTATCATGACTACCATTTGAAACATGAGATAAACAGTTCATGAGCTCAACGGTCCTCGTACATACATTTCACTATAACCATTAGCTAACAGTAGCCATGTAACACTTTAATAGATCTATTGGGTTGACAGCCCCACTCTAGGTTAGTTGCTCTAACCGGTTACATACAAAAAAGTGTTAGTTTTCTACGATTTACACGTTGACTTTATTGTACAATGTGCGAGGCACAACAATAAAGAGGTTTGGTTATGGGACTCATGGTTGGCACAGAAATCATTGGCTTAGCTAGCTTTGATTGGTCATACACGAATTTCACACACTTACATTACGTACATTAAACATGTGATTAAAAACCCTATCCTCACTTTCCTTCTTCTCCACTTGCTAACCACAGCCAACAACCCACCATAACCACCACCCGTCACTACACCACCACCCACTGCCACCACACTATCATGACCACATGTCACCACACACCACCCACTACCTCTCACATCTCTCTACCCCATCTCTCCTATGTTTTCCCTCCCTTCTTCCCAAATCTCTCTCTCTCTCCCTCTCCTCTCTGCTTCTGTTTCTCTCTCTATTTCTATCCCTCCACCTTCATTAACCATCACAACAATCTGCAACCACCACCAACATCCATCCCCACTCCACTTTGCTAACAGGAGCCACCAAGCCCTTTACTATATTAGCACCTTCGTTATTGTTAGCAGGTCTAAGAGGTGTAAGGACACAAACATTGGGCTCAAGATGGCTGAGAAGGGGAGTGGGTTAATTGTGAGGACACAGACATTGGGCTCAAGATACCTGGCTTCATCGTCTTCGTCTTCATCTTCATCTTCATCTCCATCTTCCTTTTTCGAACGGAGCCCTAATTTGTCAGGGGAAGAAGACAAGGATAAATAGAATGGTCGGAGCCCTAATTGTAGAAGTCCTAATTGCTTTGGGGAAGAAGCCCTAATTGTTTGCTTCTGGTTGTGATGGTTATGGTGGTGGTGGGTGGTAGACAGAGAGAGAGAAAGATGGTGGTATTGGATGGACGTTTGTACTCTGTTTCTTGGACCCGTTCGTTTTCTTTGTACTATGTTTTCTTGAACGTGTTTGGTGGTGTTTATGATGGTGGTGTAGAGTGGTGGTGGGTGTTGTCGGAGATGGCGGTGGTTGACGGTGGTTGTGGTGGTGGAAGGTGGTTGTGGTGAAGATGATAAAGATATATGTGTGTATATATAATATATGTGTTTGTATAAAATATAGATTTAAAAAAAAGACATGTCTTCATTATGGGCCCACATTTTTTGCCAAATAGACCTATTTTGCTACCTCAGATGCCACGTGGATTGCCACGTCGGCGGATAACTTAGTTTTGGCTCAATGGAATAAAAATACATGACAAGTTAAGACTGCTAGTTTACAACTTTCAAGTTGGGATTATTGTATTCCAATCCCCCAAAGTTAGGATTATTTAATTCCATTTCCCTATTAAATAATAGTTACATTTTATCCATTGTTTTAAGGCAACTACCCTCACGATTTTTAAATGTGCATAACTTTTTCATACGTTAATATTTTTTTTTAAAACATTACATCATAAAAATGAGCATTTTATTCTATTTAATTTGATTATAGTATTGTTAATATTTTTTTAATTTTAAAAAGTTAAGAACAAGCTACAGTTCAATACTACACAAACAAGTGTAATACAAATATAAAATAACATATTATGATGGGCCCCAAAAGATGGGGCAATAAGCCATGATTTATTAGACTTAGTTTAGCCAAAATTTGGTTTTGATTATTAACAAAAATTAACTTAACCAAAATGAAAACCGACAATCTAATAAAATAATTCGAACAAATTAACCGATTGGTTAATAAGATTATTTAACCGATGGCTTTAGTTTTGGTTGAAGCTAATAATTAAATTAAACCGAACCATACATACCCGTAAGAAATGTTGTGTTCCCCGTTGTAACACCCCAACCGATGGCGGAAACATCGAGGTGTCACGTAGTGACGATTGTTCAATAGCTCATGGACTAAAAGTGTAAATATTGATACATTGATTAAATAGTTTATTACATTGAAATGAAATACAACGATTCTAAATGCCAACTAATCTGAAATACAATGAATCAAAATCTAAATATAAATCCGAAAGCTTAAAGAATGCATCTCAAAATAACCTGAAACATGTACAAAATAATTTGGTCAATACAAAAATTGTATTGGTGAGCATACCCTGTTTAAATAAATATAGTAGAAAAGTGTGTAGCAATTCATGTGCGGTACCATTTGCAATTATGTAATAAGTAATATCCGTTCAAAACCAAACCTGAGAATAATGACTAACACATGACTAACCAACTGAATAATGAATTAACAAGACAATGACCAAGATTCTCTCAACAGAGTCTCAAGGGGGTATACCATAGTACTATTCATTGAAAAGCTAGGCCGCCCAGCGGTTAATGATTTTGACAAGTCATAGACACACCAATTAACATAAAGCAAACACACATGAGAATTGCATTAAGTATAAGAAATTGAAACTTGATTAATATATAGGTACATGAGTCACCCCAAAGTAGTAAAACAGTAAAAAGGGGAAAGATATACTCACAGTTTGCGAAAGCGATCAAAATCCAACTTAAGCAGTCGTGAGCTAAGTAATGGGAATTCCGAGGAATTCAACCTATAATGTGTAAGAATACCAATAAGGAAGTGTCTAAAAAGTCTAAGGTAACTAGGGTCTAAGGCATTAGGGTTTACTAAGTCGATTTGAGGAATTAGAGTTTTTATGATAAGTCGAATGACTATAAAAGTTGTATATTAAAAATAATATACTAAAGTTTGCAATTTGGATTTAGGTAATATAATTATTACCAATTGAATATTTAGATCAACATATGTTTAAATAATTAATACAAAATAATTTAATTAATTACTTTGACTAAATTAAAATAAATACGATAATCATAAATGTATAACTAAATATTTATGAGTTTCATAATAATCCAACAAATGGTAATTAAGATTTTTAAACATAAAACATTTCTATTTTATAAGAAAAGTATTTATAAAATAGATATTTAATAGTATAATTAAATAAATAATTAATTATGTCTAATTAAACATAAATAAGACTAATAATTCAAAACATGATCCAAAAATGTTATTTTTATAGAAAATGCATGATTTCTGATGTAAATTAATAAAAATAATTTTCTCATAATTTTTATAAACTTATTTATATTTAAAACTGATTTAATGAGATTAAATCTTGTTTAAATGATTAAAAAATAGGAAAATTAATAAAAATAAGTGTTTTCTGGGCCAATAATTTTTATTTCAGTTCATGATGATTAGAAATAATTCCCCAAAAAGTTTGAGATTAAAATCATTAAAATTGAATTTTTAATCAATTAATTATGATTAAAACCATTTAATTCAATAAAAATATAAAAATAAGACATTTTCCAGAAAATAAAAGTGTGGTAATTTTCTATGTGGTGTCAAGAAGCTACTCCTAAATTTTCATAATTTTTGGATCAAAAATGAATTTATTATAAATATTTCAAGTTTTATAGATTATATACATTTAAATAAACAAAGATAAGAGATAAAAAAAATGATACAAAAATAGAGTAAGAATCGTGGGAAGCAGGACTCGAACCCGGCCCCTTTACAATCAACTCACATGCTCTCAACCACTCCACCAAGTGAAGCTTTTGTTGATTTTAATGAAACAATATATACTTAAAATATGACAAATATCCATCATCTTCCCCAAATGACCAAACCTAAACCCTAACCCTATAACCTAATTTCAATAATCTGCAAACGGCTCCATGGACGCGATTAAAGATAGGGCTTTCACGGAGGATAACATAAGGATCAAAACGGCAATTAAAACAAAAGCTTACAATGATCATATATGCGCTGAAAACGAGTGAAAAGGGCCGCACCATGTTGCACGAATTGAGAGTCTTCCGGTCACGTTTTGTTTGATTTAAAGGTGCGTTCAAAGGGTGTAAACATGCAGAAGTTGAATGAGATAATCAATTTATAGTATTATAAAGAAAATGGCGTTTGATATGGGTCTTCAAGGTCCGGACGGTTACAAGTTTAACACCCGATTAAACCATGTTTAAAACGCTACAATTACACCTTATAATGATTTGGATCAGTTACATATCGATGGTGGATCATAAAGACACGATTTAAAGCTTTTAAGACGCGTTAAAAACCAAGTTACAACGTCGCCGGAAAAGATTCCGGTGGCCGGAATCCACCCGCCGGAAAAACGCAAATGGCCAGGAGGGAATTTTTTTTTATTTTAAACTTTTGATACTTGGCAAAAATAGTCCCTACACTTTTAACTAGGTTAGTTTATTATGAAACTAAGTTAGTATCTCCTTTATAAAAAAATTAACTAAGTTAACATATCTTAACTTAAAAGTTTTTTAAAACTTTAATAAACTTGAAATTTTTATAAAATTCTTTTATGAATACATTGTAACATACGCATTTGATTAAAATTTCTACCCGACCCATGATATATATAAATGATAAATTTTAGTTTGCTCTAAAATTAAATCTGAAAACGACGACTCTTACAGGGACTATAATGGAAATTTTGAAGGACTGTTATTGTTAATTAGAAGAAAGACGAGGGTGACGGATGTCACACCCGTCGCATCAAACGCACACCCTGACAGTCCATCTATATGTATATATATGAACAAAATCCAACAGCGTCATTTTCATAAATGGACCATCCAACTTGTTCATGTCCAATGTTCATTTCTCGAAAGCTTGACTGGGTATCATGACATCTGTAAAACCATAATGGCTTCACAACTATATAATCAAACATAATCTCTAAACCAATCATTTCATTTAAAATATAGAAAACCAAAACAAGTATGAAATTTGGAAAGCAGTTGACTTCACAAATGGTGCCTGAATGGGAAGAAGCTTACATGAACTACAATTACCTGAAAACAATCTTAAAATATATCTTCTTTTTCCGGCACCGTACACCTCCACCTCCACCTAACCCATCTCCTAAAAAAAGGGAAGCTGTTGAAAAGACTCTCGTTTTATAGAGCTTTTAGTGGACTAACGAATCGGGTTGGTAATGGCAATGCTAGAGATAATGATGATGAAGTTATTCTTGTAAGTGAAACACATAATCAAGATTACCAAACCATGTTTTTACGGTCTTCGGAGGAAGGTGCAGAGAATGAGCTTGTGTTCTTTAAAAAACTTGATGATGAGTTTAATAAAGTTATTGGTTTCTATAAAGGCAAGGTAGATGAGGTGGTTATGGAAGCTGAGGAGTTGAATAAACAGATGGATGCTTTACTTGCTCTTAAAGTTAAAATCAATGATCCAAGTTTTCATACTTCATCTGCATCATCAAATTCAGGTAGTCATGACTCATCTTTATAAAAAAATAATGATAATAACTTTTTATATTAGTAAAATACGTTATTTTACTAATTTCGTGAAAATAACGTTTAAAAACGACGGACGGTTAATCATGCATCATGTGGTGGCGTGGATAGCCAAAAGATAAAGGGGGTACATGCACCGATCGGGTTTATCCCGATTGCTATGTGTTCTGTGCCTTATGTCCAAGGCTTGATACCAAATCACATCGAGCCGTGGGTCTCACTGGAAGCAGCCTCTCTATTCTTAGGGGTAGAGGTAAGGCTGTCTACATCTTACCCTCCTCAGACCCTACCTTAGCTTTGCTATAGGTGGGATTAACTGAGTATGATGATGATGATGATGAATAATAACTTTTTATATATATGTTATTAATTTTGGAAATGTTTTAAGGTTTATCGCGATTAGAGGAGATTCGGGGACATGAAGAACAACAAGAAAGAGACCAAATAGAGATGGTTTCTTTAGAGATATTAAATCACGTGAAGATTAATGTTGCACAAGAATCTGTGTTATCAACATGGAAAACTATATTCGATGGAACGAAATCTGACTTGTCGTTCAGCAAAGAAGAGCTCAGAATTGCGTATGCGAAACTGAAACAGGCTTTCGTAGAGTTCCATAGGAAGCTGCGGATTTTGAAAAGCTACTGGTGAGAATTTTAGTTTGATTAATAACAAAGTGGTGTTGATTAAATTATGTTTGGTTTTTACTTGTTGTTGACAGTTATTTGAATCAATTGGCTTTCTCCAAGATCATGAAGAAGTATGATAAGGTATTAAATGTTTAGTTTTGGTCATACTCTGTGTTAATGAGGTGGGTCTAGTGGTTTTGATATTATTATTCGTTTAGGTTACATCAAGGAAAGCGTCAAAAGCTTATCTAGAGATGGTTAAAAATTCTTACTTGAGCCAATCTGATGAGGTAAAATTTTGCAGAAATTACGGTGCGTTAATCTGCAGATTAATGAAAAAATTCCTAATTAGATTTACTGTTCTTTCAGGTTGTTAAGCTCATGGAAAGAGTAGAATCTTCCTTTATTACGCATTTTGCTGACGCAAATCGTAGTCAAGGAATGAGTGATTTGAGGCCAAGAGCTAGAAGAGAAAAGCATAGAGTAACGTTTTTTTGTGGGTGCGTAAACAAATTTTGATCTGCGAAAAAGTATGAATCCGTTGCTAATTTCTGGTGTGCAATTCACTGATGCAGGCTGTTTCTTTGGCTGCTCGCTAGCACTAGTGGTGGCAGTGATCTTAACAATACACGCCAGAGATCTTCTCAAGAGCGCAGGCCGCGACCAATACATGCTTAACATATTTCCACTATATAGTTTGTTTGTATATATTGTGTTACATATGCTAATGTATGCTGCAAACATATACTTCTGGAAGCGTTTTCGTGTCAACTATCCTTACATTTTCGGGTTCAAACCGAATTCAGAATTGGGATACAAAGAAATCCTACTTCTCAGCTCTGCTCTTTTACTTCTCACTCTTGCAGCTGTACTCTCAAATCTTGAAATGGAAATGGATGAAAGAACTCAAAGTTTCGCCACTCTAACTGAACTTGTCCCCCTAGGTTTAGTCACGGTAAGAATTTCCTAGTTCGCCCTCTTGTAAATTCTGTAAATCGAACGCTTATGGTAACCAGTTCTAACTTCTGTTTTGTAGGTTGTACTATTGGTAATGATCTGTCCGTTTAACATCATGTATCGTGCAAGCCGCTTCTTTCTCATAGCGAACTTATGGCACTGTGTTTGTGCACCTCTTTATAAGGTCACCTTCCCTGATTTCTTCTTGGGTGATCAGTTGACTAGTCAGGTAATTCACTATTTGACCGTTTTGCTGGTTTGGATCATGCAAATTGTCTAATATTACAAGTATTATTCCTTTTATTGATTTCGTGTTTCAGGTCCAGTTGCTTAGGATCGTGGAATTCTATATCTGCTATTACGGTTGGGGAGACTTCAAGAAGAGATCAAACACATGTGATCAAAGCAATGTTTACGAGATTTTTTTTATACTTGTTGCGGTTATCCCATACTGGTTTCGATGCCTACAGGTAACAAACTTCAAACACATGTAACTAAAGCAAGTTTTGTTTGAACTTTGGTGTAACACACTGTGTTGTGGACCAGTGCATACGTCAATTGTTTGAACAGAAAGACTATGGTCACGCGATGAATGGGCTCAAGTACTTGTCGACAATTGTTGCTGTTGTAACAAGAACAATTTATGTTCAGAAGAGAGGAACAGCTATGAGAATCATAGCTGCATCTAGCTCGGGTGTGGCTACAGTTTACAACACCTACTGGGACATGGTGAAGGACTGGGGTCTTCTTTGTAAGGACTCCAAGAACCCATGGTTAAGAGATAAACTCATTTTACCAAACAAATCAGTCTACTTTGTAGCAATGGTAATATATATTATTTGATGTACCTTTAACTCATTGAACATATATTGAGTTAATCATAATTGTTGGTGGATTTGTAGGTAATGAATGTTATATTGCGACTCGCGTGGATGCAAACAGTTTTAGATTTCCATGAAGCTCCTTGGCTGCATCGAAGCGCTATGATTTTCGTAGTTGCTTGTTTGGAGATTGTTCGTCGGGGTTTATGGAACTTCTTCAGGGTGGAGAACGAGCATTTGAACAATGTTGGGAAATTTCGAGCTTTTAAGTCGGTACCCCTGCCTTTTAGCTACGAGGATGGGGACAAGGACCTATGAATAACTAGCACATAAACCATTTCTTTTTATTATGTACACGACTTAAACTAAATATGATGTTGAAAATTTCTATAGTATGAATGGAAATTAATATAATAAAATTATTAAATGGAATATTAATGTGGTGAATTAAAAACTAAACTCTTGGGTAGAGTTTTATGCTTTTTAATTAAAGTTTTTATGTCACTTTATTAGAGTCTTTATTTATCAAATTAAGTCTCTAATTAAGTGACTTTGAAATGAAACTCTTGATTCATCCATGTTCTTATATAATGAATGCTTTGTGCCTCATTTGAGCATATAGAAAAAGAAATACTCACATATACATATACGTAGAGAACAAACTCAATCGATATTCAATTATAATTCAGGCAAGTGTGCAAGTCCGACAGTGCACCACCACTGTTAAGAGCCATTGTACCCTGGGAACAGACCGCGAATCTGTTTAAGGGAATTGTGTCAAACACAAACTCGGTTCGTGTTGATGATTTTGTCTTCGATTTCAATGTAAGTTTTCTAACATATGATTAGGCTTACAGGTTCCTTGAATTCAACAGTTTATCTATACGAAATTTTTAAAAGTTAAAATCATTTTTGTATGATTTTATATTTAAGACATTGTATTTAATAGAAAATTGTAGAACTATGTTTGAATGGGCTTCAAATTGGTTGTGTATTCTTATAGAATGTGTAGTTATTTGTAACATCTCATTTTTTGTTATTATATAAACTAGTTGAAATCCTGTGTGAAAACATGGAAGTCTGTAGAATTTTTTAAAACAATTAGTCCCCAAAATATAGAGAAGCTAAAAAGACTTTACAATGATCAAGGTCAGTTATAAAAAAAAATTGATTGAAGTTCTATTGGAGTGAACAGACGTTGAAGGTAAAACATATGATAAACACTCAGCAAATGTTCAAAGCACTGCAAAGATGTTCAAAGTACTGAATGATGATTTAAACATATGGCCACTGTACAGAGCAATTCATCAGACGCACCGGAATGTCTGTTGGACAGATGTTGAAAGCACTGAAGGAATTTGAAATCACGGAAGGATAATTACAACAGATAGCTAGTGTACATACCACTTCAACAGATGCATCAGAAGGCCTATTGGACAGAACAGACTTTAAAAACTAACAGATAATGGTGAATCAACAGATGTTGGAGTCGTTGAATCATGTTGAAACCACTGAATGATGATAACACCAGATGTTTGCACAGAGTTTGTAATCATTAACTTGTAATTAATCTGTATAGATAAATATATAAAAAGTTATTATCAGATCTAACTTCATTGTTGATGTATTGAAGTTTATATTTATAATGTTTGGTGATCTCAACCAGATATAACTGTTTAGATGATCATGTGGTATTTGACACTTAACATTAAAGATTAAAGGGATGAGCAAACCAATACCTCAGTTATGCTGAACATCTAACAAAAATATTCATGAGGGACTAGAATCTCAAGCGATGAAAGATGAGGGACTAGAGTTGTCAATTAAACAAACTCACTAAGGTAAAGTGTAGAGAAAGTCAGCCAAGTGATTTCTAATCTAAAAACTTGAGTTTATGGGTATTATGAGAGTTGTTGATGATCATAATTCAAATTGGAAAAATTATGGTTTTGTATAAAACCAGATACAATGAATAAAAACTTGCCATTTTTTAGCATCTGGTCGACTTGAAGAAAACACCAACCAACTTGTCGAAAATGGGTATTCTATGTTTGTGTACTGGTGTTTAAAGAAGTCTATATGGTCGCATAGGAACCAATTAATATGGTATATGTGTGTATACACATGAGAGTATATGATCGTGTAGTGTTATCATATTGGTATAATGATGGCACATGGTGGCGTAGTGTTTATCTAATTGGCATATGCGGGTATAATGATGGTATATGGCCTATAATGTTATCAGATTTGTATATAGCAATCTAATGACGGTATATGATCGTATAATGTGATTATATTGGTATGTGAGAGTGTAATGAGGGTATATGGCCGTACAATATTATTAGATTGGTATACGAGTTCTAATGATGATATGTAGTCGTATAGTGTTACTAGAATGGTATATGGGCCTCTAGGCATGTAGCTCAGGTGGTTAAGGATAGAGTGACTTGCACTCATAACAGAATATAGGTTTCATGTTTGATCCTTGTGGTTGATATCGTAAATCACGTTGCCGATGAGTGAATTCGATTTACCTCCTAAGTGTTGGACCTGGGCTGGTTTGCGTTTCTGGTATCACACGTTTTGCACCCTTACCAAAAATAGGTAGGGGGTATAAAGATGGTATACGACTTTTTAGGTGTATGTTGTCTCTGGGAAAAGATAACGTACAAAGAACCTTAACATACAAAGCGTAAGAAGTATTCTCAGCCATTAGATTAACATGGTGGCAAGATGGTAATTAACAACCCTAATCATATTTGGGTTAACCTAACCAAGGGTAAATTAGGAAAAAACGTTTAATTTTTTTTTCAAATCGTAACAACAGAATCAAACGAAACCTAAATTTTCAACGATTGAAATCGATTAACCAGTATGAATTATTACACAATCAAAATAACAAAAAAAAAAAAACGATTACATCGAACGAAAACATAGTTTCAGTATTCGAAATTAAATATCATACTTAAGTCGAAACATGATTTTTCATCATTTCAATTCGATTAAACGTTCTGAGTGATTACACAAACAAAATAACAAAAAACATTCGATTACAATGAACGAAAACGTAAGATCGGTATTTGAATCTAAAAATAAGCAAAAACAGATGATTATAATAGGGATGATCAATCATACGAAAACATACAATTATGAATAAACGCTCGTAATAGTTGTCAAATACTTTCGATTTTGTTTCAATAAGTATGCTTAAACATAAAAATTAGGTTAAAATAAAGTTGCAGAGGAAGAAGATGAAGTTAGTGAAAAACATAGGCTTTTAAAACGCACATTATAAAGGTACACGTGGGGCTTCATTTTAGACGCACTCTAAGTTATAAAGTACGTTTATATGAATGAAGTTTCATCATCATCATTATCATACTCAGTTAATCCCACCTATAGCAAAGCTAAGGTAGGGTCTGAGGAGGGTAAGATGTAGACAGCCTTACCTCTACCCCCTAAGAATAGAGAGGCTGCTTTCAGTGAGACCCCCGGCTCGATGTTGTTTGCTTCCAGTGAGACCCCCGGCTCGATGTTGTTTATATGAATGAAGTTTAAACGCACCAAACAAGAGGAGAATAAATAGACAAGTTTGGACGCACCGATTCAATTGTTTGGACGCATCAATTGAATCCGATCACAATCCACAAATTAAATCCAATTCAGCCATGAAACATCTAAGATTGCTGACCTCAACACCAATCCTTTTCACCCCACCCAATTCCGGTTCTTATCTTACTTGGGTCTATGGCTTATTGTTTGATAGGATTGGATTGGACACATTCAATTAAGTTTGGACGCACCATGATTTAAAAATGTTTGTAAAATGAATTTTAAGGGTGCGTTTAAATTTTGGTTGTTCCATGATTTAAAAATTTTGGGTGTGTTTGTTTATTTTTAAGGGTGCATCTAAAGTTAATTGTTATTACTAAGGTGCGTTTGTTTTTATTTTCTAGGTACGGTTAGCACACTTTGTTACTCTAACTTCTTTTTTCTTCTGCAACTTATGTTAACCTAATTGTGCATTTAAATATTGATGTGAGTGCGTTTATAATGAATGGACCAAAACAACTCATCATCTCTCACTTTCTGTTCAGTATCATGCTCTATTTTTTATAAAAAAAAAAAAAATAATAGAGCATGTTTCAAGTGGTGGGTTTTCAAAATCAGCGCATTCATTTACGTTTATACATTTCATCTTCTTCATTTACATTCAGTAACCATTCTCTGTTTTTTGATTTTTGGAATGATTCTCTATAATCGTTTTTTTTTTTTTTTTTTTTTTTTGCACTGTTCTTCATTTACGTTTAGTGATCGATTTTTTATTTGGTGTACTTGATTTCGAATTCGACTGATGTTGTATAATTCGAATTCGAATTTGAAATCGTTCACGTATGTTATGAAATCGTTTACGAAAATAGAACGTGATTATAGTAATAAGTTACAGAGAGAGTCTTATTTGCCCTTGGGTTTAACTGCAATTGAAGTTAATTAGAGTTTAATTAGGTTAATCGTGATTTGCTTAAATTGACAAGTGACAACTTGTAGTGGTTTCTTACACTTTGGGTATGTTTGGCAAAACTAGTTGGAGGCTGGTAGCTGGAAGCTTTTTAAATATATTTTGGTGTTTGGCAGAGTAGCTGGAGCTTTTAATAAAATGTATAAAATGACCAAAATGGTCATAATTAAAAGCTTGTAAAGAAGGTTTTTATTTTTTTTAAATAGAATGGGTATTTGTCTCATTTACTAATTAAAAGCTTGTAGCTAGTAGAGCTTTTTCTTAAAAGCTACTACCAGTAGCTTTTCACTATAGAGCTTTTTCTCTAACCTAAAAGCTTTCAGCTTCTTCAACCAAATAAGACTTTTTATTATGTAGGAGCGTTTTCTTAAAAGCTTGAAGCTCCTAAAAGCTACTTGTCAAACATACCTTTTGTGCATTAAGGATACTTTGTATCCTGTACTTTCTTGTTGTCTATATAGTTATATTGGACAAAGCATTGACAAATAAATTGACGTTACAAGACGATTATGAGAAAGGAGTCGTGCATTAGAAATAGGGGTGTTCAGAATTCGATTCGAATTCGAAAAATTCGAAATTCGATTTAGTTCGATTCGATTACCAAGAATTCGATTCGATTATTAAGAATTCGAATTCGATTCAATTCGAATTCGAGTCCAGTAAATCAAATACAAATCGAATATGAATTTATGATTTTAAATTCAATTCGATATTCGAATAAAAATTGTACATGTATATTTTTTTAAATATATATACACATATATATATATTATTATATACACAAGTATACACACTGAAAAAAAAAACTTCTAAATTTTGGTTAAACTCTAAGAACCCATAGTGTCTATAACTTTTAGCATAACCATGTTTTATACATTTACCTTATATATCACAAAACTTTATAGAACTATACTCTCTACTATTTTTACTATTCTCGTATTTGACATATTGTTGTTTATAAATTTTGTAGATTTGTATTTTATGTGTTAAAAATAATGAGTTTGTATTAGTTTTAAAACTAAAAGTAAAACAATTTGTTATTTAAGGTGAATTTGAAC
Organism: Ambrosia x helenae; assembly: GCA_030844895.1. Lineage (NCBI taxonomy): Eukaryota > Viridiplantae > Streptophyta > Magnoliopsida > Asterales > Asteraceae > Ambrosia > Ambrosia x helenae. The sequence continues at coordinate 116,132,636 of CM061233.1, forward strand.
TAAATCGAATTTATTCGAATTCGATTCGAATTTGAGTTTCTTATTCGAATCGAATACGAATCGAATAAATTGAATTTTAAGCGAATACGAATTGAATACGAATTCAGGTAAAAATATTAAAAATTTGAATTATTCAATTCGAATAATTCGAAAATTCGTTACTCAATTCGTTGAACACCCCTAATTAGAAATCCTTCCAGCACATATGAGTATTTACACAAACCGTGTATGAAATTAAAGTGGATACGTGATACTAAATTCAATATCACATAATTCTAGGGCTGGCATAAAAGGTTACACGAACGTGTTAAGACACGAACACGAAACTTGTAAACACGAACACGACACGAAATCTAATCATGTCATTTTTTTTTCAAACATGAACACGAACCTGTGTATAACAGGTTAACACGATAAGACACGACAAGACACCATAAGGAACACCTAGTAAAATAAGTTAACACGACAAGACACGATAATACATGATAAGACATGTTAAGACACGTACACGATAAGACACGAGCATGAAACATGTGGGAAAGCGTTATCTAATATGGTTATAGGAGTTTAGTACAATATTTAAAAACCAGTTTTTATATCATACTCGATCAGGCTCATAAACGGTTCAACTTATTATACCGGGTGGCTCAACCAAGAAAAGTCAATCCTATAGTTCCATATAGGGCTGTTCACGAGCCGAGCCGATCCGATCGGAGCTTTGCTCGTGCTTGGCTCGTTTACAAACCGAACCGAGCGGAGCGGCTCGTTTACAATCGAGCCGAAAATCGAACGAGCATTCTTCGAGCACAGCTTTTCCATGCGAGCGCCGAGCGAGAATCGAGCGGAGAATAATATGGACGATCATAAAATTGGGATGTTTCCTTCGATGTTTTCATTGTCGGGTGACAACTAAGGTCGAAATGTCCAAGGATGAGGCTTAGATTGAGGCTGATGAGGTGATGAGCATACGTCAGAGAACAGTTGTTGCATTGTGACGTAGGTGTGATATCAAGCGACAATTTGCGATGGACGACTAATAACATAAAGAAGTTAAGACTGTCATCTCAAGACTTATTGTTTTACTATTAAATCTAGTATTAATTTTTTTATTGAGTTGTGGGCTGGTTATATTTTGTTTGCATATACTGAGTCAAATCTAATAGAATCTTATATATAAAGCCATAAATTTATCTGTAAATTGTGTGTATATTTGTTATTAAATAAATAAAAATTTTATTCGAGCCGAACCGATCCGAGCATACCTTTGCTCGTGCTTGGCTCATTTACAAACCGAACCGAGCCGATCTGCTCATATACAACTGAGCGGAAGATCGAGTGAGCATTTTTCGAGCATTTTCCGAACGAGCGACGAGCGATCCACGAGCGGCGAGCGATTTGAACAGCCCTAGTTCCATAGAAATACAACTTCAACTCAAAAAATAATAAAAAAAAAAACTACATAATTCCATAATAAAAAAATTAATTTTCCAACAAAGTTGTTGTAAATACAAGTCTACAAAAGGTTTTTGACATGTGGATGCATCAAGTTCACAAACACTTATTAGACGAAATTCACTATCATTGTCATCTTCATAAGCTCAAACATAACTATTTTCTTTTCATACGATAGTTAAAATGATGGAATTTCGATGGAACGTACAGGTTAGAAGAATGAAACTTTAATTAAACGATCAAAATTGGAAAGTTGCTTTGGAGTTTGTTACACTAGATTAGAATAAGGAGTTTAAAACTCAAAAATCTACATAGGTATAAACTGCCAGTTCTCTAATTAGCCAGGCTTTGTCGTCAGTGACAGAGCTTGAAAAAAAAAATTCTGAGGGGAGAGGGCGAGGCCGAAAGTCACGGGATCCTTAAAATAGTCGTGGCCGGATTCAAAACGTATAAAATTTTTAGACGAAAACAAATGAGAGGGTGTTTGGGATTGAGTTTGGAAATAAAAAGTGATTTTGTTTAGAAGTGTTTATTGTCTTATGACTTTTTGAAAAGAAGTTTTAAAAAAAGTGTTTGGATTAACTTTTGTGATGAGAAACGTCAAAAAGTCACTAAATTGTTTTTTTTAATGTTTCGCTTAACTTATTTTGAATATTGGTTGTATGGGTGGTAGATTTGTAATTTTTTTCTTTCTAAAAACCAAAAGCTAGGATTTCTAACTTCTTAAAAACAGTTTTTCATCCCTTATTCAAAAGTCAAAACCAAAAGTGTTTTTGAATTACACAAACAGCTTATTGACTTATTAGCTTCTTAGAGAAGTCAATAAGTTGTTTTCTAACGCAATCCCAAACACCCTCTAAATTTACTCTTGTAACACCCAACCGATGGCGGAAACATCGGGATGTCACGTAGTGATGATCGTTCAGTAGCTCATGGTGAATAATAAATTTCAATAAATGATTTAAATAAATTACATACAATTGTTCTACAAGAATTCGTACATCAAAATGAATAATACTATGCACACATCTTCAAGCATTAACTCAAATCTTCAAGCAAGCTATAACCTGAAACATGTTAAATTTGAAAATATTTTGGGTCAACAAAAGTTGGTGAGAATACATAGGTTTTCGAATATAATTGATAACCGTAGTTTGTACAACAGTCATAGTTGTATAATGATAGAGTATATGTTCGACATGTAACAATGCGTCTTTGTACAACCAAACCTTGTGTCGACTGATGACTAACTCGCAAGTTAGTTAAATGTTGTTTGTGACATCCGTCACCCCTCGTCTTTTAGCGGGTTGTCAATTTTAGTCCTTTGCCTATTTTGAAGCTTCACCTCTAGTCCTCTTCAAATATTATTATTTTTTTTTAAATTATTTTTTTTCTTTAAAATGGTGTACGTATACATTTCGTATACGCACGTGTTGACAAACGTACTACAATCATCATGTTATCTTATGAAAGATTTATTTTTAATTTAACAAGTTTAGTTTAAAAGTTTTATAGTTAGTTTAGTTAACTTGGTTAAGTTTTTGTAAAGAAAAAAATTAACCAAAAACATATAGATATAACCAAGCTAACAAGGAGGGACCATTCTTGCCAAAGTCACAAACTTCCAAAAGCTGAATCCTTTCCCATCTTCCCACGTTTTTCCGGCCATTATTCCGGCCACCGGAATTATTTTCCGGCCACAACCAAAAACCATTTTTATTGACCTTTAAACCTGCTTTAATGCACGATTCCGTTTCTCCATCCACGTCCAACGCATTACAAGCCTTTAATCGGTTAATAATGAGATTTAATCACGTTTTGTTGAGTTTTCTCTTTTGTAACCGTCGCACATTAGGACACCTTCAAAAAAAAACGCTCGTTCACTCGTCCTTTATATAAGTGGTTATCTCCATTCCGTTCCTGCATTGATACACATTCAGAACCCACCTTAAAACACTGCTGAGCGAGACTGAATCACTCGGGTTTAGGCTTAGAAAAGTCGGACCTGCAACCCTTGATTTCGGCCATTAACGTCGTGTAAGTCTGATTCTTCTTGTGCCGTTTGGTTGTCTGAACGCTACTCCTTGAAAGCCCTATACTATAGACCGAGTATTGTGTCTGTATTGGCTTATTGTAATCGGGCTTAGGGTTAGGGTTCATAGGTAATGAATTTGGGGAAGAAGATGAAGATTTAACATGTGTTTAAGAATTATTACAATCCAAATATCTCAACATTATATGCTTGTAGCATAGTGGTAAAGAGGTGTGTTTTCAAATCAAAGGAGCTGGGTTCGATTCCAACTCAGACCTGGTTCTGTCCATTTTTTTTATTATTTTCGTTTTCAGTATTTAATATACATATATAATATGTTTAAAATCACAAATATTCATAATAAATCTAATTTTTATCCAAAAATTATAAAAATTTAGGTGTAACATCTTGACACCATAAAGAAAATTACCACATTTTTATTTTCTGGAAAATGTTTTATTTTTATATTTTTTATTGAATTAAATGGTTTTAATCATATTTAATTAATTAAAAATTCGTTCTTAATGATTTTAATCTCAAACTTTTTGGGTAACTATTTCTCATCATCATAAACTGAAATAAAAATTATTAGCCCAGAAAACACTTATTTTTATTAATTTTTCTATTTTTAATCATTTAAACATGATTTAATCTCGTTAAATCAGTTTTAAATATGAATAAGTTTATAAAAATTATGGGAAAATTATCTTTATTACTTTACATCAGAAAGTATCTATTTTCTATAAAAATAGCATTTTTGGATCAAGTCTTGAATTATTAGTCTTATTTATGTTTAATTAGACATAATTAATTATTTATTTATTTATACTAATAAATATCTATTTTACAAATATTTTTATTATAAAATAGAAATATTCTTATGATTGAAAGTCTTTATTATCATTGTTGGGTCTTTGAGTAACTCATAATTATTTATTTCAATATTTGTGACGATTGTATTTATTTACAATAATTAGTTAAAGAAATTAACTAAATTATTTTGTCTTAATTATTCAAACATATTTTGAACTAAATATGCAATTGGTAATAATTATATTACTTAAACCACATTTACAAACTTTGACGTAGTACTTTTGATATACAACTTTTAAATATTAATTCGATTTATCATAAAAAAACTCTAATTCCCCAAATCGACTTAGCAAACCCTAATGCCTTAGACCCTAGATACCTAGGTTGAATTCCTCGGAATTCCCATTACTTAGCTCACGACCGCTTTAGTGGATTTTGACCGCTTTCGCAAACTGTGAGTATATCTTTCCCTTTTTTACTGTCTTACTATTTTGGGGTGACTCATGTACTTACTATCAAGTTTATAATTCCTTTTACTAAAATAGCAATTCTTATGTGTGTTTGCTTGTGTCATTTTGTGTATCTATGACCTGTCAAATCATTAACCGTTGCGGCCTGGCATTTCAATGAATAGTACTATGGTTTATACCCTTGTGACTCTGTTGAGAGTCCTCGTCATTGCTATGTATTACATTACTACTAGCGCATACTATATATATCTGCTTTCTTCTCTTAGGGTTGATTTGACCCGGATACCACTTATTACATAATTGCAAACAGTATACGACACATGAATTGCTAAACACTTTCCTACTATATTTATTTAAACAGGGTATGCTCACCAATACAATTTTTGTATTGACCAAAATATTTTGTACATGTTTCAGGTTGTTTTGAGATGCATTCTTTAAGCTTTCGGATTTATATTTAGATTTTGATTCATTGTATTTCAATTTAGTTGGCAGTTAGAATCGTTGTATTTCATTTCAATGTAATAAATTATTTAATCAATGTATTCAAATTTACACTTTAGTCCATGAGCTATTGAACAATCGTCACTACGTGACACCTCGATGTTTCCGCCATCGGTTGGGGTGTTACAGATTGGTATCAGAGCCATGGTTATAGGGAATTAGGTTATTAGAATGCCTTTTAGCCTAGTCTATAACTAAGCTTACTTTCACGAGTCCTCTCGTGTATATTTTTCTTTATCCTTATATTTTCTTTCAAGATATTTTTGCTATGATTTTTTTTCGTTATTCTTTCGATGTTTTGTTTAGAGAAGAAGACACTCGTATTTCACAAACGAAACGATATCACCAAGTTAGGAGTGACATCCATACCTTGATGATTAGTTTCACTCCTCTATATGTTATTTATCTTAGGAATATATCTTTGAGATAGGAGTGACATCCACACCTCAAAGAGTATTTCCTTCAAAAAGGAACTTAACCACTAAGCTGGGAGTGATATCCTTAACTTAGTGATTGGTTTCATCCCACAATCGTTTTCAAATTTTGAAATACATCTTTGAGTTAGGAGTGAAATCCACATCTCAAGGATCCATTTCTACATCTCGATGATTATGAATTTTCTTAAATGTTGGTAATCTATTACATACTTTAATCTTATCATTCACGTCATTTTAAATCATGGTCTCTTAAAGCACATTAGAATTACACATAGTTCATGAAATGGTTTCATTTTGCATTTTACAAACTTGTACTGCATATTTTAAAGGACAAATGTAACCCTTTGTTTTTATATGACATAACCAATATATATTTTCGAGAGAAATTTGCAACTAATAATAAGCCTTATAACATTTTTTTTTCAAACTCGACTTCTCGTAAACACATGAAAATGTGTACTTACGAAGATTTTGCAAATGAACCTGTTTTGAATCTAAAACACACTTCGATTTCTAAAAATTTACTCTCATGCATCACTAACTATTCTTTCAACAATATCACAAAGTCGAGTAAACTGCGAAAATTTACCTTTTACACCTATACTCTTTCAGTTACAAAACTTTTGGTTTAAACAAAACAATGGACATATCTTTTTATCAGAATGTTGCTAAATGTCTTTTATAGTATAACGCATATATGTAAAACTAACTAAATTTAAATCCCTTATGTCAGTAGACTATACATCTGTTTTGCGTACTCTCATTTGCGTAAAACTTTATTATTTTATTCTTGCACCACTTTATTCATAATTATTTCTAACACGTTATTTGTGATTATTTTCACATTGCCTATTTGCATTAATACAACTCGTTTACTTTCATTTTGAGCAAACGTGCGATTTACTCGATTTATATTATACTATTCTTTCAATCGAACTTTTATGCTATACTTACATGAACGCATATTTTGTATGCATATGTTTTCCTGTTTTGAGCAAAACCCTGTTATACTTTACATTATTTTGTTCATCATCATGGCCAACGAACATACTAGTTGATAACTCGTATGAGATCTAAGCCGGTGCCCACGTACGACTCGGACTAGAGTATTTCTTTAATCTGAGGGGAACAGTGTAAATCTCAGAGTTTATCAATATGGGTGTTTAGAGCCAACGATGTGAACAGAAGTTACCGGTTAAGGGTGAACCCGAAAGGGAAGAACCACTAACCATGTCTTATACTTACATGTTATTTCTCATTACGGTTAAAGGGTAAACCCGAAAGGGAAGGACCTCTAACCATTTCATGATTGAACATTATTTCATTATAGTGGCTATTGCATATCCTAATTGCACGCATTTGTTTCTAGTATTACTTAGGATAGGGTTATGGAAAAGCATAACACCCCAGTGTAAGGTAAATTGATGATTACGGTCCGGAACGCAATCATGGGCTTACATAGGGCTGGCAAATCGTGTATACCCGACCTGTTAAGACACGAACCTGTTAAGACACGAACACGAAACATGTATACCCGAACACGACACGATAACTTATCATGTACTTTTTTCTAAACCTGAACACGAACCTGTTTATACCTGGTTTACCCGATAGGACACGATAAGACACGATAATACCAGTTTATACCAAGTTAACACGATAAGACACGATAATACCTGTTTATACTAGGTTAATACGATAATACACGAACATGTTTTCCAAATCCGACACATTAAATGGGTATCATCAAGAATTAAAAGGGTAGAATTCCATTTATAAAAACTTATAACTCCAATATTCCACCCTCACAACCTATATTTTTTTTTAAAAAAAATCCTTAACATGTCTTAACGGGTACTAAACAGGTAAACAAGTATTTAACCTGTTTAGACACGAAAATTAACAGGTATATTTCGTGTCTACCTGTTTAGGACACGAAACCTGTTAAGGTCATACCTGTACCTGTTAAAATCGTGTAGGTTCGTGTCGGGTATTCGTGTTCGTGTCTGAAATTGCCAGCCCTAGGCTTACAGGTACATGAGGGTGGTGTGTAATTCTATTTAGGTTGTTGGTAGACAATCAGTACGAGTCCAAAGTATCGGGAGTGTGGTGGGTCAGCTGCGGTACACCCTATATATAAGCATAAACGATACTGCGGGAACGGACTAGAAGTCTAACCAAGAACCGACATGTTACCCATTACTATATGATTACCTCTTCGTTAGACTATTGACTAATAACTAGCATATTCGATATAAACATTTCTAAAGTAGGGGAGACTACCTTCATCAGTACCTTTTCCCTCACCAGTTACACCTTCCCAAAACCTTTCTCATTTAAACCCTCAATTTTCTAACTTTGGGGTCAATTGTCACAGATTTTGACGCTTTTACAACTATTTTAAACTTGGACGAATCATAAATGATGAAATTTTCTTTTAAATATCTACTTGACTTTTTACAATGCTTTTGTTTCGTAGTAACCTCCACTTGAAAGAAATTTCGAGACGAAATTTTCTAAAGTAGGGGAGACTGTGACATCCGTCACCCCTCGTCTTTTAGCGGGTTGTCAATTTTAGTCCTTTGCCTATTTTGAAGCTTCACCTCTAGTCCTCTTCAAATATTATTATTATTTTTTTTTTAAATTATTTTTTTTCTTTAAAATGGTGTACGTATACATTTCGTATACGCACGTGTTGACAAACGTACTACAATCATCATGTTATCTTATGAAAGATTTATTTTTAATTTAACAAGTTTAGTTTAAAAGTTTTATAGTTAGTTTAGTTAACTTGGTTAAGTTTTTGTAAAGAAAAAAATTAACCAAAAACATATAGATATAACCAAGCTAACAAGGAGGGACCATTCTTGCCAAAGTCACAAACTTCCAAAAGCTGAATCCTTTCCCATCTTCCCACGTTTTTCCGGCCATTATTCCGGCCACCGGAATTATTTTCCGGCCACAACCAAAAACCATTTTTATTGACCTTTAAACCTGCTTTAATGCACGATTCCGTTTCTCCATCCACGTCCAACGCATTACAAGCCTTTAATCGGGTTAATAATGAGATTTAATCACGTTTTGTTGAGTTTTCTCTTTTGTAACCGTCGCACATTAGGACACCTTCAAAAAAAACGCTCGTTCACTCGTCCTTTATATAAGTGGTTATCTCCATTCCGTTCCTGCATTGATACACATTCAGAACCCACCTTAAAACACTGCTGAGCGAGACTGAATCACTCGGGTTTAGGCTTAGAAAAGTCGGACCTGCAACCCTTGATTTCGGCCATTAACGTCGTGTAAGTCTGATTCTTCTTGTGCCGTTTGGTTGTCTGAACGTTACTCCTTGAAAGCCCTATACTATAGACCGAGTATTGTGTCTGTATTGGCTTATTGTAATCGGGCTTAGGGTTAGGGTTCATAGGTAATGAATTTGGGGAAGAAGATGAAGATTTAACATGTGTTTAAGAATTATTACAATCCAAATATCTCAACATTATATGCTTGTAGCATAGTGGTAAAGAGGTGTGTTTTCAAATCAAAGGAGCTGGGTTCGATTCCAACTCAGACCTGGTTCTGTCCATTTTTTTTATTATTTTCGTTTTCAGTATTTAATATACATATATAATATGTTTAAAATCACAAATATTCATAATAAATCTAATTTTTATCCAAAAATTATAAAAATTTAGGTGTAACATCTTGACACCATAAAGAAAATTACCACATTTTTATTTTCTGGAAAATGTTTTATTTTTATATTTTTTATTGAATTAAATGGTTTTAATCATATTTAATTAATTAAAAATTCGTTCTTAATGATTTTAATCTCAAACTTTTTGGGTAACTATTTCTCATCATCATAAACTGAAATAAAAATTATTAGCCCAGAAAACACTTATTTTTATTAATTTTTCTATTTTTAATCATTTAAACATGATTTAATCTCGTTAAATCAGTTTTAAATATGAATAAGTTTATAAAAATTATGGGAAAATTATCTTTATTACTTTACATCAGAAAGTATCTATTTTCTATAAAAATAGCATTTTTGGATCAAGTCTTGAATTATTAGTCTTATTTATGTTTAATTAGACATAATTAATTATTTATTTATTTATACTAATAAATATCTATTTTACAAATATTTTTATTATAAAATAGAAATATTCTTATGATTGAAAGTCTTTATTATCATTGTTGGGTCTTTGAGTAACTCATAATTATTTATTTCAATATTTGTGACGATTGTATTTATTTACAATAATTAGTTAAAGAAATTAACTAAATTATTTTGTCTTAATTATTCAAACATATTTTGAACTAAATATGCAATTGGTAATAATTATATTACTTAAACCACATTTACAAACTTTGACGTAGTACTTTTGATATACAACTTTTAAATATTAATTCGATTTATCATAAAAAAACTCTAATTCCCCAAATCGACTTAGCAAACCCTAATGCCTTAGACCCTAGATACCTAGGTTGAATTCCTCGGAATTCCCATTACTTAGCTCACGACCGCTTTAGTGGATTTTGACCGCTTTCGCAAACTGTGAGTATATCTTTCCCTTTTTTACTGTCTTACTATTTTGGGGTGACTCATGTACTTACTATCAAGTTTATAATTCCTTTTACTAAAATAGCAATTCTTATGTGTGTTTGCTTGTGTCATTTTGTGTATCTATGACCTGTCAAATCATTAACCGTTGCGGCCTGGCATTTCAATGAATAGTACTATGGTTTATACCCTTGTGACTCTGTTGAGAGTCCTCGTCATTGCTATGTATTACATTACTACTAGCGCATACTATATATATCTGCTTTCTTCTCTTAGGGTTGATTTGACCCGGATACCACTTATTACATAATTGCAAACAGTATACGACACATGAATTGCTAAACACTTTCCTACTATATTTATTTAAACAGGGTATGCTCACCAATACAATTTTTGTATTGACCAAAATATTTTGTACATGTTTCAGGTTGTTTTGAGATGCATTCTTTAAGCTTTCGGATTTATATTTAGATTTTGATTCATTGTATTTCAATTTAGTTGGCAGTTAGAATCGTTGTATTTCATTTCAATGTAATAAATTATTTAATCAATGTATTCAAATTTACACTTTAGTCCATGAGCTATTGAACAATCGTCACTACGTGACACCTCGATGTTTCCGCCATCGGTTGGGGTGTTACATTGTTACTGTTATCGATCATCCCTGAATTTATGCGGGGGGATGGGTTTGTCAGACCTATAGCGCTATAATCTAAACAGGCGGCTTGATCAATGTTAATGATTGTACTGTGTCTTTTTGTTACAGTCAAATGATAGAATGATGTTGTAATTGAATCACAAGTAAATATGAGTAAATGGTAGTATAAAAATGTTTAAACATGTTTCACCCCAAAAATAGTGAAAATAGAGTAAAAGGGGCTATGTAAACTCACCTTAGCAAAATGTTAAGTCTCGCGAAATAGAATATGTGTTGCCCAATGATGCCAAGTATTACCCTATAATTAAGGTAATAAATATGTGTTGGGAAAACTTAATAAGTCTAAGTTTTCTAGTCAAAAACGTGCTAGGGTTCCTAATTTGGGGATTAAGGATTAAATTTGAATAAATAAGGAAATAATTAATGAAAATGTTTTCTGGCCAAAATTATCTAAAAGTGATTGAATTATATCATAACAATGTAAAAATAATTTTTATAAAATTATTTTTTTAAAATAAATGAATATATATATATTAACAATTATTTGACAAAATTATAGACTTAATATTTAAAAATATGAAAAATTATAAATTTCGAATCAAAAATTTATATTTCTGATCTAAATGATTAATAATAATTTATGTGAAATTTTGATGTAAAAATAATGAAAAATGAATTTATTATGATTTATTTATGATTAAAACTAACAAAAATCGATTAAAAATATTAAATAAATGATTTTTTAGAAATAAAAATCATTTCTGGAATGTTTATTGTTTTATAAGTCTAGGATAATTTTTGTGGAATTTAATAAAATCGTTTTGATATTTTTATAAAATTTTTATAATTATAATGGAATAAACTTGTATTATTTATTATATATATAAAATAAACATATTTTCGGAAATAAAAATCTGAATAATGATATTTAGGGTATGAACAACATTATGTAAAATTTTGGGAATTTTTGAAGGTTTATAAGTATTTTAAATAATTAAAATGAATATTTAACCTTTAAATCGAAAATCAAAAAAAAGAATGCATAGGGTGGGGCTCGAACCCGGACCAGAGCTGTTACCATTTAACACAACCACCAACTAGACTACACATCTGTTGGTGATTTTATTTGTTTTAAAATGATTTTAAATACATATCCTACAGTATCATCTTCCCCAATTATAACTAAGAACCCTAGGTTAATAAACTGATTCAATTCAACTGCGATGGACGAATTGATTATAGGGCTTTTGATCCCTGACTCAAGACAAACGAAACGCATAATTAAAAATTAACTTACAGAGTGTATAAGGCTCGATTAAGTGAGTCAAACGAAAAGTCAACCGGATGCCAAAAACGTAATAGCGTGATTGAAAGTGAAATCTCAGTGTGGTTTTGTGTTTTTCGGCCCTTTAGGTGCTATTCGAGGCCTGAATTTATACTGTCACGCGTAATTCGATCAAAAGGAAGTTTTGACCAAAGTGTGGATGATTACGCAATAATTGGATTAAGATTGGCAATTTACTGTAAATCAATGTGTTAATGGCCGAGTGGTTTGTTATTAATTGAAATAAGTCAACGTCCTTCCTAATTATAGATGGTTGGCGCGTCAATTAAGGAGATTTGACCAATAATGGTTTGCGGGTCTGGTCTGCAGCGAACAGAGAAAGAAGGAGGAAGAGAAATTATCTGTGCATTTATACAAAGTGAATTAGGATTAAAACAAAAATATAAGAGTGGCTCAGCTGGTCATTTGATGTTATGTTAAGAGGGTTGGGTCGGCTAGACTCGGGTTCGAGTCCCGGCTCCAACGAGGTTTTTTTTTTTTTTTTTTTTTTTTTTTTTTTACAGACAGAGGTGAAGGGAAAGGGGTAGTGGGCTGGAGGACTAGTGGGCCGAAATTTCTGGGTTTGGGCCTGCTGGATTGGGTTCCGAAATATGTATGTTAAGGATGGGATTGTTTTGTTTTTGTAATAGTCCACTACATTTTAGTTATTATTGTTAGTATTATTATTATTATTATTATTATTATTATTATTATTATTATTATAAACCTATATATATATATATTTATATAAGTTGTGTGGTAGTAAAATAAAGGCTTAGGCACATTATGAATAATAAAAACAAATATAACGTACGTATTAAAATTTGGGGAAAATTTTGCGATGTTACAACTCTCTACGAAGAAAAAGAACGATGGTCCGACCCCAACAATCCTTCACCCATGTTTGTCGTACTGATGACGTTTTCAGTAGGCAGTTCAACCAGTAATGAAATAACAAAACATTGGTTGAATGATATTCGTGAAGGGATACAATCCATGACTTTTTCTTAATGACAAAAATTCCACGCCTCCATTGATTAGCTGGATATGTTCCATCTTTTAAATTTCTTTTATTTGATTAAACCACCGACACTACCCATTTCAAGTTTAAACTATTATATTAAACACTTTTCAAGTCCTAAAATCGGATTTACCATTCAATTATTTTCAATATACCAACTAAAAATATTATACCAAAAAATCTATAGAATGAATCAATTTAGTAATTCTAAAAAAAATCTGAAATATATAATATACCTTTTTTCTTTTATTTTCTCTAGTTATTTAGTGTATTATAATTCTTGGAAAAACCGATCTTTTTCGCATTTAACCATTAATATATTCTATCTAAATTGTGTTGCTTAGTTTAAATCAATAGTAAAGAGCAAACAACATAAGGATAGCAGGTAGACGGTCAACAAACTACGCCGCTATTTTCTAAATTATTTTTGTAAAATCAATATTGCAATGATTTTACACGTAATATATCCTATAATGTCAACAAGGAGTGCTGGATGAGTGGATTCCTTATGAGTTATGACCGATCATGTGGTTGTAGTTCTCAATATCGCATCCCGGATTTTCTCCTTTAAGCGTAATTTGATTCAATATCACAAAACCAGTTTACTATTACTCAGGCGGTATTCTTTAACTAACGAAATTACACTAGATGTCATTTACGTTAACATTTCTATATAGCCGGTGTCCTTTTGGCATAACTCGGTTAACTTTTAACGTTAATTAACGGACACCACTTGAAATTTGGTTAATACATTAACGACATAAAACGACATAAAATACAATTTATTAAAAAATTAAAACAAAATAAAATAAAAACACATTTTTTAAAACATTTTTTTCTTTTAATCTATCTATCTATACATATAATAAACCAAAGCCATTTTAATGACATGGCACTCAAAGAGGCATTCTCTTCCTTGAGTGTGCCATGTGTCATCCCATGTGGCAATGAGATATTTTAGGAAAAAAAGAATTTAAAAACAAAATTGGATTTTTCACTCTCATGTTTCCTCCTATAATTTTTAAACATTAATATCTTTTATATACGAGATTTTTTAAAGAAAAAAAATACACCAAATTAACGAGCGTTTTATTATCTTTCCAACGAGTACCATAGTGCTATATAAAAAACGAAGAAAAAAAATGACTATTTTTTTGTGGGGTTTTGTTCATACAGGAAAAAAAAACACAAAGTGTTAGGTAAATCATTAATTATGTATAGGCAAGTCACTAATTATGTTTAAATCAGTAAATATGATTTTTTTTTTCAACCAGAGCCGAATAGGTTAATAGAGTTATACGTTGTTTTAAGTTAGGTATCAATATTAGTATGTTAGAGTTGTACATTTGTTTAGGCTTTATAATAGGTGTTAATATTAGAGTTACATTGAAATTCTACATTCTTTTAGGTTAGGTGTTAACATTGGAGTTGTACATTGTTTTAGGTTAGATATTAATATTAGAGTTATTTATCAGTCTATTTCATATGTAAAATTGATGTATCATATTAAATTTCTCAACCCGGGACGCTCCCGGGTATAATCTAGTAAGACATAAAATACAATTTATTAATAGAGATGTGTGTGTAATTGTTAGATCTTTTCTTTTAATAACCGACGAAATCACGGTTTTGTGTTACAGAGGACCGCTCCAATCCTCTCTCTCTCACACACACTCAGAAAAGTAGCTACAAACACTGAGGGATCTAGTAAATCTTGGAAACAAGTAATGGATTACTGCTCCAGATCTCTCACTCAATTATCAATATCCACCATTGTTATTGCCATCTTGCTTTCTTCATTCAGTTTCACTTGCACAGGTTTGTATATTATTATTATTATTATTATTATTATTATTATTATTATTATTATTATTCTCTACATTTATATAATCAATTTGGTATTCCAGATTTGCTTAATTCAATTGGTTTTGACTTTTGGTATTCAAGATTTGTACTTCAACGGTTCAGTTGACTGATGAGTGTAGGAGAGTTTCTAGATTTTAATATTTTATCAGATTTGTAGAAAAAGTTGATTACTTGATTAGTGGGTCATCAAATTAGTTTGTAGGTTTTACAGAACCAGAAGATTAGGTCTTTAATTGATCAATAGCTCAACTGAATGATGAGATTTTAATGGTTAAATTAATTTGTGATATAAATTGTTACATGTGAGGCTGGGAATTCTTTAATTTATACAAATTGGTAATCAAGATTCACAATTTTTTGATAAGTTGGTATTTGTTTGCACACACTTTTGGTAATTGAGATCCCGAATCGACCGCTCTGCTACTCGCCATTGCTATGATTTTGAAGCTCTTAGGCCCTGACCTGAGATCTTTTGTAGTGACAGTTTGAGATCTCATTTGTAGACAAAGATTAGTAAATCTTTATTTAAATATATTATAATAATAATAATAATTAATAAGGTAATAACAAAATTTGGTTATCTTGAAATCACTGAAGAATGAAAAGCTTTCAGATTTCTCCTAATAAGCCTGTGTTTTTGGCTTAATCACCTTCATGACCTGTATGGGCTGGTTGTTGAGGTTCCTAGCAAATGGTTAATTAATCATTTATCTTTTTTTTTTATATAATTATATATAATTAAGATCATGTGTTACTGTTGCATAATATAATGATTTTTCTGCCAGTTATGAATTTCCATCTTTTGTAACAAGTTTCCTACTCTTGACCCTTTTGTTTTGTTAATTTGCAGAAGCCTACGATGCACTTGACCCGAATGGAAACATTACAATCAAGTGGGATATTATAAGTTGGACCCCTGATGGCTATGTTGTAAGTATCGAAACCGATTATCTGCTTATTGTGTTTTGATACGAAAATTAGACGGCTTTGAGTGTTTGGATAGAAGCAAAGCGCTTATGCTTATCTGCTTATTTGAGAGTGAAGTAAGCAGACTTGAATAAGCAGTCCGGTAGTTGCTTGCTTAGCCAGACAGTCAAAGTGCCAAACAACTACTTATCTTATCATTATGTTTCATTAAAGCAAAAACAAAGCTAAAAACTATCGGTATGCTGATTATCTGCTTCTGCTAACAACGTATCCCAAAGACCCCTAAAGTTCATAATCACCATTCATACACATTCCGTCAGCATCTTCGATATTGCTAATAATCTAATATCTTCTGTGCCTTTTGCACAGGCCGTTGTTACAATGTACAACTTCCAACAATACCGTCACATTTCACCTCCAGGGTGGACCTTGGGTTGGACATGGGCTAAGAAAGAAGTAATATGGTCCATGATGGGAAGTCAAACCACTGAGCAAGGAGACTGTTCAAAATATAAAAGTGCACAACCACATTGCTGCAAGAAAACTCCAACGGTTGTTGATTTATTACCCGGAACCCCTTACAATCAGCAAATTGCAAATTGCTGTAAAGGAGGTGTTATCAACTCCTGGGCCCAAGATCCCAACAACTATGCCAGCTCGTTCCAGGTTAGTGTTGGTGCAGCCGGAACCACCAATAAAACAGTCAAACCACCCAAGAACTTCACCTTGCTTGCTCCTGGCCCTGGCTACACCTGTGGACCAGCTATAGTTGGTAAACCAACAAAGTTCATTACCCCTGATGGAAGAAGAGTAACTCAAGCTATGAGTAAGTATACTTTAATACTTGTATAAAACTCGTAAATTATTGAAATATACTACTTTTAAATAAATTCTAACGTCCTAATCCTTTTTTGCCAGTGACATGGAACGTTACATGTACATATTCACAATTTTTGGCTCAGAAAACTCCCACTTGTTGTGTATCTCTATCTTCTTTCTACAACGAGACAATCGTGCCTTGCCCGACATGCACATGCGGATGCCAAAATAATGCTACTCACCCCGGAAGTTGTGTAAAGTAAGTATTTTTTTTATTTCTTTATTTTGTGCATTTGGCTAAAAGCGGATTACGTATGTTAGTTTGTTTAATCAGTTGACGGGTTAACTGTTCTTGCAGCGCAAACTCACCATACCTAGCTTCGGTTGTGAACGGTCCTGGTAAAAACAGCCTGACACCTCTGGTTCAATGTACAAAACATATGTGCCCGATTCGAGTTCACTGGCACGTGAAGCTTAATTACAAGGAATATTGGCGTGTGAAGGTCACCATTACAAATTTTAATTACAGGATGAATTACTCCCAGTGGAATTTAGTTGTTCAACATCCCAACTTTGACAACCTTACTCAAATTTTCAGTTTCAATTACAAACCGTTGACTCCTTATTCTTCTATAAGTAAGTTTTGTGTCTTAGTAATCGTTTTTTTTATCCATTGAAATGCAAGTTCTAACGTATGTTTTGTAAATGTTTACAGATGATACTGCTATGTTATGGGGGGTTAAGTTTTATAATGATTTTTTGAATCAAGCTGGACCGTTGGGGAATGTGCAGTCAGAATTGCTATTTCGCAAAGATAAATCGACGTTTACATTTGAAAAGGGTTGGGCTTTTCCTCGAAGAATATATTTTAATGGCGATAACTGTGTGATGCCACCACCTGATGCATACCCGTATCTCCCAAATGCCAGTTCACGTGTAAGGTTCTCTCTGTTTACTATATTGTCAACGTGTTTGGCCGTTTTCTTTATGTTTGTTTGAAGTTTGAAAAGCCCTTGAAGGTTTTGCGCATTCATCTTCAAACTGTGGGTGAATTCACCTGTTGGTCACACTGCTGTTTCAAATGTTTTTATCTTGTAGAGTAGTTGAAGTTATAGTGTTGTTTACAGTTGTATACTTTAAAACTACATTTGTTAAGTTAAATCCAATATTCGATTTTGGTTCTGCTGCTCTGTTTTCGCCTTTTAGGTTCATACTCCACAACTTGTGTACACCATAAGTTACCCTCCGACCGAATGCACCTTAAAAAAGAGTTTTCGAACCAAAGACATATGTTCCTTATTAAGAAATAAAGCTTCGAAGAGGATGTTCCTTACATAAAAAGATATATTCGATTCGTTCTGTACCCGGCTCGTGCATTTGTCTTGCTCCGACATGCTCTACTTTCACATCCGTATATAGCTCGGATGCACGTATGACTCTAGACAAATGCTCCTCATGCATTTAGTCATGCATCTCAAACCTCGTCTAGGATCAAACCAAGTTAGTTGTGTTAGGAACTCGTTCAGTACGTCTTAGATTAGGTATATATCCAATTAAGTGAATTGATTTACAAACATTTATTTCATTTTAAATTCAAATCCTTCTTAGTGGAGCGTGAATAGGCGTGAAATTGTATGAAAACGTCCCCTACACCATCTCTTTGGGCGTTAAAGGGCATGAAATGGGGGGAGGCGTTATATACAAAACGTCCCTCACCTCTCTCTCTCTCTCTCTCTCTCTCTCTCTCTCTCTCTCTCTCTCTCTCTCTCTCTCTCTCTCTCTCTCTCTCTCTCTCTCTCTCTCTCTCTCTCTCTCTCTCTCTCTCTCTCTCTCTCTCTCTCTCTCTCTCTCTCTCTCTCTCCAATTTTTATTAAAAAAATAAATGCATATGTAGTGGCGCAACATATAAGGGGCAAGGGGGTCGCCCGACCCCTCAAAATTTTCGCTCAGTGATTATATAGTATCCGTATATAATTTTTTTAGTATATATGGTTTCGACCCCTATGACCGGTGACTTTCGACCCCCTGGTGACTTCCAACCCCCGGTATGAATTCTCAAGCTTTGCCACTGATCTGATCGAATGTAAGATTGAAAGAAAGCAACTCTTTACCTCAAAAACTTGATGCGATTGCCTTAACTCAGTAACATCTATTTATAGTGCTAACCCGACTTGACTAACAAGAAATCAACACTACTAAAAACATACATACTCGTTTAGGGCCGGCTGCCCAAAGCACCTTACATCGCGGTTGGCCCCTTGTTCGAGCAAGAGAACAATTGAGCCAACATTAACTTGATAGCAACTTATAAATTGAATAGTCTTTCTGGAATAGGTTATGAAAACAATTGTAAATCATACACAGGATCGATTTTAAAAATGAAATATTGGGTCTAAATATTGACGTCTGATGGTGTATTGGGTCAAGCTCAAACAACCCAAAAGGCCAAAACAACTAATTAACATATTGGGCCAAGCTTGGTCCACGATAACTAAACCCATTAGGGTTTGTGTTTTCCCCATATATAAATAGGGGGCAACCCCTTCACTTCACATAACCCCATTTGTTCGCATCTCACATCAGACATTTTACTCCCCCCCCCCCTTTTCTCTCTCCCTCTATGGAATTAAACTCTCTCTATAATGAAACTCTCAGTTGAGCCGATAAACCTCTTAGCCTCAAAGCATACAAGTTGTTGCGATACCATACCAACAGCCCACAGCCACATTGGTTCTTACAACCAGTTCCAACCATTGAGTTAAGCAGCCTGATATCACATCAGCTGCTAACTAACCGTTGGGTTTCCATCACCATACTCTTTCTCTCATATACACGTACATATATGCACCTATATCTACTGTTTATTCATTCATATAAGATAAGTCACTAATGTTGAACGTTAGATGGTGATCCAGCGATCCCGGTCTCTGCTCCTGTTTTAACGAGTTCTTTCTTTTTGCAGATCGTGATAAGAAGCTGATGAGGTTAAAAGGTTGGCACCCTTGGAACCTTAATACCCTCTCCCCATCATTACTTGTTGTAGCGACAACGTCCAAACAATTAAATCATACAGAAGATTCATCAAAACAATCCAAAATTAAAATGACTAAAAGATTTACACCAAAATCAGTTCAAGGACAAACCACATTCAATTTTATCAAGTTATTAACATCATCTTTTCAACTTATCTGCGTCTCGTAACAGATACAATATTAATTGGGATGGTGGTTCCTCTAAAACCATGAATTCCTATGATTATCTTTCACCTATTCACCGGCAGATTTGCACACTAGTTCCCGTCTTTTCACGTATGAACGAGGAAGCATTTTCGCTCTATCATCATCTTCTTAATGTTGTCAACAACAGTTTTGAGCACATAATCCATAAGTTTATAGTAACCCACAATAAGCCCTACAACTGTTTCATAATTCGTGCCAGTAAAAAGGTTTGATAGATTTTTCTTTTGGATTAAACACAAGCATTTGTATACGCTCCACACTTCATCATCGAGAGTTGTATACGATCCTCCCTCCATATTCCTCATGCACCGACACACCCATCTTCCTGAACTGTCTCTAATCGAACTCACATAACTTGACAGACCGGATTTCCCCTTGAACTCATGTCCGCGTTCAACTTCAGAACATCATCAAAATACGAATGAAATTGTTATCGCTACTTGATTTGTTTATTTATTTATTAGTCCATAAGCCAACTTTGTATATTTTCATAAAACTCGATCATTATTCTAGTTAGAATAATAAAATTATCTCCGCAATATAGAGTTCGACAAATAAATGAAGTGTTAGTTACACGATTCCTTTTTATTTTCTCTAACTAGTTAAATAGATAATATAAACTAAAGTATATTTTACATTTACACGTTATTTGTAATTTATGATATTATTGTTTGACTAGTTTAAATGGAGTGGTGGATACAAGAAAAACTTGGTGGCGAGATAAAACACAGGTGAACTCAAATGGGTCAAATGAAAAACAAAAAAAATATAACGCTCGCTAATTTGTTTTGTACAAAATGATATTAAACCGTTATAACTCAAGAAACATAATTCATTAATATAATAAGAATAAAAAAGATTTTGCAAGTAGCCGCTACGTATTTTTATATTTTCATAAATGCCAGCTAATTTGTTTTGTAAAAAATAATATTAAGCCGTTAATATAATAGAAAAAAAAATGATTTTACAAGTATCCGTTAAGTATTTTCATATTACGGAAACGTTCAATCACATTTTCAAGTGCGTCATTTTTTATAGAAAACAAATTAAGCGTTAATGAAATCATGACTAAGATTAAGGGTATGTTTGGCAACGAGATTTTAGGAGCTTCAAACTTCAAGTTTTTAAGAAAAAAACTTCTACTTAATAAAAGTTTTTGTATGGTTGAAGGAGCTTGAAACTTTTAGGTTAGGAGAAAAAACGTTATAGTGAAAAGTTACTAGTACTAGCGTTTAAGAAAAAAACTCCTACTAGCTACAAGCTTTTAATGAATAAATGACATAAATTCCAATTCTATCATAAAAAAAAAATTTAAAAATATACACACAAGCTTTTAGTTAATGTCTATTTTGGTCATTTTATACATTTTATTAAAAGTTTCAGCTATTTTGTCAATCACCAAAATATATTTAAAAAGCTACAGCTATCAGCTAGTTTTACCGCTATCAGCTAGTTTTACCAAATATACCCTGAATTAACATAAACAAAAGGAATGCTAACATAAAACAATAAACCATGGTAAAAGAACACTGAGGACAAATAAATGAAACTATACTAACACAAACCAAAAAATTTCCACAGAAAGGCTAAATGGTTTTTTCTTATTTCTTTTGCTTTCGTGTGTGACCCAAAATAAGAACTAGGTCGGTTAGTAACCAGGTTAGAGGTGCACAAATTGGGTTTTTTCAATACCCGGTTTCGGGTATGAAACTGGTTTCGGGTGAAGTCGGGTATTACTTCGACCGGGTATTGAAAGAACCGGTTTCAGTTCCGGTTCTGGTTCCTAGCATAAAAAACTATACCCGGTATACCGGTTCCGGTTCTTTCAATACCCGGTTTCGGGTATGGAACCGGTTCCGGATATACCGGGTATTGAAAAAAAATGGGTACACTGGCTATTGAAAAAACCCGGCTATGCTGGATATTGAATTCTTTTTATACAATCACGTCGAAGGGTAGCACGACTTAGATGATTATAAAGCGGTTATAGAATTCTTTGGATAAGACGGGTCAATCTTGTGTTGTCAAAGTGGTCAAATGGCAACCCTTCTTGAATCACGAAGTGACCCATTCCTTCCCGGACCGCCTCAACATCAAAATGCCAAATAGTCCCGTCGCTTGACATATACTTTTTTGGGTCATGAACCGGGTATTAGGAAAACCCGGTTCCGGGTATTAGGAAAACCCGGTTCCGGGTATTAAAAAACCAGGTACAACCGGGTATAAACCGGACCTGAATCCGGGTACGGTTTTTTGCATAGAAATCTATACCCTGTGCGTACCCGACGGGTAGGGTCGGTTTCAGTTTTTTTAATACCCGATTCTGGTTCCGGTTTTTTTGTGCACCTCTAAACCAGGTATGCTTACGGTTATTAACCAACAACAACTCAACAACAAATATATCCAGTAAATCCCACATATATTAAAACTAAATGTAGGGTCTGGGGAGGGTAAGATACAGGCAAATTATACCTCTATCCGTGCGTTTTAGAAGTTGCTTCCAGAGAGACTCCCTAGCTCCACAACACACCACTGACAACAAAGGACACAAAAATACAGAAACATAGAGCTACCAAAAAATAAAGAAATGGTTAAAGCGTCACATAGTAAAAACAAAGACAAATATGCCAACTCAAAACAACATAAATCCATATATACACAAAGACAAATCACACTTACATACCACCTAAAGAAAAGTCTTAGCCTTTAAAACTACGCTACATCACGTCCAAACCTTCCCCTAATAATCCTTAACTTTAATCTTACGCCTCCACGAACACATATCATCGACCATCATTCCTCATAGAGGTGCATCTCTACTAAATCATGCATAATCCGCTCATCCTAAGTCAATTTTGATCTACCTCTACACATCTCCCCTTTTACAGTAAGGGTGTCTACTGCTGTAACTGGTCCTGTCATTTGCCTCCTTTTCACATGACCATACCATCTCAATCTCCCCTCTTTTATCAATATAAATCATTCTTAGTTGATTTAGAATGTCACTTTTGTGAAGATGTTATTAAATTATGAAGATTGTAGTTGTTGTTCTTTTAAGAAATTTGATTTGAAAGTTTGTGAATCAACAAGTGGTTCAAGATTATGACTAAGAATGCGAAAAACAAATATTTGATTAATGAAAAGATTTGATTAAAAACGATTGATTGTAACAATAAGAATAAAGATGGAGATCACACCGGGTTTAACAAGCAACCTAGAGTTCTATCACAAGTTGGGATTAATCAAACAACTGCAATGAAGATTAACGGGTTAATTGTTTCAATAGGCTTAGGTGTCAAGTTTTATCAACATCAAAGATGGACTAAACTACACTTCATTACTCTAGAACATATAAACCCTAATAACAAGTTAAAGGATAATTAACCGAATTCATTTCCCTAGTAATTGGCACAACAAACAATTATCAAAGAGAATTCAAAACAAGATTAACGCAATTAGCAAGTTTGTTCAAATCACAATTACAAAGAAATTAGAAAATACCCAAATGTTCAAGAACCCTAGATTACAAGTCTCCACCGGGTGATTCCAAAGGTGATTAGCCACTCATGGTTGTTGTTTGATCTCCAAAAAGGCTTGATTCAATATTGAGATATGTCATCAAATGCGAAATTCGATGATTTCTAGAGCCAAAAATCGCCCCCAAAGGTCCCCAAGAAGTCCTAGATCGAGAATGGGGAAAATGGGTTTCAAATCCCCATTAAAACTGGTCAAAAAGCATAATTCACGAGTTGTAACTGATAGCAGCGTCCAGGACGCTGGTCTGGGCATCCCAGATGTTGGTTAGAAGTCCCAGACACTGGCTGGTTTCGGCCACCAGCGTCCCAGACGCTGGTCTGGACGCTAGCTGCTGGTATTCTAGTTTTTCTCCGTTTTTCTTCGTTTAATCATTCTCGTTCTTCCTTACTTCATTCCAAAGCTTCGTAAGCTTCCAAAATACACCTTAAACCTATCAATGTCTGCAAAATAAAACCAACTCAAAGTAGTGTATTCTAAGATTTAATTTTACATAACTTGGTGAAGTTAAACACGTTAAGCTTTGGAATTTCAACAGCCCATCATTAACCAACCATTCTCTTTTCCTCCCTCTTGTGTATATCACCGACCCCAAACAAAGAACAAACACCACAACACTTCAACTCTTCGCAACACTTCCTTTTCCTTCCATGTACCTTTGGCCGAGACCAAACAGGTCCAACTGGACCTCAATCACGATCACACACCACCTCTACACCATAACCGAGCATCAAAAAGGTAGTAGAGGCTGCATGTGGAGTGTAAACGTCAAACTCGACTCACTATTTTGTTCTAATCGGCTCATATACCTTCGGTAAGTTCACTTGTACAAATTCCTTCAAATAACATTTATATCGACAAGGCCATGCTCACCCGGTTCCATGCACTACTCGTACATACCATATCCACAAACACATAGTGTAATTTTTTACTAAAACACTCGGATAACGTATCAAACCTACACACACACACATGCATCTACATTCATATATCATGTACATATATACACTAGAAAACATATATATGGACTCACACATACACGTGTGTATATAGGGCTGAGCAAAGCCACAAAATGTCATTTTTGAACTTAAATTATAACATACATAAAATGGCGATTTTGAGAACATATGTTAGAAGGCGAAAAACATATGTTAAACAAGCTTTAACCCAAACATTTGGAACACATGTGTTAATAGCCAAAGAACATGTGTTAAAAAGGGTAAAACATGAGTTGATGGCATTTTTCACACAAAAAGATCTAGAACATATGTTAGCATACCATGTTTTGTACAAATCTTTAACATATGTGTCACATGGTAACATATAGTAAACCAAGACAACGGTTTTGCCACAAATGGTTATTTATAGTCACAAATAACGACAAAAACGAGCATTTTCAACATACACAATACGTAACATGTATGGACAACATTACAAAAAAAAACACACAGTCCATAGACATACAAATCGAGTGAACAATTTGCATGGTAAATAATCCAGTACATAGACTTAAGTTATCCTTGTTAATCTAGGGCACCCTTGTACAGACATTCCCACATCGGATTCAGTCCCATCTTAGCAGTTAGACATCAGGTGAGTTCTCACGGCCCCTTTTTACTGTTTTCATTCTTTTGGGGGGAAAACATGTGTACAAGTTCAATCACATAACAATCATTGTCTTAGCTAGGCAGTGGTTCAGTCACCCTTGGCTTACACATACATCAGTTTATAGTATCCCTAGATGCATGTGCGCACATGCATGTGGGGATATTATAAACTGATCTTTTGTCGAATGATTTAGAACAATGTCATTTGAAGTGTGATTTCTAAGACAATATGTTCTAATTAAATGTTAAACATTGATGTCTTTTAATATATCTCCGAAATTATGAATTTGATGCTTGCGTGACTTATGTGCTTGAAAACCTTTCGGAGTTACATCCCGTGTTTCCGCCTAGGCGGGGTGTGGCAATCGATGACACCCTACAGGCACACTGACACTAGTTTCAGTCATACAGTACATAACCTTAGCTAAGTCTATATACCTCTTTTGGACCCATCTACTATCCGAACAATCCCAAATCAGTTTACGTCAATAAAGATCATATGTAGATCCCTCTTTTCCTCTCTATACTTTTCCATCAATCTTCTTAGAATTTGTATTGCTTCAGTTGTTGACTGCCCTAGAAGGAACCCAAATTGGTTTACTGAAACCCTAGTTTCTCTTTAAATTCTATTCTCAGTTATCTTTTCCCATAATTTTATAGTACGTCTTAACAACTTAATACCTCTAAAACTCCCAGAACACTGTGCATTACCTTCGTTCTTATATAGAGGCACAATGACACTAATCCTCCTATGCTCTGACATTTATTGGATTTCAAAACACGATTGAACAAAGTAGTTAGCCATGGGACTCCTTCATCCCTTAGACACTTTCACACCTCAATCGGTGTATTGGATGGACCAACTGCCTTATCTCTGCCTATCTTACTAAGTATCGTCATCACCTCACAATTTGTGGTACTTCGACAAAACCAATTATTCAGTTGCCTTCTTTGCATGATGGGATAGTCGTTACCGTGTTGGTAAGCTATCCCATCGTTGAAAAGATTGCGGAAATAGGTTTGTCATCTTAGCTTAATGTCACATTCCTTTACTAGAATACGCCCATCTTCACTCGTTATAAACTTCATGTAACACCTCAACCGATGGCGGAATCATCGAGGTGTCACGTAGTGACGATTGTTCAAAAGCACATGGTACTAAAATGTAAATATATTATTGAATAATTTAAATTGTCTTACATATATGAAATGGAAAACAAATACAAAAGTCTGAATGAAACATGAAAATTTAAATAACTTATTAAAAGCAAGCACTAAAGTCCCATGCTATAGTACTTAAGATCAAACTGCACCTGAAACATGTACAAAATAGGTTTGGTCAACATAAGAAATGTTGGTGAGCATTCCTAGTTTTTAATACATATAGTAAGTTGAAAAAGGTATACAATTCAAGTGCAAAGCTACAGTGCAAATATGTAAATTATGTATCATACAAATGAGCGAAATCAATCATGTGACTGTATAATGTACTAAATGAACGGCGGTGTACTTATCCAATAAATGGATAAAAACTTAACAATGATCACGGATTCTCCGATGAAAAAGGGGGAGAATCAACCTAGGCGGGTTTTCAATCCAATAGCGCTATCCAATGTTAAGGTCGGCTTGTACATGGTTAATGATTTCACTAAGTACAAATGTATTCTACATGTAATGTCTATACATAAAGCACGTTTGTAAGCAAATGCACATAGTACTAGAATTGTATTGTAAAAATGTGAACTTGTATTTGTAATTTGTATAAATGTACATGTAACACCCCAAAAAATGAATAAAAACAAAAAAAGGATAGGAAATACTCACTGTTCGCGTAATTAACTTGAAACTATACCGAACAACGTGATTTGAATTAAGATTATCCCAAAGGATTAACCTAAAGAATCAGATAATGTGTAAGGGAAATGAATCTAGGATGCAAGTAATTCTAGGGTTCCTAATTTGGGGATATGTAATTGTTTAATTATTAATTAGGTAAATTATTAATAAATGAGAGAAATTCGGTAAATAATTAAATAAAAGACTATTGTAGGTTTTTGATTTAGGATGATCATATTATAGGGTTTTAAGTATAAAAATAATTTTTATAAAATTATTTCCTCAAGAATTGAATATTTAGTATATTTATTTCTATTTGTCAAAGATATAATTTTAATATCTAAAAATATTAAAATTAAATAAATTTAAAATTAAAATTTATATTTATATTCTAAATGAACAAAAATAATTTATGTAAATTTTTGGTATAAACATATAGAAAAATGAATTTATTATGATTTATTTATGTTTTAAAATAACAAAAATCAATTAAAAATATGAAACGAATGATTTTTCTTAAATAAAATTTATTTCTGAATTGCCTATACATCTACAAGTTTAAAATAATTTTTTGTGGAATTTTATAAAGTCGTTTAGATATTTTTATAGAATTTTAAAATTATAATTGAATAAAATTGTAATATTTATAATATATATAAAATAAATGATTTTTGAGAAACTAAAAATTGTGTAATAGAGTTTATCATTTGTAAATCATAAAATAATTTTTGTAGAATTTATAAGTCATATTAAGTACTTTAAATATATTAAAGAGTTTATTAGTCAATATATATACAAAAAGGGAAAAGGAAAAGCTGATATACAAAAAAAAATTGCTTCTGCTGGGAATCGAACCCGCGTCTGGGCGGTCCAATCCTTATCACAAGTGTGGCTCACCACTAAGCCACACCCTGAGAACGTTTCTAAACCAGAAAATAATGTATTTGTATTTTGAGTATAATGAGTCATCTTCCCCAATAATTACTAAGAACCCTAGTTTTTCTAATCTTAACAATTCTAAATCAATAGCCCCTGTAATCATGGGGCTATTGTTCGTGATATGCCAAAGAACAAAACCCATCAAAAAAACATGATACTTACAGTGTTTAAAACTATGAACGCGTGGTCAATCCAAAGTCAAACTGTGAACGATTGCAGGTTTATAACGGGGTTTTGTTAGAAATTGAGAGTGGGAAGGTGTATATCGGTGCTTTTAGATCACAAAGGGAGGTTCAATTTATAGCCTAACACCCGTATTGGACAAATTAGAAAGTTGACTTTGGTTTAAATAATAAACGCGTAATTATCAACATTTTGGAAAGTTTATAATGGTAATTGGCTTGTAAATTACGCGTGTTGACCTGTCAATCAAATTCTTTCCATAACCAGAACAATCACGCGTACAGGATCAAGAATCCATGATTGTCGACTCACGATCTTGGACCTTTTTGTTTGCAGACCACGCATCTAAGTATGATTAAATAATATATATTATGGAAAATAATACAAGTTGCAGGTTAGTTCAATGGTTATTTGATTGTGCCTTATGCTCGAACCGCCCCCAGACTCGGGTTCGAGTCCTGGGAGCCCCCCCCCTTTTTTTAAACAGTACAGAAAGAGAGGGTATTGGGTCGAGTTTTGGGCTGGGCTTGAAGTGGGCTCAGATAGGGTTGGGCTCAGCTTATGTTGGATTATGGGTGGATTTAGTTGGGTTGTGTTAATAGGTTAGAATAGTAGGTTTATTTAGTATAATGTCTAAAACTAACATTATTATTATTATTATTATTATTATTATTATTATTATTATTATTATTATTATTTATTATTATTATTATTAAAAAAGAATTACGACAACGATGCAAGAAATTTTTATTATTAAATCCAAAACTTCGAATTACAAGGATTATAAATGTAATTGAATGAAATGAAAGGGGCTAAAGTCGGACAAAAGATAAAATGAAAGGTGACGGATGTCACAGCATCCCCTACTTTTAGAAATTTCGTCCCAAAATTCCTTCAAGTGGTAGTCTCTGTAAAAAGATAAGGATACTTAGACATCATTTGGTCCTCACGCTCCCAAGTAAACTCTGGGCCTCGTTTGGACTCCCAATGAACTTTGACAATTAGAATTCGACTTCGTTTAAGTGTCTTGACATCTCGATCCATAATCTCCACAGGTTTTTCTATGAAGTGCATCGATTCGTCAATCTGGATATCCTCTAAAGGAACATGGAGGTTATCTTCAGCCAAACACTTCTTTAGATTAGAAACGTGAAATGTTGGATGGACATTGTCGAGCTCTGGTGGTAAATCGAGCTTGTAAGCTACCTTCCCAATTCACTCAAGAATCTTAAAAGGGCCTACAAACCGAGGTGCAAGGTTCCCTTTCATTCCAAATCGAAACATACCCTTCCAAGGTGAAACCTTGAGAAGTACCATATCCCCGACTTGAAATTCTAGAGGCTTGCGTCTTTGATCGACATAACTTTTCTGTCTGCTTTGAGCAACTTGAAAATTATCACGAATGCGAAGAATTTTGTCTTTCGTTTCCTGTATTAGCTCGGGACTAGTGATTTGTGTTTCTCCGGTCTCGTTTCAACAAACAGGGGAACGGCATTTGCGACCATAAAGTGCCTCAAATGGTGCCATGTTAATGCTAGAATGGTAGCTGTTATTATACGAGAACTCAACCAAAGGTAGGTAGGTGTCCCAATTGCCACCAAAGTCGATGACGCACGCTCTAAGCATATCCTCCAATGTTTGGATGGTTCGTTCAGTTTGACCATCCGTCTGTGGGTGATAGGCCGTACTAAGTTTTAGTTGAGTACCAAGTGCAGATTGAAGTGTTTGCCAAAAGGGAGAAGTAAACCGACTATCACGGTCAGAAATAATGTCGAAAGGAATACCATGACGACTGACAATCTCATCGATATAGATTCTAGACAGCTTCTCAACTGGGTAGGTCTCACGAATTGGTAGGAAGTGAGCAGATTTGGTCAATCGATCGACGATGACCCAGATACTGTCATGACCATGAGTGGTGCGTGGAAGTTTCGTAATGAAGTCCATAGCAATGTTCTCCCACTTCCACACTGGAATTTCTGGTTGCACAAGTAAACCAGATGGACGTTGGTGCTCAGCTTTGACTTTGGAGCAAGTAAGGCCTTTAGCCACATAAAGAGCTATGTCCTTTTTCATACCGGGCCACCAATACAAGGTACGCAGATCCTGATACATCTTATCTGCACCGGGGTGAATGAAGTAACGAGACTTATGAGACTCGTCCATGAGGAAAGTACGCAGATTGTCACGATCAGGAATCCAAAGACGGCTCATGAAGTAAAGTAAACCATGTTTGGTTTCCAACTGGTTTTTGGCTCCACACGACATTTCATCGTACATGTTTCCTTCAGTAACAGAGACATGTTGGGCTTCAACGATGCGGAGTTTGATATCAGACTGGACCTGGGCACAATAAAGCCGGGCATGATCTTTGCGACTGAGGGCATCAGCTACAACATTCGCTTTGCCAGGATGGTAGCGAATCTCGCAGTCGTAGTCGTTTAACAACTCGACCCATCGTCGTTGACGTATATTCAGATCTTTCTGGTTGAAAATGTGTTGAAGGCTCTTATGGTCAGTGAAAATCACACATTTTGTACCATATAAATAGTGCCTCCAAATCTTAAGTGCGAAAACGACCGCTCCGAGTTCAAGATCATGGGTAGTATAATTTTTCTCATGGGGTTTCAATTGTCCCGATGCATATGCTATAACCTTGCCTCGTTGCATGAGAACACAACCAAGACCTTGGTTAGAGGCATCGCAATAAACCACGAAATCCTCATTGCCGTCAGGTAAAGTAAGGATTGGAGCATCACACAGTTTCTGCTTCAAAGTTTGGAATGCTTCTTCTTGACTGGGTCCCCATACATATGGTTTATCTTTATGGGTTAAAGAAGTGAGAGGTAAGGCAATCTTGGAGAAGTTGAGAATCAAACGACGATAATAACCCGCTAGCCCAAGGAAAGAACGAACTTCAGTGGGAGACTTAGGTGTAACCCCACTTTTAATGGCCTCAATCTTAGCTGGGTCCACGTGTATTCCCTTATCACAGATAATGTGAACCAAAAATTGAACTTCCTTAAGCCAAAATTCACACTTGGAAAAATTTGGCATAAAGTTGTTCATTCTTCAAAAGACTCAAAATTTGTCTAAGGTGTTGTTCGTGAGCTGATTTGGTTTTAGAGTAAATGAGAATATCATCAATGAAAACGATTACGAATTTATCCAAGAAGGGTTTGCACACGCGATTCATGAGATCCATGAAGACAGCGGGTGCATTGGTTAGTCCAAAAGGCATAACCATGAACTCGTAATGACCATAACGTCTACGAAAAGCTGTCTTTGGAATATCGTCTTCATGAACTCGGAGTTGATGATATCCGAACGAAGATCGATCTTTGAAAAACAAGTCGAGCCTTGAAGTTGATCAAAAAGATCATCAATGCGGGGTAATGGGTAACGGTTTTTAATGGTGTGTTTATTAAGCTCCGGATAATCAATACACATTCGGAAATATCCATCCTTATTCTTTACAAATAAGACTTGAGCTCCCGAAGGTGATGAACTGGGACGAATGAAGCCCTTGTCTGCCAACTCTTGAAGTTGACTCGCAAGTTCTTGCATCTCAGAAGGTGCAAGACGATATGGAGATTTTGCAACGGGCGTGGCACCAGGTACAAGGTCAATGCGAAATTCAACAGGACGCACCGGTGGAAGTCCAGGTAAGTCATCAGGAAAGACTTCTGGAAATTCACGAACAACATGAACATCTTGGATACTCTTGTCTTTATCTTTCTTTTCCACGACATGGGCCAAGAAAGCCACGTATTTCTTACGTAGATATTTTTGTGCTTGAGTGCAGGACATGAGTTTAAGACCACTGGATGGTTTTTCACCATAAACCCGTAAAAAGTCACCCGATGAGAGAGGAAACCGAATAAATTTTTCAAAGCAAACAACTTCAACATGGTGTTTAGAAAGCCAATCCGTACCACGATGACATCAAAACTACACAATTTCATGGGTATGAGATCAATGGAGAAGTCATGCTCGTTAAGACTAAGAGTACAACCTGAATGATGGAATCGATTGAGATGGGGTTTCCATCCGCGACCTCGACAGTGAAAGGCGCTCCTAATCTAGAGCGAGTGTGAGATAGTAAAGGTTCGAATGCTAATGACACAAAACTTTTATCCGCACCAGTATCAAATAAAATCGAAGCATAATGACCATCAAGTAAAAACGTACCATTCACCACATCATTTGTTGCCTGGGCTTCTGCTGCATTGATGTTGAAAGCCCTACCACGAGCCACTGGGTTTGTTGTACGGTTTGTTGGGACAAGAGTTGGACACTGATTTCTGAGGTGGTTTGGATCACCACAATTGAAACAGGCTCGACCATATGTAATAGGTTGTGGGTTTTGGCGAGCTGGTTGAGGGTTGGCTGGTTGAGGGTTAACTGGTTGAGAGTTGATTGGTTGAGGTCTAAACACTGAACGACATGTGGTAGCTACATGACCATACCTACCACAGGTGGTACAGTGGCGACAAGGAAAGTTTGAGGGGTGATGGTACTGACAGGTAGCACATTTGGGTAAGTTTCCCCCATAAACTTTCTTGACAGGAGGAGCCTGGACCATTGGAGCCTGGGTTACTGGGGCTACAACGGCATAGTTTTTACTTCTGAACTTCCGCTTCCTAGAGTTGGAACCAGTATTGTCTACAGCGACTCTTCAAGATTCAGTAGTAGGGTGGGGGTCTTCTCAGCTGGTTTCTTAGTTCCTTTCCTAACCAGATTTCCCTTTTTCACGTGCTTGTCAGTCAAGGAGGCTGCAAGCTAGATGGCTTCTTCCACCGTAGTGGGTTTGCTTCCAGTGACTACGTGTGACAACCGTCACCCTTATCTTTTAGCAAGTTGTCAAATCTAGCCCGTGTACTTCCTATGTTTTTTTTAATCTAATAAAAGTTGAGTTCTTTAGATTTTTAACCGAACGCGTATATGAATACATTATTTAATCATGATATATTTTGGAAATTAAAAAAATATTAAGTTAGAACAAATGTATAATATCATGGAAATTTATAATCATATGAAACCATTTTGTGACTAAAGATGTGCTTAAATATAAAGTGAATCTAATGCTTCGTTTGGAATTTTGAAATTGTAATATTAGAGTATACATATTTAATCCATAGTGATAGATTTAATTGACGTATTGCTAACAACTATTTAGCCTATATTTAACAAAAAAAAAAAACGATTTATTAAGTAAATAAATGTATAAATTTAAATTCATTCCGTTAAATTTGTCCTAAATTTCGGTCACATTATTTCGGTCAAAGAATGTTACGTTGCTAATTCCTATTGAGTATTAATAGCATTAATTAATTTAATATAAACTTATCAATAAATTTAAAAGAAATTGATTGATATTTATCATTTAGAAGAGATCTTACTTTTTATTTAAAGGATCAACATCCTTATTCAATCACCATTTTTTTTAAAGAAATACCCTTCAACCTTGGATCGAGAGCTTTTCAATCATGACTTTCTGATCATGTTGTATTACGACCATTAACCAAAAATCGGTTCGAACCATGTGGTGAAAATCTGTATAAATCAGCTCACCGAAATGTCTTCGAACTTTAGCCAACATTTTCTTCTTCATACTCTTCGCATCCCACATTACCTTTAATCGTTAACATATTCAAGAATAGGCACCAACCCATCTAGCAATCAAAGTGAGTATTTCCTATCCCCTATTTGCTTTTATTCATTTTTGGGGTGTTACATGTACACTTATACAAATTACAAATACAAGTTCACATTTTTACAATACAATTCTAGTACTATGTGCATTTGCTTACAAACGTGCTTTATGCTTAGACATTACATGTAGAATACATTTGTACTTAGTGAAATCATTAACATTGTACAAGCCGACCTTAACATTGGATAGCGCTATTGGATTGACAACCCGCCTAGGTTGATTCTCCCCTTTTTCATCGGAGAATCCATGGTCATTGTTAAGTTATTATCCAATTATTTGGATAAGTACACCGCCGTTCATTTAGTACATTATACAGTCACAGGATTGATTTCGCTCATTTGTATGATACATAGTTTACATAAACGCACTGTAGCTTGCACTTGAATTGTATAACATTTTCCAACTTACTATATGTATTAAATCTAGGAATGCTCACCAACATTTCTTATGTTGACAAAACCTATTTTGTACATGTTTCAAGTGGAGTTTGATCTTAGTTCCATAGCATTGAATTTTAGTGCTTGCTTTTAATAAGTTATTTCAAATTTCATGTTTCGTTCAGACTATTGTATTTTTTCACATTTCATCTATGTAAGACAATTTAAATTATTCAATAATATATTTACATTTTAGTACCATGTGCTTTTGAACAATCGTCACTACGTGACACCTCGATGATTCCGCCATCGGTTGGGGTGTTAAAGATTGGTATCAGAGCCATGGTTATAGGGAATTAGGTTATTAGAATGCCTTTTAGCCTAGTCTATAACTAAGCTTGCATTCACAAGTGCTCTCGTGTATATTTCTTCTTATCTATATATTTTCTTTCGAATTTTTTTTCGCTATGATCCTTTCGCGTTATTCTTTTCGATATTTTGCTTGGAAAAGAAAACACGCGTATTTCACAAACGAAACGGTATCACCAAGTTAGGAGTGGTATCCATACCTTGGTGATTAGTTTCACTCCTCTATAAGTTATTTATCTTTGGAATATATCTTTGAGATAGGAGTGACATCCACACCTCAAGGAATTATTTCTTCAAAAGAAACTTCACCACTAAGCTAGGAGTGATGTCCATAACTTAGTGATTGGTTTCACTCTCTTGCATATTTTGTTTCGAAATATATCTTTGAGTTAGGAGTGAAACCCATATCTCAAAGATTTATTTCTACATCTCTTTTTTTTAGATCTCGCTAAAGTTTTTGGAATTCACTAGTGATGGGGCACGTGCAATCTGGAAGGGTGAGCGTCTGTATCCTGAGATTTATGTCTAGGCCTGGTATTTCGTATAAATCCCAATCAGACGAGCGACCCGTATACCTACCTGGGAATTCTTGGGATGATCATTCACTTATAGGCTAAAGTACGCCCCCACAAGTCATTAGGAAATTTCAAATATTTGGGTTAGTCAAAGTTTCCTATGGAAACAATCATAATGTTTTATGTTATTGATATTTATGTTTTTTTTAATCATTTGAAGACTCAATTTCATTACTTATTGTTTCATATGCTATTATTCACTGATCGTTCGCTTTTGGATTTTCATCATCGTTATTAAAACTTTTGTCAGCTTTATTATAGCATTAAAACTTACAGTATTTCACTTATGCTTTGTGACTTTTACACTATAAAGCATCACTTCTCTTGTGATAAAACATTTGTCTCATGACTCAAATTTTTAAAACTTTATTTTTAACTTCGAACACATTCTAATTTTGGAACGTTGCGTCTTCACACACAGTTAAAACGAACGTGATTTAAAAACCTATTAATCAACTTGTTTATTATCCTCATATTTACAAACTCTCTTGATCGACGTCACAGTATATCACTAAACCATGACTTTTTTTTATCCTCTTATGTGTCCTCAAATCTCACAACATAACATATTCTCATATACCCAATACTGAATTACTATCATAAACACGCCCAGTCTCCTAAGCCAAAGCCAACTATCACTAGTGAGCTCCTTTTGGCCAGACTAAATTCATACACAGTCGACACAAACCAATACACTACTCTCTAAAACAATAGACATATCAAACTATTTCTTGTGTCGTTCCTTCACAAGAGCACAAAACCCAAATACCCAGTTTTAGAGAAGCCCATTCACCGGATTAGTACACCTGGTATACACCTTGCACCTTGAAGCAAATAGCCACTATTTGCCCAAAAGAGATGCATTAATGATCTTTACTTCAATGAATAAGTTTTGTAAAAAAAAAAAAAAAAAATCAAGGTTTCAATCCTAACGGGTAACATTTGACTTTCTCAAACATTTCAACTTTAATGAAATTTTAACTTACAAGTTAAAGAAATGTTTAAATATAGAAAATTTTATTTTCCAAAATTCGTCGGGGCATACGGGATCATACTCAACCTCATACGTATCTTACCCACACTTTCCAAACATTATCTAGTAGAATCAACCCAAACCAAACCGGATTTCCCATTGTCTTTGAAACAACTCATAAACCGAGCTGATTCACTCAAAAAAAAATATACCATATTACCGAAAAAAAATACCGAGCTGATTCACTCAATCAATGCAGCACGAGAAATTTGTGTGCCATGAACTTTCAATGTTGATTTGGGTTTGAAGCTAGGTTACCTGCTATAGTGGAGACTAGAAACTTACACGTTGTTCACAATCCTTATCGCTTTCCTTGATGTGACTCAATCTTCCTTAAAACTTAAATTTTACCTTCAGAAATGTCATGTTTATAAACTTATCACACCCACGTTATTTTGAAATCTCGATTTTTTTAAATATTGGAAACTTATTCGTGTCATATACATTAGTTATTCTTACCCATGTCATTTTTTTAAGAATAGTAGTCTTTTGAAACACATTTGATTTATATGGTTTCCTTTTACATTTTTTTTAACTTGTTCTGCATATTTACAAGTCAAATGTAAACCTCTTGTTTTCATATAACGGATCCAAATATATGTTTTCGCGAAAAGAAACTTGTGACTGAAAATTTTCAACTCGACTTCTCGTAAACACATGAAAGTGTGTACTTACGAAGTTTTTTCATGTGAACCTATTTTGAATCTAAAACATTCTTCGATTTCTAAAAAAAAAAAAGTTTATTCTCAAGCATTACTATTATTCTTTCAACTATATCACAAAGATCAAGTAAACTACGTTTTTATAAACGAAAATTTATCTTTTTACACTACACTCTCTCACTCGCAAAACTTTTGGTTTAACAAAATATTGGACATATCATCCTCGGAATATTGCTAAATGTCTTTTATCGTATAGTGCATATATACAAAACTATTAAATTTAAACCTTCATGCCAATAGACTATACGTCTGTTCTGCGCACTCTCATTTGCAATAAATTTCATTATTTTATTCTTACATCATTTTATTCATAGTTATGTTCGCGCATTATCTTATTTATGATTATCCTCGCATTATTCTTTTTCTTACCCGTTAGTTGCGGTTATTCTCGCACTAGTTATTAGCAACCTGATTTTGAGCATTAATCCAACTCGTTTACTCTCATTTTGTGCAATTTTGCGATTTACATGATCTATGATATATTGTTCTTTCGAGTCGAACTTTTTATACTATACTTATATATTTTGAACGCATATCTTGTACGCATATTTCCCTGTTTTGAGCAAAACCCTGTTATACTTTTTCATTATTTTGTTCATTATCATGGTCAATGAACATACTAATTGATAACTCGCGTGAGGTCTAAGCCAGTGCCCACGTACGACTCGGGTCGGAGTACTCCTCTAACCCGAGGGGAACGGTGTAATCCTTAGAGTCTATCAGTATGAGTGTTTAAAGCCAAACGATTTGAACAGAAATTTGACCGGTTATTTGTGCGAGTGAACCCGAAAGGGGAAGGACCGCTAACCGTGCGTGATACTTACACCCTATTCTCATTACGATTATTTGGGTGAACCCGAAAGGGGAAGAACCTTTAACCGCATCTTATACTTGAGCAGTACCTAGTACTTAACACATTTTAGTTACACGCATTGTGTCTTGTATAATTTATGTTAGTGTCATGGAAAAGCATAACACCCTAGTGTAAGGTAAACCGGTGATTACGGTCCGGAACGCAATCATGGGTTTACAGGTACATGGGGGTAGTGTGTTAGTCTAATTAGGCTATTGGAAGACAATCAGTACGAGCCCAAAGTATCAGTAGTGTGGTGGGTTAGCTGCGGTACACCCTATATATAAGCATAAACGATACTGCGGGAACGGACTAGGAGTCTGACCAAGAACCTACCCATTACTTTATAGTTACCTCTTCATTAGATCGTTGACTAATAGCTAGCATTTTCGATAAGAACGTTCTTACACGAGCTTCAATTCGTCTTCCTAGAGTCTTTCTCTTGACCACCCACACAGAAAACACAAACCTTGTATACTCTTACACTCTCGATTATTCGGATTCTTGTTGCATACTCAATATAACGTTCAGCCAGAAACCTTTCTAAAGTAGGGGAGACTACTTCAACAGTGCCTCTGCCCTCACCAATTACATACTTTCCCAAACTTTTCACATTGTAAACTCTCAACTTCCTAATCTCGGGCCAAATGTAAAAGATTTTGAAACTTTTGCTTTGGATATTAGACAACTACTTTAAATTTTGCCAAATCATGACTGATGCATTTCTTAAAACTTATTTGTTTTTTTTTTTTACTTCTTTCATTTCATAGAAACCTCCACTTAAAAGAAATTTCGAGACGAAATTTTCTAAAGTAGGGGAGACTGTGACAACCGTCACCCTTATCTTTTAGCAAGTTGTCAAATCTAGCCCGTGTACTTCCTATGTTTTTTTTAATCTAATAAAAAGTTGAGTTCTTTAGATTTTTAACCGAACGCGTATATGAATACATTATTTAATCATGATATATTTTGGAAATTAAAAAAATATTAAGTTAGAATAAATGTATAATATTATGGAAATGTATAATAATATGAAACCATTTTATGACTAAAGATGTGCTTAAATATAAAGTGAATCTAATGCTTCGTTTGGAATTTTGAAATTGTAATATTAGAGTATACATATTTAATCCATAGTGATAGATTTAATTGACGTATTGCTAACAACTATTTAGCCTATATTTAACAAAAAAAAAAAACGATTTATTAAGTAAA
Source organism: Ambrosia x helenae (assembly GCA_030844895.1). Taxonomy (NCBI): domain Eukaryota; kingdom Viridiplantae; phylum Streptophyta; class Magnoliopsida; order Asterales; family Asteraceae; genus Ambrosia; species Ambrosia x helenae. The sequence continues at coordinate 116,171,724 of CM061233.1, forward strand.
TAAATGTATAAATTTAAATTCATTCCGTTAAATTTGTCCTAAATTTCGGTCACATTATTTCGGTCAAAGAATGTTACGTTGCTAATTCTTATTGAGTATTAATAGCATTAATTAATTTAATATAAACTTATCAATAAATTTAAAAGAAATTGATTGATATTTATCATTTAGAAGAGATCTTACTTTTTATTTAAAGGATCAACATCCTTATTCAATCACCATTTTTTTTTTAAAGAAATACCCTTCAACCTTGGATCGAGAGCTTTTCAATCATGACTTTCTGATCATGTTGTATTACGACCATTAACCAAAAATCGGTTCGAACCATGTGGTGAAAATCTGTATAAATCAGCTCACCGAAATGTCTTCGAACTTTAGCCAACATTTTCTTCTTCATACTCTTCGCATCCCACATTACCTTTAATCGTTAACATATTCATGAATAGGCACCAACCCATCTAGCAATCAAAGTGAGTATTTCCTATCCCCTTTTTGCTTTTATTCATTTTTGGGGTGTTACATGTACACTTATACAAATTACAAATACAAGTTCACATTTTTACAATACAATTCTAGTACTATGTGCATTTGCTTACAAACGTGCTTTATGCTTAGACATTACATGTAGAATACATTTGTACTTAGTGAAATCATTAACATTGTACAAGCCGACCTTAACATTGGATAGAGCTATTGGATTGACAACCCGCCTAGGTTGATTCTCCCCCTTTTTCATCGGAGAATCCATGGTCATTGTTAAGTTATTATCCAATTATTTGGATAAGTACACCGCCGTTCATTGTACATTATACAGTCACAGGATTGATTTCGCTCATTTGTATGATACATAGTTTACATAAACGCACTGTAGCTTGCACTTGAATTGTATAACATTTTCCAACTTACTATATGTATTAAATCTAGGAATGCTCACCAACATTTCTTATGTTGACAAAACCTATTTTGTACATGTTTCAGGTGCAGTTAGATCTTAGTTCCATAGCATTGGATTTTAGTGCTTGCTTTTAATAAGTTATTTCAAATTTCATGTTTCGTTCAAACTATTGTATTTTTTCACATTTCATCTATGTAAGACAATTTAAATTATTCAATAATATATTTACATTTTAGTACCATGTGCTTTTGAACAATCGTCACTACGTGACACCTCGATGATTCCGCCATCGGTTGGGGTGTTACACTACGTCTTGAATCAGGTCAGGTAATGCTTCGATATATTTTTCGATTGCTCGAGAGACCGGGGTAACCATGTGTGGAACCAATATGCTGAGTTCATGATATCGAGTGTTGTACGCAAGATTCTCACCACTGTCTTGTTTTAGCCCATGGAACTCTTCCTCCAGTTTCCTGATTTCGTTCCTAGGGCAGAATTTGGCGATCATGAGTTCCTTAACCTCAGCCCAAGACAAAGATAAAGCCACATCAGCGCCCCGATTGCGCTTTTCGCCATTCCACCAAGTTAGCGCCCCCTTTTGAAGGACACTGGTAGCATAGCGAACGTGGAGTTCATCAGGACACTCGTTGTTCACAAAGGTGCTCTCCATACTTTCAAACCATTGGAGGAGGCCAGTAGCACCCTGCTCACCAGTGAATTTTGTGGGGTTGCAGGAGTTAAAGTGTTTTAAAGTGCACCGAAATTGAGTCGCACCCTCTGTGTTGGTATTGTTACTATTCTGGGTTAACTCACTGACAAGATTTGGGATCACTGCAGCAATTTGCTCAGCGACTAGAGATGCGAGGCGACGATCAGAACGTTGTCTAGAAGCACGAACAGTGCGTTGGCTAGCATCACGGAGCATGCGGCGAGCAGACATCTACAAAGCAGCAATTGAATAATCATGAGATTATAAAATGTAAGTGTATAATTGTACAAATGATTATGAAAGTATGAACTTGTAAGTAATATATGAAAATCATGAGATATTGTATATGAAACAAGAGTGTATTTTTGAAAAAAAAAAACTTGCATAAAATGCTTGGATTGCCCTTGTCTAGCTGTAAAGCCCAACAAGAACGTTGACTTTTCAAAGGAATTGAACCCAATGGTGATCAAAGAAGACATGCTTTAGCCTATAAGTGGACACTCACTCCAGGAATCCCCAGGTAAGCATAACAGGTCCGTTATTGGATTTATGCGCTATGCTTGCCTATGCCAGAAAACCCAGTGTACAGGTATCCACCCTTCCAGATTGCACGTGTTCCATCACACTCATTAAAGCTCAACAACTTTGAAGGAACAAAATAAGAGTAGGCATTATGCCTAAGAGTGTCTTCATGAAAGGTACTGCTCTCGCCCATGATGATGTAGTCTTTCCACTCCTTGTAGGACACCATCTCTATGCACCATGATGAAAGATGAGGGGAAATGGAGAAGAAGGGAAAGATAGAGGGAGGAAAGTAGAGGGAAATGAGGGGAATGGTAATTTAGGAAATTTTATACATGAAAGTTGGAGTTCGGTTATAGTCTAGGCCAATTCATCTAATAACCTAGTTCCCTATAACCATGGCTCTGATACCAATCTGTAACACCCCAACCGATGGCGGAATCATCGAGGTGTCACGTAGTGACGATTGTTCAAAAGCACATGGTACTAAAATGTAAATATATTATTGAATAATTTAAATTGTCTTACATAGATGAAATGGAAAACAAATACAAAAGTCTGAATGAAACATGAAAATTTAAATAACTTATTAAAAGCAAGCACTAAAGTCCCATGCTATAGTACTTAAGATCAAACTGCACCTAAAACATGTACAAAATAGGTTTGGTCAACATAAGAAATGTTGGTGAGCATTCCTAGTTTTAATACATATAGTAAGTTGAAAAAGGTATGCAATTCAAGTGCAAATATGTAAACTATGTATCATACAAATGAGCGAAATCAATCATGTGACTGTATAATGTACTAAATGAACGGCGGTGTACTTATCCAATAAATAGATAAAAACTTAACAATGACCACGGATTCTCCAATGAAAAAGGGGGATAATCAACCTAGGCGGGTTATCAATCCAATAGCGCTATCCAATGTTAAGGTCGGCTTGTACATGGCTAATGATTTCACTAAGTACAAATGTATTCTACATGTAATGTCTAAGCATAAAGCACGTTTGTAAGCAAATGCACATAGTACTAGAATTGTATGTAAAAATGTGAACTTGTATTTGTAATTTGTATAAATGTACATGTAACACCCCAAAAATGAATAAAAACAAAAAGGGAATAGGAAATACTCACTGTTCGCGTAATTAACTTGAAACTCTACCGAACAACGTGATTTGAATTAAGATTATCCCAAAGGATTAACCTAAAGAATCAGATAATGTATAAGGAAAATGAATCTAGGATGCAAGTAATTCTAGGGTTCCTAATTTGGGGATATGTAATTGTTTAATTATTAATTAGGTAAATTATTAATAAATGAGAAAAATTCGGTAAATAATTAAATAAAAGACTATTGTAATTTTTTGATTTAGGATGATCATATTATAGGGTTTTAAGTATAAAAATAATTTTTATAAAATTATTTCCTCAAGAATTGAATATTTAGTATATTTATTTTATTTGTCAAAGATATAATTTTAATATCTAAAAATATTAAAATTAAAGAAATTTCAAATTAAAATTTATATTTCTGTTCTAAATGAACAAAAATAATTTATGTAAAATTTTGGTATAAAAATATTGAAAAATGAATTTATTATGATTTATTTATGTTTTAAAATAACAAAAATCAATTAAAAATATGAAACGAATGATTTTTCTTAAATAAAATTTATTTCTGAATTGCCTATGCATCTACTAGTTTAAAATAATTTTTTGTGGAATTTTATAAAGTCGTTTAGATATTTTTATAGAATTTTAAAATTATAATTGAATAAAATTGTAATATTTATAATATATATAAAATAAATGATTTTTGAAAAACTAAAAATTGTGTAATAGAGTTTATCATTTGTAAATCATAAAATTATTTTTGTAGAATTTATAAGTCATATTAAGTATTTTAAATATATTAAAGAGTTTATTAATCAATATATATACAAAAAGGGAAAAGGAAAAGCTGATATACAAAAAAAAAAAATTGCTTCTGCTCGGAATCGAACCCGCGTCTGGGCGGTCCAATCCTTGTCACAAGTGTGGCTCACCACTGAGCCACACCCTGAGAACGTTTCTAAACCAGAAAATAATGTATTTGTATTTTGATTATAATGAGTCATCTTCCCCAATAATTACTAAGAACCCTAGTTTTTCTAATCTTAACAATTCGAAATCAATAGCCCCTGTAATCATGGGGCTATTGTTCGTGATACACCGAAGAACAAAACCCATCAAAAAAACATGATACTTACAGTGTTTAAAACTATGAACGTGTGGTCAACCCAAAGTCAAACTGTGAACGATTGCAGGTTTATAACGAGGTTTTGTTAGAAATTGAGAGTGGGAAGGTGTATATCGGTGCTTTTAGATCACAAAGGGAGGTTGAATTTATAGCCTAACACCCGTATTGGACAAATTAGAAAGTTGACTTTGGTTTGAATAATAAACACGTAATTATCAACATTTTGGAAAGTTTATTATGGTAATTGGCTTGCAAATTACGCGTGTTGACCTGTCAATCAAATTTTTTCCATAACCAGAACAATCACGCGTACAGGATCAAGAATCCATGATTTTTGACTCACGATCTTGGACCTTTTTGTTTGCAGACCACGCATCTAAGTATGATTAAATAATATATGTTATGGAAAATAATACAAGTTGCAGGTTAGCTCAATGGTTATTTGATTGTGCCTTATGCTCGGACCGCCCCCAGACTCGGGTTCGAGTCCTGGGATGCCCTTTTTTTTAACAGTACAGAAAGAGAGGTTATTGGGCCGAGTTTTGGGCTGGGCTTGAAGTGGGCTCAGATAGGGTTGGGCTCAGCTTATGTTGGATTATGGGTAGATTTAGTTGGGTTGTGTTAATAGGTTAGAATAGTTGGTTTTTTAGTATAATGTCTAAAACTAACATTATTATTATTATTATTATTATTATTATTTATTATTATTATTTATTATTATTTATTATTATTATTATTAAAAAAAAAGAATTACGACAACGATGCAAGAAATTTTTATTATTAAATCCAAAACTTCGAATTACAAGGATTATAAATGTAATTGAATGAAATGAAAGGGGCTAAAGTCGAACAAAAGATAAAATGAAAGGTGACGGATGTCACACTTCACCATTCCTAGATCCTACCTCGCATGCTCCCTAGCTTTTGCAATCTTGAACATATCGTGTTCCCCCTTCTTAGTTTCCAGTTGTTCATACATCTTATAGGCAATGTTCTTTGCCTCTGTCACTGCCTTCTTTGCCTCCCTTTGGGCGTTTTTGTATCTCTCCTTTAATGCAGCTCGCTCCCCATCCTTAGTGCACCTTAAAAGGTCTCTAAAACTATAGTTTGATTTGTACCTCCTCATTCCACCATCAAGACTCATTATTCCCACTTGACTTTCTTGTTGTGACCGTTGGAGTCTCACTCGCGACCCGAGTAAGGATAGTCACCATATCATTCCACATCTGAGCTATTCCCCCACTCAGATGAGTCGTTGTCTTTGAGGTCACCCTATCTCTGAAACGACTATCAACTAAAAAGAACTAAAGCCCAACTAGGGCTGTTCACAAGCCGAGCCGAACGAGCGTACCTCTGTTCGTGCTTGGATCGTTTATAAACCGAACCGAGCTGAGCGGCTCATTTACAACGGAGCCGAAAATCGAGCGAGTGTCCGAGATAAGACTTAGGTCAAGTCAGGGTGACACCCAAGGTCAAGTCAGGGTAACTCGGACACCCATAAAATTAAGATGTTTCCTTCAATGTTTTCGTTGTCGGGGTGACACCCAAGGTCAAGTCGTCTGTTGTTGACACTAATATTGAGGTTCGAGTGTCCGAAAATAAGGCTTAGGTTGAAGTACTGTAGAAAACAAGTGTCGCGTTATGGCGTATGGTGATATTAAGCGACATTAAGCAACGGCGACTAATAATATAATGAAATCAAGACTGTCACTTCACGACTTATGGTTTACTATTAAACTTAGTGTTAAATTTTATTGGATTAAGCGAGCTAGTTATATTTTACTTGTATATCTTGGGCCAAATGTTATATATAAAGCTATAAATATTATTGTGATTTGTGTGTGTATATATAATTTATATACTTAATAATTAAATAAATAATAATTTATTCGAGCCAAATCAAGCCGAGCGGACCTTTGCTCGTGTTTGGCTCGTTTACAAACCGAACCGAGCCGATCGGCTCATTTACATCCGAGCAGAGGATCGAGCGAGGATCTTTCGAGCATTTTCCGAACGAGCGGCGAGCGATTTGAACGACCTTAAGCCCAACACATTAAACCGGAATGTTAACCAGACAGAGTCATCATCTTGACAATCCTGCAACCACCGACTACCGTAAACTACTTGATTTCAGTATAATTATTAATTAGCCATAACGCTCGAACGATAGCCCAATCATTCGCTTATCGAAGTTGTTGTGTGATTATTAAATCTGTGACCTTCCTCTTAGATTTTCAGAATTAGAACCGGAGCAATTTTAATCTAAATTATGAACATATAACAACTGCATTCAAATCAATTTCGTTGTGATTATTACTTACGTTACAAAACCACATATAGATTTAGTGCTTACTATTATTTCAAAGAGCATTCACAGTAGAACCCCAAAAAAATTGGGTGACAAAACCCTATAATTTTTTTGGGGGTTGGAAGTGATTGTGAGTGAAAAAAATAGGGAATCTACATTGTGTCGGTAAATGTTGGGTTCTTTGGGGATCTTTTTGGGAAAACTGGAAAACTGTATTTATTTTTTAATATTTGTTGAAAGTGGTTGTGAGTGGAGGAGAGAAAAAATTTAATGGGGTTTAGTGTAATATGTGGTTGTGAGTGGATAGGGGATGAGGATTCTATTGTGAATGCTCTAGATACGTTAATTATTTAGAGGTACTATGAAATGAAAATATCTACCTGACCAACATGTTTCTGAACTTGTGTTTTCTCTATAACATGTTTTATGAAGAATGATTGTCTTAATGGTAGGTCCAGCCCTCCTCTGGGTCACATATCACAGCTCCCACAAGAAAACAGACAAAAACTTACAATTGAGTGGAGGCTTTCATAATTCTTCCATAGTAGATAAAAGACTTAATAGCCATTTTCGTCCCTGAGGTTTGGTTCAGTTTGCCACTCAGTACAAAAAATTTTTTTTTTTGCAATCTCTTACCTGTGGTTTGGATTTTTTTGCCAAATTCGTCCTTTTCACTAACCCAGTTAAAAAATCTCGTTAGTGTCAGGGGTAGGGTTGTCTTTTTACCAGTCAGGGACGAATTTGGCATTTAAAATTAAACCTTACCTCAGGGACGAATTTGGCATTTAACTCTTAATTTAAAATAATTGTTAATTAAATAATTTTTCTAAGCAAGTTTGTTAGTTATATCTATAAGCTTGATATGTATTATTCTTTAACTTTGGCACTCTTGATATAGACCATTTAATGAAGATAATCTGCACACAAAAAAAAAAAAATAAAAAAAAATAATCTGAAATTAAGAAGAAGAGTTAAAACATCCTCAAAGTCATCATAATCCAAACAATTCCAGTTAGTCACCCCCTCACTTTATTTATACATGTTATCATAGATCCAAGTAGATGATGGATATAAAGTATATCAAATATATATATACAACAAAGATCATTAAAACATAGTGGCTAAATTGATTATAATTACTTACAAGGGCTAATGATTATTGTTAATTGCAGAAGGTGACTACTATAAAGCAATTGGATCATACCTATAACCAAGCAAGCAACGAACACCATCAGCTTCATCGCCTCTCTCTCTAACTTGGTTCTTTCTCCCTTCAGATTTTTGTATAGGTCATCGTTGCTTGGAAGTAAACCTGCCAGAGCTCCGCCATAACGGTGGTCGGCCGGCTCCTCCCTTTCTCTTTCTAAGTTTCCCTCTGCTTCTCTCCCTCTCCCTCTCCCTCTCCCTCTCCCTCTCCCTCTCTCTCTCTTGAGTAGATCCAATATTCAAGCCCTAAAAAATAATAAATTTGTAGCATAAATAGAGTGAAAATGTGATAATTGAGAGAGATAATATCCAAGATTTTTCAACGAATTCTCGTCTTCCGTCGACATTATTATTATTATTATTATTATTATTATTATTATTATTATTATTATTATTGTTATTGTTATACGAATGGATAATAAAAGGTCAACATAAAGACCCTGAACCCGTATTCATACGCCTTCATTGATGGGTACAGTTTCACATAACTTGAAATAGAACCTGCAAACATCCCAATTTTCAACACAGATTATAATAGTGTTTGGCACTGTGTCGAGGAGAATGAAGAAAATCAGAAGTTTAGATTATAGAGATGAATAACGTTCCTAGACGATCAGCAGCACAATGGTTTTCAAACCCTAATGTGGTTTACTGTGATGTTTCTTGTGATGTTAATTTTTTTTTTTTTTTAACTTAAATACCAAGTGACACATAGGATGACACATGGCAAGCTTAAGGGGGAGAATGCCTCTTTGAGTGCATGTCATCAAAATAACTTTCTTTTATAATAGATATAGATAGATATAGATATAGATATAGATATAGATATAGATATAGATAGATGGGTATATTTGATGTTACTTTTTCTTATTGGATAAACATGATAAATTATTTAAAAATTCATAACGATTCATAATAAATTATTTAAAAATTCATAATAAAATATATTTAAAAATTCATAATAAATTATTTAATTAACAATTATTTTAAATTAAGAGTTAAATGCCAAATTCGTCCCTGAGGTAAGGTTTAATTTTAAATGCCAAATTCGTCCCTGACTGGTAAAAAGACAACCCTACCCCTGACACTAACGAGATTTTTTAACTGGGTTAGTGAAAAGGACGAATTTGGCAAAAAAATCCAAACCACAGGTAAGAGATTGCAAAAAAAAAAAAACTTTTGTACTGGAGTGGCAAACTGGACCAAACCTCAGGGACGAAAATGGCTATTAACTCTAGATAAAACTTAACTTCACATGATATGTCAAATATATATTTTTTATATACAACTTTAAGACCATTTGTAACGGGCTAATGCCTTGGTGAGGTGGAAAATTTTTTTGACGTGAAGGCGTTAACCACTATTCCTAGGGACAGGCTTTGTTTTTTTTTTTTTTTTTTTTTAAACAAGTGTTAAAATTATGTACAATTTTAATGGGTGAGGTAGTGAAAATTTATGAAAACATTACAAACTAAACGTGAAAAGCAAAAAAAAAAAAAAAAAAAACAAAACAAAAGTGATGAGAGCTGATGCCTACGTGGCAATTAAAACAGAGCAAACAATTACACATGGCTTAATAGTTTAGATGAAGACATAACATTGGGAGGAATATTTTGGGCCATTGCATGATTGATTATTGATTTGACTTAATTCCTTTATACATTCAGTGTAAGTATAGTTGTATACTTATACACAATTATAGAATCACTCTTGAAATCTTTGCTTAAACATATATTATGGACTAGATACAAATTCTAAAGGTACTGTAATTAATTACATCTTTGAATCAAAGTTATACAAAATTCATCTAAGGTTCAACTTCGTGGTGTTCCTGAGAGGCGCCCGCTCTATAAAACCTTCTCCTTCCATCTTTAACATTTCAAGCAAGAACTCATTCCACGTGTCTACAGGACCAGGCATGCACCAATGAACACAATCTGCAAAACTTTTGTTATCACTGGCTGGATGTCCAAAATGGTTTGGGTGTCCGTCTGCCCGCAATATCATTGCATTACTGGTGTCCAGCAATCTAAGTTTCAATCCTTTCGTTTCGCCTTCCTTTTGTGCTGATTTGAACTCATTAACTTGAGTGGAATACATCATTAACTTGTACCCATCCAACCTCATTTCCTGCGTCGTGAATGGTCTCGTTCGCACACAGTTTCCTCCGTTGTTGTACTCACCATTCTCAAAATGTTGTGGTGAAAATGTTCTTAGAAATGTTAATCCTGTGTAGTTTTGGAGGTTTAGTAGGGTGGTGAAGGTTGTCTTATATGCCATTTGGTATGCGTCGTAAAGACTTATCTCTGTAATGTTTTCTTGATTGCAGAAATGACAACCGATAAGCTTACCCTTTTCATAGTACATAAATGGTCGAAAAAACCATTGTCCAGCTGAAAATATGGTAATATCAATGTTTTGAAGCTCTGTTGTCCATGTTTCGTCCGCCTCGTCTAAGTACAGGTTCATTAGACTGTTGCGGGAGAATTTTTCAGGATTTGGATCTCTAGTTTTGACCAATAGAGGAGACCAGATTCCTAGTAGTGTAAAATTATAGCGAGGAAAGACCCATCTTGTGATACTTGTATCGTTTATATTTGGAACAGCAATGGGATAAGCTTCCTGGTAATTAGAGACATTAGAGTTAGATTTTTTACCAATGCATTACATACTATTACAAAAACACAATCATATAACACATCTGAATTCTATGGGTCAAATGAGCCGAGGCGAACCCAAGCTTAGGCAAGCGTGAGCTCGGCTCTTTTAACTCACGACATGGAGAGCTCTATGTCTAAGGCCCGATCTCGGCACGTTTATTATTTATAAATTACTAGATTATAACCCGGGAACCTCCCGGGGTTGAAAAATCTAATATGACATATTAATCTAACATATAAAATAGAATGATGCGCTTTACAGTTACATGCAGAAAAGTTTCGAGTAGCACCTAACCTAAAACAATTAAAAATGTATATCCAATGTTAATGTCTAACCTTAAACAATGTATAACTCTAATATTAATATCTAACCTAAAACAATGTATAACTCCAATGCTAACGCATGTTGAAAATATAATTCATATTTACCGAAACATAATTAGTGACTTGCCTATACATGATTAATGATTTACCTGAACACTTTATGTTTTTTTTCCTATATGAACAGAATCCTACAAAAAAATAGTCGTTTTTTCTCCGTTTTTTATATAATACTATGGTACTCGTTGGAAAGATAATAAAACGCTCGTTAATATGGCGTAATTTTTTTCTTTAAAAAATCTCGTATATAAAAGATATTAACGTTTAAAAATTATAGGAGGAAACATAAGAGAGAAAAATCCAATTTTGTTTTTAAATTCTTTTTTTCCTAAAATATCTCAATGCCACATGGGATGACACATGGCACACTCAAAGAAGAGAATGTCTCTTTGAATGCCATGTCATTAAAATGGCTTTGGTTTATTATATGTATAGATATAGATTTGAGATTTTATTAGTATATATATAGAATTGGTTTTCTATATATTTATAATTATAAATATAATTTTATATACTTTTAAAAATATTTTACTTTTATATTATTATAATATTATTATGTAATTATATATTTATCTATAAGTTATAAACTGTACTTTATATAATACGGGCTCGTTTAGGCGTGGGCCTAGTCAAACTTGGTATGCGCTCTTTGTTCAAGTTCGTTTATTAAATGAACTTTAATTTAGGCTTCAACTTATTTCTAGGTTTTAGTGAGTTGCTTTTGAGTAGCTTATAAGTTATAAGTGGTTCAACTCGTTTACCTACACCCCTACTGAATTCATACACATAAGTCTTCTAGACTTTAATCTGAATGATTAAATCGTTATACTTGTAAGCATTAATAAGAAAGGTCTTTTATTATAAAGTTTAGAGACTGAATTATACAAGAAAAGGGACCTTTTCTTTAACTTTATAAAAGTTGAAGGCTTTAATCATGTAAAAATATAAACACTTATAAAAGAAGAAAAATCCATAGACCTTATCTGTAAATATTCAAAGAGGCTGTATTTTCTTTTTCTTTTTTTTTGAACGGCTTTTTAAATTGTTTTTTTGAACGGCTCAAAGAGGATGTATCTGATATCATGATATGTATGATTTAATTATGTTTTGTTATGTACGTATTTTTATTTTCTTTTTCTAACCTACTTTTATCTCCTTCTGCTAAATATTTCTGTTTGTTTTTTTACTTTTTAGAAGAGACGTTACGTGCGTTACTTTAACAAAGACTTGACCTTTTCTTGTCATTTTCTTTTTACACGAATACTTTATCTTGTGTTTTTTTCCTCACAGGCTTATTACATGAAAGCATCCAACTTTAATAATTTAATTCTACTATTTGGAGCACTGAAGACCCTTTCAAACAATAAAACGTATACTTGATGTATGATACCAAAGCCTACAATATGTCATCGTCAACACCGGGTATATTTTTGGCTTTTTTCTATAATTAAAAATTAATGTTTATCAACATAATAATAATTCAGATTAGACTCTATTATTGATAATGCCTTTTCTTGTCATTGCTTTTATATAACTGGTGATACGTCTCTCTCTTAGTCTTATCTGTGTTTGTGTGTGTTTGGCTCTTGCCTCTATTCGTACGTCTCCTTTAGGATACGGGGTGTGGAACCCTTTCTCATTTCCTCCTTCTTGTTCACATCTGTGTCACGTCATTTCCTCCCTCCCTTCCCCCAAACCAGGTAATGGTTCTTTCTTCTTCCCCCTTCCTTTTTATAATATTTTTTTAAAGAGAAAAAGACAAAAAAACAATATATAATATTAATATTATATTGAAACAGATGATCGGGAAGAACGGTGGATTGTCACCATTTGTGCCGAAGGGAAATTGTGGGGGGGTGGGGGGGGGGGGGGGTGTTTCCCCGAGGGAGAGGCATGCCACCTCAGCCCATAGAACCCTTTCCCCAAACCACACCCTACCGTCTTAGTAAACCCCTCATGGCTTTTTATGTATTGTCCCACATGTGGTTGCCACCACATATATATATATATATATATATATATATATATATATAGAGAGAGAGAGAGAGAGAGAGAGTGTGTAAAATGGCGGAGATTGAAAAAATTCGTGGAGCCGAAAGTCACGGAAACCTTAAAACGGAGGGGCCCAGACTAAATGTGTATACAATTTTCGAAAGAAAACGTGTAAAATTTAAACTACTGAGCAAGAAACGGTAGGGATCGTGGCACCACCCGACCCTCACTATACTTCACCCTTGTGTGTGTGGGAGGGGGGGGGGGGGTCGGGGGGGGGGGGGGGGTTTGAATGTATATGGTGGATCTAGTATGTAAAAATTGAGTCCCATGAACCACTTGGTTTGAAATTAGTGAGAGTCTTTATGTTCGGTCAAATGAAATTGAAGCATCTGTCGAAAGGAACCCATTAGAAAAATTCATGAATTCGTCACTGATGCCATGCACCTAAGTTTGGATTTGAAAATTTAATTTGTAAAATGGAGAGTAAAAATTAGGAAACATATTTTGTGGGTTATTGAACTAAAACAATGTAATTATGAAGCAAATTAGCCAAAACGAGATAACTTTTATAGGCTTTGCATCTAGACTAGGTGCGTGTTAAGGGTGAGCAAACGTAGACCGTTAACCAAAATTCATCGATAACCAAACCAAATTAACCAATATCCAAGATTATCCTACGGTTATGGCTAGGGCTGTAAACAAACCAAATGTTCGGCGAACCGTTTGTGAACTGTTCGGCGGGAAGTTCGTTTGTGTTCGTTCGTTTAATAAATGAACGAACACAAACAAAAAATTCCGTTCGTTTAGCTAAACAAACGAACATGAACAGAAGTCGCGTTCGTTCGTTTATGTTCGTAAACGTTCGGTAACATGTTCGTGTATGTTTATTTTTGTTCGATAGTTCATTAGGGTTTTTAATTTTTTGTATTTAATTTAAGTATATCAAATTTCCCAGTGGTAGATTATTTAACATATATTGGTGTATCACATATTAATATTACTTTAACTATTTTGATTAACTGTTATTTTTGATGGATTAAACGAGGATTTCAAGTTTAATATGATACCTCTTTGTTTTTATAAGACATTATGTGATCAAGATTACGTCACGTATATTTGGGTAATTGGATTAGTATATTCTAGGCGGACAATGTTAGCAATGAAAAATGCGAATTTTCAGAATTTAATGTGTTAGTTTGTGCTCGATTTTGTTCAGTAATGCCTATTTGTGTTGGTTTACATTCATTTGTGTTTGTTTGTGTTCGTTTTTTGCCGACACCTAAATTTAGCAAATAAATACAAGCGAACATGAACAAAAATCTCGTTCGGTATGTGTTCATGAACAGTTCGTGAACACGTTATTTTCTTAACAAACGAACACGAACAAAAAATCTCGTTCGGTAAGTGTTCGTGAACAGTTCACGAACACGTTAATTCCTTAACAAACGAACACGAACAAAGCCTTGTTCGTGTTCGTTTGGTTCGTTTACAGCCCTAGTTATGGCTAAGGTTATTTGATTAACCGACTAATTGGTTATGGTTATGGATGTCCCATATCTGCACGTTAACCGAACATGAACAAAAAAAAAAGACATACCTTTAATATACATCTATATATAAAATATACATGTTCAAGGATCAAACTCTTTATTTATGTATAAAGAAAACCGATACATAAAGAGTATTTATGCAATATAATTAGTACATCTATATATAAAATATACATGTTCAAAGATCAAACTCTTTATTTATGTATAAAGAAAACAGATACATAAAGAGTATTTATGCAATATAATTAGTCAAAAAATAATCATTATATAGTATTTGACTCACTTTAGGCATGTTAATGTTTTTTTATCTTTGTTTTTTAATAAATATGATTGTGACCAAGACAATAATGGCTAAATATGTTAGTCGTAAACATCAGTGGCGAAGGATATAAAGGGACACAGGGTGCCATGGCCCCCCTTTCCAGCCTTCTCTGAATTGGGTCATGTGACTTTTGGCCCCCTCTGTATTTTGGTTCAGGCTTCACCACTGGTAAACATTGAGTATGATCCGTATACATATCGATTATACAGTTCGAATTGATGAGTCAAAAGCAATATGGGAATGATAGATAATTAACAGAAGTAACTAAAACCAAACCATAACCGATTAACCAAAATTCAAGTTTGTTTATGGTGATGGTTATAGAAATCCCATAAACGAAGCAAGCGTTTATGGTTATGATTAATGGCAAAAACTATACCACACTTTGTACACCACTAGTACGTGTACACACGTAATTTTATAGAGGTCACTATATGGCCATGTGGGTTATCTTTATTACCATATTCATGTTTTAGAAGCCCAAATATATGTAAGCCTCAAAAAAGCTTGGACCATCAAGGGTATGGTCTTCTATCTTGATACTTGATTCATACAGACAAAATGCAAAATAACAAAAATATTGCTTGTCAGTGTACCACCATGGCTCCACTTGCTTTTGCAATCAAAGTAAAATTATCTTACCCATCACTAATTAAGTAAATTGTACAAAGTATGCCAAATTGTAATTATATATATATATATATATATATATATATGTGTGTGTGTGTGTATACGTGTATATGTATTTAACTTTTTCTTAATGTGACTATTTTATTACTAATCCGTCATTTTTGAATGCTAAACTAGCTATGCACTTATGTATGCATTGGTGGACATATCATATCATATAATGAGAGGTGGCGTTCGTTACCCCTCAACTTTTACTGCATAGTGTAAATTTGTACGTATTTTTATGTTTTTTGTATTACGTTACCCCTGAAGATTATGTAACGTTACCTCTCGATTTTTTTAAAACCCAACACACCCTCAAAGTTTTTATTATAAGCCTAAAATAAAATAGATAGAAACTTATAGGCCATAACCCATTCTATTTGTAATTGATTAATAAAAATATTCAAGCACATTGACCATGGTTAAAGTATTGAATAGGAGTGCAAACGAGCCGAGCCTTATTGAGCCCGAGACGAGTTTGAGTTTAAAACAAACCTCGATTATTTTTCAAGCCCGAGCACGAGCCTGGCATGCGAAGCTCATCGGGCTCATAATATTAGTTTTATTATTATTTTATATTATTTACCCTTAATTTAAAGTTGTTTAGTAAACGAGTCGAGCCGAGCTTTTCAATTATCGAGCTTGCTAGCCTAGACGAGTCTATTAGTTATATTATTTTTATTTATATGAACTAATAAATATTAAACGAGTCGAGCTCGAGAAACTACCAACGAGCCGAGCTTTTAACCTATCGAGCCCGCGAGCCTAAACGAGTCTATTATTTATATTATTTTTATTTAATATATTAAGTAATAAATAATAAACGAGCCGAGCTCAAAATTGAGACACTACCAACGAGCCAAGCTCGAGCTCAAGCCTGGTGATGTAAGATGTTTTGACAAATCATTGGTTAGAATATAGCGCTAATCAAGAAAAAAAAAATATTTTGCTTATGAAAGTATGGTAAAAAGATGAACATTATTTATTATCGTATTTTTATTTTTGTTTTTGTTTCGTTTACATTGTATGAAAGTACTTAGTACGGTTAAAAAAACGTTACCTCTGAAGTTTTAGTCTAGATCCGCCAGTGTATGCATGGTAATGAATTTAATACTATGAATCGAGAAGATTATTTAGAAAACTTACGCTAGCTAACATGCAAACCAATGATTGCATTTGGTTTCTTCCCACCGAGTCTCCGATAAAGGCCAAGGTTTTCCCTCTGACAGCCTCCAAGAACTCGACCGCGTCAAATTCGGGTAAATCACACTTGTCTGGCTGCCATCTCCACTTCAAGAAGTCGGTATCCGGCCTCCCATACTTCATACAATTTTGGCGATCATCGATGATGCACTTTGTTTCATTTGTATAGTATGTTTCCCTTTCATCATCAAACACCCAACTTCCTTGAAACACGTTACACTTGTCATTATCACCCGTTGAGTTTCCAGCCTGTGAGGCTGGATTAATCAAGGAGTGATCATAGAAGTTTCCAACGTATAGATGGATTGTGATTAAAAGAGCTAAGGTGGTTATAGGGATGATGAAGTGCTTTGTGTTGATGAGTGGTTTGTGTAGGTTGCCATTGGTGGTGGTGGGAAGTTCAATAGGATTGGACTTCATTGGTGGAAATAAGCTAGGATTGAGTTTGATAGACTTTATTTATATATACTCTCACTCAAAGTTTTGATGGTGACAAATATTAACAAATCAATAAATCATTACCCTTTTGATTTAATAGCTTAAAGATATAAATAAATAAATATTTCTTAATGATAAATATTCAAGAGACCTCTTGTATGAGCTGGATAGCAAATCATTACTCTTCTAAGGACAAACTTTGGAGAATAATCTTGTTTTCCTTTTTCCCCACCTCAGCATGATACATAAACTTATAGAAAAAAAGTGGATTATGTTGTTATTGGGCCAAGGGTAATGTAGTAATTTGGCATGGTGGGTGGGTCATGGGTGGGTATAACTGTATAAAGAGTATTATAATAGTGTATTGGACGACACAAGTCGTAGCAGACATAGCATCTGTAAGACCAACTTCTGTATGATTACCAACTACTAACTCTCACATGGTGAAGACATTTTATACCTCGACATATGTTCTTGCCAGAGATAAATGGTTTGTTTTCATGTGGTTACAGCATCAAGACATTGTACTCTGTGCATTGCATTTTGTAATCGAGGATGGATTATAAACCCGAAGAAGCTTTTGTATTATGTTATCTTGCAAATAATATTTTTTTATATAAAAATTTTAAAAGGCATTCGTGTTGGTGGTTTTTTATTAATTTGGATTGACAGGGAGACATGGAAAATATATGAAAGAATCTTTTGAGTTTTAATTATAAAAAGTGTATATGTTGGGAGAGGTCCATATGGTCAATCATGACATTGGTTTTCCATATGAGTTGGGTTAACTTGCTTCCCCATGTTCCCTTATGGCAAATCAATACTATATATTGTGGATGAATGCTTTTGGCCATGTGGAATAACTTGTGCCACCTTCGCTCTTTTTTTCTTTTCTTTTTGAAAATTATTTATTTATTTATTTTAGAAAAAAAAAAACGGAATATTGGAAATTATTGATTTATTTATTTAAGAAAATAACCAAATATAGCGTTCGCTAAACCATCGTTATCTCTTTAGTTTATTGCAAATGTTGATTGCCTTAAAACTAAAACAAGCTAAAGAGGTGTTGTCGTGTTGATGGTTGTTTTAAATGTCACAAACTGCATAATTAATCCGCTACTACTAATCCCTCCACCTCCAACTGGTAGTGCTATTAAGAGTCCATTTAAAAAAAATAGTGATGATCAATTACCAACACAAAAGAAGGGAATCGTAGAGCTTGTGAATGAATATATAATTATATATATGCTTATCTTGATTAGGTTTGTTTTCACACCTTTAATCAACTAAAAATAGAAAAAGAAGCATAATCTTAATAAAATACTTTAATTCTTGTATTCGATGGATGCTAACAACCACTTTATTCATTTTGGGTGTCGGTGACCATGAACGTTTGCAATATGTGGTTTTATAATCTCTACAGGTCGATTTTACCACTTTTATTAAATATCAATTTAATTATGATTTAATGGTTGGAGCCGGTCCTTTTCAACTTTTTTTTAATATTTAGTCATATTGGCCCAACTAAAAGTATACGATTTAGCTAATTTTGGTTTAAATAAATAACATAATTTCCTGAGGATAAGCTTTTGGGGAAATTTCTTTTATTCTTTTTTGAATTTATATAATATCACATACAATTAAACTGTACTTTAAGAACTTTATATATTTTATGCAATAGAAACTTAATTTTGAATTAAAATATCCATATTTTTTTCAAAACAATTAAACGAGGATACTTGTAATTATGAGTATATTATGAAACCGGTTATAATAACTTAACAGGAATGTGTCCATAAACAAGTAATACAATATTAAAAATGGTGTCCTATAGTTGGATAAGCCCAAATGTTCTGAATATGTATCTCATAAGATATTCGAAAACAATTTATTAAAAACATGTTTATTTATGTACAAAAGAAAATAAAAAAGACCAAACAGAAAATAGTATTATAATCCATGTGCATTTTATTTTGGAAATATTTTAATTATTAAATAAATAAATATCCCATAAAGCATTAGGTTCTTCCTGATCCTAACACGATTTTGTTTTATTACAGTCCAAACGAGTAATAATGAGTTAAGATTTAAGAATCGTTAGCTAAGTTCTACCTTGATGTAATAACTTAAACGCTCAAAAGGGTTAAGCTCGAGAGCTTGATTAGCTTGAAATCTTTGTAAGATATATGCTTGGTTCAACTCAAAATTAAAGATCGGCAAACCAAACTTAGATAATCTAATATAAAAAAACGGACTCGTATGCTCCCCTAGTTACATAAATATCAGCACTTGCTTGTTGCTTAAAGATATAAAAATGCAAAATAATAGTACACTAAGATATCTACAAAAGCTGGATGCTTTCAAAACAGTTATATCGATATTGGGCCAGGGTCACACTTTTTAATTAAAAATCGGCCACTTATTTTGGAAAAAAGAAATACCAAAAAGATAATATAAGAGGAAAAATATCTTATGGAACACCAAGTTACCAACAAACTAATCAAGCCTAGCCTCTTGCTGGGCTGGGCTAAAATGGGCCCAACAGCTTCTGGACAACTTATCTTAAACAAATTTAAGCAGAAAACTTGATTAGATCCATGATGATACTATGTTTGATAACATACCTCTAACCGTAATGACGGTATTATTTAATGAATTTAACGTGCATACCGCATTCGAAGATCCTTGCACTGAACACAAACCCATGGAATTTGTGGTGGATCCAAACAATATGAATGCACGCAACGGCTTTGACAACTGTGACAGCTTATTAAAAGTTCCTCAGGCTCACGGCAGCCGCATTGGTAACAAACTGGTATTGGTAGTGGCTGTTTATCACAAGAGTAACCAAGATTTAATCATAAACAAGGCCTACTATGACCCAAAAGAAAAACATAACAGCAATAAGAACAAGGATTTACCATAGTATGATGTATAGATGATTCACCATGTGGAAGAATGTATACATCCCTAACTGAGCAGTTGTTAGGAATTGTTTGAGAATATATTCTCTGATCAAAAGATTCAGCATCTTCCATCTTTTGTATGCTATAAAAACTGGCTTTGCATAAGGGGCATGTGGAAACTTTTTTCATTGAAGCCTGTATGTACAAATTATAAACAATATAAATAGTTATATTGTTGCTACTTGTGATCTAAGAAACTAACAAGTGCAAAGAATTGTGAACCAAGGATAAATTGTTACCATATGATCTGCCCAATTCTGTATGCATGAAAAACAAAACCGATGTCCACATGGCAGAACTCCTCTGGTTGAACTATATTCTGTCCAACATATAACGCATGATAAAAGCGCTTCTTTAGACAATCTTGGATTATGATCCAATTTATTACAATCGTCATGATCAACTCCTGCACAGTGATCTTCATGACTAGAAGTTGTCTCCAAATCTTCAATCTCTTCCAAGATCAAATTTCTTCGTTTCCCATGATTATGAAACCTAGTTTTGTGAGGTGATCTTCTTTCATGTTTCCCTGTATAACTTGAAGGCTCGCAAATTTCAGCCTCATTTTGGTGAATTTTTGAATGTTTGAAACCTTCCTCCAATTCTGAAGACGATAACTCATTATATGTCTTTTTATGTATCAGCCTGCGATTTCTTTTGGAGGGTTCACCTATGGTAGTGTTTTTCCTATTCTGATCCATACAATGTGAAGAGAAAGGAGAGCTTAAGTCCTCTAACTGTAAGAAACAGAGTAAAAGTGTAAAACTTCCAAACAAAAATTATAATGCTTGCAATTAATTTTCGCTAAATAGAAATAGTGATTTCAACTAATTTACCTCTATACTTTTCGAGCCAAACGAAGGAGATTCCTCTAAACAGTATTTGTTTTTCAACAAGTCGTCCTGTCTAGAGCATCTCTTAGTGCCCTTTCTCTTTAATTTATTAGAATGCTCCCTGGTTTGTCTTGTATCAGGAAGCAGGTTCTACATTGAAAATATCATGGAGAATCAGAATAGTATGTACTGTTATTCAAAAATGATCCAGGAAAGCCATCAGGCCCAAGTGCGCAACATCTAAACAGTTCTAATTTATCAACGGCAATGATGAAGGGAGAAAACCAACGCTGAAAGTGAAAAATTAAAGAAAAATACAAGTTGGGTGTCCTAACTATTTATGAACAAAGAAATTGGAAAGAACAAACAACGCATCATATGCAGACTAATAAAAGCTTTACTTGTATATATAACTGAGAGCAAAAACTTTCGTAATAGAATGTATCGCCCGTCATGGATATCTTTTAAACAAACTGTAGAATATATTTTTCAGGTAGGCATCAGGCCATCAGCAAAAATCTATCTGCTATACTCAATTATATATGTTATGTAGATACTAGATAGCCTATCATTTTAATCAATTTCCAAACTGGTCACTTGCTAGTCCTACTCATCCCAACAGAAAAATTCATACAATAGGACAAGCACAGCTTTTAAATAATCAATACAGAGGATTAACAGGCACCGCAAGAGAGCTAGGTTGGCTCCTTATAAACACAAACTAATTTTATCAGTTCATGGTTTACTGGAAGTGATGTCATGCCTGCATTGCCTTGTAACCCTTGTTAAATAAACTCAGCCCATACTAACAAGTTAACGACCTAAAAACACAATCCTCCATGTTCAAATCATACCATCTTATTCAATAGTTAAAACACATGTATTATCTGAGCTAATTATGTTTTGCCAACAGATTCATATAACAGATAAAAATTCTCAAGTTTCATAGCAGTAAAAAGATTGCAGCTAACCTCTTTCAACAACCAAGAATCAGTCCACTCATCATCGCCACATTCAATGTCAATCACAGGCGTTTTGGAAACATTTCTAGTGCTGGATACTTCACCAAGCACACTTCTAACTTCACTAGCAGCCTTTGGCATCTCCAACAGCAAGGGCCCCACCTCATATCCACTACAAACATTGAAATCAAATCACATTTCAATAAACTTCCAAGTTTCGCGCTAGCTATGTTCTACCCAAAATGTAAAATCATATGCAAACAAATAATAACATTTATGTCAAAAGCATTATTAACTATACCATCGCTTCATATAGGGCCGCTCCGAGACACGCCTGCCTTGCTTTATACACTCCTCAATCCAACGATGATTCACCACAATCGTCTTACATTTCCTGGCAAGTTCATACTTCTTGCCTTCAAATTTGTAACACACCTAATCATCCAACCAGAAATGAGGAATATACAACATTCAAGGTTACAGAATAACTTAAACATATCTCAAACATCAAATTAGGGTTATAAGAATATACGAGATGCGTGGTAGAGGAATTCATTGCTCCAACATAACTCGCACCGGCTTGAGATATGAGTTTGATTAACTTGAATCTCTCTGATCCGTGGTATCCACTAACCGTAGCGACAACGAGATCCATAATTCGAACAAAGAGCTAAACAATATCCTAATATTATAAGTTAGGGTTTGATAAACACAAAACTGATTATTGAAAAGCAAAACAAAATTAAAACCCTAATCGTACCGTGATATAAACAGAGGCCTCTTAGGAGTGTCGTGGAGGAAAATCGTTGGTTTGCTGTCGTCGTCGATGATGGTGCTGATGTTAGCGGGAAGGTGAAATTTTGAATGATCGTGGGTTTGCTCTACAGAGATAACAGGAAAGCTTCAGGTGAAATTACAAAATTGGCCTTTTTCCCTTGATTTATTTTGTTCGTCTGCTTCTTCCAACTTACAATCCAACTCCAGTTTATTTATTGAAACTCAACCCTTACTTATTCACTTTGTGCAGAATAAGCCCCTCTACAACAACCTACACACAAATAATACAAAAAGTTATGTTTGCTAACTACAATTATGTATTTTTTAAATTACCCCTCAAAACAAACTTACCGAAAGATTTTGTAACTTTTTTATATATATTATTTCAACCGAAGATTAATATTTTAATAGTATAGACATATAGTTAAGAACTAAACTTAAAATACTAAATAAAAAGATACTATATCTTAATTGTCGGTAACAATGGTCTTACATGAATTTTCTTAAGCTTCTTAATATCGTCAACAGTCCTGCCATAGTGTACGTGTTTTCAACGGTTTCATTTATTCATATAATCTTTCAAATGTTATCAATGACGTCCTTATGGGCATTTCTTTTGTTTGAGCCGTTAGGTTTGAACTTTGAAGGTGTTTGAAACATAATAATATTGACAAATGTTTTGTAGCAATGTTTACTTTCATTTCTCTTTAGTATTAATAGTAAGTAAATTCAATTAAACTATTTTTTTTGGTAAAAAATCAGTCAAACTAAAATAGAAATCATTAGATTTATTACCATGAGTATATCATTATGAACATATTTTCATATTTATAAAAAATGGGTATATTACAATTACAATTACAATATGTTAATTGGTATAATTAGCATAAACATAAGAACACAAAAGAAAAATGAAGAAATAAGTATTTTATTTAACTATCTATGTTTACGTTACGAAATAAGGCGGGATTGGTAGAGACCCAACACGTAATAAAAATCCATGAAAAATTGGGGGACTTGATAACCGTTTTTTTCTGCATAAGACCTGTTCGTCCCCCCATTATCTCTTTCCTCACGATCTCATATCTTATTCTTCTGCAATTTTCTGTTATCTCTTCGATTCATTTGATGTTCTGTTAAATTGATCGCTATGGATGAAGAGTACGACGTCATCGTTCTCGGTACCGGTCTCAAGGAATGTATCCTCAGTGGTCTCCTCTCCGTCGACGGCCTCAAAGTATGCCCTCACTAACCCATTCGTTCATTATATATGTATGTGAATGTACGTATAGGTTTTCAATTTTCATGTCTTATACGTATAAGACATGAGATATAAAGTAGTTACACGAGGCGTTTACATGTTTGATACTTATATTAATCGCGACATATCTATCCTGTTTAAAATGCTTAGGCGCGATGGTTCTGATCATGGATATGAGTATGATTTTGTCAGCCAGGTCAATTTTGATCGTAATTGCTTTAGGAAACAACATTATGAGGAAATATAAAAGATATTTAGAAGAATAGATGTAGCGCGTGAGTTCAGGATTGAATCAGGTTTATGATTGGAATTTAGTTTTAGGTTTAGTTTCTGCTGCTATTTTCTGCAGAATTTAACTGTCCAATAAAAAGATTGAAATCAAGTATGAACACAGAACATATGTTGCTATGAACATGAAATATGTCATTATAATATGTTATGCGCCTGTGTGATTGTTGATCTTGTTATATCTGTAAAGGTATTACACATGGATAGGAATGATTACTATGGAGGTGAGTCGACTTCACTGAACCTAAGCCAGGTATAACATACAGTTGAATCACTTATTTAAAGTATTATTTTTGCTGAACGACTCAATTGACACTAATATTTTGTTCTGTATAGCTCTGGAAGCGATTCAAGGGTGGCGAAGCGCCTCCTGAAGAACTTGGCGCGAGCAAAGACTACAATGTCGATATGGTCCCTAAGGTATGACTAGTTTTTCTTTGAAATGGATAGTAGTTACTTATTTTTACTTGTATAAATGCGAGGGGTGGCAATCTTTTCGGGTTGGTGGGTTGAACAAGAACATAACCAATGTATTTTTTATGTGTCAAAGACATCAACCCTACAGAGTTTCATTACATCACATTGCACTCATCTTATTTTCATTTGCAGTACATGATGGCTAATGGCACCTTAGTTCGTGTACTAATTCACACTAGTGTCACAAAATATCTTAACTTCAAGGCGGTTGATGGAAGCTATGTGTTCAACAAAGGAAAGGTACAAGCGTATTCTTACCATCTACCCACAACGCCTTTTATAAATCTTTTAATTTTCTTTCAGGTTCACAAAGTACCTGCAACCGATGTGGAAGCGCTTAAATCTCCTCTCATGGGATTATTTGAAAAGCGCCGTGCTCGCAAGTTCTTCATTTATATTCAGGATTATGATGATAATGATCCAAAATCACATGAAGGGATGGATGTCACAAAAGTACCAGCAAAAGATCTTATTTCGTACCATCTTATCCTTCCTTTTTTTTCATTAACTGATTGCTACTTGCCCCTGATTAGTTTTACCAGAAGCATGTCCTTTTAGCCTCATGCCCTCATTAATACTATTTGCACATGTTTGACTTGTTTTATGTAGAAAAAAATATGGACTAGACGATCATACAGTTGATTTCATCGGGCATGCATTGGCACTCCACAGGGACGACGATTATTTGGAACAGCCAGCCATAGATTTAATCAAGAGAGTTAAGGTCAGAAATCCAACTTCAATGCATGAAAAGGAAAAAGAATTCTCACTTTCATACCTGCAAGTCTGCAACTTATCATAACTTTCCAATTTCTGTGTTGAACAGCTTTATGCAGAGTCATTAGCACGATTTGCAGGAGGTTCCCCATATATTTACCCACTCTATGGATTAGGAGAATTACCTCAGGTACAATACCATTAGGAGAATTTATATACTTTGCCTACTTAACTGAATCTAAGAAATACTGACCAGGCATTTGCTCGCCTAAGTGCGGTCTATGGTGGGACCTACATGCTCAACAAACCAGAATGCAAGGTAATTCACAAACAACCTTAAAATTTAATGTAAATAAACTTGTTATAGTTAAAAAGACATAATGCATATGATTGGAGACACTGCAATATATGACAGGTAGAGTTTGAGGATGGAAAGGTAGTCGGTGTGACATCAGAAGGAGAAACTGCAAAGTGCAAAAAAGTAGTATGCGACCCCTCGTATTTGCCTGATAAGGTAAACCTTTAGTGTCTACTTTTCATTTATTTGCGTCGGTCACTATGAAAAACTGTATTCGTGTTTATTGCAACAGGTACAGAAGGTCGGTAAAGTAGCTCGTGCTATATGCATAATGAGTCATCCCATCCCAAACACTAATGAAGCTCATTCAGCCCAAGTTATCCTACCCCAGAAACAGCTAGGCCGTAAATCTGACATGTATGTATTCCAATATTTACATTTTTGAACTTCAATGGATATGGAAAGTTACCTTACTGCCAATCTTCCAGGTATCTCTTCTGTTGCTCGTATTCTCACAATGTAGCCCCGAAAGGTAAATTCATAGCTTTTGTCACCACAGAAGCAGAGACAGATGATCCCGAGACAGAACTGAAGCCTGGGATAGATTTACTTGGACCTGTGGACCAGATCTTCTTTGATACTTATGACAGATATGAACCCGTTAACCAGGGTGAAGAAGATAACTGTTACATATCTGCTGTAAGTATTAAATGTGCATGAAAGATGATAATAAAAAAATCAATCCCGCCTCTTATTACTTCAAATATGATTAATTCTCATGTATTCCACAGAGTTATGACGCAACAACGCATTTTGAGTCCACAGTACAGGATGTGATTGCCATGTACAGCCGCATAACCGGAAAGGTAAACCTTATTACACATTTTTTTTCAATATACATCACAGTATTATCTTCACATATTCATGGAAACAACAATTGATTGATGTATTTGATGGTGTAATGTCACAGACTCTTGACTTAAGTGTGGATCTAAGTGCTGCAAGTGCTGCTGGCGACGAGTAGCAATAACAGAATCGGCCCCTACTTTTGACATACCATTCACATCTGCTTTTATCATATACTGATAATTGGAATTAGTTACTAGTGTATTTTTCCTTCCAGCCATATGGTTGAATAATGATTTGCTTAAAATGGCACTTTAAATCAATAAATTTAGGCAATTTCTTTGGCTTAAATTTGAATCAGTGATCCAATTTCATGCATAGAAACGTATCTACTAACATTTCGCCGAACACCTTCAGTGTGACCAAAACTTGTAATTGAGAGATTGTTTCTTTATTTCAATCCCATATACAGCCGATTTACGGTAGGACAGCGACAAAGAAGTTGGGGTTGTTGCTTTGCTGCAATCCCATACTTTTGTCTGACCATCAGACAGTCGATGCACAATATGATCGTAGCATCTACCATGATATTTTGTTGCAGTCCTTGTATTGATTTTGAATAGGGATATAGATGGTTGATGCATGGTTCGGTCGCAACATAGACCATGGTCCTCTTTTCTTCACTTAATGCAAAATTTGAGTTAATTATATATTAGCCGTCCATCGACATCAATCCACCATCCAGCAGTGGTGGCTATTGTGCGCTATTTGTAAAGGCTTCTTTTAAGCTCTTTCATGTTTCGTATTGTCGATTTGTCATTTTTGTTGGCTTTAAGCTTACGACATCAAGAGACATCTAAGTAATTTCCATCACATGTTCTTATTTTGATTATCATAAAAAGTGGTGTATCTATGATACTGATCCACTAGCACTACAAGAAATTTTAGTATTACCAGCGACCCTTTTAGCAACGACGGGAGCTTTACCAGCGACCCGCATGGATCCAGGTGACCACTAAATCTGACCGTTGATCAAGTCGTCGCAAATACCTTTTCCAGCGACATGTGCCACTTTAACAGCGACATTTGTCGCCCTTATTGCTCCAATTCTTTGTAGTGTAGAACGCTATAAAGTTTCACATTGATGTGTAACCATCGTCTACAAAAGCATGTTTATGATCACTCATATATTGGTGAAAGTACTTGTCTCCATAACTTTAACAATTAACTTCTTAAAACGCTAAAAATGACATGTTTACGATAATAAAAATATATAATTTAGTGTTTAGTGGTTGAGTGATAATTTTATTAACAAAGTAGAGAGAACTAACAATAATGGAAGTGTGAAATGTCCTTTAAAAACTATTTTTGAAAAATTTATAAATCAATAAGCACTTTTAACAAAAAGCAAGTTAAATATAAAAATTAAATCAATCACATCAAATCTATATCTATATCTATATCTATATTATATAATAAACCAAAGCATTTTTAATGACATGTCATAATAATAAACCAATCGTGGTTTTTCTTTGAGTGTCCACGTTGGTCCCGCGATTGTTTATTACTGATTAGTTGGCGGGCATCGCCCGCGGGGGAGTACTTTCCCTCGTCGGCGGTGCCCGAGATGCGGCTCCAAACAGACTTGTTCTTGTGCTTATTGCTATTATTATTATGGTGTTGTGGTTGGAAGCCGTGCATCTGGTTGAAAGATTTCTCGGAGGAGGCATATATTTTCGCGGAGTGGATGAGTTCATCCCAGGACTCCGGAATACCGTCTTTGCCTGTGAGGCACTTCATGAGTTTTGGGCTGCGCACATTGTGTATGAACGCTGCCCGTGTAAGTTCCTCCCCACAGCCTATTTGCAAGGCCTCCTTGTTGAAGCGAACTATGAAATCCTCGATGGATTCGTGGTCATACCGGCGGTATAACAGAATATGCGCCTTGTCTTTTTTGTGCTTGCGCAGGTGCGAAAAGTGATTACCAAATTTATCGGTGAGGTCGTCAAAGTCCTTAACGCTCCCCGCGGGGAGGTTGTCGAACCAGACCCTAGCTGCGCCGATTAAGGTCTGAGCAAACAAGTGGCACCAGACCTGAACAGGCCAGTCCACCGACATACTTGCGCACTCAAAGTCGTGCACATGGTCATCTGGGTCACGCAGGCCATCGTACCTACCGATGCTGCTAGGAAGCTTAGCTTTCCTTGGGATTTTGGCTGTCGCTATTCGAGCGACGAATTTTGATTTTTCGGCAGAAGCTTTTGGCCTGAAAGACTTGACCAAGTCATCGTCCTCGTCGTTGTGACGTGAACGGTGGCTATGTTTCTTTTCGTTGTGGTCAGAGTCGCTGCTAGACGACTCATAGCCATATGGTTCGTCACGTGACTTCGAGTAGCCCCGAACCCTGGCGTCTCCACCGAGTTCCCCGCTACGACCATCACCGTGAGTGGCCGAGTCTTTCTTTTTGTACCCCTTATCATAAGTGAGGGCTTTGCCCTTCTTTTTGGCTTGTTGCATGAGTTTGCGCTGGTATATTGCAGCGCTTTTGGCGTTCTGACGGAGAAGCCACTGGTCTGGGTCTTCCTCAGAACCGCCGTCACTGTCATCATCCGAGCCTAAGTCACGGATCTCGAGATCCGGCTGCTCGAGTCGTGAAGTAGGTTTCTTGACGACAGTGTGTGGTGTGGTTTTGTTTTCCGGGGACTGAACATCGACGTCCCCGGTTTGGTTAATGACAGAAGTGTTAGGGTTGGGTTCAGCCATGGGTGGGTTTAAAAGATGGAAAAGAAAACTGTTCTAACCCACGGATGGCGCCAATGAAGAAACAATAAGTAACACGGTGATTATGACTAATCCCCGAGTGGTTTATACTTATGTTACGTCAGGATTAATCCTTTACCCAAACCTCGTTGGTTAACTCGTAAGGAGATTTAGTGAATGTGAAGTGTGTGTGTGTGAAGTGAGTGTGAACACGAGATGTAAGTGGTTCGGTCGGGAACGACCTACGTCCACTGTAACTGCCGGAATATTATTACGAAAGGAGTATTACAAGGATGATGTGTGTTACAATGGTTAATTTCTGAATGCCTTTACAAGAAGAAGTATGTCCCTATTTATAGGCATAGTTGTGGGCCGAATGAAGAAGCCCATGGGATATGTCGTCAGCTTGGGCCCAGTCAAGGCCCAAGTCCATGTTCTTCCTGAAATTGGCGGGAAACGGCCAATTACTGTTGATGACATCATGCTACAGTGTGGTCGTTGTTATAACTGGACACGTGGCAAGTTCTGGGTGGTGAACAGTGATGTTGTCCTTGCTGCAGTGGCTGGGTCTGCCTCTGGCGTCTGATGTGACGTCTGACAGTTGGCGAGGTATGTCTGTTGGTCACTGTGGATGACAGCATGGTGGGCAGCATGGGTACAGTGGAGCCGTTCAGTAGCTGTACTATCTGCCACATGTCCTTCTCCTGTTCGCGCGTATTCTGACACAGATCCTTGTGAATCGTCCTTTTGTTATCTTCTGTACCCCGTACTAAAAGTGTTAAGGGAAGATTCCGCGCGTGGCAGTACGCGCTTATTAGGTGTAGCTTGCTGCTTATCAACTGTCCTAGCGCGCTATGCTGTTTGTTGTGTTGCTCGCGCGCAGGTGGATCCTTGCGCCATAGCTTGGCGCGAGGATCCTGTTTGTGGGGATAGGGACGCCTCCTCTCGGATTAGGCTCCCTATCCCTTCAATAATAATAATAATAATAATAATAATAATAATAATAATAATAATAATAATAATAATAATAATAATAATAATAATAATAATAATAATAATTAATCATATATTGGCAAATGCCATTTTTATAGTTTGAATACTTCTAATTTTATTCACTTTACTTAGATTTCTCAACCCGGGACGCTCACGGGATATAAACTAGTGTGATATATTCGGTAACTTAAGAGTAAGGACCATTTATGCGAGATAATATTTTAGCTTTAACATGTAGTTCTACTATTTGTGTGATTACTATAAGACATGTTCGATCCAACAACTTATTATAATCATGGTGAAAAATATTGTTATTTCATAATATGATGGTTATATGCCATGGTACTCACATCACATTTATATACTTCTATCTATAACAATTCAAATAACTAGAAATCTTTATAAGTTGATCTTATTGGTTCTTACAATGTTTAGGTACTTAATTTTTATAAAATGTCACTGCTTTTTATCCACCGTACCCAAATATAGTAATTTACATGTAACAAAGATTGAATATAATAAACCTTTTGAATATAACTAGTGTTTTTCCACCTCGCGCGTTGCGCGATGGTACGCAAGTTTTGTTCAGTGCCTTAAGGGATTAATAATACTATTCGAGTTTCATAATTACGAACTCATTGAATACATGGTTTATCAAGCCAATAACTCGTAAAGTAAAACCGAAATGTAAAATCTTATCAAATAAGTCGACGTAAGTTAATGATCTAAAACAGAGATCCCACATGGTGCGTGGGGTTTGATGGGTGCAACGTGCGCGCCTACATTTGCCACATTTTAAATCACTAAAGGCTTATAATCCGGCATTGCTATGGGTTAAAAGACGTGGTAAATGAATCCACCACCGCCGCCCATATTAATGCCCTCTTCAATGTCTTCACTATTATCATATTTTGTACGCCTGTCATCATATCCAAGAATCTGAAATTAACATTACAGGCATAAAAAAACTGAGATGTTTCAAGTCAACCCAAACCATTTCGACCCTTAACAAATATTGCCAGATATAAATCAAAAGGGTAAAGAAATGACCTCATATGCAGTAGCTATTTCTCTAAATTTGTTCTCTGCTTCTCTATCTTTTACATTTTTATTAGGGCGCCATTCCAAAGCAAGTTTTTTTATAAGCTCGTTTTATCTCTGTTATGGATGCAATCTTTGACACACCTAAAATCTTTTAAAGCTTTCTCAGCCTTCATAAGCGATTCCCGAATGCTCATGTCCTTTAAAAGATGTTATTTTAATAATCGCTAACATATATATACATAATACATTAACAATATAAGTGGGTCGATACTTTAACATGAACATATAGTACCAACCTGAGGCGTACGACCAAGAAGAAAAACGTATTAGAGCTAAGGTCAAAAGTATACGCAACCTATGTATATCTTTTGTCACAAATCAGAATGCTTGTGAACACAGCTCATTGATCCAATTTATTATGTCATTGATCCAATTTATGCCATGCTATTGGCAGTAGGACACTCTCCTAAACACATCTATGCATATCAAACAAAAATCTTTAGCAATTTATATCATTTAGCATATGCAGCAAAATGTATATCATAGTATAGTTACTAAGCTCAACATTCAAATCGGAGCCATACATGTCAGTAACAAACTTGGTTGGAGCACTCATATCCATATCCATTGATGCTTTCAAATTGTTGCTATTCCTAAAAAAAATTCAACAATGTACAAGTCAATGACTTTTCAATAATTCACACATGAAGTTAAGAAAGAGGCTGAATACTTTTAGTTGCCACGCTACATTTGGTACAACACCTAACAAATGTCGCAACTACTCCCTACACACATCAGAAATTAAAAAGCATAGAATTTAGTAAAACAAATATAATCATAGCTACGATAAACAACCAACAATATATGCATGCTCAGTCGCGGAAATCGTCAACACCATGACGATTTCAGCCCTGCTAAGAAAGAGAACAATGTTGTACATATATGGGTTCGCACACCATAACGACACATATACCCTCAAAAAATTCATAAAGAACGAAATTACCATGTTACAGTTCAAAGACTTCACCAATTAATATATTTGTAAACAATGGTTTACTATCCCAACAAAGATCAATTTTAAAATCTGTAAGTGCTCGGCTCAGAGTCTTTAAAATCCTTAGCTACAAGGCAGGTTGCAGGTTGAAACCTACCATCCGCTATCCTTGCCACGCTATCCCCACCAACAATCAGGAAATATTTTTAACTCATCATAGCCTAGAATTTAGTAAAACTAATGACTTTAATACCCCTTGTAAGTAAGGAAATAACAATAATGCAACGAAACACTGTTCAAATACCGGGTGAGTTAATAGCTGCAAGGCGGGTTGCAGGTCGAAACCTACCATCCGCTATCCTTGCCACGCCATCCCCGCCAACAATTAGGAAATATTTTTAACTCATTATACCCTTGAATAAAATGTTCATCAGTTAAAATGAGGCGCTACACCAACGCATGCCACTAAGGATGACATCGGCACCGTCACTTTTCCAAACCCGCTTTCAACCACGTACAACATGAAAATTTCACTTATTTCCATCAGCAACATCACCACCATTCACCACCAACCAAATGGAAAGTTAATGAAACCGTCGGTCACAAAGCTACCGTTAACAGTCCACCCCCTCATCTATCTCAACCACCCACCCCGCCACATAAAACACCACCATTTACCGCCACTATCCAAGCCCCGACACCAAATTAACACCAACCAACAACCTAAACATCAAAACACAACAACATAAACCAAACACAATCAATAACCCAACAGCAGAAACAAAACAACGATTATTATCATATGTTATAACTTTATACAATCTACATATGTACTGTACCAAGTAAAAAGTAAAAAATAAACAATAAAAATATGTATCCATGTTTTTTTTATGCAAAGACCAACATCAATAGTCATTTAAAACCCGTTAAATCCCTAAAGTCACAACAAAGATGGTCGTACCTGCTGTTGAAGATGACAACAGTGGTAATGGCGGCGGGAGACCCGGTCCCCAATCTTGATAATTGCGGTGGTGGAGATGGGTTAGAGGCGGTGATGAGGGTAGTAGTTTCGGGGGTGGTGGGTTAAAGGCGGTGATGAGGGCAGTAGTTTCGGTGGTGGTGGGTTGGACGCGGTGGCGATGACGACGACGGCAGAGGTAGAGGTAGAGATGTGGTGGCGGAGAAAGTGGTTAGACATGGTGGCAAACATTGTCAGCCAGGAAGCCCTTCGATAGTGGCAACAAAAGGCGAGCACGATGGTCGGTGGAAGGAAGTGTTATGAGAGAGTGTGTGGACAGGTTGTCAAATAGTGAGGTGGGTGAAGTGTGTCAGGTAAGAGGAAGGGGAAGATGACGCGTATGGTGTGTGCTGAGGGAGAGAGGACGCGTGGTATACATGGGATTGCAACACAAATACCATACACTAATGACTTTAATACCCCTTGTATGTAAGAGAATTACAATAATGCAACATTAATATTTTACTGTTCAAATAAGAAGGTTTATTATTATTATGTTAATTACATTATCCTATATGTTTAAATCTAATAGTATATAATGTTCATGAATAGTGCAGCCTTCGTTTTGAGTAGATGTTATATACTAACTGTTTTGATAATGGTAACAAAGTATTATGTGGTGCAGTTGGTTTGGCCATTGTTGTGTGTGGTTTGTTGAAATCCCTCTAAGGGTTATCTTTTGCAAAAAATTTTAATTTGTTTATAAAAAAAAAAAAAAAAAAAAGTGGGTTAACAGCTGTTGTGTTGTTAGGCATGCCACATACCCTGTTTGGTTAGTCACTATTCCACTACTTTTTTTTTTCTTTAAAAGTTGTTCTTCACTTCTCTCTCATCTTTCTCTCATTTCATTTCTAGAAGCCACGTCTCTCTCATCTTCGTTTCCAAAAATCTGCTTTGCAAGATGTCTCAAGCCTCGAGGTGCTTCAGTTCCGGTGACAAGGAGAACCGCAACAACGGTTTCGAACAGGGGCAGACTTTCGAAGAAGACACGCAATAAGCAAATGATATGAACCTGGATTCTCTCAAACCTACTCCAATCTGTGAACGATTTTTCGATTGATGGTGTCTCAGCCATGGCTGTTGATGGTTCATCTTCTTCACAAAGCTTCCGTGAGCTGGAGATGTATTTTTTCAGGTATTTTTTTAGTCTGAATTTATGCACACCAAATGTTTGTGTTAAGTCCTGAGTGAAGATTTCTTCATTTTCAGGAAAAATAATTGGTTGTTAACTGTTAAGGTAAAACCTAGAGGTTTTCAGATGCGAAATTGATGCAGATCTTGATTCTTGATGCATGTTTAAATACCAACCACATTTATTTGTGTTGTTATGGTTGTGTAGTTTAACATACAACCCCTCCAGCAACAGTAGGGACAGAATCAGCGGGAGCCATTATGTTTCAACATTCCATTTTCACAAGTAAACTTTACAATTGGACGTTTTAAAAGCCTTAAAAAAGTTTAGGTAAGCTTCATGTTTTCTACATTTGGTGTAAAAAATTAGAATGTTATATATAAATTAATATCATCAATGATATTGGCTCACAGGTTGATTTAATGGGATAATGAAATATGATAGCTAGCAACAAGGGTAATCTTTCTTGTGACATCCCTATAGTTAATTTGAGCGGTCAAATGAAGTCAAAATTTTTGTTTTGGATAAATGCGATTGATGTTCGTTTCAATTCTGCTTGCGATAATTTTTAAAACCACATGTTGACGTGTTACTTTTTTTAAACAGGGCAATGGGTTTCCCAACTGAATTCTTTCCTGTTTTTGTTTGTCGTTCCTCGAATGGGGGGCTATCTATCACATTGGCGATGATTCTGACACAAAAATCATGAGGCCTGAACAGGTTTGTTTTCTCAAAATTAGAGATGGCAATTTGACCCATTAACTATTGAAACTAGGGGTGAGCATTGGTCCAGAACCGACCCGAGTCCCGACAAGAACCATTAGTGCACAATTTTATATTGTTTGTTAACTTAATTTTGCCTTGACATTATATGATAAATAGTTCGCTAAGCATACAAGTATCACTAGCTGAAATATGGCTGATTAATGGTGCCATGATTCATCTTCAAATTTCATTCATAAACTGTGGGATTAACTGGTCACCAACTAACAAGATGAAGAGAGGTGTAATCGCTTATTGTACTACCGTGTTACTAAACAGAAAGTTTCGTTCCCGAGGTATATTTTCAGGTGTTTTTGGCATGGGTTCAGTCTCGCTTTCTTAGAAAAGTCGCATATATAAATGTCTTACACTTGTAGGAACCCATGCCCTGTTTGTTGCAATCGCGACAATGCCGCACTTAAAGGTAACTCCTTTCAATTCTTTTTGTAAGTAAGTTCGACTCGACTCTAATGAAAATTTATTTATCAGGATCAAATGGGTCCACTGACCTTCAAGTTCAATTCGCCGATGGTATGCAAACTGCAACATTCTACATCTTCTAACAACCTGATATGTTTGATTCTCATTGCATATTTTTGTATCAAACTTAGTTGCAGCAGGCGAAGGTACGAATACAACCCATGGCTCAACCAATTATCAACTTGGGGCCTTAGAACCTGTAGGAATGTGGCGTGGGAATATTGTCGGACAGCCAGTAAAACAGACAGAATATTAGGGTAAAAATGATGTTGGTTTAAGAACATTATGTTACTTGGGAAATATTTCTGGAACTCTTAGTACATCAGATTGGGTTATGGACTTGAAACATAAAGTAAAATGATGTTAAGTATAGATCTAACATGTTATAGTAAACACATTTACTATATAAATAAAACAACGGCATTTCCCTTATGTTTATTGTTCTTTTTCTGCAGCAAGAGATACAGAGGGAAACGATAAGCAAATTCCAGGTTTGATCAGGCTCGATTTTCGGCTGTTTTTGGCATGGGTTCAGTCTCGCTTTCTTAGAAAAATCGCATATACATATGTAAGGTTTTCTTATGATTAGGCCATCTAACATTCATTAGTTTTTACTTTGTTTTATAGATATTAGGATAAACAATACTATGATAAGAGGAGGTAATATTTATCCATTTATTTACGAATGCGTAATTCGGGTCAAACAAGTTTGGTATGAAAGGAAATGGGCTGAAAGGCAAAGTTTGAATGTTGGTTCATACATCCTCCAACAAATTCTAAACGACTGACATGACCATCAATTTATAAACCAGAAGTCGATTAGATATTGGTTTCATTGAACTCAAAAGACCGTTTTATATTGGTTTGTTATGTTTTTTATGGCTTTGATCTATTTGAACCCGCTTGGATAAATACTCACAGATGTTTGCTTTTGGTTTTTACATTAACTCAGTTGTTATGAATGACCAGGAGGAGAGTGTTGCGGGTCAATGGTTTCTTATACAAGTAACTATATCATTGATGTATTCACTAGGATCACTTGTGTACGGATTTTCTGAACAAAAGGGCACATGTCCAACACCTTATGCTTTTATCATTGTTATTGACGATCTGGAAATGCTAATTCATGGACTGCTCAAGTTACTCATGAGGCTCGTGGCAAGTGGTAACAGCGAATGATGATATGAATGGGGCAATAAAGAACAAAAAAGGAATTGACATCCCTAGCCTGTTCAAACATGTTAAGGAACATGTATTTTACTCCTCTTTTTTTTTTTTT
The DNA here is from genome assembly GCA_030844895.1 of Ambrosia x helenae. Classification (NCBI taxonomy): domain Eukaryota; kingdom Viridiplantae; phylum Streptophyta; class Magnoliopsida; order Asterales; family Asteraceae; genus Ambrosia; species Ambrosia x helenae. The sequence continues at coordinate 116,208,713 of CM061233.1, forward strand.
TTGATTAACCATTTGGTAGTTTTTTTTTATTAGGGTGATAATGTTGAAGTGAATTGAAACATTAGTGGCTTTTATTAGGTTGGTGATGCAGAGATGGAATGTAACATGGATGCCGGCGGTTTGAGTTGCCATTTTCGCCGCAATGGTGTATGTTCTACTAATCTAGCCAAAAGACCGGCCATTGACAACTAATTACACGCCGCGTGTCTAACAGCAACGTAGGCTAATCTTGCTTTGGCGCCTTTTTTGGCTTACAATGAATGTTGCTACTCTGCTCTCAGTAATCGTCTAGTTTCTAAGTATCGTGACGTTTAAATTTTACGCCTTTTTGTTTAGTATGAATGTTGCTACCTCTAACTTCTCTATGTTTTGATTAGGCAACTTTGCCTTCTGTTTATGATACATGCTTTTGTTGGTTTATCTTTTATGATGCATGCTTTTTATGATAAGAAATTTGTTTAGGCATCAGTATATCATTAACTCAACGACAACTTTGGTTTTTCTCTCTATTCGCTCACAGACATATTCAAAAGTTGCGCAACGCGCAACTCGGCGACCCACTAGTTAGAAATTTAAAATTGATATTCTAAAATAAGTTATGTTGTACTTTTTAGTAAAACTAGTACATGAGAGACAAAAGACAACTGCCTTAACTAGAAATCTTTTAGTATATATAATTATCATGGATATGATTGATCAAATCCATGATTGTCAATTAGGGTTGTACATGAGCCGAGTCAAGCTGAGCCAGGCTAAGCTCGAGCTCGAACTTAAACGAGCCAGCTTGGCTCGGCTCGTTTTTTTGGTCGAGCTGAAAAGCCGAGCTCGAGTTGGCTCGAGCCAGCTCGTTATTTTTTATTATTTTTTTATAAATATTTATAAAATAAAAAACAAAACAAAAATAAAATAAAATTACACATATACATGTATATTTTTTATTTTTCTAAGTTACGGTTTATTGGATTATGAAGAGGTAAGGTAGATAGGTAGTAAGAGCGGGGCTTTCAAAATTTGAATTTTAGAATTGCGTTTGGAGCCAAAATATATTAGTTTCATCTATATATTAATTACACATACACAAGACTGAGTCGAGCCATCGAGCCGAGCCACGAGTCGAGCCACGAGCTGAACACCCCTGGCTCGAGCTCGGCTCGATTACAAAACGAGCTGGCTCGGCTCAGCTCAAAAACAAAACGAGCCTTTTCGAGCGAGCTTTTTCGAGTGAGTTTCGAGCGAGCCTCGAGCCGCGAGCTTTTTGTACACCCCTTTTGAGGTGTTCATGGTTCGGTTTAAACCGATGATACTATTTTAATCGGTCATTCGTTAGGTTATATGATTGGGTTTTCTCTTCCCCCTTTCTCTTCTCTTCTTTCTAAAAAAAAATCTCTTAAACACAACTTTTTTTTTTTCTTTTCCTTTCATTTATCTGCGTAAGAGCATTGTCCCTCATAATTTTGTGAGAGAAAACCCTATAATTTTTTATGGGGTTGTGAGTAGAGAAAATGAGGAATCTACTATTTTTCGGTATATTTGAGTAGATTTTGGATAAAACAGTTTTCGTGTATTTATTTTTTAACATTTGTTGAAAGTAGTTGTTAGTTGAGTAGAGAGAAACCGTTATAATTTAAAAAAAAATAATAAAAATAAAAAATTTAAACACAACCTACCTGTTTGGATCTGCAAACACACACAATAAACATCATCATGTTTGGGATTGAGTTTGGAGATGCAAAAGTGCTTTTGATCAAAAGTGCTTATTGGCTTATGACTTTTTAAAAAGGAGTTTTAAAAAAAGTGTTTGGATTAGCTTTTCGGATGAGAAACGTCAAAAAGTCAATAAATTGTTGTTTTTTTAAGTGTTTCGCTTAACTTATTGTGAATATTGGTTGTATGGGTGGTAGATTTGTAATTTTTTTCCAAAAGTCAAAAGCCAAAAGCCAAAAGCCAGGATTTCTAACTTTTCAAAAACAGCTTTTCCACCCTTAAAAGCCAAAAGCCAAAAGTCAAAACAGAAAGTGTTTTTGGGTTACACAAACAGCTTATTGACTTATTGAGTTGTTTTGAAACTCAATCCCAAACACCCTCTCAGACTTGAATCTACAAATCGTCATCAATTACACCAATAATAATGGCTCGAGCAGGTGGAATAACGAACGCAGTAAACGTAGGGATAGCAGTACAAGCTGATTGGGAGAATCGAGACTTCATTTCCCACCTCTCCCTCAACGTCCGTCAACTCTTTGACTTCCTCGTCCAATTCGGTAAAACCCTCTCTTAATCTCCATGTTTTCTGTTTCCTTTCACTCAGTTAGCTGCTAATTGTGCATTTGTGCCTGTAATTGTGACGGACTTGCATCTGTTTCAAGTTAAGTTAGGGTTACAGCTTATTTTCTGAGTCATTTGTTAAGAATTATATGGTATAATCATTTGATTATAAACATCATCATCATACTCACCTGTAGCAATAGCAATAGCAAAAGCTATGGTAGGGTCTGAGGAGGGAGGGTAAGATGTAGACAGTGTTACCTCTACCTGTAAATCTGTGATTTTGGCCCAAATCTATAAATTCCGGCCAAAACCTGTAAATTCAGGTCAGTTTCCAACCAAACTACGTAGATTCTGGCGATTAATCCTGAATACTTAAAAATATGGGTCGATGAGGGGGTTAAAGCCTATCTACTTAAAATATTTACCTAGAAAAATGTGTGTGTATATATAAAAATCCCAATTCAGTTAATCCCGATCAATCGCTAGTCGGTACCCCACCGTCCGACTAGTGTCTAGCGGTTTTTACGAAATGTTGTATGATGGGTATTATTTGTGTGCTTTGCATCTTGTAGGATGTGTGAGAAGTTACAACTCTTGATTTAATTGCTCTTGTGGATTTATAAAATGTGTTTTTATATTTCAGAGGCTACAACAAAGAGCAAGTTGGTGTCTCTGAATGAGAAACTTGATAGCCTAGAGCGTCGTCTAGAATTACTTGAAGTGCAAGTTAGTACGGCTACGGCCAACCCGAATTTATTCAAGACTTGATTCTACGGCTTTGTAGGACTTGAGCTGATTAGTTTGTTCTGTTCTGTTTCCAGTGTGATATATTTGAAGATTGTTTGCCTACTTTTCTTATTTGTATTTGAGTAGCTCAGCTCACCTCGTCTGTGCATTTTGTAATTGCAAGAGTTCTCTTTTCGAGTTTTCTGATTGTTTATACGAAATTTCGTTCTTCGCATCTAAATAATTTTAGTATATATCTTGGTTTTAAAAAGCGTGTAGCGATCCGATGGGTTTTGATCCCAAAAGTCACGTATGTGAGGCATTCACTATTTAAAAAATACTAAAATTACTATTTATAGATGATAGATATTTTAACTTGTTAAATTAAATTAAATCCCAATGATATAGGAAAACATACATTCCTGCATGTTTTTTGAAAGATAAATAGAGGGAGGACGAGAGACATACTCGGACAACCATAACTATTTAACAGACATCCATTATTCAATTCATTTTCTATTGCAAATCCTAAGTTCTCCCAAAAACCGCTATCGAAGACACCGGGAGAGGAGAGAATGGGCGTGTTTGCAAAAGTATTCCTCACCATATGGTTGATCGGTGGAACCGCAGGCGCAATATATCTGCTAGCAAAACGGTTTGTAGAGCTCGCAATGCGAGTGGTCAGCCTGCACAACAAAACATGTTTAGAGGACCCTGTGTTGTGGCCAACATGGTTAATGACCATCATTTTGGTTTCATGTGTCATTGGGCTAATGGGAATCGTGTGTAAACTCCAATTCTTTAAATGGGTCTTTAATTTCTTGATAAACGTCGGAGTTATTTACATTATTTGCATCATGGTTTGGCGTTTACTCGTGTTTGGGTTTCATAGGAAACCCACACCCATGAGTTTTGATGAAGTTTACAAGAATAACTCGCCTCTAGACGAGGAGTATAAGCCTATGCTGATCGACATGATGGCTGCAGACCACGTGTGGCCTAAGGTCGAAGAATGCTTGAACACTAATAAGTTTTGTGAAGAAGACAACGACGCAGATAACATCTTTACCAAAGACGGATGGAAAATAGAGACTTACTACGAATATTACTTTGTATGTTAAAACTTTCGATTTTGTCACCGTTTTTATTATGATAGCCATTATATTTTGTGATTAAATTCAAGATTTTCAGGAGGGGTGTTGTGTGCCTCCGCCGAGGTGCAAGCAGGTGATTTCATATAAAGGTATAGGCAACAACGACGACTGCGAACGATGGGCAAATGCAACAAAGACAAAGCAACAATATGCCAAATGTTACAACTGCAATTCATGTAAGGCAGCACGGATCGCCACTTACCAAACAGATCAAGACAAGGTGCGTATGTATTCTCTGATTGCTGCGGTTTTCCTGTTTGTCGCCAACCTCTTTGTTACAATGGGTGGATTCGATTAAAATGAGCAAGAAAGCAGATTGTATTTCTATTTGAACATGTATGTAATGCGAATGAATGTACTGTGATTATTACTTTTATGTCATGGTTCTGTTACACGACTAAAAAGATTACTACATAAAAATACGGTAACTTTTTACCTAGGACATACGTGGAATGTTGGCAAGTGAAGCTTGTATCTTGTCCTCCGAGAAAGACAGATCAACCATGGCTCCCTGCAAGTACTTCTCGTAAGCGGGAAGGTCAAAATGACCATGTCCACACATTGCCATTAGTATCACTTTTGATTCTCCGCTCTCTTTGCAGTGAAGGGCTTCACGAATGGCTGCAGCTATTGCGTGTGTAGGTTCAGGTGCTGGTATCAGCCCTTCTGACCGAGCAAATTGTATGGCCCCTGCACGTATTTAATTCACCGAATTAAAATCAACTTGGAGTTTTCTTGGAAATGGGACCACAATCAAGTCCATAAACACAATGTGAAAATGTTAATATTAATGTACCTTGAAAGCACTCAATCTGTGGAATTGCAATTGCTTCCATGAAACCCAATTCATAGATATGTGAAATCAGTGGCGCCATACCATGATAACGCAATCCCCCTAAACAAAGTTGTAAACTTTATCGTTTGAATTAACAGTTAAGCTCTATTCTTGATTATATCAAAAGCTGTATAAAGAAGTTACCAGAATGAATAGGGTCAGGAATGAAATCGTGACCAAGCGTATGCATCTTCATCAATGGAGTCAACTGAGCCGTATCTCCATAATCATACGCATAAACACCTCTTGTCAACGAAGGGCAAGCGGTAGGCTCGACAGCTCTTATAAGAGGATTAATCTTTCCTTTAAGTTTTTCCCGGATAAATGGGAAGCAAAGCCCTGCAAAATTCGACCCGCCACCCGTACATCCAATAATTACATCAGGAGTCTCACCTAAAGCTTCCATCTGCTTAATACACTCTTCCCCAATAACAGTCTGATGTAACAAAACATGATTCAAAACACTTCCTAAACAGTACTTAGTATCCTCATTGTTAGCTGCTACCTCCACAGCCTCAGAAATTGCAATTCCTAAACTACCCGGGCTTGATGGATCCATTTTGAGAATTCTCCGACCCGATTCAGTTATGTCGGATGGAGAAGGGTGAACCGTGGCTCCCCATGTTTGCATCATCAGTTTCCTATATGGTTTTTGATCATAAGAAGCGCGAACTTGCCACACCTATGTTCCAGAAATGTAATCATATTCATACAATGATACAAACAGTTAAAAATGGTAACTTTCTGTCATTATGTATTATGAAATGGGCTTTAAGACATTTGAATACAACTTACTTCACAATTGAGACCAAATAAACTGGTAGCAAAGGCTAAGGAACTCCCCCATTGGCCTGCGCCAGTCTCGGTGACAATGTTCTTGACACCTTGTTGAGCATTGTACCAAACCTGAGGGACAGCAGTGTTTGGTTTGTGTGAGCCGGCCGGGCTCACACCTTCATACTTGTAATAAATCCGTGCAGGTGTATCTAGTAATTTTTCCAACCTCTTGGCTCTGAAACAGATCGAAACCATTAATGTTTTCTTCGACCAAATGAATATTTTTTTTTTAAATTCTAAAACAAAAGGGTGATGCTAAAGAGGCACCACCCCCAAATCTATACACTAGCGTGTCTGTCACATGGGCCATATGACATGGTAAAAAAATGTTATACCGCCCATATAACTTTGCCCGTGGGCACAACAGTCATTTATATATCAGTCAAACACATCATATGGGCCGAATGATGTGACAAACACCACCTCATACTCATACGACCAATATGACCATTTATCGCCTGTCAACAAATAATAACCTTATTAGAGGGGTAGGCCGCCAAAGCCTATAAATATCGACAACTTCATCGGGAATGGCAATCAATCTCTCATTGGTTGTCTCTTGTTTAATGAGCTCATCAGGGAAAAGATGAGACAGATCTTGAGGCTGCAATGGTGCAAAGGTCTTTGGATGCAATGGTGGAGGAGGTTTAATGGGAAGGTCAGCAATTATATTGTACCAATGTGTAGGGATTTCTGTTGGTAAACCACTTGACAACATGGTTGCTTTTGGTTTATCTTGGCCCAACAACTTCATATGATTTGGCCTTCCATTTAAACATAAAGATCCATGCTTTTTCCCTTCTCCTGAAAGAAACTATGTTAAGTCAACTAAAGATCCATGATTGTAATTTGTAAGCTAAGCTATTGATATTTAATAAATAAATCAGAGCATAAACATTTAAAAAGAAAAGATTAAAAAAACAGTGAGATAAATACAAATGAATGGAGATAAAGTGTGAGTGTGAGTGTTAGTTACCTTTGAAGAAAACATTTGGAGTATGATGAATGGAAAGACAAAGAGACTGAGACATTGTTGCAGGTAGAAAGATTTGGGGCAATATCTGAACTAGACCACTTGGAAATATAAACACTAAGTTCATACATATATATATTTTTTTTATCGGCGAACAACTGTGTGGCAACCACCCTTGCGGGGCGCCGTGCCCAAGAATCGACTACTCGACCTCCAGCAGCCCCCGCCTTCTCCCGATGCGCGGAAACCCGAGCCCCACCCGCCCGAAGGCACGACAGTGTTATAGAACTCGGTAAAACCTCGCCCCCCGTCAGATTCGAACCGGCGCCACCCGTATTCGATCTTCACCGGATACCAAACCATAATGTTGGAAGTGGGAATTGAACCCATGATCACCTAACTGAACATAAGGCCTCTCCACCACTCCACCACTATGGATGGATACTAAGTTCATACATATGATGTGCGTTGACTATGGGGCATCGGAAGACACTAAAAACAAAAGTAGGTGACGGCGGCATTCCAATTGTAGTTTTTTTTTTTTTTTTTTTTTTTTCTTTCTAAACCATCCTAATTAGTAGTACAACTTTGAATAACTTTTTTCAACATCCGTTATTGAAATTTCGGTCCATCCCTACTATGCAAGCAATAATTAAAGTACGAGCTTCATAATGATTTTTTTTTATATATAACCATATTCAAACCAACAAGTTTTACAAATAGAACGTGGGTAAACGGGCTATAAGTATTTCCTTTTTTAATAGAAAAACCTACCCTATTAAAAATAAAACTTGAGTCTTTGGAATCCTTTGCATAAATAGGGGGTTTATCATTTTACAAATTACATTTGGGGGGTATTGGGGGAAAAAACTAAAAATGATGATGCCTTAGTTTGAATTGGCGGTATCAAATTAATGTGAACAGTGATGCCGCCGAATGGAATGTTGTATTCATAGATGCCTTAGTTTGATTTGGTGGTATCACCTTTACACATTAGCGGTATCAATGAAGTAAGGATCCCAATTGAGGTGATACCGCCAAATCAAACTAAGGCATCTATGAATACAACATTTCATTCGGCGGCATCACTGTTAAACATTAATTTGATACCGCCAATTCAAACTAAAGCATCACCATTTTTAGTTTTTTCCCCCAATACCCCCCAAATGAAATTTGTAAAATGATAAACCCCCTATTTATGCAAAGGATTCTGAGTCTTTGGTTATCAGGGAGTTATTCTGCACCACCTTTTGTACTCTCTCCAAGAACTGGATTGCTTTGGGGGCAAGACCTCCAAATGTGACAAAAGCAAAGGGCAAAAAGACGTGTTGGTTTTCTAGACAGGCAAGTTCATGTTTGGCAACCTTCTTGGATTCTGCTTTAAAGACTGTTTGCCCTGCCACAAACCCAGAATCCCGAAGTCCCACCAACGGAGACACCCCTGTGAGATCAACGCACGCATGTTTTCCTTGTGCCCACCCAAACACGAAGACATCTGCTGGCCTCAGGGTGGACCGCCCTTCAAATGGGTCCATCAACAAGTTAACTAGGGCTTCTTTCCTAGCCAAAATCCCCGCCCTGCGCAAGACATCCCATAAAACATCCTTGACTAGATCATTTCTCTATTTAAAGCCCGGCAGCTCCTTACAGTGAAGTGCATGTTCCCCAAATTTATCAAAACATGTTTTTTTACAAACCGGACACGGCTCATCAACTGAAAACATGGGAATCATGAGTCTGTATTTAAGGATAGTCTGGTATTCAACAGCTGACATGTGTTGCCCAAGCCCACCAATAGGAAGAACATTCAAGAAATCCCATAGTCTGAAGGGTTTTACAGTTAAACGCACTCGTCAAATTTTTTTGAGATTTGTTGGGGGCGATGTCCTTATCAATAAAACCGCCCAAAGCTAAATCTGGAAGAGAGTTGCGAACGTTGTCCAATGCAAGCTTATAATCCAAGTCCATCCCCACTGTTCCTTAAAATATGGTCTTGCAGTTTCCAGGACTACACTCTAGAAGCCACAAAAGCATAGGCAGATACGTCCTTCGTCGAAAAGAGGCTAAACCCTCCCAACCATATCGGCAGAGATGCCAACCGCCATTGAAAATCCCCAAAGAACGACCCCCACAAACCACAATATCTTCGACCGCTTCACGAAGGACTTTATCGAAAATGGATACGGTATCATCAACAAAGGATGGTTAACATGTCTGAAGGCCAAAAATCAGTTTAGCAACCCCCATACTAGGCATGTTCAAAAAGCTCGGCGCTCGCCGATCGCTCGCCGCTCGTTCGGAATTTGCTCGCTCGATTTTCCGCTCGGTTGTAAACGAGCCAAGCGTGAGCAAAGGTCCGCTCGGCTCGATATAATTTTTATTAATTTATTATATATATACACATTAATTACATTTATATCATAATTTTATATATGTCACTCTATGGGGTTTGGCTCAATATATGCATATATACAATTTTATTTATAGTTATTGGCCCAGTCAACCCAATGATAACTTAACACTAAGTTTAATTGTAAAACCCTAAGTCGTGAAAAAACATGTTTGACTTCATATTCCCATTAGTTGTCCACCATCAATCATCTCCAGCTATCAACCTACGCCACAACGCGACAATTGTCATCTGTAGTATGCTCATCACCTCACTGGTCTCAACTAGAGCCTCATTCTCGAACGATCAGACCTCAGTCATCACGAGGCAGCGAGAATATTAAAGGAAATATCCAAAATTTATGGCCGTCCGAAAACACTCGCCGCTTGTCGCTCGCTCGATGCTCGCTCGAAAAAATATGCGCTCGAACAATGCTCGCTCGGTTTCCGGATCGATTGTAAATGAGCCGATCGGCTCGGTTCGGTTTGTAAATGAGCCAAGCACGAGAAAAGGTCCGCTCGGTTCGGCTCGGCTCGTGAACAGTCCTACCCCATACATGAACGAAGCATCAGAAGTTCACTTTGGGGGTCCCCCAAATTCTACAGAGAACCCATCAAATCCACTACCCGTTGAGCCCTTTTAACACCCAAAGAGCTAATATATCCCCCATCCCGTCTAACAGCCCCTCCTAGGAGTTTCACACCTCCCTCTGGTCTCCCGATCTCGTTAAAAAATAAACAAGGTTTCACTTTCACTCCATTGCACAATGGACAAAAAATTTCATATTTCTTAATATAAAGCGTAAGGCCCAAATTCAGCCCCTCAACTCGGATAACATCAAAAGCCTTAGCCACTTCCCCGGCCTCTCCCATAATAGTGCCATCATCGAGTTACCAAGCATGAAATGGGAGGGAACACCACTCTTCTATCTGACAAACCAACGGGTGCAGAACAAGAGCGAAAAGGAACAAAGCAGGTTTCGAGTTGACTGACACGACAAATGGTTGACTAACAGGCAGTGTTCAGGTTGACCAGTTGTAAAAAACTGGTTAAATATTTACAAAAAAAAAACTTTAATAATTTTATTTTTGTATTTATGTTTCGATTTTATATGGTTTGTTGTAAAAATGTTTTTTTCTTTACACAATATTATCTACTTGTTACACTCATACTCATCATTAAACATGTTACCGACAAGCCGCTTACAACTCAAAAACCCGTTTATAGTTCCCCAACATGTATGACTCATTTAAAAAATAGGTTAAACAAGGCGTGTTTAAGTTCACCTGAATTTACGTGTGTAAGGGTTTGGTTGAAATTTTTTACACGAATTATAATCTGGGTTGGGTTCGGTTGCTCAACCCAAACTCAACACAATTTACACCCTAGTTATTTGTTCACCAATAAAAATTGCAGAGGGCCATATTTATTATTATATATATATACATTTTGTAGATTTCTTTGTGAGTGATCATTACTGTAGCTATCCAACGGTTGATAGCTTTCCCTTTCCACGTGTCTCCATCTCCCCTTTTGGAAGATTTCATACAACCATCCCTACCAATTTGTCTTCTTCTACAATTCATACATTTAATTTAATATAATATTGACGTCAGCAAAAAAAAACTGTTTTTGGTTTAAACTGGACCGTCAGATCAAAAAATAAGAAGATCCTAGCCGTTTAAATTGCAAAATCTGACTTTTCAAAGCAGTTACTTCCCGCCTAAATTTTTTCCTCACTAACCCATGTTTATCTCCCTTGACCCACGATCCCCAATACCCACTCTCCCTATTTCTGCGCTAACTATTCCCACCCGTTTCTTCCACCACGATTTCCCCCATTCACCTGTAAACCCACGTTATGAGGAGCCATTTTCTCTCACCCACGATTTCCTTATTCACCTGCAACAATGGAGTACTATATAACAGAAAGAAAGGAGGCATCAATTTTTTTAATATCTCACCTTACATTTACAAATCTAACTTGGAGCTTTGATGAATTAAAAGGGGTTTGTTTTTTATTGAAGCTTTCGTGCTCTTGTGCTTCTAGGGCTTTCTAAATCGAAACATGTCGTCCATAGTGCCGCTAAGCTCTGTTGCGTTTCTGATCTCCAATTCGATATATCCGGTACCGTAGTGGTAAGTTTAACCTAATTTTCACTCCTGTTGCGTTGTTTCTTCATTTATTTGCTTATAATAAGAACGTGCAAGTTTATATTGTATTAAGTTTCCTTTGTTAACTAATGTTTTGAAAATTAATCCGTGTAATTGGAGTTGTCAGTGTAGTATATAATTGTTTTCCGATTGATTATCAACACTCTTTAGTCATTGATATGATCAAAGTAATTATATATTCTTAATAACTATCTGCTGCAAGTGCTAAATGTATCCCTACCATCACAGGAAGGCTCTTGATTTCATCAACAATCCGTCGGAGTAGTTTGTAACATCGGACTCAACTGGTGACTTGGAGTTTATTTGATGCACTCGCGCAATCGGTCATCTTTGATAGATTTCACGTTTTCTACAAAATGGGTAATTTATCGTTTTCTAAAGCGTTTAGCGCCCGACTTCAGAAGTTGATGTTTTCTGGGATGGAAATTTATTACAAAGCAAGTTCGACGAAATGCCTGACTGAGATTTTTATTAAGGTTTTGTGTATTTTGTAGATTTGAAATTTGGCTATAGTGAAGGGTATCTTCATGGTGTAAGAGGAAGACAACACTCCTCTATGTGCAAGTGCGATATCTTAACTCTATAAAATTTGTTTGAATTTAAGAACATAATACAAGCTTTGATTCTATTTTTTTTTTTTTTTTTTTTTTTTTTTTTATGAATTGGAATTTGAAAGTTTCGTAGTGTCCATGATAATTACTAAGATTATGTGTAGAAAATTTGGTTAGCTTTATTATGATTTCCATCCAATGTTCATGCTTGCAAAACCATTGATGTTAACATCATATTCTTCTTTTTGTTTGTTGCAGCGTTGGCTTACATTCACATGGACAATCAAATAAAATTAAGAGTGGTATAGTGCTCATGGTTAAATTACAACACACATTGTGCATATGACATCCCTAATAGTAGAAATCTGCAAGTTGTTGTGCTTCGGGTTTAAATCTTTTGAATTATGTGAATTATACTTTAATATATATTATTTTAATATGCTCATTTGTATTTTCATATATGGTGAAGTGGCAAACAATGGCAGGGGTAAACGGATCACGTTGAATCTAGGGGGAAGTTGAATCGGAAGGTATGTAGTTGCTGCTTTTACAGTTGTACTTTTAGTCATGTTGCTACTTAAGATATTGTTTTTTTTTTATACCTTTAGCTTTATATTGATTGTTCTACCTATTTGGCTCATTAGTGGGTAGAATATGCCGCTCTAAATGCTTGCAAGGGTGTAAATTTGTCTCTTAGTCTTTTAAATATCTATTCTCATTCCTTTGAGGTTTTTGATAATTAAAGGTTAAATGTGGACTCTGGGCCATATGGCAAACCATGTTTCTGCAGGAACGTAAAATTTTCAATGAAAAGTTTATACGGCTGGATGCAAGCAAGTTATGCGACTTAGTATCTGCAGCAAATAGTCTCCAGCTAAGGTCATTGGTTGATCTTACTAGCTGTGCAATTGCTAGGATGATATCAGGCAAAACAGCAGAGGAAATACGCGAGCCATTTCATATTGCAGATGATCTTACAGAGGTATTTGTATCTGATACAATTTTTGTGTTCTGACAAAATAATTGCTAATAGACAGTTTTATCAGCTTTCTTAGGGATATGTTGATTGCTGGAAGAGAAGTTGGAACCTATAAAATTTAAAACCGATGATTCACATGTCCGTCTTTTGAACACATCGTATGCAAGAAGGAGAAAACAGTTGAAAGCAAGAGAACAATTAAAGGTAAACTGATAACTTTTGAGACTCTGTTGTCTTTATTATACTTGTAACAGTGATCAGTGCCCTACGATATCGAGTAGCAATAGTGAAATGTTGCGGTTAGGCAGGTTGGGTAACTTAGGTTGATCCACAAAACTTATTTTTGTATTTTTATCTAATGTTGAAAATCATTAATGTGTTAAATATGATTAAGAAAACTGTACCAATACAGTAATTCCTTATGTATGTTGCAGAATGTTGAAGTTGAAGAAGAGCGTGTTGAAGATCGGTCTGTTAATGATCTCTTGTCATTCATAAACAGTGGAGATGAAGGTTAGTTGATGTTTTTACATGCATCTTCAGTTCATTTTTGCATCTGATAATTTTAAATTAATTCCAACCTCTTGTGGTTAAATCGTATTCTTTATGAAACACTTGTAAATGATCCGTTTTCTGTTGCTTTCAGATTCCAAAGGGATTAAGCCTGCCAAGAACAAAAAGAGAAATCGTAGGAAAAAGCATCTTCGCAAGGATCCTTCTAACATTGAGAACAAGAATCATTATAAGGTTGGTAGCTAATCCTCAATTCGGTACATAAAATTTAGACTTACATGATTATGTTTTTACTTTTTAATTGATACGATTTAGGAAACGGATTGAGTCAAACTGTAAAATTTAGACTTACATGATTATGTTTGGGCTGCAATTCCATCTTCTCTGGTCCGGTATTCACATAGCTATAAGTTTTCCTACTTCACAGGTTTGAGTCAAACTGTAAAAAGTCAACTGTTTGTGGGTCAATGGCTGATATGGGTATTAATGTTGGAAAAATCAAACATAGATTACGGTCAAAGTAGTGCTAATTGGATGAGGGTCGTAATGAGCAAAATGCAGATATGCTATGCTGAGATTCGAGTTCCGAGCTGCTGATATGCCACTATTTCTATACAAAACTGCAGGCTAAGAAGATTGCTTAGCGATACTGCTGTGGTTTGGATGGGAGCTGCGACGACCAGTTGTGCTGTTGAGGTTAGCTGCGCAGCCAGTTGTGTTGTTGTGGTTCGGGCGGAAGCAACAACGCAAAGGATTATAGTTAAAAGATTTCTAAACGGAAGAGGGAGACAATCATGTGTTTTGATGTTATGCTATGCTGCGATACAGCCTGCCGACATGACACTATTTCTGGTTAACAGAAACAGAATCTGTTATGGTTTGATAGCCGTCAAAAGTTAGAGATCTAATATATCTTTTGAACTTCCATGATTTTTGACTTGTGTTAATTATATGACTTTTGGTTCTTTTTTGTTTGTTTATTCTTATTGGCTTATGCTTATAGCGATTGTGAATGGGGGACCGCTAGCGGCTGGGGCACTTGGCTAATATCATCTGAAAAGAGGTGGGATGGCTTGCTGAAAATTGTCCAGGCTTACTTTAATTGTACAACCCGTCCAACGGACGGGTATAAAACTAGTTTGTAGTGTGTAGTGTGTACCCCTGGAAAAGTCAATAAAAACGTTGGTCTTTCCATCTATTTACAGTAATGCCATTGTGCTTTGCACTGGCACCTCCCATCTTTCAGGTAATTGCAACTTCAGTCCCCCTACTTTATGTTTCGGTTAATTGCAAGTTTGGTCCCCCTACGTCCAACTGCCACCCTTTATGTTTGAAAGCAAGTCGGTCAAATATAATACGTTTCCGTTTCACAATATAATGTCGACTTAATGTACGTTTCTACGCCGCCACAACGCGCGGCGGGTAATCGGTGGATTATTTGCTACCTGTTCGACACGTTGTGACGCCCCCACAAATCGCGGCGTCGGGTAAAAAACGCCCAGCATATTCGCCGTGCACCGCCGCAACGCGCGGCACCGGTAAAATACTAGTTAGTTATACATTCACCAATAAAAGTTGCAGAGGGCCATATATTTTTAGCCCATGTGGGAAAGGCCCACTCAAGAACAGGCCCACTTAGGTTGACGGGTCCCATTTCAAACCCTTCCAGTACCCAATGAGGTCCAAGGGGTTGAGCTTGAGCTATTGGAAGTTCTTCATATTTGTTTGACTAATGAAAGGTCGCTTAGAAATGAATCAGAGGATCTTTAGTAGTAGTAAATTACTACTACTAATTATCAGTGGTGACTAAGATCAATTGCAACTTGGTGCATTAGCAGTAAACAATAAACATAATCAATAGTAACTACTATTGAGTAGTGACAAATGAGATCGGTAGTAAGTTACCGCTAATAAATGAAAAATATGTCTCAGCACTAAGTTATTACCATGTAGAAGTAAGTTACGTAAGTTACTACCAAACGTCCAAACAGTGATGGTAAATAAGTTTTGTCGTACTCTTTCACAAAGAGTACGATCCTTTGTGATGGTTCACTTGCTATATAAAAAAAAACTAATGAGTTGTTTAAAACACGAATTTATGTAAAACTTTCGTACACTCGAAATAGTTTTGTCTGAAAGTGAGGCGAGTCGATTTGGATAGCTATATCCAAATACCTCATGTCCTCGTCTAAATCTTTTTTGCTTGTTTAAAACCCGTAGAGTCCTGGACCATTTCTATTTCCATAACCGTTGCCAACCATTTATTTGACAAATAAGATCCGTAACCGTTGTATTTCTATTTTTTCTTAGTTACGTCTTTGGTCAATTATGTTAATTAGTTGGCTTCACATTTAACCAAAATAGCACAATTTGTATTTTAGTTAAAACAAAAATGAATATGTTTTGCTGTAGTAGACGTCCTACGGAGGTTAAATTTGGAAGCAAAAAATGCATGTGGCTGCTGGGATTCGAGCCCAGGTCTCCACGGCCACAACGTGGAATTCTTACCACTAAACTACAGCCACATCTTGTGTTAGAAACCGGCTTCATTTAACTAATATCAACTGTAGCATAATACGAGGATTTTCGTTTACAGTGTATAACGACTTGAAGTAGTAACTAGTAAGTAGTAACCATGAAATTTAAAACTATTTAGATTTTTTATACGGTAATAAAAACAAAACAATAAACCCTTTTTGTTGTATAGCAATCGCATATCTTAAATTATCACTTTGGTTATTTATCTTTAGTATTAGTAGTAGTAATAAAATCTATACATATAATAAACCAAAGTCATTTTAATGACATGACATTTAAGGAGGCATTCTTCTCTTTAAGTGTGCCATGTATCATCCTATGTGGGATATTTTAGGAAAAAAAATTTTTTAAAAAAAATTGAATTTTTCTCTCTTATCTCTTATGTTTCCTCCCACAATTTTTAAACGTTAATATCTTTTATATACGAGATTTTTTAAAGAAAAGAATTACGCCAAATTAACGAGCGTTTTATTATCTTTCCAACGAGTAACATAGTGTTATATAAAAAACGGAGAAAAAAAACGACTATTTTTTTGTAGGGTTCTGTTCATACAGGAAAAAAAACACAAAGTGTTCAGGTAAATCATTAATCATGTATAAGCAAGTCACTAATTATGTTTCGGTAAATATGAATTCTATTTTCAACATGGGTTAGCATTGAAGTTATACATTGGAGTTATACATTGTTTTAGGTTAGATATTAATATTAGAGTTATACATTATTTAAGGTTAGGCGTTAACATTGGAGATACATTTTTAATTTGTTTTAGGTTAGGTGCTACCCGAAGCTTTCCTGCATGTAACTGTAAAACGCATCATTCTATTTTATATGTAAGATTAATATGTCATATTAGATTTCTCAACCCCGGGAAGTTCCGGGGTATAATCTAGTTCAAGATATAAGATACAGAACTAGTCAACTAGATCATGTTTACATTACTAAACATGTTATCGTGATATTTCAGGGGTTATCCGTAATAAAGACATATAATTTCAACTTTAATCAAGTCTACAATCACCTAACTACATAAGCAATCTACTCTAAATTTTCAAGCTTGAAGATAAGAAAAAAAAAGTAAGAAACCAACATTTACTAATGTGTTATGCTTTAATCGGCTAATCGCTTGATTCCTCGTTGAATGTCGACGCTTGTTCAAATGTTCAACCAACCCTTGTTTGATCGAAAAGGAATGTGTCAGTGGAAAAAGGTACCATCGCCGTTAAAAATTGGTGATTTCTGCCCAAAAAAAGGACCATCACCATTGCAATTAGCGTTTTACTGCAACTCGTCTGACCATCGTTCTTACAAATCACAATTTGCTATACTCCATCTACCATCAACCATTTTTCAGCGCTCTTTCTATAGGTCCCGGCGTTGCTTGCTCATTTACCATAGGGTGTTTTAAAATGACAAATCTATCCTTCTCATACAATGCTTCATCTCCCGTCCCACCTTCTGATTTGCAATATTTCTTTCTTTGATTCAAGAACCAATTTGCAGTTTTAAGGGGCGGGAATAATATTATTGTGTGCAAGATTTTTTTAAAAAAAAACTGACCAATCACAAAGCCCCACCTTATTTCCACCCACCGCTCCCCGCCCTTGAAGAAGGCCCCGCCTAAGGGGCTCCCGCCCTCTTCCTGCCCATGTAGGGATGGTGTTTGGGGCTTGAAGATGGTTCCCGCCCCACTCCCTGTAGTCTAAGAAAGTTGAGGGGTAGCACGGATGTAACACCCCAACCGATGGCGGAATCATCGAGGTGCCACGTAGTGACGATTGTTCAAAAGCTCATGGTACTAAAATGTAAATATTATTGAATAATCAAAATTGTCTTACATGGAAATGAAAAATACATTGTCTAAATGAAATGTAAATATTGAAATAACTGAATTAAAATAAAGCACTAAATGTTCCTTGCTAAAGCACTAGATCAAACTGCACCTGAAACATGTACAAAAATAGGTTTGGTCAACATATGAAATGTTGGTGAGCATTCCTAGATTTGATATATATAGTAGGTTAAAAAGTTATACAATTCAAGTGCAAGCTACAGTGCAATTATGTAAACCATGTATCAAACAAATGAGCGAAATCAACCCTGTGACTGTATAATGTACTGTATGAACTGTAGTGTACTCAACCAATGAATGGATGATAACTTAACACTGGCCACGGATTCTCCGATGAAAAAGGGGGAGAATCAACCTAGGCGGGTTGTCAATCCAAATAGCGCTATCCAATGTTAAGGTCGGCTTGTACAATGTTAATGATTTCACTAAGTACAAATGTATTCTACATGTAATGTCTAAGCATAAAGCACGTTTGTAAGCAAATGCACATAGTACTAGAATTGTATTGTAAAAATATGAACTTGTATTTGAAATTTGTATAAGTGTACATGTAACACCCCAAAAGTGAATAAAAACAAAAAGGGGATAGGAAATACTCACAGTTCACGTAATAACTTGAAATTGGACTTGGACAACGAAATATGAATTGAGATTACTCCCAAATGATCAACCTAAAGTATTCGATAATGTGTAAGAGAAATAACTCTAGGATATATGTATTTCTAGGGCTTCGAATTGGGGATAAACGTTTATTAGATTAATAAACAAATTGTTTATTAAATATAAGAAATTTAATGAATAAATAAACAAAAGTCTTTTTGTAAAATTTTAAGTTGAATATAGTCACAACATAAGGTTTAAAGTATGAAAATAATTTTTATAAAATTATTTTATTGAAAATAGAATATTTAATCTAATTATTTCAAATTGTCAAAATACGACTTTAATATCTAAAAATATTAAAATCAAAGAATTGTTGAATTAAAAATTGTATTTCTGTTCCAAATGAATAGCAATAATTTATGTAAAATTTTGATACAAAAATATTGTAAAATGAATTTATTATGAATTATTTATGATTAAAACTAACAAAAATTAATTAAAAATATAAAATAAACGGTTTTTCTGAAATAAAAATATTTTCTGGAATGTTTAAGAATGTACAAGTTTAGGATAATTTTTGTGAGGTTTAATAAAATCGTTTAGATATTTTTATAGAATTTAATAAATATAAATGAATAAACTTGTATTATTAATAATATATATTAAATAAATTATTTTTGAAAAACTAAAAATTGGATGATGAACTTTATCATTTGAAAATCATATGGTAATTTTTGTAGAATTTATAAAACACGTTTAGTATTTTAAAACGATTTTAAAAAAAGAATGGAGATAATATAATTATAAGGAATAATCAAAAAATGTTTGTTTAAAATGGGATTCGAACCCTGGCCGTAGGCCGGTTCAATATTCTGCTAACATGGCTGACCACCTGGTCTGGGCTCCCTTTTGTTTTATAATTTAGAAACAGAAGTTTATTAACAGATACAACGAATTATCCCCAATTTCTTTTAAACCCTAGATATCAGATCCCTCCAATTGAACCATTGAACATATACGAAAACGTAATTAAGTTTAGGGCTTTTATTCTGCAACATAAATTGACCATCAAGACTTTTCTAATTAGAACAAACCTGAGTTGAACGGGATGCGCAGACACGAACACAAGCCGTGACAAAATCCGCTCAGTTTTAAGTAAATAGGGATGTGAAAACGAATTTTTCGTGTGGGGGATCTTTAAAATCGCCCCTTTTAGGTGTACTTGATGTGCTCAATTTATAGTGGTATAGACCCGAGCGATTATATGGAAGTTTGACCCGTAGTGGTCAAACATGCTTAAATTGAGCTTGAATCTTCGCTGAAATCACGGCCTAAGGTGATGTTGTAATGCGTTAATTATCATTGGTCAACTCACAGTAATCAATCATGATTTAATTGAGTCAAAGAAGCTTGATTTACTCGCTCAATGTTGCAGCGATTGAAGGAAAGGAAAGACAGACAGCTTTAATCGTGTTTAAATACTTAGTGATTTTAATTCCTAACACAAGAGCCTCGTGGATCAGTGGTTGTCAGCGTGTGGGTGTGTTTGTCTGACCCGGGTTCGATCCCGGTCAGCTACAATGTTTTCTCTCCTTTTTTTTTTTTTTAACAGATGGGCTGGACCAAGGAAGGAGTGATGGGCCTCAGCCTCTGGGCCGAGTTCTGGTGGGCTTCCAAGATGAAAGAAAGGGGGTGGATTTGGGCTAATGGTTTGGTTTGGTTATGGGTTAGTTATGGTTTATGGATGGTAAGAAAAAAAAAAAATATATGTATATATCTAAGCTGAATTTTTTTTTATTAATATATTATTATTATTATTATTTTTATTATATAAAACGAAAAGTGACGGATGTCACAGCATCCCCTACTTTTAGAAACTTCGTCCCGAAGTTATTAGAAACATAGGGTTATGGATGCTTGGGTAAAAATTAAGATAACTGTGGTTTGGAAAGTTCGAATGATTTGGATATGAGGTTTGATTGGATTAGGTTCGGCTCGAATAGTAAAGAGAATAAGAATCTAGTAAATCAATAAATTTCAAGTTTTAGGAATCCTATGATAATGTACGGGTTGGTTGGCTACAGTAACACTAAATGAACTACCAAGTAAGCATAGCTTGTTCCTGGTCCGACTTCCAGTCACACTTTCAATGCATCATTAGTGTTTGTATACAGGGTGTACCGCAGCTAACCCACCACACCTTTGATACCTCGAAAACGTACTGGACGCCTACCAAAAAAAACTCTAACAGAATTTCACACTACCCTAACGCACCTGTAAATTCATGATTACGTTCCGGACCGGAATCATCAATTTACCTTACATTAGGGTTTTGTGTCCTTCTATGACCCCACCGATTGTTGAGCAGGTTCGATAGCCTCCACCAGCCGTGGAGTAGGTTGTAGGGCCTCTCCCGACTGTTTGAAAAGGCATAGTGACCC
Organism: Ambrosia x helenae; assembly: GCA_030844895.1. Taxonomy (NCBI): domain Eukaryota; kingdom Viridiplantae; phylum Streptophyta; class Magnoliopsida; order Asterales; family Asteraceae; genus Ambrosia; species Ambrosia x helenae. The sequence continues at coordinate 116,229,545 of CM061233.1, forward strand.
CTACCAATCGTTGAGTATGTTCGATAGCCTCTACCAGTCGTGGAGCAGGTTGTAGGGCCTCTCCCGACTGTTTGAAAAGGCATAGTGACCCCTACCAATCGTTGAGTATGTTCGATAGCCTCTACCAGTCGTGGAGCAGGTTGTAGGGCCTCTCCCGACTGTTGAAAAGGCATGATGACTTCTATTAAGTGCAGCAATTATTATTCACATAGATTGCAAATTGATAGCATGTTTATGCAAGCAAGTTTGTAAGTACTACAACCATTAAGTGTAAGTGTTATCATGAATAATTAAATGTTTACGAATAATTAGATGTTCAATGCGTAGTCAACTTAAGGGAAAAATCTAGTTTCATGTAATAACCAATGATGTTTTCTTAGAAAAGCATCTGTAAGATCAAGTATCAAGTCCAAACGTTTCAAATAAATGTAAGGTAGAGTCTTGTATGATTAAAAATAAACGTAATCGATATAATAAATTTCCAATCTGTGTTAATACACAATAATACGCAAGGAAATTTCTAGATGTTGTATGCTAATGAGTATGACATAATTGGGTACAAAATGATAATAGGATCAAGAAAATGAAAACACGAGTATCATGAATAATTAAATGTACAGTGGATAGTCAAATTAAGGGAAATCAAGTTTCATAAACAATGATGTTTTGGAAAAATCCTGTAGAATCAAGTATCAGGTTTTTAGTAGTTTGATTAGCATGGGTAACTAGCTCATGTGTGAGAAGGTGAAGGACATGAATTTAGTTCTTGAGAGGATGATGAAAAATTTTTGAAGCAGATTCAAGGTTGTGAGAGATGGTGAATGTGAAGATAGTTGATAAAGAGTTTATTTTATAGTATAGCAGTGTAAATTTTGGGGTTTGGATCAAAAGTTATAATCAAGTGTATAAGAAAACATGATTGTGGTATATACCAAATATTGTAAAAATTTGAACAAGTTGAAAATGAGTGAATCTAGAGACTAGATATTATTCCAAAAAAAAAAAATAAATATTTTCAAAATTTGGTTTTGTACATAAGGCAAAAGTTGTTAAATAGTACAAGCTAAGTAGGCTTTGTAATAGTTTAAAACATTATATAGAAAATCGTTTGTTACGTCAATCAATTGAATTTAAGTTCGAGGAAAATATGTACTTTGTAAAGTTACTAGGTAATACAACTAGTTTTAGAAATCTTTAGTTTGTGCTAAGGTATGAGGTTATAGTTTTTAAAATAAATAACATGTGGAGAAAAGAAATAATATGATTTGGGTAGGGTGTCGAATATTTAAAAAAAGTGGCTAAGAGGGTAAGGTGAAGTGTGATTGTGAAATCCATAGATGGTTATGAAAGTATGAACTTGTAAACAATATATGAAAATCGTGAAATACAAAATATTGTATATGAACCGAGAGAGTATTATTGAAAAAGCTTGCATAAGATGCTTGGAGTGCCCTTGTCTAGCTGTAAAGCCCAACAAGAACGTTGACTTTTCAAAGGAGTTTGAACCCAATGGTGATCAAAGAAGACATGCTTTAGCCTATAAGTGGACACTCACTCCAGGAATCCCCAGGTAAGCATAACAGGTCCGTAAATGGATTTATGCGCTATGCTTGCCTATGCCAGAAAACCCAGTGTACAGGCGTCCACCCTTCCAGATTGCACGTGTCCTTATCACACTCATTAAAGTTCAACAACTTTGAAGGAACAAAAGTAAGAGTAGGCATTATGCCTAAGAGTGTCTTCATGAAAGGTACTGTCCCTGTTCCATGATGATGTAGACTTTCCACTCCCTGTAGGACACCATCTCTATGCACCATGATGAAGGATGAAAAGAATGGAGAGAGAGAAAAAGGGAAAGATAGAAGAAGGAAAGTAGAGGGAAATGAGGGTAAGGCAATTCAGAAAATATTATGCATGAAAGTTGAAGTTCGGTTATAGTCTAGGCCTATTTCATCTAGTAACCTAGTTCCCTATAACCATGGCTCTGATACCAATCTGTAACACCCCAACCGATGGCGGAATCATCGAGGTGCCACGTAGTGACGATTGTTCAAAAGCTCATGGTACTAAAATGTAAATATTATTGAATAATCAAAATTGTCTTACATGGAAATGAAAAATACATTGTCTAAATGAAATGTAAATATTGAAATAACTGAATTAAAATAAAGCACTAAATGTTCCTTGCTAAAGCACTAGATCAAACTGCACCTGAAACATGTACAAAAATAGGTTTGGTCAACATATGAAATGTTGGTGAGCATTCCTAGATTTGATATATATAGTAGGTTAAAAAGTTATACAATTCAAGTGCAAGCTACAGTGCAATTATGTAAACCATGTATCAAACAAATGAGCGAAATCAACCCTGTGACTGTATAATGTACTGTATGAACTGTAGTGTACTCAACCAATGAATGGATGATAACTTAACACTGGCCACGGATTCTCCGATGAAAAAGGGGGAGAATCAACCTAGGCGGGTTGTCAATCCAAATAGCGCTATCCAATGTTAAGGTCGGCTTGTACAATGTTAATGATTTCACTAAGTACAAATGTATTCTACATGTAATGTCTAAGCATAAAGCACGTTTGTAAGCAAATGCACATAGTACTAGAATTGTATTGTAAAAATATGAACTTGTATTTGAAATTTGTATAAGTGTACATGTAACACCCCAAAAGTGAATAAAAACAAAAAGGGGATAGGAAATACTCACAGTTCACGTAATAACTTGAAATTGGACTTGGACAACGAAATATGAATTGAGATTACTCCCAAATGATCAACCTAAAGTATTCGATAATGTGTAAGAGAAATAACTCTAGGATATATGTATTTCTAGGGCTTCGAATTGGGGATAAACGTTTATTAGATTAATAAACAAATTGTTTATTAAATATAAGAAATTTAATGAATAAATAAACAAAAGTCTTTTTGTAAAATTTTAAGTTGAATATAGTCACAACATAAGGTTTAAAGTATGAAAATAATTTTTATAAAATTATTTTATTGAAAATAGAATATTTAATCTAATTATTTCAAATTGTCAAAATACGACTTTAATATCTAAAAATATTAAAATCAAAGAATTGTTGAATTAAAAATTGTATTTCTGTTCCAAATGAATAGCAATAATTTATGTAAAATTTTGATACAAAAATATTGTAAAATGAATTTATTATGAATTATTTATGATTAAAACTAACAAAAATTAATTAAAAATATAAAATAAACGGTTTTTCTGAAATAAAAATATTTTCTGGAATGTTTAAGAATGTACAAGTTTAGGATAATTTTTGTGAGGTTTAATAAAATCGTTTAGATATTTTTATAGAATTTAATAAATATAAATGAATAAACTTGTATTATTAATAATATATATTAAATAAATTATTTTTGAAAAACTAAAAATTGGATGATGAACTTTATCATTTGAAAATCATATGGTAATTTTTGTAGAATTTATAAAACACGTTTAGTATTTTAAAACGATTTTAAAAAAAGAATGGAGATAATATAATTATAAGGAATAATCAAAAAATGTTTGTTTAAAATGGGATTCGAACCCTGGCCGTAGGCCGGTTCAATATTCTGCTAACATGGCTGACCACCTGGTCTGGGCTCCCTTTTGTTTTATAATTTAGAAACAGAAGTTTATTAACAGATACAACGAATTATCCCCAATTTCTTTTAAACCCTAGATATCAGATCCCTCCAATTGAACCATTGAACATATACGAAAACGTAATTAAGTTTAGGGCTTTTATTCTGCAACATAAATTGACCATCAAGACTTTTCTAATTAGAACAAACCTGAGTTGAACGGGATGCGCAGACACGAACACAAGCCGTGACAAAATCCGCTCAGTTTTAAGTAAATAGGGATGTGAAAACGAATTTTTCGTGTGGGGGATCTTTAAATCGCCCCTTTTAGGTGTACTTGATGTGCTCAATTTATAGTGGTATAGACCCGAGCGATTATATGGAAGTTTGACCCGTAGTGGTCAAACATGCTTAAATTGAGCTTGAATCTTCGCTGAAATCACGGCCTAAGGTGATGTTGTAATGCGTTAATTATCATTGGTCAACTCACAGTAATCAATCATGATTTAATTGAGTCAAAGAAGCTTGATTTACTCGCTCAATGTTGCAGCGATTGAAGGAAAGGAAAGACAGACAGCTTTAATCGTGTTTAAATACTTAGTGATTTTAATTCCTAACACAAGAGCCTCGTGGATCAGTGGTTGTCAGCGTGTGGTGTGTTTGTCTGACCCGGGTTCGATCCGGTCAGCTACAATGTTTTCTCTCCTTTTTTTTTTTTTAACAGATGGGCTGGACCAAGGAAGGAGTGATGGGCCTCAGCCTCTGGGCCGAGTTCTGGTGGGCTTCCAAGATGAAAGAAAGGGGGTGGATTTGGGCTAATGGTTTGGTTTGGTTATGGGTTAGTTATGGTTTATGGATGGTAAGAAAAAAAAAAATATATGTATATATCTAAGCTGAATTTTTTTTTTTATTAATATATTATTATTATTATTATTTTTATTATATAAAACGAAAAGTGACGGATGTCACAACGGACTACCCCTCAAGCCCCTCTAGGTCCATCCCTATTAAGGAACAAAAGAAATCCTTTATTATTATTATTATTTTTTTTTGTTAATAACCATTGGAGTTTATTCTTTCTATTTAATTTAATTTAAGCGTCTCCAAGGATGATGATTGACGTTTTCTAGTGTTTTATTTGCCTGCTGCAAATAAAAGTTATTTAATAAAATTAATAAGCCGTAATTGGTGAAGAAGGATGGTAAGTAATAAATATTCTATAAGGTTAGCGCTTTTTAAATAAAAAATAAGGTCCTACCGAGATTTGAACTCGGGTTACTGGATTCAGAGTCCAATGTCCTAACCACTAGACCATAGGACCACATGTGATTAAATATCAAATAATATTGCATATAAATGGATTAATATTTGTAGAGTTAATGTTATTCAGAGCCTGACAACTCTCCATATTAAAAAAACACAATAAATAATAAGATATACATTGTCATTAAATACTAAAAATAAACATTACTTGTTTTTTAACATTTTTTTTTTTGAAAAGAACTTGTTTTTTAACATTAGTTAGTACTATAAAATATAAATCATTAAGGCAATGATTATTATTTACCAAAAAATAAGACGCTTAGTTTTAAGACACTTCCTTCCCCGTTTATCATCCCACTTTTAAGAAGCTTCCTTCCTTGTTCATCATCACACTTTTAAGACATTCCTTTCCTCGTTCATTACCTGTCAAAACCCTAGCATTTTTTAGACTTGAAAATCCATTCCTCACGCCACATGTCTCCTAACTAGATGAGATGTGGGTTTCCAAACCTCTTAAACGTCAAAACGTGTACCGTCTGTACCTATATGGAAAGGTGTTAAGGTTAGGGGATCAAGTCCCTTAATAGAGACTAAGGGGTATATTTAAGACTATCATTAGAGAGTGTATGAGTTAGCAAGGGGAAAAAATCTAAGTTTACAACCATTTTACTTGCTAACAGAATGGTACATATATCGCTATTTCAGTTATGACCCTTAAGAACGAATCACACTTTTACCGCTAAACTATACCCGCTACAATGTAATTATTATATATAAATGGATCTTAAAAAAAGGTTGATGGTATTGGTATAAAAAATAATTCTTTTCTATTGTATTTCAATGATATCAAAAATATTTCTTCTGTATTTCAATGATATCAATCATCCAAGAAAATAAATGGGAATAATTATATGAAAAAGACATCATCGTCGTCGTCATTATCATACTTACTTAATTCCACCTATAGCAAAGCTAAGGTAGGGTCTGAGAATGGTAAAATATAGATAGTCTTATCTCTACCTCTAAGAATAGAGAGGTTGCTTCCAGTGAGACCCCCGGCTCAATGTGGTTTGGTATCAAGCCTTGGACATAAAGCACAAAACACTTAGCAATCGGGACAAACCCGATCGGTGCATGTACCCCTTTGTCTTTTGGCTATCTACACCACCACATGATGCATGATTAACCGTCCGTCGTTTTTAACGTTATTTTCACGAAATTAGTAAAATAACGTTAAAACTAGTGCAACTTTACTTTTGCCCCCCAAAGGCCACACATATATACATTATATGCGTACACCATAAGTGGGGCGTATATGTCTATATGAAAAGGACATAAAATAAGGAAATAGGATCAACCAATTAAGAGCCAATTATATGGTAGGGATTTACGAGAATATGGAAAGAATTAAGGGAATTGAGAATCTCATTAAATCTTTCACTCCCCTCAAGGTGGAGCATCTAGGTTATGAGTACCCACCTTGTCAAGAAGCATACGCAATCGTTGTGCTCCAATACTCTTTGTAAATAGATTTACAACTTGCATTTTGGTGTCGATTTTCATTGGATGGATTTCATGCGCCTCGACTCTATCTCGAAGGAAATAACACTCTATTTCTACATGTTTGGTTCTTTTGTGGAATACAAGATTGTTGGCGATGTGACGCGCAGCTTGATTATCACAAAAGAGAGGAGTGGGCCAATTTGGTACTACGCCAAGCTCACCAAAAAGCCATCTCATCCATAGGATTTCACTAACGGTAGTAGCCATGGCTAGGTATTCGGCTTTGGCCGAAGAACGTGACACTACTTAATACTTATTGCTTTTTAGTTTTCCATGAAATTGGAGCTCCGCCTAAAAGAAACAGGTACCCTAGTCTTGAACACTTCGTGTAAGGACAACCAAGCCAATATGAATCACAAAAAGCAATAATTTCAGCTCCTCCTTTTCGTGATAGAAGTATTCCTTGTCCCGGGGTAGACTTCAAGTACCTTAGAACTCTATTTGAAGCATCCAAATGACTTTGACATGGGTTTACAACAAATTGGCTTACAACTTTTATCATGTATGCTACGCCGAGCCTAGTAGCTTACAGAAGCCTCACCACTTGGTGACGATATTGATTAGCATCTACCTGTTGATCTCCCTCACTTTTGTCAAGCTTCAAATTTTGTTCAATGGAAATGCTCTTGGTTTACAGCCCTACATGCCGGTGTCGTTCAAAATATTAAGAGTATAATTTCTCCAACTTAAACCAAACCATATGTTGTTCTTGCTACTTCAATGCCAAGGAAATATTTCAGCGGCTCAAGATCCTTTATACTGAAGTTCTTGTCAAGGAAATTTTTTACTTCTTGTATTTTGTTCATGTCATTCCCAACAATAATTACATCATCAACATAAATAAGAGTTGCAACAAGAAGAAATCCTCATTTGTATATGAAGAGGGAATGATTAGTCTTAGATTGCTTGAAATTGAGGTTAAGAAGAACAGTTGTGAACTTTTGGTACTAGCTACGTGAAGCTTGCTTTAAACCATAAAGTGATTTTTCACAATCGACAAACTCTAGTCTCATTATTCCTAGAAAACCCTTAGGGAATTTTCATGCATACCTCTTCGTCAAAATATCCATGCAAAAAGGCGTTGCTTACATCAAGTTAGTGTATGATCCAATCTTTTTAACGGCCACTCCTAGTAGTGTTTACATGCTTACGAGTTTTGCCACTGGAACATAAATATCATGAAAGTATATACCTTCAATTTGCGTAAAGCCTCTAGCAACAAGATGTGCTTTGAATCTCTCAACTTGCCCGACTGGTTTATATTTAACCTTGCAGACCCGTTTTTAATTTATTGCACGTTTCCTTTCAGACAGCGGTTCTAGAATCTAAGTCCCATTTTCTTCAAGAGCTTGTATTTCTCTTTTCATGGCATCTACCCACCCTTGATCCTGCATTACTTGGTTGAAATGTCTCGGCTCATCATTTGAAGTGATGCCATCTAAAATGCCTTAGGCCACAAGGGGTGGTCTCAAATTTATCACATTCATCACACTATCACACCCAATCATCTTGTGCCACCTCATTTTTTCACGTTCTATCACATTCCATCACTAAACCCATGCGGCGGTGTTCACAATTATGACTAAAACCATCACACCCAATTACCCTGTGACACCTCATTCCATCACGCACATTTCCTTTCAGGCAGCGGTTCTAGCATCTAAGTCCCATTTTCTTCAAGAGCTTGTATTTCTCTTTTCATGGCATCTACCCACCCTTGATCCTGCATTTCTTGGTTGAAATGTCTCGGCTCATCATTTGAAGTGATGGCATCTAAAATGCCTTAGGCCACAAGGGGTGGTCTCAAATTTATCACGTTCATCACACTATCACACCCAATCATCTTGTGCCACCTCATTTTTTTCACGTTCTATCACATTCCATCACTAAACCCATGCGGCGGTGTTCACAATTATCACTAAAACCATCACACCCAATTACCCTGTGAGTCTGTGACACCTCATTCCATCACACCCAACACTATTTTTTATAATAAAAATAAAGAAAAAGATGGCCCACCATCTTGTTTTTTTCTCATTTTCTTTTTGGAATGTTGTGCCTTTTCTTGGTCAGAGAGAGAACATGGGTGAGATTGTTGTTTTTCACCGTGATGTCCATCACGGTTTTTGTGTATCACGCCCACGATAATTTAAAAGGGGCGGTGTTTCGCGGCCATCGCGGCATCACAGGGTGGCCATCACGGACCACCTCGGCTGCTCTTATGAGAATCAGAGAATCTATTGTAAGAAATAAAGTTGGAGACATGGTGTACCGTTGAGGCACCTTGATTGGACGTGGATTGTGCAGGGTCTACTGACTGGGGGGTAGGGATATGCAGGTTGTGAACAATTTTTTTTAATCCTCATTTCCACACCTTCAAACTTTATAGTTTCATTCGGTTCTGGAAGATTCATTTCTTTATACATGGTAGTTTCTTCGTGGATTGGCTTTCACTATCTATTGTCGGGCCTTCGTTATTTCGGCCTTCATTGTTTGGGCTTTCATCAACGGCCCCTACTTCATTACTTTATGTCGCCACCTTATGGCTAGTATTATCAACCTTATCTAAAACAAAATGGGCTGATCCAATTGGTAAATCCAAAATATTTGGTCCATGGTCATCCTCTTTGATAGCCAAGAAAAGAAAATTATAATCATAGAATCTAGGGCTGTCCAAAAAGCTCGTGGCTCGGAGCTCGCTCGGATTTAGCTCGAAAAAAGCTCGCTCGATGTAAGAAATTTTTGTCATCTAAATTTGCAATGAAGGACATAGGGGAGGCGGAATTATATATAATATTGACGCCAACAAAAAGTAACTGTTTTTCATTTAAACTCAGCCGTTAGATCAAAAAAATATTTAATCTCAGCCGTGTAAATTGAGCAATTAGCATTTTCAAAGCAATTTTTTAATAACTGTTCCCGCTAAGTCATCCGAATTTTCAGAAACACGCTCCTGCAGTTAATTAGTTTCCCACCCCACGTCTCACCCCATCAATAATAACCGTTCCCTCCAAAGTCCATATTATACCCCCTCTTCACCCTCTCTCCTGTTTTCATTGTCTAGAAGGAACTATAATGAATCCTCTTTATTACTTTATTCAATCTCATCGCTAATTGTCATGCTTCTAAAGAACAATAGAGTGGTGGTGATGGGAATTCCTCTCTTCCGGCGTCTTCTCCCCCTCCACCTTATCCTGAAGACGGGAACGGCGAAGTTGTGCCTGATCTCAGCCCTTTAAAACCAGAAGGTAATGTTTTTTAGTGATTATCTGGTTAATCATATCCATAAATGATTACAATTAAGGCATTAGATGAACTCACAATTTTGCCCTAAATCACAGACGCAAATTTGTTGCATTTGGAAACACTACAAGAGTGAAATCCATTCCCTTGATTTCTATGCAATTTTCCTACAGTTTATAAGGGGATCTGATGTACTTTCTTGTCAGTCTCAACTACTGGATTGATCATGAATTCCATACACTGCAATCAAGGTTCATTTCCTCACCAAGGTTTTTATATGTTGATCTTAACTTCTAATTAATCATGATTTTATACCCATGTTGTTTTACTAATTGTTGTTAAAGTTTTTATTTTTTATTTTTATTTTTATTTTATTATTTTTTTTTTTTTTGAATTCAACTCAAAATTATATTGAAACAATTCCAGAACAAGGAAAATTACATCAAGATAACGGGCAGGCGAGCAACAAGCTGCGCCGCCACCCCTTTCTGAATAGCAAATCCTAATCTACTAAAAACGTAACCCTGCCCACCCGGAGCCGAGACACTACTATGAATAACCCGTTGGACCCTGGTCAAGAAACGGGTAGCCTCCGGTGCCAATGAGCCAAAGGTATCAAAGGCCAAGGGCACAAAAACGTGTTGGTTCTCCTCACATGCTTTAGCATGTTTTTCTACCTTCTTTGCCTCTGGTTTCCGCACCGCTTGCCCTGCTACAAAACCACTATCCCTCAACCCAACTAGGGGAGATACACCCGTTAGGTCAACACAAGCATGCTTCCCCCCGGCCCACCCAAAGACAAGGAGATCTGCTGGTCGTAGAGTGAATCTCCCTTCTGCTGGATCCGAGAGGAAGTTCACAGGGGCTTCCTTCTTGGCTGAGATCCCAACCCGTCATAAACTTTTAAATTACTTTAATTTAAAGTTATCCTAAATTAAATTTTATCGGTTTTGCAGGATGATTTTTAACTTTTTCAGGGATTTTCTTCAGGTATGGAGGTAATTTTTTCAATATTCAGCTTTAATTGAAAGATGATATTACCATGGTGGGACTATTTTTTGTGACCTTGAGCCAGAGCATAAACTTTTAAATTATTACTTTAATCTTGCAGACAAAGAATCCTTACTGTTTCTGGAACCGTTTACGCAGATTACGTCAAATGGATATGATGCGTGACTATGCCTTTATGGTATGTACATGCTGCTTTTACAGTTGTACTTTTAGTCATGTTGTTGCTTAGGAGGGAGTATTTTGTGCTATAACTTGCGTTGCAGATCCTAGAGATGTATTGGATGAAGTGACTAGGAGAAGTCGGGGTGAAATAAGGCGAACGTGCAGTTCAAATGTCCGAAATAACCATATGTTTAAATGTCCGAAATAACCTCCGTCACTTTAGTCGTTTTGCCTTGAAAGATGAAATCGTTTCTCCCCTTCCAGACTCGCCAACTAGCAATAATCATTATTCCTTTGATCGTGTTCCTGTACAGCTGATGCCTTCCACACTTTTCTGCACACTCAATTAAGTCGTTTTGCCTCCGAGATTTGTTGCTTATTGTGATGGCTGATTAAGGTTCTACAAATGCGGTTTTACTGTAACATATTGGGTTCTTTAATTGACTCTTACCACATTAATTTGCGAGTATTTGCTTTGCCATATGTCTTAATTGGCGCCACATGTTGGATATGCACCTGATTATTTGGATGGTTTGGAAGCAATTCTTGAATGTTCAATCAGATCCACATGTACTTCATTTCAGTACTAGCTGATTACCCCGGGGTTGAAAAATCTAATTTTCTCCCGGGGTTGAAAAATCTAATTTTACGTGATAACCTATTGCAAATGGCTTAAGTTAACTAATCACAAAATCTCTCAATCATTGCATTTTCATAGTATTTTAATAAGTATTAACTCATATTCTCTAATCTAAAACCTAATCAGTAATCATCTAAATAATCACTTATGCAGGCTACAACTATTCAAAAACTCATTACATCTTTCTAATTTCTCACATTCTAATGGCTCTTATAATTCCTAACCTAATTAACTAAACAAACACTTAAGTTTGAAGTTGTAACCATTTCATCTCATTATGCCACGTGGCATAATCAAGAGATGGTTGATGCCACCATTGAACGCCACGTCAGCAACTATCAATTTTTCCCGGGAGCGTTCCGGGGTTGAAAAATATAACCATTCTAATAATACTAATACTAATAGTAACAATTTTTACTCTTGTAATTAAATAAATAAAAAAATAACCTTGCTATAAGGTGACACCATGTGTTGCAGTGTTGCACGATTCTTTCTCTTAACTTCTCTTGATGAAGTATACCTAGTAAAATTCCAATGATAACATGGCGATTGGGCTGATTTTCAACATCGTAGATAAGAATCTGGTTTAAAAGAAAAACATGATTAATGAATAACATGAACACTTTGTGTGTTCGTTTTCCTGTATAAATGAAACCCCACAAAAAATAGTCGATTTTTTTCCCGTTTTTTATATAGCACTATGGTACTCGTTGGAAAGATAATAAAACGCTCGTTAATTTGGTGTAATTTTTTTCTTTAAAAAATCTCGTATATTAAAGATATAAACGTTTAAAAATTATGGGAAAAAACATGAGAGAGAAAATTTTAAATTTATTTTTAAATTCTTTTTTACTAAAATAACTCAATTTAATTTTAGTAATTGAGATTTTAAGGTTTTATGTTTATTTTTTTTAATTAAAAAAGGAAATAATTCAAAAACTTTAAAATCTTTCAATTATGATGCCACGTGGCACTCTAAAGGGGAGGTTGAGGCCTCCATTGCACGCCACGTCAGTATATACGTTTTCTTTTATATATATAGATAGATAGATAATAAGACCTTTTGACGTAGTTGGCATACGTATATGTTAAATAAGTGGGGTCACACAATTGTTTTTTTTATTAGACTATTAACTCAAAATGGTCTTCATTCTGCTATTTAATATCTAATACACCTCATTAATGTGACATGAATTTTATGTGTGGTAGTGAGATTGGTAACAATTTTATATGACTTTTTCATATAAAATTGTTGTTTTCTGTTAGATTGATCAATCTGGTGTTGTTATACAGTGGGTATGTTTTATGTTATGCAATGAAAGTTTCATAGTTCCCAAGGTTTTTATGGTTTGTTTTTAGTTACCGTTTTGGGTTTAGTTTTTTTATATTTTAATTTCATCACATGATTTAGTTTACTCGGTATTGACGTGTCTGTATTGTAGTTGTAACTTACAAATTATAAAGTAACTTTTTGAGAATCAGGACCCTAAAATAATTGTAATAAAATCAATTAATTGTTAACTTTTGCCACGCACTATTAATCATAAGCAAAAAAAAGTTATCAGGTAACTCAAAATAATAAACCGGTTAGTGATGCCATTAGGACGATGAAGTCTCCGGCCACCGGACGGGTATAAAACTAGTTGGTTCTTTGTATTAGAATCATATGTGAGAACAATGGCATTTCAATCTCCCAGCCATATTACATTGTGAAGATTTTGAAGAAATTTAATATCTAGAATTGTTCACATGTAAGAACTCCTATAGAACCTTATATTAGGCTTATGCCTAATAAAGAGGCTTCTATTTCTCAGCTGGAATATTCTAAAGCAATATGATGTTTGATGTATGCTACGATAGCATAAAGCATGTTTAATTCTATGTTGTGGGAAAACTAAGTGGATTTACCAGTAATCTAAATACTTGGTATTGACAAGTTGTAAATAGATAATATAAATACCTGAAATGAACCATGATCTGTGGTTTGTGTTATTCAGGTTTTCCTTTGGTTTAGAAGGGTATTCTGATGCAAATTATATAATTAAGTAAAGTTGAATGCTCTCTTGGGGGAGGTTTCATTTCTTAGGCAATTAGGATTTGTACTTGCATCATTTACAATGGAATGTGAGTTTGTAGCGTTTGTAGCAGCTGGTAAAGAAGTTGAGTGGCTAAGAAACTTGTATTATGAAATTCCATTGTGGTTTAAACAGCTATCACCAATATCTATCAGGTATGATAGTGCTGACTAATGATTATAGTCAGGTGTATAATGGAAAGTCTAGACAATTATGTGTTATACATAGCATGATTCAAGAGCTCATCATGCATGGTGTGATATTTGTTGAATTTGTAAGATCTAAGTATAATTTGGCTGAGTATCTAACTAAAGAGTTAGGAAGAGATTTCGTGGATAAATCAGTCATATGGATGAGTTTAAAGTCCACACTTTAATATCCTATGTCAAGATACCCAATTCCCATCTAATACAACGTTAGATGCAGAATTCAATGTGGAAAGCTTGCCATAGAGATATTGGAACACATGATCAAAATCATCCCAAAGTTTGTGTTCAGACTGCAAGATAAAGTAGGCTGAAGTATAACTTCTTAATAGTCCTTTGCATTTGCAGGTGCAAGAATAAAGAGACTACCTATAAGAGTATGAAGCTTAGCCGCTTCAAGAAGCTTGGACTTGGCTTTGGTATACTCTTTGAAGGATTAGACACAGGCTAGTAAAATATAATGTCAGGTAAGAACATATGGATTTATAAACTTATGTGTATTTTACCTTCAAGTATTCAAATGGATAGCAAGGGTTCAATCCATAGAGACACCCCGATATTCAAATATTTGGATTGTGTAATTTACTAAGATGGAAATTCAATCCTCGGGACATTTCCAGTTATGCATGAGTTTGAGTTTCTTTGAGAATTAAGTTAAGTTAATCATGGATATCACTAAAATGGGGGAGGAATGTTGGTAATTTTAGCATGGTTTTGAAAACCGGACCGGACCGGTCGGACCGGGCTCCGGGGCCTGGACCGGTCCGGTTCGGGTGTTCGGACCGCTGGTGCAGTGAACCGGCTTCGGACCGGTGAACCGGGAGGTCGGACCGGAAAACCGGGAGGTTGGACCGGTTTTTTGCATTTTTTTTTATTTTATTTTTATTTTTTTTTGTTTTTGGGCCGGTTCGTTGGACCGGTCGAACCGGTCGGACCGGTCGAACCGGTGAACCGGCTGGGGGCCCGGTTCGACGTCCGGTCCGGTTCTGAAAACCTTGAATTTTAGTGTTATCAACATAATTAGTGATATTGGGTGAGCTTGCCGTTTTGGTTGATCTTGTTAGAAATTAATCGAGCTAGGAGATGCAGGAGTGCGCGTTCGACTGTTTCAAATACGATTAATTTATTAATTTGATTGGGCTTGGATTATATGTATACCAATTGATTTGGGCCAACTTATTTATTAAGTTACAGTTGGGCCTATTTAATACATAGGCAGAAATTGTGTGCTAAATCAATTTAATATTCAATCTAATCCTATTAAAGTGGACTTAATCAAATTGGAATGTGCGTATTTTAATAAAGTGGGGATAACCAAACAGAAATGGTCTGGAAGTTTTTTGGATAATTTTCCTTTTTCTGGTTATGAACACATTCAAAGAAATAGAGACCAATTCGATTTTGGGTACAACAATTCTCATAAAACTTTAATCCGATTATTGTGTATATACTACGTTTAATCTGTTCAAACATTTGACTGTACCGATCAAATAGTTTGTTCTGATAGTGATTACACGCCTCGTAGTATAATCCAAGTGATTTTCGATTTCATCTACGGTTTTGGTTCAATAAAACCAACAGATCTTTATTAAGACCAGGTATAGAGCTTGATTTTGTTTCTGTCACACCCTCAAAATCCACTTGCGGAGTTTTACCGCGAGGCGCATGACAAACCAGGATCCAAACCAACGATCACAATAAACAAGTCTAACATGAACATGATGCAATTTCAAAACAATGTTTAAAATCCCTGTTTACAGCGGAAGCTTATTCAAAACAATTATTCAATATTAAACCAATGTTCAACGTTTGTAAAACCATGCAACTCTAACTAGACGCCGTGCAGACGCGTGCGCCCTAGTTCCATTGTGCTACCTTAGCGACCTGAGAAAACATGTAAAAGTTTACGTCAGCACAAAAATGCTGGTGAGTTTACAGGTTTTGTAATCCAAGTACCAAGTCCACCTGTCCATACTATAACAAATCGAAAACCAGTGTACGCTAGCTAGGCGTATGTTTTGTTACTACCACGATTGGAAAACCATTACTAACTCGAATACCAGATGTTGTGCCCGAAAAGTAAACCAGTTGTTCCTGTTGTTCCTGTTTGAGACAATATGCACTCGCCCGGCCCTCCAAGCCGACGAGCGGGGTTGGTCACTCCCAATAGCGCTATTCACATTTCCCCGTTGTGCAAACCCGCACATTCATGGTTCCCCCCGGGACTTCCAAAGATCGTGTAGTACACAATAGAAACCCATAGTATGACAGTAGTTACCAAATAATCGTTTTAACACATGTTTTCTCCCCCGAAATATGAAACCAGTTTAAAAGAGGGGCCGTAAACTCACCTTAACGTGCAAGCAAAGAATCCGAACAGCAAGCAATATATGCTACCGACACCCTAATAACAGTGTCGCTCAGTGAGTATAGGCGTAATATCATTACCCATATAACTCGTTTGTCCAAGGCGTTTTAAATGTTCAAAAGTGTGTATGCGACGCCTAGTGATTCTACATGCAATAGTAAACCCTACGGACCCGTTGGTGAATACGTTGGTTACAATTAGTTTCTACATTCCGTATGTGTCTCAGACAAGTGTACTTCAGTTACATGTCAATTCCATACCACCTATGACCTCAATTAATCACAGAAGCACATAATACACAATCTGTGTTTTCAGGACAGATTGTGCGCCATCAAAACGAATTTATTTAAAATAGCAAATCAGTGAGTTAACCTCCCAAATTTTTACTGAATTTTCTTTGGGATTCACTCGACAATACCTATTTTTGTTTTGTCTTAATTCCAAACACAAAAATTATGAAAATTCATACAACACAGCTATGTCCAGAAAATCTCCTCAACAGGTCAGTTTAGTAGGAAAATTCTTAAAAATTGTGTATTCATCCAAACGAGATGAATCCACTTGGAAAAGCTCTATTTTTCCAGTATTGACCTACTGGAAAAATTTCATAATCTAATTCCTTGTAAATCTCAAGTTATGACCATTTAAAGTTAGCCCAGTTTACAAATCCGAAAATCTGATATGACCCCTAATCAATCAAAATTCCAAAAACGACTCAAACGATGTCCAAATTCGATGGTTTTGCCCATTATGAAAAGCTAAGACCTTGTACGTTACAATCATGCAAAGAATCGATCAAACCAATTATTTTCAAGCCACGAAACAGACCCTACAAGTCGACATTCAGAATCTGTCCAGATTCCAATCGTGCAATATTATCAATTATATCAAACCCTAGTTGCATATTATCAATCAATAACACCTAATAATCATCATACAACTTTAGTAAGAATCATATCTGATCAAAACCCTAATTATACATCACAACCATCATTATTCACAAACCTTGGAAGTCTAAAACATCAATGAAGAAACAATAAGTCTACCGGAGATTACGTGTAACCCCGGGTGGTTAATACTTATGTAACTACAAGGTTAATCCTTTACCCAAACCGTAATGGTGACCCAAGAGATCGTTAATGTGAGTGATGTGTGTATGAGAACAAGAGATTTAAGTGGTTCGGTCGTAAATGACCTACGTCCACTGCAAGCACACCGGAATATTATTACTGAAGAAGGAGATTACAAGTTAAGTATGTGGTGGTTGTGACTATCTTTCTGAATGAATACAAGAGTTGTCTTTGATCTTATTTATAGGCCTGATAGTGGGCTGCATGGGAGGCCCCTAAGCGATTTCATTGACTTGGGCCCAACCGAGGCCCAAGTCCAAGGTCCTCCTTGAAATGGCGGGAAAGGACGGATTACTGTTGATGACGTCACGCTTACAGTGTAGTCGTTGTTGCGGTTGGACACGTGGCGGATTCCTGGTGGTGTGCAGTAACATCGTACTTGCTACAGTATTCGGACCACCTCTGCCGTCTGACGTGATGTCTGGCCGGGGGCGAGTTAATGCCTGCAGGTCACTGTTCATGACAGTGTGCACAGTGTAGCCGTTCACCTTTTGTACTATCTGCCACATGTCCCTCTCCTATTGGTGCGTGCTCTGGCATGGATCTTTATGAATCTTCCTTTTGTCATTCCTTGAACTTCATACGAGAGGTGCAAAGGGAAGATTCCGCGCGTGGTTATACGCGCGTATCAGGTATCTTCTGTTGCTTATCATTCATCTTGGCGCGCGAGGCGTGCTGATTGCCTGCCCCGCGCTGGTGTGCTTCTGCGCCGTGCCCTGGCACAGTTATTGTTTCTTGTGGATAGGGACGCCTTTCAAATTAGGCTCCCTATCCCTTCAAGTCCCCCTAGTCTAGGACTTCTCCTGGTCGCTGATGAGCAGGTGGAGTGCTAGACTCAAAGAATGTTAGCCGCGGATGGTAGCCCATCTGCTTGTAGCTCTTGAAAGTCTTCTACGTGGATTCTGGGAATTTTTGGCGGGGAACGTCTTTTGGAATTTTACGTCAAGTTACCGCCGAGCAGGACGTTCTCCGTCCTGACCTTGCAGTAGTCGGGCGGGGAACGTCTTTTGAAATTTTACGTCAAGTTACCGCCGAGCAGGACGTTCTCCGTCCTGACCTTGCAGTAGTCGGGCGGGGAACGTCTTTTGAAATTTTACGTCAAGTTTCCGCCTAGGCATTGAATGCTGTTGGAGTGGTTTAATGCGGGTCTGGAGTTTGTAATAAATTCTAAATCATTGGCATTGAATTTGTCTCTCATGATTTGGAGTAAATGCGCCTGGAATTCCAACGATCAGTTGCTTCTGATGAAAGTTTAATGGTTGCTGACGTGTTCAGTGACTGTCTGTTTGTGCAGACCGAGGCACGTCACATCATGGTTGCAGTTACCAATATCTCGTCTGTGTCAGGGGCGTGGGTTGGCACGCGTCTGACGTATTGTCTTCTTGGCTGAGACTGTGCCACGTGTCGTTGGGCACGTGTTGTCTGTCAGGCGCGTGAGTTTTCACGCGTTTGTTTTGCTAATATTGTGAGATCTGTCGACACGTGTCGATCATCCGGCACATATGTAGTGTATAACTGTCATACACTATCATCCAAGCCGCTCATTTTTGTTGTGGACACGTGTCGTCATCTTGTGCGTGGAATTTGAAAAGTTGACGGTTTGTGCTTTCCTGGTGGGTCCCTTTGCCATAAATGCGATGAGTATATAAGGCCTATTGTGGCTCATTTGAACGGTTATGCTCTCTATTCTTCTTCCATTTGCCTTTTCTCTCTTCATTCTCCGGTCAACTTCCGTTTGAAGTTTCCGTTTAATCTTTGAAGATCTTGATCTTGAAGATTCATTTGAAACTTCAAATTTTCTTCTACTTTGGTGTCTTCTTTTCATCTTCGTGTTGTTTGCTGGTCAGTTAACTGCTTATTTCCTATTTTCGTTGAAGATTCCGTTTGATCTTCAAACTTTCCGGTGAGATTTCCAGATTTTTCCTTATCATGTCTGAGAGTGTTAGTGCGTCTGAGGAGGTTGTAGGCGAGCAGCCGGAGGAGGTGGTGCAGGAAACCACCGTTGAACATGGTAAAATTAAAGAGAGGAAGTTGATGTCCAACACTTGTTGTGTTTGGAGTCAAGAAGCCTTCAACCGGTTTCTTGTTATGTATGGGATCTTGCCGGAGTGGGAGCCCACCCTTCCTTCTCCGACCAGCACCGTTCTTTCAGCCGGTACCGGCCAGTTGGCGTTGTACGAGGCCCACTTTGCTAAGTGTGGGTTCCGCCTGCCGTGTACCCGCTTTCAGATTGACACCTTGGTGGCTTATGGTGTTGGTCCTACACAACTAACCGCTTTTGGGATGCTACGGTTAGTTCATTTCGAGGCTTCCTGCCGTGCCCTAGACATTGAACCCACTGTCGAACGGTTCAATGTCTTCTACTTTATGGCGCGGGATGAGATGTGGTTCTCCTTCAAGCCGCGTCCCAAGGTGCCGCCCATGGCCACCCATACTCCTAAGTCCTTGCATTGGGCTAAGGAGAAATTTTTCTTCGTGAAGAGGGGTGTGATCCCCATTAGTCTCCCCTGGAAGGTGATAGGGGATGGGCAGCGGGTGGCGGACATGCCTGTGCCCAAGGACTTCAAGAAGCAGGCGTGGTTCCTTGCCCTTACCGCCAATGCCACTAAATTGGAATTCCAGAACCTGACAGAGGGCATTTTCTTTCTTCTGGGGATGAGTCGGAATGGCATTCGGGCGGGTAAAGAGCCATATATTGCGCAGGAGGGTAAGTATAGTGTCATTATTATTATCATTATTAGTATTTCCTGCGCTCTTTTCCTTATTGTTTGTTATATTGCAGGTGTAAGTAAATTTGAGTTTTATGCTGCCCGCCAGGAGAAAGGTATCAAGTGGAGGCCTTTGACGGAGGGTCAAACTTCTTGTTTGGACGCGCTTGCTGACCGGTTCTACTACCCGGATTTGACTGCTGCGCCCAAACCTTATTACACAACCGGTGAGTTCCCCGATCCTTTCAGTTCTAGCATTTTTGGGGATGACACTACTGGATTCTCAGTAGGGAGTGTCCCGCCCATGGGCTCATCCGCGGGGCGTGGTCGTTGGAAACACGCGCCGCGGAATCATGGGTACCGAGCGAGAGTGCTGCTTTCTGACTCGGATTCTTCCGTCTCAGCAGGGGAGGCTGTGAAAGGGCGTCGGCGCCGCAAGGATGGGCCCCCTTCTGAAGATGAGGAAGAAGCTGACTCTTCTCAGTTGGAGAGGAGGAAAAGGGCGCGCGTTGATAACGCCGCCACTAGTAGCGCTGCAGCTGCTACGGAGGATGTGCCGACTGCCCCCACAGGTGGGGGCGAGAGTGGGGCTGCCACTCTGAGTGAACCAGTTACCGCCTCCGGAGGCGCGACTAGTCTTGCTGGTGCTCAAAAAACCAGCGTTGCTGAGGGGCAGGGGGGTAGTGCCCCTGTTTTTTCTGTGGGAATTCGTGCTGCCCCTAGCAGACAGCCGCTGTTCCAAAAGTTGATCAAGAAGAAGGTGGCCGGTAAGTGACTTTTTGCCCTTGTTTTTTTTTTTTTTTTTTTTTTTTTTTTTTTTTTTTTTTTTTTTTGCTTTGAATTCCCTTTGATCCTTTTCCTTGTTTTCGCAGTGTCGCCCAAGTTGATTCCTACTCCTCTTTCGTCTCCTTCTGCGGAGGCTGCTCGTGTGGAAGAGGAGAGTTTGTGGCAGGAGCAAGAAATTGCTCGTAAACAGTTGGAGGCTGAGCAGAAGGCCGCTGCTGCTAAGCAGGCGGAAGCCGATGAAGCCCGCCGCCGGGCTGAGGCAGAAAAGAAAGCTGCTGCCGATGAAGCCGCACGAAAGGCTGAGGCGGATAAGAAGGCTGAGGCAGAACGCCTTCGCCTCCAGGAACAGAGTTTCCTGGAGGAGAAGGCCAAGAAGGTGGCTGAGGCGGAGGAGCGCGCAGCCAAGGAACGGTTTGATGTGGAGAGCCAGGAGTTGGCTCATGATGAGGACGGTTTTGAGAGGGCCCTGTTTCAACAGGGTGCCTCTGCTGCTGCTGGCTCGCGTCGGGATCGGCGCGAGTCTTCTCGGGTTGGGGGATCAACAGGAGTTTATGACGGCTCCTGTTGGTCTGGCGGAGATGCCATCTGGCGCCCTCGCTGGGCAATAAGGGAAAACACCGTGTTTTCCAACTCCTTAGCCGCCGAGGAGTTCGTTAGCGAGGTGGTGCCTCCCTATGAGCGCACTTACCAGGATTCGTTGAGTCGTCCCGACCTTATTGCCGCCTTGTGCGTTAATCAGGCGACTCAACTTTCTATGATGGATTCGCTGCGGCGCCGCGACTCGGCGCTGTGGCGGGACATGCAGGAGGTTGAGGCTGAGAAGGCCAGGCTTGCTGAGAAGGAGGCTGCCTTCCAGGCTGAGGTAGCCAAGTACCGCCGCCGTGCTCATGACGCCGAGGCTAAAGTCTCCAAGCTTGAGGAGGATGCGGCCTCGGAAAGGCGTCGCTGGTCTGATTCCTGGAAGAAGGCCAATACTGGCATTTCTGACCTTAAGGATCTTCTGTCAGTGGCGCGGGAGGAACGGCGTTCGGCGGTGAAGATGTTGGAGGAGAAGAGCCGGGCCCTCACGGAGCGGACGGCTAAGTATGTAGAAATGCGCAAAGAGCTCGAATCTAAGGATGAGGCTCTTGTCGCAGCTACTGAGCGCGTCTCTTTTCTGGAGCAGGAGAGGATCCAGGTCCTTAATGCAAAGGAGGATCTGGAGCGAGACCTGGACTCTTGTGATCAGGCTCGCCTCGAAGCTGTGAAGGAAAGCGAGGCGTCCAAGCTGTTGTTGGAGGAGGCTGTCTCCGCCCAGACCCAGATGCAGGATTCCATCAAATGGTTAATGACAGATGGAATGAATGGGGTAAGTCTTCGCGCTTTCTTTATTTTTGATACTTGTCTGTTGAGCTCATACTAACTTTCGTTTTGTCTTCAGGTCTTTAAGAGGTTTTGGCAAGAGCCTCTGATGGGCGACCAGATTGCTGCTATTGCCGCCGCCGCCCAAGCTTATGGTTATAGCGAGGGTTATGAGGACGGCTTCTTGCATGCGCAAAATGATGGGCGCATAGTGGACGCAGATCACTATGGCAAGCCTTTGAAGGAGGAATACGAAGCGGAACTTCTGAAGTTCGAGCAAATAGAGTTTCCCATCCTCCAAGTGCTTGCGGACTGCAATAAGAATGCGGATCCACCTGCAGCCTTAAAGTACTTCATCGAGACATCTGATGCGCTGACACGGGCTAGTGGAGGGGAGACCTCTGGGGCGGGTGATCCGTAAGCGCTGGCCTTGTTTATTTGTAATTTTGACTTTCCATGTAAATGTAAAAGGGTTTTTAAGTCCCTTTGTTTAATGAAAATTTTGTTTGTTATATCGTGTTGTCTCGTCCCTAATTTACTTATTTAACCAAGTCGTCACCCAGTGTGTAAGTAAGAGTTAGGGCGCGCGCTCGGCTAGACAATCCGGCGTCTAAGTGTTTCGACACTTCCTCGCCTTGAAGATTGTAGCGGAGGCGACTTGTGCCATTGAGTCCGACTTAGGTGCGTGATAGCCTTGCCTTGAAGACCTTTTACCGCGTTTACGCTGCGCGCTACTCTGATGTCCGAGTTGCAATGACTCTAGAAGACAAGAGTTGGTGCGCGTGTCATTGTTATGCGGTGTTGTAGGTCCGGCGAGTAAATCCGTCTTGAAGACTACACTAGCCAAGTATGAACCCGACGTGCACGTGGCGCGTCTTAAAGGCGTGCCTCGCTAGTGTGGTCCGACGCGATTTTGCCCAAGTCTTGAAGACCTTGGCGCGGAAGGTACAAGTAGAAACACAGATATAGGAAACGTTTTCATTAATGATATGGCATGTGTAGCCATTTTGTATTACAAGTAACAACGCCGTAACTGGGCGCCGTTCCATGATCGTGGAATAGGGGTGCCATCGAGCCTTTCTAGCGCATAAGCGCCCTTTCCTAGCACCTCTTGAATTTTATAAGGGCCTTCCCAGGTTGGGGCGAGCTTCCCAGGCTTTTCAGCGTTGGAGGCCTCATTGTTGCGGAATACGTAGTCCCCAATCTTGAAGGTCTGCTCTTTGACATGCTTGTTGTAGTATTGTTCGAGTTGGGTTTTGTAGCTGGCCTCTTTTATTGCCGCGAGGTCGCGGCGTTCTTCTAGCAGATCAAGATTTATGCGGAGTTCTTTGTCGTTATCGGTTGTGTCAGCCATCAGTACCCTTGCTGTGGGGCAAGTTATTTCTGCGGGGATTACTGCCTCGGATCCATATGTTAGGCTGAATGGTGTTTCGCCGTTGCTTGTTTTTGTGAGGGTGCGGTAGGCCCATAGAACGTGCGGTAATTCGTCTACCCACCCTGTTCTTCTGGTTCCGAGCCTTGTCTTGATGCCTTCAACTATAGTCCGGTTGGCTCTTTCTACCTGGCCGTTGCCTTGCGGGTGCGCAACGGATGTAAAGATTTGTGTGACTCCCATTTGAGCCAGCCATTGTTGGAGGGCCTGGTCTTCAAATTGTGTTCCGTTGTCGCTGACCAGTTGCATCGGTAACCCGAACCGACAGATAATGAACTCCCATATGAATTTCTTGACATGTGCGCCATCGATCTTGGCTAGAGGTTTTGCTTCGACCCACTTAGTGAAGTAGTCGATAGCCACGATCAAATATTTCACATTGCCCGGCGCTGCTGGGAATGGTCCGACCAGATCAATGGCCCACTTTTGGAAAGGCCAAGCTGCTGTGACTGGTACTAAATTGTTCTTGGGGCGCAGGGTGTTTGGAGCGTGGCGTTGGCAGCTGTCGCATTTGCGTAGCTCACTGACTGTGTCGACATGCATGCCAGGCCAATAATATCCTGCGTTCATCAACTTTGCCACTACCATCCTTGGTCCTGCGTGCAACCCGCATGTTCCTTCGTGTATTTCTTTGAGAAGAACAGATGCTTCTGCCGGGTCTACACAACGCAGGAGTGGTCCGAGGAAGGAGCGACGGTATAGGATGCCGCCCGCCAGTTGGTATTGCAGGGCCTTGTTTTTTATCTTCCGGGCTTCTAGTTTGTCATTAGGTAGGATTCCCGAAGATAAAAAAGCTTTAATTGGCGTCATCCATGACGCATTGCCTGTTTGGGTGACATTGACCTGGCGCGCGGAGACTGGCGGCTTGTCTCGGACCTCTATTCGGACCTCTTTTGCCATGTGCTCGAAAACCGTGGATGCCATTTTGCTAAGTGCGTCGGCTGGTTTGTTCTCGCTGCGCCTGATGTGTTCGACTGTGCATGTGTCGAACCTGCGCATGAGTTGCCTGGCTTGTTCCAGGTATAGAGCCATGGTTTCGTCCTTTGCGTCATATGTCCCGTTGATCTGTCGTGCTACCAGCAATGAGTCCACATGTGCCTCCACGTGCCTGGCCCCCATTTTTTCCGCTATGCGGAGGCCTGCCAGCAACGCTTCGTATTCCGCCTCGTTGTTTGTACTTTTAAATTCGAGGCGAATGGCGTATGTGAACTCGTGTTTGTCTGGGCTGATGAGGCGCAAACCGGCGCCAGCACCGTCTCCATTTGAAGCTCCATCAGTGTATAAGGACCACTTTTGTGATGGATCATGTGCTGGCGCGGGTGATTCTTCTTCTCGGCATTCTTGAATCTTATCAGCTGGGATCTCGGTTGCGAAGTCTGCTAATACTTGGCCTTTGATTGCGGGTCGGGGCTTGTAGTTGATTGTATGCTCTCCGAGCTCAATAGCCCATTTTGCTAATCTTCCCGACAACTCGGGTTTGGCTAAGATGTCATTTATCCGATAATCTGTAAGTACGTTTATCGGGTGGCCTTGGAAGTATCTGCGCAGCCTTCGAGAAGCGTGAATTAGAGCTAGGACCAGCTTTTCCATTATGGTGTACCGGGTTTCCGCATCTAGCAATGTGCGGCTGATGTAGTAGATCGGCGTTTGCACGCCTTTACGATCGACCATTAGGACTGCGCCTATTGCCCGCTCCGTGACCGAGAGATAGAGCGTGAGTGGCTCTTTGGGGAGCGGGGCTGTCAGTGTTGGGAGGTTCATCAGGCATTGCTTCATTTGTTGAAAAGCTGATTCTGCTTCAGGGGTCCAACGGAAGTTGCTCTTCTTCAGGCAATTTTTTAAAGTATCCACAAATGGAAATGACTTTGAAGCGTAATTGGATAGGAAGCGGTTTAGGGCAACCAAGCGGCCCATTAATGTTTGCACTTCTTTGACGGAGGCTGGTGACGGCATCCGCTCGATTGCCTGAACTTTTTCTGGGTTGGCGCGGAACCCATCCCGCGTAACGATAACGCCTAGAAATTTCCCCTCTTCCATCCCGAATGAGCATTTGCTTGGATTCAACTTCATGCGGACCTTTCGCAGTTGATTGAATGTCTGCTGGATATCTCGTAACATGTCACTTTCTTCCTTGCTCTTGATCACTAAATCATCGACGTATACTTCAAGCCTTACGCCGATTTCTTTTACGAAAGCCGTGTCCATCAGACGCTGATACGTTGCGCCCGCATTTTTCAGGCCGAAGGCATCTTTGTGTAGCAGAAGATGCCTGCGTCAGTGCGGAACGCTGTTTTGTCTTCATCCTCTTTGGCCATTTGTATTTGGTGGTATCCCTTGTAAGCGTCCAGAAAACACTTGTATCGGTATGGGGCGAGGGAATCCACCTTCAGGTCAATCTCTGGTAGAGGATAGCAATCCTTTGGACACGCCTTGTTGATGTCTTTGTAGTCTACGCACATGCGCCATCCCCCATTTGCTTTGGCGACCATGACGGGGTTGGCCACCCACGTCTGGTACCTAATGGGGCGGAGGATGCCCGCATTGAGCAGCTCGGTGACTTGTTCGTTCATGGCCTTTGTTTTCTCCGGGCCCATACTTCGTTTCTTTTGTACGATTGGCTCTGCGGAGCGATAAACGTTAAGCCTGTGTTCCGCTATTTCACGTGGAACACCTACCATGTCTGCCGGTTGCCATGCGAAAATGTCCATATTACTGATCAGTAGTTGCTTTAAATGGTTCCGTATGGACTCGGAGATTTCATGGCCAATGATCACCGTTTGCTCCGGAAATTTGGGATTGAGCGTCCATTTTTCCGGCTCTGTGCGGGCGTTTGTTTTGACCATCTTTAACGGCTTGGCTGTATCTGTGGCGTGGCAATCTTTGTTTCCTCGGATGAAGGCGACGCCTGTTTTGGTGGGGAACCCCACCATTGCGTGCGCCGTGGAGGCGTTGGCGTTGAAGCGAGCAATGCCTTCTCGCCCTAGAAGTATGTCATGGTTTGATGTGGCTGGTAGGACCATGAAGTCACATATCTCTGTGCGTTCGTGTGTACCGTCGGTCCATGTTACAGGCAACGAAAGCATGCCGCGGGGCATGATGGTTTCATGGATGAAACCGGAAATTGGCTCATTGACGGGAATAAGCTTTGCTTTATCTTCTTCATCGAGTTGTTGGAAACACTGGTCATATATGATATCCGTGCTACTGCCGCCATCTAAAAACATATACCGCGTGCGGTAATGTCCGAAGACGGCAGTGATCACTAATGGAGCTGTGCAGGAGGCACCCCCTCTGACCCTTGGCATGAGGATGTCAGCCTCTTTCCATGAGTCGTCTAGCGGCTGTACCCGGGTGCGCTTCCCATGTTGGGTGTTCTTGCCCCGCCATGTCATGTTGCATTGGTGGCGGGGGATTAGAGTTGCAGCGTGAGTGTTTAGGTCCCGGATCTTCTTCCGCGACCCTTCGCCTTGGGTCTCTTCGTTGCCTTGACCCTTGCCAGCTCGGTGAACATTTTTGACCAGGTGGCCGAGCTGGCCTGATTTCAGCGCTGCCTCTATCTCCATTTTTAAACTGTAGCAGTTATCTGTGAGGTGACCGTAGTCGTTATGGTACTCACAGAACTTGCTACGGTCCACATTTCGGCGCTTTCCCAGAGGATTGGGCTCTTTCAGGGTGACCTGCTCGGTTTTCAGAACTTGAGATGGTGTTTTTGTTAACGGGGTCTAGTCGTGGTTTTTCTTTGAGTGTCCGCGCTGGTCCCGCGTTTGTTTGGAGCTGATGATCTGTCGGGCATCACCGGCCGGAGAATACTTTCCCTCGTCGGTGGTGCCTGTGATGCGGTTCCAGACGGATTTGTTTTTGTGTCTAGTATTATTATTATTATTATGGTGTTGTGGCTGGAAACCGTGTTGTTGGTTGAAGGATTTTTCGGAGGAGGCATATATTTTGGCTGAGCGTATGAGCTCATCCCAGGACTCTGGGATGCCATCTTTGCCGGTGAGGCATTTCATGAGGTCTGGACTGCGCACATTGTGAATGAACGCGGCCCGTGTAAGCTCCTCCCCGCATCCGATTTGCAGTGCTTCTTTGTTAAACCGGACTATGTAATCTTCGATCGTTTCCCTGTCATACCGTCGGCATAGCAGGATGTCCGCTTTGTCTTTCTTATGCTTACGTAGGTGCGAAAAGTGGCTGCCGAACTTTTCTGTGAGGTCGTCGAAATCCTTTACGCTTCCCGCTGGGAGGCTGTCAAACCATACCCTGGCGGCACCCGTGAGGGTTTGAGCGAAAAGGTGGCACCACACTTGAACAGGCCAATCCACGGACACACCTGCGCACTCGAAGTCGTGCACATGGTCGTCTGGGTCACGCAGGCCATCGTATCTACCGATGCTGCTTGGGAGTTTGGCCTTTCTTGGTACCTTGGCAGCCGCTATGCGAGCGACGAACTTGGACTTCTCAGCAAAAGCTTTTGGTCGGAATGGTTTGACCAAGTCATCGTCTATCTCACTGTCTCGCGACGTGTGAGTGTGTTTCTTTCCTCTGTGATCGGAGTCACTGCTTGACGATTCGTAACCGTCTGGCTCTTCACGTGATTTGGCGTAGCCCCGAGCTCTGACGTTTCCGCCGAGCTCCCCGCTACGACCCTCCCCGTGATTGGCCGTGTCTTTCTTCTTGTATCTTGCTTTCGACGGAGTATCGAAAGCAAGTGTCTTACCTTTCTTTTTTGCTTGCTGCAATAGTTTGCGTTGGTAGATTGCAGCACTCTTGGCATTCTGACGGAGGAGCCAGCGATCCGGATCCTCTTCGGAGAGCTCTTGACTGTCGTCGTCGGATTCGACGTCACGGATTTCAACGGCTGACCCGTCGAGCCGAGACGTCGTCTGCTTGACGACAGTGTTGGGTGTGGTTTGGTTATCCGGCTGTCGGAGGTCTTCTTCTCCGGTTTGGTTCATGCCGGATGTGTTAGGGTTGGGTTCAGCCATGGGTGGGGTTAAAAGATGAGTGAAAAGAGCTGTTCTAACCGTTGGATGGCGCCAATGAAGAAACAATAAGTCTACCGGAGATTACGTGTAACCCCGGGTGGTTAATACTTATGTAACTACAAGGTTAATCCTTTACCCAAACCGTAATGGTGACCCAAGAGATCGTTAATGTGAGTGATGTGTGTATGAGAACAAGAGATTTAAGTGGTTCGGTCGTAAATGACCTACGTCCACTGCAAGCACACCGGAATATTATTACTGAAGAAGGAGATTACAAGTTAAGTATGTGGTGGTTGTGACTATCTTTCTGAATGAATACAAGAGTTGTCTTTGATCTTATTTATAGGCCTGATAGTGGGCTGCATGGGAGGCCCCTAAGCGATTTCATTGACTTGGGCCCAACCGAGGCCCAAGTCCAAGGTCCTCCTTGAAATGGCGGGAAAGGACGGATTACTGTTGATGACGTCACGCTTACAGTGTAGTCGTTGTTGCGGTTGGACACGTGGCGGATTCCTGGTGGTGTGCAGTAACATCGTACTTGCTACAGTATTCGGACCACCTCTGCCGTCTGACGTGATGTCTGGCCGGGGGCGAGTTAATGCCTGCAGGTCACTGTTCATGACAGTGTGCACAGTGTAGCCGTTCACCTTTTGTACTATCTGCCACATGTCCCTCTCCTATTGGTGCGTGCTCTGGCATGGATCTTTATGAATCTTCCTTTTGTCATTCCTTGAACTTCATACGAGAGGTGCAAAGGGAAGATTCCGCGCGTGGTTATACGCGCGTATCAGGTATCTTCTGTTGCTTATCATTCATCTTGGCGCGCGAGGCGTGCTGATTGCCTGCCCCGCGCTGGTGTGCTTCTGCGCCGTGCCCTGGCACAGTTATTGTTTCTTGTGGATAGGGACGCCTTTCAAATTAGGCTCCCTATCCCTTCAATCAAGAACATGCATAATCATGCAAAACATATAACATTCATTATGTAACAATGTGGTTGACCCTTTTAATCTTTTTAATCCTCATGTTTTAACTTTTATAAAATACTTTCAGACCTGGACAAACTTGTTATATGATTTTTATAGTAAAAACATAAGGTAAAAGCGTAAGAAATCATAAGTTATACCCTTAGCTCTTCAAATCAATCAATCGCGCGCCTTGGAGCTTCCCAATTGATGATCTTGAGCCTTAGCAGGAGTTTTTGGAGTGAAATATTCGTGTGGGGCAGTAAGGGGGCGATTAGGGTTGAGTATGGGGGTTGCATGGGGGTTAAGGATGCTTAAATATGAGTTTGAGGCGGTTTAAACCCGACTGGAAGTTTCGAGCGGCCGCTCGGAGCCTGTGAGCGGCCGCTCACAGGTCCGAGGCGCGCGCTTTTGCTTCGTTTCGCCTCCCGACGCGTTATCCATCGACGTTTTCGTTATCGCGGACCGTAACAAGTGTAACCCCATGCGTTAAGACCTTAATCAACCTCATGCTCCACTTTTAATGATTTTTTTTTATTAACGTGTTCGGTTTAGGTTCACATAATCACGTATGGTTTTCACATAAGTTTGTCAGATATCATCGAGACACATAAGTTTATTATTCACCAACGTCCGAGGTTCACTAATCATGTAATCACATATTAACTCACACAAGGAGTCAAAACCCGACCCACACAAGGAGTCAAAGCATCTCATAACCCAAGATGTGAAAGTAGTCCCAAACCGGACTAGAAACCCGACCCACACAAGGAGTCAAAGCATCTCATAACCCGAGATGTGAAAGTAGTCCCAAACCGGACTAGAAAACGTTTTGTAAGTTGTCTCAAACCCGAGACGCATGCTTTTGAGAAAAGAGTAGTGAAACTCACAACAATGCACGTATGTCCTATCTAGCTATCTAGCTAACCCTCGTTAAGTATAACATACGCGTGACTCGCTAAGGTAGACTTTAATCTAGACAACGTTGTTAACCAGAATTTGCCGGGTGTCACAGTTTCGATGCAAGTTGTCTTCAATTTTCCTTTGTCGGCCTTTCCCCTTCTTGGTCACCATTATGGATAGCTAATTCTTTTGAAACAACGTTCACGGTCATGACCATCCCTTCCATCTAATGTACAATACGTTGTCTTGTTCCATTTGTCATTCCTTTGAACAAATTTTCCAAACTGGTTGAAACTCTCTTTGTTGGTAGGTACGCTGTCTTGTTCCATTTGTCACTCCTTTGAACAATTATATAGCAAGGATTTTAGAGAATATGAAGAAAACTATAGGAATTGAGAATCTCATAAAATCCTTTATAATCATCTACCTTTTTTTACGACAAGAATGGATCATTAACGGACCACCGAAATATCATCATGCTATCAGCGGAACCACCCGATTATATCAATCTCCTAGACAATAATGGATATACACAAATTCAGGAGGGAACACAATATATATGAGAAAAACGGTCTTGTAGAAATCAAACACATAACTAAATGGTTTTTAATTATCACACTCGTAAGATTTCAGTAGGCTATAATGCCATCGGCTTTATAATCATCTATCTAGTAGAAAAAAAAAGATAAAAGAATTGTGGGTTGAAAATGAGAGGAGTGTATATTTTATGAATTCTAATAATTGGAATACATTGAAACCAATAAAGACGGAACAAAAAAAACAAGCACCACTTTACCCCCAAACTATACTAAATTAACAAAAACCACCCTACATAAGGGTAGCTAAGTGTAACTATTCATAAGTTAGAGTACCTAATTGTAATTTTTATCAAAACCCCCAACGGTAAACTCTATCTTTGTTTGGTATATATCTATGCCAAAACCCATTAATATACTCTCTCTCTCTCTCTGCATCTCTTTCTCTCTCTAGGTTTCAATACCCATATTGAAAGAGATAGCAATCGATCCACCGAATCTCATCAATTTCGTGAAATCCTGTATGTTATTTTCTTGTCGAATCTGTGATTTGGTATTTGATTGTTGAATTAGGGTTTACCCTTTTATCTTGATTGTAAAAAAGACTTTTTTTTTTCTTTTGGTTTAAAGATCTTTGTTTTTGGTTGTTAAAGATTCGATTAGTTTGTAGCTTTCTTGAATTTTAGGGTTTGTTTCAATTGATTCATAGGGTTTTGTAATCAAGTCAATAAAGATCTTACATTTATTTATTTTCTGCATACCCATCATTAACCTTGAAATTGTTTATCATGTTAACAGGTTATTTGGTGTCATTGACAATCTACTCCTGTCATTGCCTCTTGCTTTGCTGTCTATAATCTTGTTTGTTATTGATGGTAAGTTTTCAATCAGAACATGTATCTTGGTAAATGAATTTTAAATGATTTTATTAGGGACTAGAAGTGCAATGCAGTAGGATTTGGATTGTTGTTTGTTTATTATAGTTATGATAAAAATGTGGGCTTTATTTGTATATATACTTTGAAAAGACTTGAAATTTTCGTTGCGTAAAGTTGAAGGTTTATTATGTAATTGTTGCAGGCTACAAACGAGAATCTTCCTCCGAATGTAATTAAACAACTTGTTAGGGAGTTGAAAAATCTTGACGAAACACCACCGGAAGGAATTAGAGTAGGCGTGAACGATGATGATTTTTCAACGATATTTGCTGATATAGAAGGCCCAGGTAGTTATTAGCTTATATATTGTCGTGTATGTGTCTGTATATTTTTGAAACATGGTTAATTCCTCCCGGTTGTAGTATTTGGATTGTTGTTTGTTTATTATAGTTATGATAAAAATGTGGGCTTTAAAAATGTGCAGCTGGTACTCCGTATGAAAATGGCGTTTTTCGCATGAAATTGATCCTGTCGCGTGATTTTCCCCACTCGCCTCCCAAAGGTTTGTCAAAATAT
The DNA here is from genome assembly GCA_030844895.1 of Ambrosia x helenae. Classification (NCBI taxonomy): domain Eukaryota; kingdom Viridiplantae; phylum Streptophyta; class Magnoliopsida; order Asterales; family Asteraceae; genus Ambrosia; species Ambrosia x helenae. The sequence continues at coordinate 116,261,920 of CM061233.1, forward strand.
TGTTAGATATGAAATCCATTATCTTACTCATGGTTTGATCTTCATGTTGTTATTCATCATCTTTGTGTGTCTATTTATAGGTTATTTTTTGACCAAGATCTTCCACCCAAACATCGCTTCAAATGGTGAAATATGTGTGAACACATTGAAAAGGGATTGGAACCCTAGCCTTGGCTTACGTCATGTTCTAATTGTAAGTTTAAAGAATATTGTTTTCAGCTTTCAAGTTAAAAGTTAACATGAATTAAGTCGGTAAACTTGTGGTTGATTTGGTCTTGTTGCAGGTAGTCAGATGCTTGCTAATTGAGCCATTTCCAGAATCTGCATTAAATGAGCAGGCCGGCAAATTGCTGCTTGATAACTACGATGAGTATGCTAGGCTTGCCAGGTTAGTTGCCTGCTCTTTCATTCATGTACTCGCTTGATTGGCTTAAAAATCAAACAAAGTATATTTGATTAAACTCAGCCTGCTTTTGTTGAGAACTATTGGATTGGCAATTTTAGTTAGTTATTTGATGTTCATAAAAGATGGAAAAGTAAAGTCTTTTGCAGCGGGTCAATTAAACTCAGCCCACTTTGATTTGTTGTCCAACATCCAACACGCCTATTTTGCAATAAACAACTGAATGCTATCGTTTTCTAAACTGAATGCTATCGTTTTCCAACACGCCTAACATTTGCCTGGGTTTATCAGAGATTCCTGTATTTGTCTTTGTTAAATGGCAATTCAGATATTTTACGGATTGTCAAAAGAGTTGAAAAACTATGTGTCAAGTCAAATGTTACATCTTTTTGAACTGTCTTTAAGAAATCTTGATTCATTAATAAGTACTGGTTTCATGACTTGTTCATAGGCTGTATACTGGAATTCATGCTTTAAAGCCAAAAGCAAAGTTTAAGACTGGAGCTAGATCTGAATCTAATGTTGACCAGACAAACACCCCAGTTTGTATTGTTGACCCGAAAACTGCTGTGTCTGGAGCAGTAGTGCAGCCGACACCTTTGGCCCCTTCATTGAACAATATGAAAGGGGCATGCGGGCAGGAACCACCAACCACCGCACCGAACACAGTGGTTGATATTGGAGTTAGCAGCGGATCTGCTGCTGCCCCACCTGTGGCAGCAATCCATAAGAAGGAAGGAGGGTTGGCGAAAGCTCAAGCTGATAAAAAGAAGATTGATGCCAGAAAGAAAAGCTTGAAAAGATTGTAATGACACTGTTATATTTTCTGTAGTGTATGATTGAATCTGTTGAATGCAACTTGAGTTATTTTCATTGTTTATCAATACATAAATGTTCAAAAACATCATAGAATTTAACATGAACTTAAAATAATGAAAGCTCTCCATTCTTTTTTATTATTCTCAAACACATAACATGCTCTAATTGATTTATATGCATCCTTGAAACAACATGATAACAAGGTCTAGAAGCAAAGCTTTGATTACATTTTAACATCAACAATGGAGCTTGTTTGTGTTTTAAATCGACTCTCGTCTTCTGCTAATCCTTGCCAAACACATGCATTCACTCTCCTCTTCAACTCTTTCCTGCATAAACATTTAATTGACACCATCAATTCACTTGCTAAAAGAACTTCTCTAAGTCTAGAAACAACTATATATGCATAGAGAACATGTTTCTTACACCATGAGATGTTTATCAAGATTAGAAGATGAGAGTAACCCTTTGTTCTCTTCTGCTCGTCTCAGAAGGTAAGGCATGATCTCTGAAACAGGCCCGAACGGCAAGTATTTGCTCACACTAAACCCTGCATTTCTCAGTCCAAAACTCATTGCATCTGCCATTCCATAAAGCGAGGCGAATTCAAGCTTATCACTATCTTTACCAATCCCCAAATCGCGTGCTTTTCGTGCAGCCATTTTCCCTGTAAAGACTCATTTAAAAGTCGGTTCAAAGCCATACTATGTTGAAGATCATGAAGGTTGTCTCAAGAAATACCTCGTTTTTGAAATTTTATGTTTTCAACGTCGGTTTTCATAATCGACGTACCCTGAGTAGTACACTCCTGATTCACAATACATTTATCAAATTTGGTGCACTACAACTAGCTCATGATCCATTTTATAAACATAACAAAATGTACCTTTTTCAATCCTTTTTTTAACAAATAATAAAAATGCAAAGCAACCCAGATGATCAAAGCCATAAAGTTATAAACTTTACCTGATTCAAGATTATGGGTAGCAAGAACGAGCCCACCAGGGCCACTAGAAACCTCATCTAGCATGTATGAAGCGCACTCATTGAAACAACGGTGTGTGTCATTGATGCTATTGTGAATAGGAGACTCAACACCAAGCGAATTAGCCAATTTTCTTTCGCTGGACATATAAGCTCCTCTTACAAGCTTAAAACCTATTGGCAATCCCATTTTATCTGCAGCTTTCTTGGTCTCAAACAACCTCTGACCCGCGTCCTTCAAATAAGTTTGAATGGTGCCAGAAATTAAGGGCTTTTTGCCCTTGTTGTACTTGACAGCAGCCCAATATGTGAAGTAATCAATGCCCGGTTGGATAGAAGTATCCTCTGCATCAACGACTACAGGCACATTGCTTTCTAAGGCTTTGTCACATATTGCGGTTAGTCTTTTGTGGGCTAGTTCAACATCATGCTCTTCTGTTGCTGTAAAAGGAGACGGTTTTTGTAATGTGTGGTAGAAGGCGCTGCATTCTGCGAATATTGGGAGAGTTTTACGCTTCCATGGAAGCATAAACGAAGACGGGTTCTTGTATTCCCATCTAAGAAGATCACTCACTCTCTTTAGTAGTGAGACAGGACAAATTGCTGTGATCTTCACCACCACAAAACTAACCTGTTGTTCACATAATAAAATTCATAATCTTAGATAATACCAAGTACGGAATTAAATGTCGACAGTCATAACATCATCATCATCATCATACTCAGTTAATCCCACCTATAGCAAAGCTAAGGTAGGGTCTAAGGAGGGTAAGATGTAGACAGCCTTACCTCTACCCTGTGGGAATAGAAAGGCTGCTTCCAGTGAGACCCCCGGCTCGATGTGGTTTGGTATCAAGCCTTGGACATAAGGCACAGAACACTTTGCAATCGGGACAAACCCGATCGGTGCATGTACCCCTTTGTCTTTTGGCTATCCACGCCACCACATGATGCATGATTAACCATCCGTCGTTTTTAACGTTATTTTCACGAAATTAGTAAAATAACGTTAAAACTAGTGCATATTATGCATATTCATTCATGTTATTATCTAGTAAATATTTAGTTAAACATTTGTACGTCCCAATGAAATAATTCAATCTGAAAGTGATCTATACGCGATTCACAATAAATATCCATCCAAAGTTATAAAAACTTCTATAAATAAATTACAAAATTTAAATAACTTACAGAACATGTTGGAAGAAACTGTGTTGATTCAACAGTTTTAATAACCTGTTGAGCATTTCTATCACATGATTCATTATCCACTGCATGCTCCAGACCATAATCCAACATGCCTCTTAACCCAGACTCCCACAGCTTCTTAACCGTCTGACCAACCTCATCGGTATCCGCACCAGCAACAAAATGCTCATACACTGTATGTTTAATCACACCCAACACTATCTTCTTAAACAAACTCACTTCCATTAACTTAGAACTCATGACCCATGTCCCCATATCCACCACTGGCTCCATAGAAGCTATGCTGAGGTTCGCGGTTGAGCGTATCAGCTTGCGCGTCGTAAACGAAGAGAAAAGGCGTTTGGTATCTACAAAATCATAAACAGGATCAGTTATAGGGGTTTGTTCGGGTTGTGGTGGATGTGGGGTTAAGATGGTGGGGTTGATTAATGTTGTGGTTTGAGCAAAACGGAAGGGAGGGGTGGTGAAGGATGAGTTGAGAGATGGAATGAGGTTAACAAAGCGGGTGTTTGTGGTCATAGCCATCAACAACGTACAAGAAGTTGGTGGCTAGATTATGAGTAGCAATAGCATGCTAAAGGTAGTCACGACTCACGTGTATTTATAAACAAAACCCGGGTAACACAGTTCGGGCATGGATATGCAACCAGACCCGGTTAGTGCATCTAGGGGTTTTAAGTTTTACAAAAATTCATATTATGTGTATTGGTTTTTACCTATAAGTTATTGTTAAAGTGTAACGTTATGGCTACGTAGGTATTGGACCTTTAACTAAGTCTCATTTCACATGGGTGTAGTATTTACCAAAAAATAAATAAATAAAAAATTTTATGTGACCGGTTGATTTGCAAGTAGCTTCACCTTTCTTATCTCTCTCGTTTGTTAACACAATAGCGAAAGGGTGACGACGCCCATGATGGTGTAATGGCGTGGGTGATGTGAAAAGAGTGAAATGACAGCCTTTTCACGCCCCAATAGACTAGAATGATGATTTAAGTTTTAATTTGTAATGCATTAAATTATATATAAATTAAAGATGATTACTTTTAGGTTAATAAAATTTATGGCATTTGTATAATCAATTTTAAAATAGACTAGTTTCCTGATGAGATAGATAAATTAAACGAAAAAATAATATAATTATTGATAAGTATGTTGTGCATGGGGGATTTGAGAACATTTTAATTTGAGAAGAAAAAAACAAATAACATTTAATACTTTAATTCATTTCACATTAATTGTTTAATTAACGACTTTTAAATATTGTATCTTACATATATTAAAACTTGCCCTACACATATTAAAACCAGCAAGCTCTAAAAATTAAGAGCCACCAAAACTAAATACACATATACAACGGATAATAATTCCAATCTTTCCACACAATACTTTTATATTTCGACCTATGTTTCAACCATAAAAAAGGCCTTTGACTTCACCTCTGCCACGGCATCCTACACACATCAAAATTATCATACTTTTATCACCAGGTTTATCCTACAAATGTAGAAAAATTATTCTCATTTGAACTCTCCAATATTGTGTATATACATAAATATACGTTTTATTTATATAGTCATATCGATAATTAATTTAGCTAATTAAACATTTTAAACTAATTAAAAAATTAGAGTAAAGTCCTTTTTGAGTCCCTGTGGTTTGGTCGTTTTAACTACTTGAGTCCAGAATTCAAACTTGTCTCAATCTGAGTCCTACTGGTTTCTAATCTTAACCACCTGAGTCCAAAATACTAACTCTGTTAGATTTTCTCAGTTAGATTTTATAAAATTACCAAAATACCCTCACCATTAAAAACAAATATATATAGACACACACACTTGCTCAACCCCCCGTCTCTCTCTCCCACCGTCTCTCTCACTCCACCTAACCCCAAACTAGATCATACACCACCACAACCACCATACACCACCATCAGAATACACTATTGCTGCCACCACAACAATACACCACTGCTACCACCACAATACACCACTGCCACCACAATATACAGACACACACAATACAATGTCTCTCTCTCACTCTACTTAACCCCAAACCAGATCATACCGACCCACCACCACTATAGAGCACCACCATCATACACCACCACAACCACCATCGTCACCACCATCAGAATACACTATTGCTGCCACCACCAAAATACACCACTGCTACCACCACAATATACAGACAAACACAATACACCACTCTCTCTCTCTATCTCTCTCTTGTTGAAACACCAAAACAACCACCATAGTCCAACCGCTCACCTCCCCTTCTCTATCTTCGGTACCGACACCGCTCGCCGGATTTCTGCAACTCAAGGGTTTAGAAAGCAAACTTAGGTGAAGGTGTTTTGATGTTCTCGTAGATCGACGATGGTGGGGCCTGGGGTAAAATGCGGTGTGGAACGAGGGTGGGGTACGTGGTGCAGTAGGGTGATGTAGTGTGTAGAGGTGTGGTTGTGTGGATGTGCAGTGGCAGTGGTCTGAGGTGTGATGGTGGTGAGTGGTGGTGGGTTTAGATGATGAAGAGGATGGGGGGGGGGGGGAGAGATAGTAGGTAGGTTTAGGTTTGTGTGTTTGTCTAATATATATAATAAAATGAGTTAAATGCCATTTTCGTCCCTGAAGTTTGGTCATTTTTGCGAGTTTCATCCAAAAGTTTATTTTTTCTCATCTGAATCCAAAAGTTTTCAAATTCTTGCTGGTTGCGTCCAACTCAGTAACTCCATCCATTTTTTCTGTTAATTCTTTGTAAAAAGACCAAAATACCCTTTTTATATTACTAGTGGGAATGCCCGCGCGTTGCCGCGGATAAGTTTTGATTAGATTTTAAAGAGAACTTTCTAATTCTTGTTTAATGTTCAAGGCTTGATGTTAGCATAAGAAATTTCAAAGGAAATAACCATTGCAACAAAAAAGGTTAAAGGAGTGTAGTATTGAACATTGCAAGCTAGTTGATTTTATACAACATTAGCCCATGAAGAAATAGCCTATTAAGGGTCATTAACAAAGGTAAAACACATGCTTTGGCGTGCAGACACAAATTACTCGAGCTATAAGTTCCTGAATATGAACATATTTAGTTGAAAAACCATTTCTTTAAAAATAAAGGAAGCATCATTTTGAAAAAAATGGCAAAGAGCAACAAGTCTAACAGATGCCTAAAGCTTGGCAACTATTTTGGTTCTCCAAGTTGCAGGTTCTGTTTTCCAATTCTATAAACTACCATTGGCTACTTACCAAATTACAACAAGCTTCCAACACTGAATCAACATCCATCCAACAGTCCTTCGAAGAAGCAAACCTGCACCAACAATCCCCAATCCAACCACGAAAACAACCGCGCATTTTCCTAATTCATGTTCATATCGCCTAAACCCATGTTTGGTTCGTCTTCTTTTCCCCTTCGTAGGCGCCACCTTCTTCATATTCTTGTCTAATTTACCAAACTTCGAAGGCGAAATTGTAACAGAAAATATTTGATCACTCTTGACCTTGTTATGGTAACAAAGATTTTCAAGCTGTAGAATATAAATGCATTGTCTGTATGCAAATAGTTGTGACGCCTGTTTGAATACCAGCTTGATCGCGTGTTCTTTCTCTGCATATGCTTTCTTCGCTGCAATCTCCGCTTCTCTTGCACGCGTTTGAGAATGACACAATGACCAATATCTTTGTCTTGCTCGTATTAGGCTGCGATTCACCTCGCACAATGCCAACCACCATGTTTTATCTTTTTGTAGAACTCTGTTGTACATCATGCAATCAAAGTTGTACCATCCCTACCAACAAGTCAACACTACTTATTTAAATGTTGTCATTTGCCAACTAAACCAAACCAACCAATTCTTATTATATGTTTGATTAATGCACCTGTGCTTTTGGCTACTTTGAAACTTTCATACTTGTATAACTTGCCTTAAAAACTGTAATTCATCTAGACTGCACTTTTTATTTATTGCAATGTCCTTTATTCATTTGGACTAACCACACATATCAACTTTAATGTGTCACCAAATGTCTTATTTTTAGGAGTAGCAACCTGCAACCTCTAAATAACATAAAGACAAACATTCTACCCATCTTAACCTTGACCCGGTCCTAACCGGCCATTCATCGTTGTATCGGTTCAAGTAAGGAAAAAGAGTACATCTTACGCTCTGACCCGTCCTAACCAGCCCTATCCCGCCTGTTATTCAAAATTTTATGAGTCAAAAAACGAGGAGAAAAAAATACATCTTACACCATGACCCGGTCCTAACCAGCCCTACCCGACCCGTTATCAAGCCGAGCTCGGCTCACTATTCAAACTTTTATTGGGTCAGAAACAAAGAGTATATGAATATTGTTAAACAAAGAATTCAGGATTTATTATACACATGACATTAGAGCATTATGAACACAAAACATTCTCGAGTTATATCACACCAAACAACTAAAAGAATAATAATATATGGGCTTTTACAAATTAGTCTTTAGTAGTGGTACCTGAGGAGCTTTTACTAAACCACAAACACTTATCTTTCACCGCATCACTCTGTTTTGCATACTCTTTGAATCGATACTCTTCGTTTTTGAAAGTTGGGGCACTTTTCCTTCACTGTAACATTGACTGCAAAGGCTAAATTGCGATTCCACCTCTTTAAACCGCGAATCCGCGATCCAATTATTGGGTACCGACAAATGCCACATGATTGTTTACCATGCCAGTTCCTATCACAAGTTTCAAGCTTTAAAAGAGTTGACATGATACCAAAACCCCAATCTGGATCATCAAACGTAACAGCAAACTCGGTAAACGACACAATTGAAGTATCGATTTCTCCATGGATCTCTAACGCATTGATCTTCTTTATCTGGCCGTTAACCCCTTGTTCAGGATGGTTCGCCATAGAAATGCATCAAATGCTACTCGTTTACGTTTATCTGGTGTACCACCACATATAGGAGCTAGAATCGGAAAAAACAAACCCAAATCAACCCAACCTGATTCTGATTTGTCTAGAACCGTAAGGATTTTGAAATTAATTGCCTTCACTGCTCCTACAAAGGTTTCGGGCTTCAAGAAACTAAGCAACCGTCAAAGAACAACCTCTAAAGACGCCTTACGTATAGATTTTTCAGGCGGCCCGTTACCTGAATATGACAGTGGAGTCTTGTTTTCATTCATCTCCTTCTTCAATCGGTCAACATCACAATGGGTCAACCTTGTCGTTCGTTGAAAGCTTCTAGTGTTTAGAGCAGTAGCAAGCTCTTGCCTTAACGTCGTCTTTTCACCAACGGTTTTAAACCTCGATGGTTCCACAACAACAAACGCAACATCCCCATTACCATTACCATTCCCGTTCCCCTTTCCTTGCAATTTCTTTCTGTGAAGCTGCTTCAAGTGAGAAATTGCATCATACAATTCAATCCTATTAGTCATTTCCAATGCTTCTTTCAGAGCCTTCTTAGCTTCTTCGGTCTCACCAGCACCTAACAACGACACCCCCTTATTAAGCTGAGCCCGCCAATGGTTAGGCCACACACCTAACACGATAAGCAAAACTTCATTTGGAGTCTTCATAGAAAACAAACATAAAACAAAAATAAACGCCAAATCAACACAAATGTATTTAAAAACTCGAATAATAAAAATAACCTGTTTTTGTTGCTATAAAAACAAAATTTCTAGCAAGAAACTAAGTTTAAAACCTCTAGTAGGTAATAGGTGCAAGGATTTCAAGTTGGGGACCAAGTTTTTCCTCTGCATCTTTTTCGGCCTTGGCTCTAAGTTTGTTAAGCTGCTTCTTTCTTTCATACACCAATTGGGCTTTTTCCTTCCTCTTCTTTTCAAGATCCTACAAATAATTAACAACAATATAGTCAACATAAGTTGCAAAAATCATACTCGGTAAACAATACTTCATATAATTGATATAATCATGTTTGGAGAAAAAAATAGGTAAACACATTGAATCTAAACAGTATTAAGAAGGAATTTTAGTGCATTCTAGTATTACTATATAAGCATAATGACATGTTGAAGGAATCAAACAACAATGACAAATTAATCACGAAACGGAAATCACAATTCATATCAATAACAATTTCAACAAACAACAAAAACCCAGGCCAAATGCAATCACAAATAATCAATCAAACAACAAAATTAGAAACACTATGAAGAGAGTTCAAAATCGTACCTGCTGGATTCAGAATATCGCATAAATTGGAATAAAAAAATGGAGAAAGCAGGCCTAGAACATAAAACCCTAATTTTGCAGCATCGTGTGATGAAAGAGTGGGTAGAATCTAACCTAATGGGATGAAGCGATAATGTCTATGGAAGGAGCATTCAATTTGTAAACTGATATAAACACAAGTGATTGTAAACTGATATCCCATTCAATTTGGTGAATTGAATCGCATGTTACTTGTCGATTGATTTCCCACAATGGCATGTTTACTCGATTGGGTTTTCAGGAGGCGCAGGGTGGGAATAGCGTTTCACAATGTGAGTAGAGGAATAGGATAAAGTTACCACTTTACCCTCACAAGTGTCTTAATTGGCACTATTATGCCTATAATACCCTTAAAATTCTTGCTTAAACATGTTGTACATATTGTTTCTTAAGTTGTACGGAGGTGAAAATGACCATGTTAGTCATCACTCCTCCTTTATAATGTATTATAGATTTTTGTTTTAATAATTGATAATGTTCAACAGCAAACCTACCTTGCATATAGGCCCTTTGCAATTTGCTTTTCCTTTTTCCTGTCAAAAGTCATGACCAGCTTCAACCACAGCACTATCCCTTCCCTTGCTATTTGAATTGGACATAAATGCTACTCCTTTTAAAGGCATAAATAAAGAAAAATATTATTTCTAAACCAAAGATGGTAAAGTTGAATGAGAAGCTCAGATCATATCTTTTTTAATGAAGTGGCAGACTCTCTCAAAATTTTCCCCTCATCTTCAAAATGGTGAAAAAGCCTGTGTCATATTTTTTCACCACCGCCCCTAACGGAGCCCCCGCCCTCGCTCACATCCACCATGGTTCACCACCACCGCCAGCCCTATATCCGGCATTATCTCACCTCTCAACTTCTTTCTTCTCTTCGATTTAGCTCGATACATCCACCCTAGATACAACCGGCCTATCCTACCATTATCTCGACCTGTTTCCGGCCGTGCTACACATAAGTCAAACAGAAACGCCGCTCTCGCTACTGCGCTGACTGGTTTGGTCATCGGAAGCCTGAATCGCAACCTCTATCTTAGCCGTCGTCGATCTTATGAGTTCGCCTCAGATCTTGTAGACTTGTACATGCATAATGCATCGCTGAAGAACAACTTATCAAGTATTCAAGCAACCGACCGTAACCCTAAACTATCGCAGACCACTAATATCACTAATACCCTTAGTTGATGAATCAACATCCGCCGTTGCTTTTAGGGTTGAAACCACCTTTTTTTCCAGAATACCGGTGAGAGTCCCGGATTACAAAACTTCGTAGAAAGGACAAAGTGGGCATCTTAGGGAAAAAGAAAGAGCAGTGGTTAGAAGTAATTAAATTAGAGGGGCTAAAAGCGATATATTAGCAAAGTTGAGGGTTGAAAGGTTGCCACTGACATAGCATTTTAGTATAGAGATAATATAAAATATAAGGGTATTTTGGTCTTTTTAGAAAAAGTTAACACAAAAAATAGATGGAGTTAACGAGTTGGACGAAACCAGCAAGAATTTGAAAACTTTTGGATTCAGATGAGAAAAAATAAACTTTTGGATGAAACTCGCAAAAATGGCCAAACTTCAGGGACGAAAATGGCATTTAACTCTAATAAAATTGATAAAGTTAATTTGTAAGTACCTTATGCATCAAATGTTGTAACTTAGGTGTAAATGACTAGTATACCCTTATACTTAACATATTATTTGTATGGTGTTTGTTCTTTGGACTCAAGGAGTTAAGATTAGGAACCAGTAGGACTCAGATTGAGACAAGTTTGAATTATGGACTCAAATAGTTAAAACGACCAAACTACATGGACTCAAAAAGGACTTTACTCAAAAAATTATCTTTAGTTCTCTTCAAGAAAAGAAATATAGTAATAGAAAATTCTTACATGAAGGTTTTCCTAATGTTTTTTTTTTTATCATGAGTAGTGGTACAAGCCCCTTAAGGGTGTTTTCCGTTATATTGTGGCCAGATCATCAAATTCTGCCAAGTTTAGTGGTTCATGCACCTCCAATGATTATCTAATAAAATTAGAGAGATAAGTATGTGTGTGTGTGTGGGGGGGGGGGGGATCACGTCTTTTCCATTTCCCACCCCTTAACACCAATGGGTAGTGTAAGGGAGTTTTCACACCATTTAGCGCCCATTTGAAGCCATGGTTTATGAAATTGTTGAGTTAAGGGTTGATGATGCATAAGAAATTTCCACTCATCAATGGTTTCTTAATTTACTTTATTGTCTTTTGTAATTGTTTTAACATAGTTTTATGGATTCTACTGATAAAAAATAACAAACAGAAAAAAGTCGTGAATCTGTGCATCCAGATCTAGTTTTAGGTGAGATATTGACATGTCAAAAGTTTCCAATTTTTTGCGAACCGTTAGTTTAAGGGGAATAAATATAATAAATACAAAGAAAAACTTAGAAATTCAAAAAAGGTGAATACTTTTTTCTATATTATAAAACAAGTTTAATACTTTAAATTTTAATACAAAAAACTATGTGTACAATCTTTTAGATCATGATTGCTCTATCTTATCTATATGTAACTTTCTTGTTACTGACTAGATTAATTTATATTGAAACACCAAAAAAAGTTATTAAGGTGATAATTATTTAAAAAAGGGTATCTTAGAGGAAAATGATTTGACAGCATAAATTGCTAACTTAGAGGGTGTTTGAGATTGCGTTTTGAATCTGATTTTTAAATTATTGCGTTTTGAAAACGCAGATAATCAGTTTTTAGTGTTTGGGATTGCGTTTTGAAAATGCAGATAATCAGTTTTTTAAGCTACCAAAACGCAATAATCTATAAGCAAACTCCACCTTGTTTTTTCAAAACGCATAATCTGTTTTGAATAATCAATCCCAAACACCCATTAAGAGTGATCGAAATAAATACCAAAATAATACTAAAGAAACACCATAAAAAAGTAAACCATAATTATTAACTTGATGATAAATCCTTTTTTTTCATTTATAGCGAAACAAGAGGATGAAAGTGGGACCTAAGCCATGTTGACATGATGTGTGTATGAGTTGGAGAATCATAAATACCATTGTACAAAATGGGCCTACTCACTTACTTAAAAAGTTGTTTTTGTTTGGGAAGCCACCAAAACTCTCTTTTGTTACTTTAACGAAAATCATGAAATTAATATATTGGCGTACGTATGATATTTCTATTATAGTTGTGTTAGAGATTAGTTAGGTATATAGTCAGTAGTTACGTGAAATCATAATAGTGTATTCACTTTGATTCCCTCTTAACACCCTTGTGGTCATAGTCATCATGTTTGCTTAACTAGATAAAACATAATGCATACGCAAATAATGTCGGTGGAGTGTATGTTTTTATTAATGTATACAACTTTTCTAAGTAAATGTTTTCAGGTATGACATTGTTTAGTATAAAGTTGGTCAAATATCTCAAATGTTACGAAAACACCCAAGAAAATAAAGAATTGTTCAAAAACCTAAGGATGGAATGAAGTATATTAGTAAAGCTTGTTTTCAACTGTATAACAAGCGAATTCTTTTAGTCTACATTATGGTCATCACTTGCTACCCAGTTTCAATACGTAAGCGGTAAGCCTAAAACCATTTACATCTCCAACATATACAAAGTAAATATTCTAAGTAAAATCTGCTACCCTTTTTATATGCGAACTAATAGGTTTGTATATTACGGGTATGCTTGGTATGACTATGGAGTTTTTTTGAAGCTTTTAATTTTAAGCTTTTAAGAAAAAACTCATTCTCAATAAAAAAAAAAAAAAACTTTGTTTGATTAAATGAGTTACAAACTTTTAGATTATGAGAAAAAACTCCATATTAAAACACTCCTACTACTAAACTTTAAAAAAAGCTAAGCTTTTAAAAATTAAAATTACTTAAATAACCTTTCAAGATAATATTTTATTTTTGGATTACTATTAGTTATGTCGGTATCGTGTCCAACACCTAAATAAATCTAAAAAGTTACAGCTAGTTTTGCCGAACATACTATAGTTTTGAAATTGTTGGACGGGTATTTAAAATGGACTGAATATTTCCTGAAAAAAGAGGCGACAATTGCATCCATCTTTGTTGGGCCATTGTTGGGTATTTGAATTTGTAAATGGGTATTTATTTAGATGAAAAATGGATTGGAAATATTGGACCATTGTTGGGTATTTGAATTTGAAGAATTGCATATTTGCATCCATCTTCTAAATTCCGAGACAAACAATTAACAATGTAAATAAGCAAATTCCAATTTCCTTCTATTTTAACATCTCACATTTTCAAGAACAATGAAATCATAGAGACCAGAATAAAATTAATAGTCCTCAACAGCTCAATTAATTGAACACAAATCCCATTGCTCCACCTCCATACTGCACAGGTGCTTGTGCCATAGGTCCAGACGAATACGGCGATGTCATTTCATCGGTGTCATCTTTATCAAAGATTTTTTTCGTCGCCCTCTCGACGGCTTGAAGAACATCATCACTCGTCACAAATTCGCCATCTGAAAACATAACCACATCAACATAAAAAAAAAAAAAAGATGTTACTATGAGTGCATACTTCAAAAAGAGAGCAATTTCTGTTAAAGTTCAGAACAAACAAATGAACCTCTTCGAGCAGCAAGTAGTACAGATTCATGAGCTATGTTTTCAAGATCAGCCCCAACCAATCCCGTGGTACGTGAAGCTACAAGGCTGGAAATGGCTTCTTTGTCTTCCTCCATGGGGACATCTCTCAGATACAAGGAAAATATCTTTCGTCTGCCATCTTCGTCTGGTTCGCCCACGAGTACTTTCCTGGAAAATCGACCTGGCCTCATCAAAGCCGAATCTAGTGTCTCGGGTCGGTTTGTAGCAGCTATAACCACCACACTTGCATCCTTCTCGAATCCATCCATCTCAGTCAAAAGCTATATGAAAAAAAAAACAAATATATTATTTTGAATTTAAAACAAAAGATTTAATACTTATATGCATAAACCATCCAAAACTATGTTTACCTGGTTTAACGTTTGGTCACGTTCACAGTTCAAAGTTCTTCCTCTTTGCCCACCAACAGCATCGATCTCATCAATGAAAATGATGGATGGTGAATGTTTTCTCGCCTCTCGGAAAATGTCTCTGACACGAGCAGCTCCAGTACCAACATAAATCTCAACCAACTCACTAGCAGATATAGAAAAGAATGACACTCCAGCTTCACCAGCCACAGCACGGGCCAACAATGTTTTTCCTGTTCCTGGAGGACCAGCAAGCAACACCCCTCTCGGTAACTTTGCCCCGAGTTTCATATATTTACTATCTTCATTTATGCACAACACAATCTGCATTCAAATTCAAGATCAACATCAAATCTTTAACATAAAGATCACTAACATTTTAACAGTTTTGATATTGAAATCATAGTTGTCAAAGCGCCTAGGCGCACTCAAGGCGCATAGGCCGAGCCTGGAGCCTAGGTGCAAGGCACATAAAAAACGTGAGCTTTTTATAATTAGGCGCATAGTATAAAATACATCTTTTTGGGGATTTTAGAGATGTTTTAGGCTTGTTTAGGGCTACATTAGGATGTTTTAGGGTTGTTTAGGACTTGTTCATAACTCATTTAGGATGTTTTAGAGGTTTAGGCAACTTTTAGCCTGAATTTGGCTGGAAATCAGCCTGAAAACAACCCCGATAGTGCGCCTCAGTGCCTAGGCGCGCGCCTCACAAGGCGCAGCGCACTTGGTGCGCCTGGTTGCGCCTTGCGCCTAGTTGACAACTATGATTGAAACAAAGGCTAAATTACCTCAAGAAGCTCGGCTTTTGCAGAATCTACACCCTCAACATCATCAAACGTTACAGACTGTTTCTTACTCGGCTTTCTTTTTGTCATTTTCCCAAGATTCATTTGATGATAGAGCTGAAACCCTTGAACACCCAACATAAACCAATAGG
Organism: Ambrosia x helenae; assembly: GCA_030844895.1. NCBI lineage: Eukaryota > Viridiplantae > Streptophyta > Magnoliopsida > Asterales > Asteraceae > Ambrosia > Ambrosia x helenae. Next base: position 116,277,510 of record CM061233.1, read on the forward strand.
GGCTAATTGCAGCATGGCAAACGCGAAAGTCTTCATTGAATCAGAGAAAAGTTCAGGGTCTGAACCGTATGTGATCCCTGATCCTTAAGCATCTGAATAAGCTCATACTTGTCGTCTCCAACGTTTCTTGTGTAAAACTTCCATTTGGGCTCAAGCACTTTCAATAATCCCATTTGTCCCTGTTCACTTTGTGGGATTTCAGCATCTTGTTCAACAGACGGCTTGGTGTTGTAATAAATCACGCGCGAGTTCTCCACAAACTGAACCTGTATCACACTCCCTTCACGAATGCTTTCAACCATATCCGAATATGGGACAGCTGTATGACGCAGCCTTACTTTCTTTGGAAGCGCAAAAGAAATAAACGCTACAACTACACAAAAAGAAGCTCCAACTATAACCGTGTATATCTTTCCCGTTAGTTTCCCATATTTCTTTTTGCTTGTATTACTCTTTGTTTTTGCATACCGCGTGCCTGCAACAAGCTCAGAGACAAAAAGACACCAACTTAAGTTGCAAAAATAATGTCAATAAACATATGTAATAACATAAGTGAAAAGGTTGCATACCATCTTCAGTTTCACCAACATTGCCCTCTTTCGCCCATTGGCATTGAAACTTCAAGGATGAAGATCGGAACAAAAATATTTCCAATGGTTAGTATACAATAAAAGAATTGTCACAAGTCACATAAAAGTATAAACTTTCTATCCAAAAATCCAAATATCAACCCCTGCAGCTACAAAATTAACATGAATGTATGCAGGGGCGTATTTGGGGAGGTCCAAGTAGGCCAGCCAGCAGGGGCGGATCTAGTTCATGGGGAGGGGGTGCGGACGTTGCAGCTCAACTTCGCGCGCGTAGTGGAAAATTGGTGGAAAATTGTTTTTTTTTTCTTTTACGAAATTTGAAAAACGTTGCTACTAAAATGAAAAACGTTACTACTGAAAAATGTTTCTAGATCCGCCATTGCCAGCCAGACAGGGTTCATAAATCTTGGGGGCATATTATAAAAAAATCCTATATGTATGTATATATTTTTATATAACTCGTTTAACACTTAAACTTGGGCCTAAGGGGCCTATTTTTTAACCGCTCGGATATGGTACGTAAATTTTCAGAGATTTTCAGAGACGGCTCTGAATGTATGTATGTCTTTTGCAAATTTTAATCCTACAGTTTTTATTGTAACAATTATCTTTTAATATACAATCAAGTAATCAGCACTACCCACACTAGTTTTAAATTGAAGAACTAAATTAAAATTCAGTTACCTTTTCATCAGTTTGAAGCTTATCATCAAAGAATGAAGATGAACCAATACCGGGTAAATCGGGCCAATTCATTTTGTCAGCAAAACCCTTATACACCTGAATGTAAAAAACTCACAAAAACATATAGTTTAATAGTAAGAACATAATATTATGAGACGTATCAATTGCAAACAAAATAAATAAAATAAAAAAGAGAGTAGGAGTGGTTACCTTAAGTGGTGAAGAAATAGGGAGTGCAGCATGCATAGAATGAAGATGACGGTGAGGCAGAGGAAGTGTAAAAGATGAAGGTGACGGAGTAGAAAAGAGATAATTATTATTATTGTTATTATTAGATCGAAAACCATACTGTTTTGTGGATTTTGGGGCGTTGATCATGGGTGATAAAAGGTTAGCCATCGCCATTAGGGTTCTGGTGAGTGGTTTTGCAGCTGTATATGGGTAATAAGGTGTAACGTGCGCTCCAAGGTACGCCTAAATACACGTTTTAAAATTAAAAAAAATATATATATATGAATATTAGGAGACCTGAGGAGTATGGCGGTTAGGAGTATGTAGAGGGATCGATCGGAGACGGTGGCAGGTGGTGGTGGTGGCGCCGTGGGAGGGTTCTGGAGTTTCCCTAGCCCGCCGTAACCAAGTTTTTAATATCCTTGATAGTCGGAGTGAAGGTTGATCAACGAGATATCGAGAATCAATATTATTTATGAATCGAATTATGTGATGGTTATTTTTGTCAATTGGATTTGATGAATATTAACCATGGTTAAAATATATTAAATAGAGAATTACACAGATTGTCCTTTAGTTATACATTAAATTGCATTCTACGTCTTTTATGGAAATTTTTCACTCCTTATGTCCTTTGTTTTATACACTTGTTACACCCTATGTCCTTTAGACCAAACCCAGTTAAATAACTCAGTTAAGTTAGTCATGTGCCCCTCATGTGAGGGGCAATCCTGTCTTTTCACCCTCAATGAAGGACAATCTGTGTAATAATAATAATAATAATAATAATAATAATAATAATAATAATAATAACAACAACAACACTTTATTTCTCACCTCTCTCTCTCTCTCTAAAACACACACACACACCAGACACAAACACACACACTCTCTCCCTCTCTCTCTCTCTCTAAAAATCACCACCACCTCCACCACCTACTACCACCCACCACCTGAGCCATAAAACCACCACCTGCGACCACCCATCACCTGCTACCACCCACCACTGAGCCATAAAACCACCACCTGCGACCACCCACCACCTGAGCCATAAAACCACCACCTGCGACCACCCATCACCTGCTACCAGCCTACCACCCACCACTGAGCCATAAAACCACCACCTGCGACCACTACCCCTGCTACCACCCACCACCTGAGCCATAAAACCACCATCTGCGACCACCCACCACCCGAGCCCTCAATAAATTGTTGGAATAGCAAATTGACAGCCTTAAATAGGAAGGGGACAGGCTGAATCTAGGGTTTTTAGTGAAGAATAAACGATTAATTGGATTAGCCCTAAAACCATCTCCTACTAATTGGCTCGATTTCTTAATCTAGGGTTTGGGGTTGTGGTTGCAGGTACAAAGTGGTTATTGGTGATGGCAGGTGAAGGCGACGGGGTGTTCTAGGTGAGAGAGAAGGGGTGGTTTGTGGGTTGACTTGTGGTGATACGTGCCAAGACAGTGACGTCGTTGCCTGGGTTTTGGGTTGGATTGATTGACTTGTGGAGACCGAACAAAGAGAGAGAAGGAACAGGGGTGAGGAGGATGATGAACGGAGGTGATGCACGAGATATGGTGAGGTGGTTTAGGGTTTGGGTTATTGAAGAAAGGTGGAAAGATGAAAACGATGATGATGACTGGGATGTTGAAGAACATATTTTTTTTATTAAGTTTTATTATGCTTTATGGTGAAAAGACAGGTTTGACCCTCACATGAGGGGCACATGACCAACTTAACTGAGTTATTTAACTAGGTTTTGTCTAAAGGACATAGGGTGTAACAGGTGTATAAAACAAAGGACATAAGGAGTGAAAATTTTCCATAAAGGACATAGGATGCAATTTGATGTATAACTAAAGGACAATCTGTGTAATTCTCTCTATATTAAACTTGTTATTACTAAGAATACAATATATTAGATTCATATGTCAAAAACAACCAACTACATACAAATTGTATGTAAACAGGTAACAAGCTACGACGTAAGCTACTTTTGAATAGAAAATGTGATCTTACTAAAGACGATAATATGGTTCTTACGGGTCTAAGAAATTACTATGCACAATCCAATGGCCTATGTTTAGGAATTCCACAGCCTCTGGGCTATGGTGCCAGATGTATCAAAGGCAAATGTGACAAACATGTGTTGATTATCTAAACAAGTGTTTGCGTGTTTAACGACTTTGCCTAATGCCACATTCAGCGTTGCCTGGCCATCAACAAACCCATTATCCCTGAGCCCATCAAATGGTGTCAGGGGACATTCCTATAAGGTCTACACAAGAGTGTTTCCCCCTTACCCACCTAAACACAAAATATCATATGGCCGAATAGTAAAGCTCCAATCGAGTGAATCGGTCATAAAGTTCACTAGAGCCTTCATTTTCATCGAAATCTCTGCTCGCTTTAGAACATGCATGTATTAAAACCCAAGTAACTCCTTGTAATGGACCACATATTCACCAAAACTATATAAACAAACCTTTACCAAGGTTTAAACAAACAAACACCCACACTTTACACAAAGATGACTCGTTGGACCGAGGAAGAAGAGATGGCGTTGGTGGTGTGCTACAAAGAAGCCACAAACGGCACGGCTAGGGCTGTAAACGAACCAAACGAACACGAACAAGGCTTTGTTCGTGTTTGTTTGTTAAGGTTTCTTGGACAAACGAACCGTTCACGAACACACTAAAGAACATAATTCTATGTTTGTGTTTGTTTGTTAAGAAATTCAGTTGTTTGCGAACTGTTCGTGAACAGGGTCTTGAACACAAACAAAAACAAACATTTAATATGCAGCTAACTAAAAAAACATTGTTAATATTAATCGTTAGACAAAGTACATACACTAAACGATAAGTCAAATTGTACTAACTTAAACATAATTATCTAAATTATTAGGCATTAATACATGATATACCTAATTCAAAAGTTCATAATTATCCTAAGTTTTAACTAGTGATCAAACATAAACAAACATACACGAATGGATATAAACAAACAAACGTAAACAAACGCATTGTCGAAAGTTCACGAACGCAATCGAACGAACGAGACATTTGTTCGTGTTTGTTTGTTTAGTTAATCGAACATAACTTTTTGTTTGTGTTCGTTCATTTATTAAACAAACGAACACAAACGAACTTCCCGCCGAACGGTTTACGAACTGTTCACCGAACGTTTGGTTTGTTTACAGCCCTAGGCCCGGCTCTACAACAACGCCAACGCTCAAGGGCCTCGGGCTCGCACCCGGAGGGGTTCTAGGACCGCGTGTTGGGCGACTTCAACCAGCATGTTGCACCAACGACCGGACCATCGAGAGCCTCCAGCGGAAGTAGACCGATCTCAACAATAAGTGTGATCGGTGGACCACCCTCTACGAGTGCACGTTGAGGGAGGATCCGGACATCGATCAAGAGTTGGCTATCGAGTTCACGCATGTGGACTATGATGCTCGATATGGCAACATTTTCGACCATGTTGAGGCATGACAATTATTGCGCCAACTTTAAGTTTATTTTTCTTTGTTTTAATGTATTTTAATTTTATGTTTAATATTAATGAATTTATGTTGTTATGTTCTTCTTTATGATTTTTTTATTTAATTAGGTTTTAATTTACTTTTATGCTTTAATTAAAGTTAAACAATATTTTACCCATGGTTTAAATAACATAACAATCATAAAACAAACGGTTAAAATAAAAAATATTAGTATCTATACAACTAATATATGAAACTCAATGTGGACGCTTGTCAATCCCACATTGAGCCTCCAATTACATAGCCAATCAATTTGTGCCAAGTGTCCCATTGTGAGATTTTATAAAAATTTTCTTTTTCTTAAAAATTAAAATAAATAAAATATATAAGCATAAAAAAACCGGACATAAGATTCATCAGTCGTCGCCTCTTCCAACCCTTAACCCTAATCAGGCGATTCAACACGATTCAACCTAATCATTCATCTCCAATCCAAGGTAATTTCCATTCGAATGTTATTTGAATAAATCGATCTTCATAACATTTGATTTTTAATATTCATCTTCATCTTACTTTTCCTTTTCAAAATCTGTGTTAGATCGATTTTAGGATAGTGATTGTTTCTGGATCTTAGTTTCTTTGTTCTTTGTGTATTCATTGTTTGATTAGGGTTCTCTGTGTGTGTATATATATATATAAATGTGGAAATCTTATAAAACTATTGTATTTTAATTCCATTTTTGTCTGATTGTAGGGGGAATCGTGGTTGCTTATCGTTTAGATCTGCGCTTTTGAAGTATTGGGGAATGGGGATTCATAAAGGTTTGAAGTTTCTCATTTCATAACTTTTTATGATTTATAGGTTGGTATTGTGTGTAATATGTATATATGATTTTTTTGTGTTTTTCCTGTTTCGTCATAATTTGTATGAATCTGGATTTGGGAAATGTTTGTTCATTTATTGGAAAATTGTGCTCTCTTTTGCCTGGCATTTTGGTTGGTGTTTGCACCAGTAATGGTGTTTCATAAGTCGGCTGTGATGGCTTTAGTATAGATCTACAGAAGTGACGGTGGTGATGTTGATTGCCCCTTCGGTTTTCACTTGTCTTTCTGGTAGTGGTGGTAGACCTGTTTTCATTATCAGCGACATTGACATCGGCCAAGTTTGGGTTTTTTTCTTATAAAAGTTGAGGAAGAACAGATGTATGTGTATGATCTGTATGCTGACTGATATCTATAATTCATACTGATTATACATTATGTGTTGCTATTAAAATTGGAGGCTTTCGTTGTATTGTTTTGTTAGTATTGGGAATTTTTTATTAATGTTTAGGAAGATTTTGTCAACTTCACTACTTGCTTTTGTATTGACCTTTTTTTATACAGGAAAATTCCCTCACCATGGCGGAAGAACCAAGAGACATGCCCGCGATAGAGGCCATTTGTTATTACGAACCAAGTCATATTTTTCCCAAATTTTTCAGCAAAGGTTAGGGATTTCATCTTCGTGCCTTACTGTATATGATTTGTTAATGTAGATTCCACTGGCTATTTGTTATGATTTAAAGTACTTTGTTATAACTTGCAACTTTTAGGACGTTTTGTTGACAAGGGTGCCTAAATCAGATCTTGTGTTGTGGATCCATGAATTTAGTTAACCTGCTTTTAGAATTAGGTACTAGATCAACCATAAGTTTATATCAAGTTTTGGGTTCTTGATTGAAGTTAATCATTGGTGTTTTGAATTTGCAGTGGCCATTTTGTTAGGAGCATTGATTGGTATTTTAGCTGATGAACGTTGATGCTTTTCATCGGCGTTTTTAACTTAGTATAATTTGTTTCGATTAAGTATTGATACATAATTTCTCTACTTTTTATATTAAAACAATTTAATTAGATGGTTCACTATAAGGCGCTTCATAGCGAGTGACCAGATTCGCATTGTTATTTTTATCTTCGCCTGTGTTGATGTCTGTTGTCTAATGTTTATTGTGTTTCATTGCAGCCTCGGTGTAACACCCCAATCGATGGCGGAAACATCGGGATGTCACGTATTGATGATTGTTCAGTAGCTCATGGTAAACAATAAATTTCAATAATTGAATTAAATACATTACATACAATTGTTCTACAAGAATTTGTACATCAACATGAAAAATACTAAATACACATCTTCAAGCATTAACTCTAATCTTCAAGCAAGCTATAACCTGAAACATGTTAAGTTTGAAAATATTTTGGGTCAACAAAAGTTGGTGAGAATTACATAGGTTTTGATAATTGAATAAAACTTGTACAATTCAAGTGTCATGGCAAGTCTAGTCCATATGTGAAAACATACTAGCAGGTAAATCGAGTGCATAATCAACCTTTGTGACTAGAATATTGTGGTCCATCCCATACGCTCATGGTTCACTCGATTATGTTATGCGATAACAATCACCCACGCTACCTATGTAGGAGGTACACGTATACGGGTGGGATTGTCAGTCCAATAGATCTATCATTGTATACGTCGGCTGATCAATGTTAATGATTATGCTAGAATATTGTGCTTACCCTAGTCATGTTTAAGACATAATGCAACATAGAATAACACATAGACACTTTATGATTGAATTGTAGATAGAATGTTGTAACATGTTTCACCCCAAAAATAGTGAAATATAAAAGGGGCTATGTAAAACTCACCTTAGTGTTGAAATGGAGACCCTTGTTATACAAGTAAATGTGGCTCGTGTGTATCCAAATATCACCCTATTTCAAGGTAATAAATAAGTGTTGGGGAAAACTTAATAAGTCTAAGTTTTCTAGTCTAAAATGTGCTAGGGTTCCTAATTTGGGGATTAATAATTGATTTATGATTAAATTTGAATACTTTAAGTAAATAAAGAACTAATTAGTGAAAATGTTTTTTGACCAATATTATATAAAAGTAGTTGAATTATAATGTAATAAATGTGAAAATAATTTTTATAAAATTATTTTCTTATTTAATGAATATTTATATATAAATACTTATTTGACAAAATATAGACTTAATATTTAAAAATATTAAAAATTATAAATTTCAAATCAAAAATTTATATTTCTGATCTAAATGATTAATAATAATTTATGTGAAATTTTGATGTAAAAATAATGAAAAATGAATTTATTATGATTTATTTATGATTAAAATAACAAAAATCTATTAAAAATATTAAATAAATGATTTTTCAGAAATAAAAATCATTTCTGGAATGTTTATTGTTTTATAAACTTAGAATAATTTTTGTGGAATTTTATAAAGTCGTTTTGATATATTTATAGAATTTTATAATTATAATTGAATAAATTTGTAATATTTATTATATACAATAAATAAATGATTTTTGAAAAACTAAAAATTGGATAATAAAGTTTATCATTTGAATAACATAAAATAAATTTTGTAGAATTTATAAACCATGTTTAGTATTTAAAATCTATTTTAAAAGTTAATATCATAAGTATATGAAAGAAAAGGATAACAAAAAAATGTGTGTGGTTTGTGGGGATCGAACCCGAGTCAGTGGCCGGGTGGGGGTTTATCACAAGTGTGGCTCACCAACTGAGCCACACCCTGAGAACGAGTTTTCAACAGAACCATTTAATCATATAACATGTTAGCATGATGGTTTAAATCCCATTTATACAAAAAGAGTATAACAAAAACGTTGGTACACTGGATCGAACCCACGAACCAAAGCTCCAACAACAGACACCCTACCATCTGATCTAGATCAGATATCCGTATAAATGTGTTTTTGAAATGTTTTTAAAGAGACGCAAATTGGTGTTATCATCCCCAATTGTAACTATGAACCCTAATTTACCATTTGAATCAAACATCAAACGATAACCACATAATTGATGGGGTTATTGTTCGGCTCATATACTAGAACAGAAAAAAACATTTAATTGATACTTACGAAGTGAAATCGATGCAGAAGGCTTGAGTCAACACAAAGGTCAAACTACGAGCAATGTTTGATTAACACGAAGTTTTAAGAGGAATTGAGAGTGGGGGTCTGTTTATCGGCCAATATAGGTTCCAGAGGAGGGTTTAATTTATAGTGTGTTTGTTGAAATGGAAGGTTTCAAATCTTGACAAATGCTTGGTCAAAAAAAAACGCGAATTGGAGTGGGTTTAGGCGAAATTCACGGAATGTAAATATAGGACCATGTTTGTCGGTCAACGAGGATGAAATTGTTACCAAAAATGAGGCCAAAATTCGTGGAAAGTGGACTGGTTTTGACCACAATTCGGGTCGGGTCTGGGGAACGATCGGGTAAGAGAGGTGGTTTCCAGGGTGTTGGGTCGGAAAAGGGTTATACTAAATACGCGTGAGGTTTTATCACTAAGAGACTTGCAGAGCAGTTGGTAAGGCACGTGGGGAGTTTGTGAAGGGTTCCAGGTTCGAGTCCTAGGAGGCCGTTTATTTATTTATTTATTTATTTTTAAAACAGTAAGGGAAGGGAGGATGGAAAGGGAGTTTGGGCCGATCAGCTGTTGGGCCTACGGCCTGGGCTCAGGTTTGGGATGGGTTGGGCAGTGTGTTGGGTTTGCTTGGCTATGAATTTTATTGTTGGGTTAAGTTTATAAAGGAGCTTTATTCATTCATGTTCTAAATATATATATATATATATATATATATACCGAATTCATTATTATTATTATTATTATAAAAAAATGTGTAATATATATATATATATAAAGGGGATAAAATATATTGTTTCTTAGGAAAATTTTGTATTCGTTTGAATTTATACCGACTTTGTAATATTCAAAATATGATAGATCGTTTTGAAATAATACTAAGTAAATTTAGACACGATTATATATATAAAGAAAATATTATAACACGGGTAAAAGTGAGGATTTTATAAGTTCTAATTAATTGAGAAAACGTGTAATGTTACACTCGGATACTCTTCTTCGTCTGCGTACTCAACCGTATTTACTCAGGTTTGTTTCTGTTGTTTATGGCATTATTGTTTCGTCTTTTCATCTGGTCAGTCATTGCTCTTTTGTAGCTGTTGTTTTTGTTTTTATCTGATTGTTATTGTTATAAGTGATGCCTCCAAGAAAGCGAAAATCAACCTCAAAAAATGATTGTGGTCAGGCGTCATCAAACGCCGATGCTACCAGTGGTTGTCAAACTACGGGTCAGGTAGCTAAACGAGCAGTGATGTTAAGAGATGCCTCTACTCAACGTGTTGGTATGCCATCAGCCGCGTCATCTGTTTCGGCTAAATCGCCTGACCCATCATCATTTGTTGGTATGCCATCAACCTCAAACAATGATCGTGGTCAGACGTCATCAAACGTCGGTGCTACTGGTGGATGTCAAACTACTGGTCAAGTAGCAAAATGAGCAGCGATGTTTAGATATGCCCTTGCGCAACGTGTTGGTATGCCATCAGCCGCATCATCATCTGTTGCGGCTGAATCACGTGCCGATGCAACTGTAGACGAAAGAAACAAAAAATAAATAAATAAACATTTCAGAACTCCTACACCAATTGTCTCATATTCGAGTGGTAAACCGATAAAAAAAATTAGTTTTAAAGACACTTTTGTCATTTACTAAATTTAAGAATACCGATAAAAAAAAGTAACCTTTTGTTATTGCGGAAGTGGTGGAATGCATAAATGGATGTCCATTTAATCAAAGTTTTTTTTTATATTTTGGTTTGAGAAAGGTGAAGATCAGCCATGGCTCTTGCTGGGAAACCTTTTAGATCCTTTCATGAAGCCAATGACTGGTAAAGTATTATATCTTTGTATATGAATTGCTAAATCCTGTTTGGTTCGCAAAATTTGTTGAAATTGGGATATAGTTAGTTTTTCAAACTTGTATCACAATAATCATTTTGACACATCCAATCACCTTCTTAAAATGGGTCGTCAGTATCGAGACAAACAGATACAACTATGATATTGTGAAAGATGTTCAAATGGACGGAAGGTAACAATACTAATTTCTAATGATAATATGTATGTAACTAATTTAATCATACTCATCAACTGTTTAGATCTTTACAAACAAATAAATATTAACATAACTTATATGTGGTATAATTTTTCTTATTTGTGGAGTTTTAAATTGCTTTCTTTATGTTATCATTATTAATTTTGTATTTACTATATGATCTACAACAATTTAGGTAGCAGGAAACATTATAATACTGCGAGTATGTACTTTTTTAAGAATCTATAAGGTTTAGTGGTGATTAGACATGACATTATTTATGCTGCAACATTTGGTTCATTAATGTATGTGAAGTAAAATAGGCACTGCTGTCTTACTAAGTAATTATATGTAGTTCTCTTGGTTTGTTTGTGAACATATCTGAGTCACTTTTATGTTCCTTGGTAATTTTAGCCAGGCACGCCACTCTGCCTGGCAGGGAATTGCGATTCATCCAGATGAAGATCATACCCATTGGTGCCGCCACGTATTGGCGTGAACGGCTGTTTCCAGGTTTGAATTGTGGGGGTTTTTGTTTGTGTTGTTTAGGTGTGGTAGATTTACTTTAGTGGGTTGTTGATTACTTGAAATAGTTGTGTGGCCACACCCGTCAGACGGCAGGTTCTAACTCTAACAAAAGATATCGCACGTTGGATATGCTTATCCTACATGCTATAGCAGCACCAACGCCCCTTTCTTATGGTTTTGTCTTTAGGACATCAAAGCGAGACAAAGATAACATTAACTCGAAGGTTTTATTGTTTGCCATTAATGCTGACTGTTATGGTGGCGTGAGGGGCAACATTTTCCACAAAAACAAATGCTAAATTGGTTATTCATTCTCATGGATACAACTTGCCATACAAACACAAGACCAGAAGAAAGATTGCATTTGTTCCTAAGCTTTTATAACTATTTACATAGACTCTGTTGTAGGCTTTTGACATCTGTTATTGTCAATAAATCTCTTGCTTTGATACTACATCCTTACAACCTTTAAATCCAACTGATGTAAGTTATTATGTATACATCAAATAGGTTTGAACTGAGGTTAAAAGAACAACATAAACTTTGCATCTCAAAAGAATGAATTTCTACTCTTATTTTATGTTGCAGATTGGAGCTAACTTATGCATTTGATAACGGTATATAGCGCAAAATAAAAGAGAGCCATGATGCGAATGAGCTTGCACAGGTATATTCCGTAACCCTTATACCATTGTAGTTGCCGAAATCTAAATGTGCAAAGTGTTGTTTTAACATTATTAGTTGATGGTTTCATTATAGATGAGCATTGATAAACAATGGAATGAGTGTCTTAATTACAATGACATGATAAGCTTCATATTTCATGTGAGTGTATTAGTTCTATAATCAATACTGATCCATGTATGTTTTGGGAGGATGCTAAGAAAATGCAAGGCTGGGTATCTTTTTTGTGAATTGCTAGAGGATTGTGATTAATATAAGTGTGAAAGATTTGGGTTTAAAGACGTTGGCTGGAGGTACGCCGACTATTTCGTACATTAAAAAAATTCCCATAGGCCCAACTTTTACACCCACAAGTTTGTGTTGTCACCGTTAATTAATCGGATCCATCAAAAACTGTTTATGCCATCTGTGAAGCACACAACAACTGCAATTTAGCGAAACTGAAATAGTCATAACCCTGCAAGAAATGACAATCGATATTAATTATCCGAATTATTATGTGTTCAAGGGTAAAAATATTAGTTGTTACTTTGCGTATGTTGTATGGTTAAATTCATGTAATATACAGAACCTTTTTTAGTAAGACTTTGCTTTTTTGTTATTAATTTGTAGAGAACAACACCTTTTAAAACTTTAAATACATATAAATATAAATGTAAAGTTTTCATGTGCAGATTTAGTAATGAACTGTATTGCTTACTCAACTTTGCACATGTAACTTCAAGCTTATTGTTTTTTTTTATATAACTAATTTTGCAACTTCAAGTTTATTGCTTTTTTTTTTTTTGTAACCGCACAAATCTTTTTTTTTTTGTAACCCCACAAATCTTTTTTTTAGAACGACAATATGCAAGGCAATTAAATGTTGTTTCAATTATATTTGTACCCACTTTTTTGTAACTGTCCTATTGGTTGTTGCAGCTAATAGTTAGCCAAGGAATGTTAGAGCTTAAGATTACTTGAACTGACGCTATGATTTAAATCGAGTTCCTTAATCCTTAGTACCTATATATGATTTGGTCAAAGTAGCAAGATAGCATTTGATCGAGCCGTATGAGGAAAGTCAAGTCGTTGCAAATGTAGCTGATAATTTTAGACACTGTGTTGCGGTTAGATTAGAGAGTAACGATGTAAATGCCGATGTAACATGGCAAGTTATGTGTACTGTATTTGATCTAAATACCTTATGAAACGGCACATTTGGTTGGTTTTATACATAACATCAAAAAGCCTATCTAAACTTATCTATACATATAATCTATACATTTAATAAAAGCTTACAATATTTTTTTACGTCTTATTGAAACGGCACATTTGATGGGAATGTCAAGACTAAAACTAAAAATGTGGCGTATAAGGAAATATTTAGTAATATTTGAATAAAATTTGTATTGCATGCTTTTAAATATGAATAAATATTTCTACTATATTTTTTTTACGTCTTACCGCTCAATATAATTGTAACTTGGTGAACCGCGTGTTAACGCGGGCAAGAAATGTGGTGTATAAAGAAATATTTAGTGATATTTGAATAAAATTTGTATTCGTTGTGTTATACTTTAATAAATATTTTTACTGTATTTTTCTTATACGTTATAATTCCCTAAATAGATGTACGTTGGTGAACCGCATGTACACGCGGGCTAAAATCTAGTATTAAATAAAAAAAAAAAAACAAAAACAAAGGTTACCGCCCGTTAAATAGAATCAAAAAACGGTTCACGAGACTACTACCAGCATGAGTGACGGTAGTGTTACCGTGATGATAATAAGGTACCCGTGACTAGTTTTGGTGACACCCCGCCCCCAATAAGACTGTGGGGTGTGGGTGGGGAAAGGAATCGGGAAGGGTGACCTGGACGCTATCCGATGGGGAACACCGCCCCCCCCCCCCCCCCCCGTTTTTGCTTCGGTGAGATCGGGAGAATTATCCCGTCCTTCCCGTCCTATCTTCCAAGACAACATCACACACTAGATATAAAATTTTTTGTCTTTTTATGTTTAAAATATTATTATAAAAAGGAAAGGGGAAGGGGGAAGAAGAGGGAACCATTTCCCTTAGAAGGGGGAGAGAAGGGGGAAGATGACGTGACGCTGATGTGGAGAAGGGGGAGGAAAGGGGGAAGGGGACCATACCCATAGTCTAATGGTTACTAAACTGTTTAGCAGGGATGACGTCGACTCTTGAATCTTGATGCGTTGTACTTGTACATGACAAAATAAATAAATAAATAAGGGAAAATGACCAAAATAGCCCGTTGACCGGGCGTTTTGCACAAATAGCCCTCTCCACCCTCTTTGGAGAGAGGGGTCACGGTTCCCAACATGCCTGAACCGTCTCCCGAGAGGCTTCCCATTTCAGCCAACGGAGAACCGCCACGTGTCGTTGTTGATCCCGAGACAGACCTTTCTCTCTCCTGAACCCTCTTTCTCTCTCCCTGAAACCTCTTTATTTGTACATGGCAGTCCTCTTCACATGGGTAAACCCTCTGAACGCGATTTTCTTTTTGTAAAGTTGAAAAGTTGATAGGCTATTTGTTATGATCTCATATTTTATTTTTCACTTCACTTCAATTAAACTATTTAAAAATTAAAACAAAAAGAAAAGTTGTACATGGCCGTCGTCTTCACATGGGTAAACCCTTTGAAAATATTTTCAAGGCCTGAGAGAGTTGAGATGAGGCCCATGTGGTTCAGCGAATCAACCGGAACGCCCATGTGGTTCAGCGCCGGAAACAAAAGGGCCGGTCACCGGTCCGGTGACCCTGCTGGTGTACTGATTCTTGTTTCTTCGTCTTCTCCGACGAAGTTTACTGTTTTTTTCTTGTTCTTCGTCTTCACCGGAGACGTCTTCCGAGACGTCACGGAGGCGTCTCTGAGACGTCACCGGAGGCGTCTCTGAGACGTCACCGGAGGCGTCTCTGAGACGTCACCGGAGGCGTCTCTGAGACGTCACCGGAGACGTCTCAGGTCTGTCTCACTTCTCAGGTCTGTCTCGGGATCAACAACGACACGTGGCGGTCCTCCGTTGGCTGAAATGGGAAGCCTCTCGGGAGACGGTTCAGGCATGTTGGGAATCGTGACCCCTCTCTCCAAAGAGGGTGGAGAGGGCTATTTGTGCAAAACGCCCGGTCAACGGGCTATTTTGGCCATTTTCCCAATAAATAAACAAGCATAGTGACGTGTCACGCGATGTGTCCTTGGATGAAAAAGAAGGGATGAGATTGGAAGGATCACACATTACTGCATCTTAGAGGATCCCAGTCTGTTCACACGGATACACTTTTCCGTCAAGTTACCGTCGTCGGAATAAAACCCAATCGGATTCCAACTTCAATAATTCATTTTATTTACAATATTCGATTAGTAAACACATCCTTTTTGTTGATAACCGTCGGATTGGGGAATAACTCCACAGATCACTCGCTCAGGTATTAAATTTCATTCCAATTCTTTTTTATTATAATTTCTGAAACAGATTAACAGATGACGATTGCTATCATCACTGTTTTGACACGTTTGATCAGTATCCACAAGATCAATGAAATCGTAGGGTTTGTGATAACTTACTAAAATAAAATGATGTAATCAGGTCATTTAACAAATTACAAAAATGGTGTTGTGGTGGTGGTGTTGTTTGAAGTAAGAAATGGAGAAGAAAAGAGTAGATGAGAGTGTGCAATTGCCAGCAGCTCCAGTTAGAGTAGACAGATTTGGTTTTGCTAAACAGGAACATATCTCGCCTGATAGATTAGCTAAAAGCAAGTCGGCTTTCGAGTATCAGAGGTAAGGCTGTTTATGTTATAGTTAATGTTTGATTGTTGATCATATTAGGTTTTAGAGGTGTTGATATACTGTTGTATTAAGTATAGTTACTTTCGAGCGGTATGATGCTTGATTATTCAGTAGTTGTGTAACACAATGTTGTATGGAAAATTTCAAGTTATTTGTTATTTAGAAGGTTGAGTCATTCTTTATCTCTTTAAGTTTACGTATAAGGATGCGGATATGCCTATAACCAACTGGTCTAGTTTGTAAGGGTGTTGGTGTGTGTGTTACTTAGACGATTGGTAGCAGCGGTCGTTTAACCTATTAAGCACCGCTTGTGGTGTGCGCATGTAATGTATGTATGTTTGGGCCCTCGGGAGCAAAAGTAAAATTGCACTAGTTTTAATGTTATTTTACTAATTCGAATGGTTAATCATGCGTCATGTGGTGGCGGCGTGGCCCTGATAGCCAAAGGACAAGGGGGTAAATGCACCAATCAGGCTTGTTCCAATTGCTTAGGGTTATGTGTCTTACAACTATTGAGCCGGGGGGGGGGGGGGGGGGGTGGGTTGTCTCACTGGAAGCAGCCTCTCTATATCTATGAGGTAGAGGTAAGGTTGTTTACATGGTACCCTCCTCATACCATACCTTAGCTTTGCTATTGGTGGATATACCGAGTCTGATGATGATGATGATGGGTTGTTTAATCTATTCTTTCATTTCTTGTCTGCTTAGCAGGGAAGATAGAAAACTTAGAAAATGGAGGAAAATGATTGGTGTTGGAGGTAGTGATTGGAAGCATTATGTAAGAAGGAAACCGAATGTTGTTAAACGGCGTATACTGAAAGGAATCCCTGATAGTTTAAGGGGTCTTGTTTGGCAGTTGATTTCTGGAAGCCGGGATTTATTGTTGATGAACCCTGGTGTTTATGAGGTATTCCTGATTCAGCAAGTCTTTATTTCAGTTGGCTGTCTTTTAATTACTTTGAGTTAGTCTAAATCTTTGATGCCGATTATTATTATTGTTGCAGCAACTAGTGATATATGAGACTTCAGCTTCTGAGCTAGATATTATACGGGATATATCGCGTACGTTTCCTTCACATGTGTTTTATCAGCAGCGACATGGACCTGGTCAAAGATCACTTTACAATGTTTTGAAGGCCTACTCCGTATACGATAGGGAGGTTGGATATGTACAGGTACATCCACATTCCTTCTCTAGCCATCAACAATAAGACGCCTGTTTTGAAAACGGTTTCAATTGCAGGGTATGGGATTTTTAGCCGGTCTTTTGCTGCTTTACATGAGTGAAGAGGATGCATTTTGGCTGTTAGTGGCGTTATTGAAAGGAGCTGTCCATGCTCCAATGGAAGGATTGTATTTGGTAACTTTTACTGTGACCAAAACAAACACCATGTTTTCGCTTTCATATTTTTGTTTTTTTGTTTTTCTCTGTTGCAACTTTTGAGTTTGTGGTGTTGAGTGCAGGAGGGATTGCCTCTTGTTCAACAATATTTGTTTCAGTTTGACCTTCTGATGAGAGAGTACATGCCAAAGCTAGGCGAACACTTTACACGAGAAATGATAAACCCTAGCATGTATGGAAGCCAGTGGTTTATTACTGTGTTCTCCTATTCTTTTCCTTTCCATCTGGCTCTTAGAATTTGGGATGTTTTTCTCTATGAGGTTAGTGGCATATAGGAAGTTTGGCTGCGCTTATGTCAAAGTTTTAAATTAAATGGAAAGAAATTTTCTTATAAAGTAACTTTTGTTTGTATGTACAGGGTGTCAAGATTGTTTTTAAAGTTGGCCTTGCTTTGCTTAAATATTGCCACGATGACTTGGTTAGTCGCTCACTATACTTTGCAAGTGCGTGAGTAAATTTCACTTTACTGAAATTGATGTTGTCTGTAGGTGAAGTTACCATTTGAGAAACTTATACATGCTCTTAAGAACTTCCCTGATGATGCAATGGATCCAGATAAATTGCTTCCAATGGCTTACTCATTTAAGGTACATACGCACACACTCTCAAAAAGGGGAATGAACATAAAACAAAACCTTTTTCAGTTAGGGTTTTGTATTCAGCATTTAGATTTAAAAAATGTAAAAGACTGGGAATGAAGGAGATGATAAAGAAATATAATTCCTATGTTTGTCATGTTTTAAGGTATCAAAGCGTTTGGAGGAACTTAAGCAGGAGTATGAGAAGAAAAATGGGAAGCTAGCAGCTTCCAAGGCAAAGCAAAAACAGAAGCATCCGGCTTGAATCGGGAAACAGGTGCATCCTACATTGTAAATAGATGGGGTTCAATTCTTTAAGATGTTCCTGAATCCTAATGGACTAGCTTATGTAATTTGGCATTAAAATCTTTGAAAAAAAAATGAGTGATATTGATCATGTTTGCAAGTGAACCTTTGATCTTAGTTGATCATGTAATTTGGTTCACGCTCACGGCTATATTTCAAGTCTCGATTGCAGCTTTATTTTAAGTGGTCCAAGTCTTCTTGGTCATTTGCTTTGGTTAGGTCCAGTTTTTGAGGATAATTTTAAGTTCTTATTTGTTGCAAGTTGCAATGTTCTTCTGATGTGGCAAGCAAATTAAGTTCCTGATTTTACACAATTATCGACATCTAGATCAACACAACCAGGTTACCTACCTAAATGGGATGTGTTTTAGAGTGATATACGAACATGAATTGTTTTTATGTGAACACAAGGCACAAGAAAAGGAAAGAGGTAACGAGAACAAAGGGCGTTTTTAATACACAGACTACCGTGTTGAAATTGTATTACGTTACCACATCTATGTTCGAACAATTTATAAACTATCATGTTGTTTACTTAATGATTTCATAAATGTGTGTTTTGAGCAATTCAAAGATTTGGTATATCGAAAATTAAGTCGAGAGATTTTTATATAATAAATAAAATATATTAACTCCTTCATAATTTTAAGACCGGACGGTATGGGGTGCGGTAAATATATTAACGGTCCGGCGAGCGCAAGCCAGGGGCGGCAACAACGCCCCTGGCGCGTCATCAACATCACCGGCAGCCACTAGACAGTCAAGACTAGCCGAAGAAGAAGGTAGTGATTGGTGTTCCGGAGAAGAAGGTGGGTCCGTGGTGCTGTAGCTTGAGGCGTCATCACACGCTAGGCCCGTCTCTCGAAGCTCCGGTAACCTTGTTGGTGACGTGGAGCCTTACGTGGCGGCCCGTCTTCAACGCTGCTCCGGTACCACACCCACGAGCCTAACTTTATTATTACTTTATCTAAAGTAAACTTGTCAGTGGAACGGGGAACAATAAGAAAAGATGCACCCATCGGCTACAATCAAGAGCATCTGTCATCATGGAGGGCAAAAGCGTCATATAAATGCCGGGAAAGACACGTGTCAGCACAGCATCGTTGTTGGATGCCTAGTTTTATTATGAGCCACAAGCTACGAAAACATAAGCGTATATAAATCCAGCTCTTGTTATTTCTGTTTCCCTCGGTCGATTAGTTTCACATTACGATTCTGATTCGATCCACACATCTTTCTCCTCCTCTATCAGTAATTTTTTATTAATCGGTAGGTATGCATGTTCTTTGTCTCGTAATAATAATAATTGTCTTGTTTATTCCTTTTCATTTCATATTTAACGATGGTAGTTTCAGCAGGCTTTTGTTCCATTTGAGCCCTTCGGATTGCGGATCTGTTGCTCTTTTTCATTTGTTTTTCATCCGTAAGTCTTTTGTTTCAATTAATTTGGTGCTCGTTGTTTTTATATGATTTACATTCGTTGCGTTGGTAGTTAGTTGTATGGACGAATGTCTGATATAATGTGGATAATTGTTTGGCTGCATTTGTATTATATCAGTTGTTTTATGTTTCAAAATTCAGTAATTTGTTATATTATGTTTTTATTGACTGATTAAACATTCGTGTCAAAGGGCAAAGGGTTTGTTTGATCGTTTCTCTTGAGATTGTACGTTTTGGTGCAATGTTGTTGTAACTCCGGCCTACGGGTGTTATATATCATTGAAACCCATCAAACCGAAGAAAGTCAGCCGGTTTGAGATCTAAACTTTCGGTTCTCACGAGTTGACGGTTTTGGGCTGTTTGTAACATGTAGTTATGTATATGTATTATGAATTTATGATCATGAGCTTTTTATCATAATAAAAAGTTTGGTACAGACTAATTATTTTGCTATAATAAAAAAAAAAAAAATAATTAAACTGCCAAAAGCGAATCGTCAATATGTGGAACCGACTGGTCCCCCAACACACTGAACCCGATCTCCTGGTCGATTTGGTTTGTAGTTTCCCAAAACTGTAGCTAGTGGTTTGGCCCGGATTTATGGTCAATACTGGACCATGAACACGCTAGTGTATATAGATGTCAAGTATTGAAGTAAAAATTATAAATTTCTGATACCAAGTCATAATAATTCATAAGATTTTGTACGTATAACATAACGATGGTTATCACACATATATGCAGTATTTGGTAGTCAGATTCTTGTTGGTTTCTAAGGGCACTTGAACTTTTAAAAGTCAACAACATTGCATTTGATTTTTATCTATATTTTTTGCAGGACAATTGAATGATCAATGGAATCAAAAGCTGGAAAAAAGTCTAGTAGTAAATCATTATTTTACGAAGCTCCCTTAGGTTACGGTATTGAAGACGTTCGACCAAACGGTGGGCTCAGGAAGTTCAAATCTGCTGCTTACTCTAACGTGAGTTTTCATTTCCATCACGTTGTGTTCTATTACATTTGATTTGATTGTTCTGAAACTAAATGATCTATTCTAACTTGAGATTCCTATTTTCCATCTTGCAGTGCGCTCGCAAGCCGTCCTGAGTTTTAATACCTGTGCTGCATAACCCTAGATAAAAGTGTTCTGTTTTATTATTTTGCTAGTCTTTCTTTTCCTTTACTTTCACCTTGTTCTTCATTTCTTCTCTTTCCAACAAACCTTCCTAAAGCAAGATGACGTCAGCCATTGGATTTGAAGGCTTTGAAAAAAGGCTTGAGATTGCCTTTTTTAACCCTGGTCCCTCTGCCGACCCTGGAGGCAGAGGCCTACGTTCCTTAACCAGGAACCAACTTGATGCGTTTCTGGCATCGGCTGAATGCACCATCGTTTCTTCGTTATCAAACGATTTATTGGATTCATATGTTCTTTCTGAATCCAGTCTCTTTGTGTACCCGTATAAACTCATCATCAAAACATGTGGCACCACTAAGTTACTCCTTTCGATCCCACATATACTTGAATTATCTGGTGAGCTGTCTCTTACTGTCCAATCCGTAAGGTATACTCGTGGAAGCTTTATATTTCCTGGGGCTCAAGTGTTTCCTCACCGTAGCTTCACTGAAGAAGTAATGGTTCTTGATAGCCACTTTGGAAAGCTTGGTATGTGCAGCAATGCGTACGTCATGGGTGGTGCCGAAAAGGACCAGAAATGGCATGTCTACTCTGCTTCAGCTGAGGCAGCAGACCTTGTTACACAAACCGCTTCTGTTTACACTTTGGAGATGTGTATGACAGGTTTAAGCAAGAGGAATGCATCTGTGTTTTTCAAATCCGAGTCGAGCTCTGCAGCTGTGATGACTGAAGATTCAGGGATCAGGAAGATCCTTCCAGAATCCCAAATTTGTGATTTCGACTTTGACCCATGTGGGTACTCTATGAATGCTATAGAAGGGGACGCGATCTCCACCATTCACGTGACTCCAGAAGATGGGTTCAGTTATGCTAGCTTTGAAGCAGTTGGGTATGACTTCAAGTCCATGGATTTGACCCGTTTGATCGAAAGGGTATTGGCTTGCTTTGAGCCTAATGAGTTCTCCGTGGCGTTGCATGGGAATGAAAATGAACTGAAATATATCAACTTGGAAAATAATTATCTGAGTGTGAAAGGATACAATGTTGAAGAAACAAAGTTTGAAGTTTTGGGTGGAGAAGGAGGGTCAATGGTTTACTATGGGTTTGCAAGGGGAGGAAGCAGTTGCGGGTCTCCACGGTCAACTCTGTATAGGTGTTGGAGTGAAACTGAGAATGAGGAAGAGTAAGTTGAAGTGAAGAAGTAAAGAGTTGTGGCAAAATGGTAATATGAGTGCATGTCTAGTGTGGTTATGTTGTCTTAAGGGTTTATATATTTCTGAAGGTTTGTTGAACTGAGGGGGTATATTCTGATTTTTATTTTGTTGCATCTACAATCTATCTAATTCTGTTTGGTCCTTTGTGTTTTATTCCTTTTTGGTTATTGTTTCATGATCATTGCAAGAAATCTGTATGATTGACTTGTTATTATATATATAATTAAGTTTCATGGTTATACTTATTTGTTTGTGTTGTTCTGGCAATTTAGATTTTCTTTTTCTTTTGCACTTGTTGATATGATTTTTTTTTTTGACCAAATTGAAGAATGTGAGCTGGTACTCCCACCTCAGAACTGGACATGTCTTGCAGGTTGGACCCAGAACCGGGTCCAACCTAGTGGTATCAAGGTGTTAATAACATTTTGTAATACCACTTTTATCTCTCTTTTATTTTCTCTTCTAAAATTTAATTTGTTGATTAGTTAATAGCTGAGTTTTGTCTATTTTAGGCTTTATCTTTTGTAAAATTACAAATTTAATAAAAAGAAAACATCGTTTAGTATTTATGACATAAACAAAATTGCCCCCATTTAAGTCTCTTTAAGATAAAATCAGTAATAAGTAATCATAAAATTATGTAAAACATAATTTTATAATTGTTCTTTTATGAAAATTTTAATGTATTATCATTCTGAATTATTTTAAATAAACTGAGATACAAACTTACTCATACTCTAACGATTGTGTTGGAAAGGTGTCCTGTAAAAATGCATGATGTGAATGTAGCAAACAACTTGGTACCAAAATCATCCTGCATTACTTATATTTAAAAATGGTTGTAGTAAGTTGGCGAATTAACGTATTTACACCCACACTTGTAGTAAGAAAAAAAATTAAATTAGTGGTATTTAATGAGGCATTGATGTGAAGGAAATATTGGAAGTAGTTAGGGAGGAGTGGGAGCTCACCATATACCCTAACGGCACCACGTCAACCACTCGGAGACCACAACCCGCATACCACTCCACTGGCGGCGATGATCCTGCGTAGAAAAAAATACGATTTTTGCAGTTCTCTCCTCTCCACACACATCACACAACATAGTTGTGTACTTGTGTTTGCTTTGGTGACTACAACCTGCATCCTCAACTCACAACATTGACGTGTTTGGAGAGACACGAGACCTGCAAAATTGTGTTATAGTAATGTGAATCCTAGGTGGACATGGATCACCTAAGTGTAGCCCAAGGGGGCAGTCTCACCCCGTAAAAAAATAGCGTATATTATAGCCTGATCGCATCTATTGAAAGTTAGGTTAAACCCTACGATCACACACCCAGAAAATAAATCCTGGGTCCATCACTGGATAGGGTTACTTGAAGACGCCTCCTCCCTTACAAAGTTAAAGAGAGTACTTACGCCATTCACCCTAAGGTTGAGCGTTAGTTTCATAGTGATAAAATTAGTGGATGTGTGAGTTAGTCGTTTCTAAAATTTAAACCAAACACATAAGGGAGCATTTGGTTCGCATGAATTGAATGAAATTTAAAGGAATTGGATTTTGAATTCTAACTCTTAAGGTGTTTGGTTCATTGAATTTGTTGGAATTGGAATTTCAATTTCAATCTTGATGTGTTCGGTTAACAAAGGAATTGGAATTTGGTATGAATTCCTTCAAATTCCTTTAACTAAGGGAATTCAAAATCCTTCCAACATTAAAAGGAATTCAAGTCAATTTATTGGAATCTTCAATCGATTGACGTCGTTTCGTCTTGAACCGATTCAGACCGTACCGTTTCGATGCAAATCGTTTAGATCCGTACCGTTTCGATCGGTACTGTTTCACCCGATATCGTTTCGACCCGAGCCGTTTCGACATGTAACGTGTAACACCCCAACCGATGGCGGAAACATCGGGATGTCACGTATTGATGATTGTTCAACAGCTCATGGTACTAAATGAAAGTTGAATAATATTAAACAATTTACAATTTACAAGTAAATATTACAAAGGTTGAATAATATAAACTAGGTCCAAAGCTCCTATGTGTTCCAAAACTTGTACAACTTCCAATAGCAAATAAACCTGAAACATGTTAAATTGAAAAGATGGGGGGTCAACTATAAATAGTTGGTGAGAATACATAGGTTTTGTATATAGTTGTGACATCCGTCACCTTCGACTTTCAATTCATTTACACAAATAGTCCCCCAAATATTTTCAATTTTAGTCCTCAAACATTTCTTGTAATTATTGTCGTTTACAAATGTAATAAATGTGCGAAACTCAAGTTATATTATTTACATGTATTTTGGATCTCGATCTCGATTTAATCTAACACGTAAGTTGCGACGTTATTCGGAAAAAAATATATATCATAATTTTTTTTTTTCAAGTTATAAAAGTTTTAAGTTAATTAGTTAACTTAGTTAGTTGTTATAAAGTAAAAACTAACTAGGAAATCTTAAAAACTAACTAAGTTAATTATGAGGGGCTATTTGTGTCATTTCCCAAAAGTTAAAAAGAAAAAAAAAATTCCTCTTGCTGCTGCTCGCTTTTCCGGCCGGCCACACAGCTCCGGCGAAGTTTTTTCCGGCGACGATCAAACACCCTTTTTAATGCACCATTACGCCTATTGTTAATTGCAAAACGTTTCTGCACAAGGTTTTAATCGTTCCATCATTTCAACGGGCAAATTAACGCGTTTAATAAACGAATTTAATCTTTTAGGAGTGTAACCGCCGGACTTTAAAACGAATCAAAACGCGTGTATTTACTCGACCATTATATAAATCTATCCTACTAATTGATTTCTGCACATGATATCGTCTTAAACGAGCAAAAATTTCACATCAAACTTCGTTATACAGTGGTTAATCGACCACATCTTCTTCGGGTTTAAAGTTTAACAAACGATCGGTTCTCATTCTTGTAAGTCGAAATTTATCTTGCCGTTTTAATCTTTATGTAGTTCTCTTTCAAAGCCCTAAGGTCTCATGGCTTAATCATACTTGAATCAGGCTATTAGAAATTTGTTCTAGGGTTAGGGTTCTTAGAGATTTGGGGAAGAAGATGAGGAAGGTTATTTATATGAAAAACATTTTAAAACCATCTAAAAACACAAAAGAGATACATGGTCCACTGGGTAAGTCTGTTGGGTTGGAGCCTGAGGACCCGGGTTCAAGACCCTCTCACCCCGAATTTTTTTGTTATTTTTTTGTTTATGGAGGTTATTTTAAGTAATATTTATATATATAAATATATAAATACTTCTTTTTCCTTATAATATTCATAATAAATCCATTATCTATCCAAAAATCATGAAAATTTAGGTGTAGCTTCTTGACACCTCATAGAACATTCCCACATTTTTATTTTCTGAAAAATGTTTTATTTTTATATTTTTATTAAATTAAATTGTTTTAATCATAAATAATTGATAAAAAATTCATTTTTAATGAATTTAATCTCAAACTTTTTGAGTAATTATTTTTAACCATTCTCAACTGAAATAAAAATTATTGGTCAAGAAAACCTTTATTTTTATAAATTTTCCCATTTTTAATCATTTAAACATGATTTAATCTCATTAAATCAGTTTTAAATATAAATAAGTTCATATAAATTATGGGAAAATTATTCTAATATGTTTACATCAGAAATCATCCATTTTCTATAAAATAAATATTTTTGGATCACGTATAATATTATTAGTCTTATTTACGTTTAGTTAGATATAATAAAACATTTATTTATTTATACAATTTAAACATCTATTTTATAAATGTTTTTCTTATAAAATAGAAATACTCGTATGGTTTAATGTCTTAATTATTTTTGTTGAATCGTTGTGTAACACAAAAATTACTTATTTATATATTTATGATTATCGTATTATTTTAATTTAGTTAAAGTAACTAACTAAATTATTTTGTTTTAATTATTCAAACATATTGTTATCTAAATATTTAATCGGTAATAATTATGTTACCTAAATCATATTTACAAACTTTAGTATATTATTTTAATATACAACTTTTACATTAATTCGACTAAATCATAAAAAACTCTAATTCCCCAAATCGACTTAGCAAACCCTAATGCCTTAGACCCTAGATACCTCAGACTTTGTAGACTTTACCTTACTAGTATTTGTATACGTTATAGGTTGAATTCCTCGGAATTCTCACTACTTAGCTCACAACCGCTTAAGTGGATTTTGATCGCTTTCGCAAACTGTGAGTATATCTTCCCCTTTTTACTGTTTTATTATTTTTGGGGTGATTCATGTACTTATTATCAAGTTTCTATTACTTCTTACTAAAATAGCAATTCTCCTGTGTGTTTGCTTTATGTTAATTTGTGTGTCTATGACTTGTCAAAATCATTAACCTTTGAGGGCCTGGCATTTCAATGAATAGTACTATGGTATATACCCCTTGTGACTCTGTTGAGAGACCTTGGTCATTGTCTTGTGATTCATATTACTAAAAATGTTTTTGATTCTTGATTCTTGATACTTATTACATAGGGTTGATTTTGAACGGACATTACTTAAATTACATAATTGCAAATGGTATACAACACAGGAATTGCGAAACGTTCTGTACTATATATATCCATCGGATGTACTCACCAATACATTATATGTGTTGACAAATTATTTTGTACATGTTTCAGGTGACGTTTGATCTTACTTGCTTTCACGCTTAGGATGGACCTAGTGCTTAAATAAAAGTTGAACATTTATTATTTATGTTTGAGATTTCTATTAAGACTCTTTGTATTTCGTTTTGAATAATGAAAGTTTATTGCTATTAATATTTACATTTTAGTCCATGTGCTTTTGAACAATCGTCACTACGTGACACCTCGATGTTTCCGCCATCGGTTGGGGTGTTACAATAGTTGAAAAACAATATGTTGTATAACAATCATAGTTGAAGTATAATAATGAGTAATGACAGAATATGAGTCCGACATGTAACAATGCGTCTTTTGTACAATCAAACCTTGTGTCGACTGAGACATAACTCGCAAGTTAGTAAAAGTGTAACTGTTATCGATCATCCCTAAATTTATGCGGGGGATGGGTTTGTTAGACTTATAGCGCTATAATCTAAACAGGCGGCTTGATCAATGTTAATGATTGTACTGTGTATTTTTGTTACAGTGAAATGATAGAATGAGTAAATTATAGTGTATAAAATGTTTCAACAATGTAAGAATGAGTAAATGATAGAATATAAAATGTTTAAACATGTTTCACCCCAAAATGTAAAACAGAAAAAGGGGATATGTAAACTCACCTTAGCAAAGTGTTAAGTCTCGTGAAATAGAATTAGTGTAGCCCAACGTTGCCAAGTATTACCCTATATTTAAGGTAATAAATAAGTCTAAGTCTTTCTAGTCTACAAGTATTTTCTAGGGTTTCGAATTTGGGGATAAGTATTCGTTTAATTATTAATTAAATTGTTTAATAAATAAAAGGAATTCGATAAATAAATAAACAAAAGTCTTTTTGTAGGCTTTTGATTAAGGGTGATCACGTTAATAGGTTTTAAGTATGAAAATAACTTTTATAAAATTATTTTCTTAAAAATTGACTATTTAACTTATTTATTTCTATTTTGTCAAAATATAACTTTAATATCTAAAAATATTAAAGTTAAAAATTAAAATTTTTATTTCTATTCTAAATGGATAGAAATAATTTATATAAAATTTTGGTGTAAAAATATTGAAAAATTGATTTATTATGATTTATTTATGATTAAAATAACACAAAATCGATTAAAAATAATAAATAAATGATTTTTCAGAAATAAAAATCATTTCTGGAATGTTTATTGTTTTATAAGTTTAGGATAATTTTTGTGGATTTTTATAAAATCGTTTTGATATTTTTATAGAATTTTATAATTATAATAGAATAAACTTGTAATATTTATTTTATATAATAAATAAAAGATTTTTGAAAAACTGAAAATTGGATAATAAAGTTTATCAATTGAATAACATAAAATAAATTTTTTAGAATTTATAAAGCATTTTTAGTATTTTAAAACTATTTTTAAAAATAATAATGAATATATAAGTAATAAAGGTTTTTAAAAAAAAAGTTGCATATGGTAGGGATCGAACCCGCGTCAAACCCGGGTCAGGGTTTAAAATTAGGGGTGTATAAAAAGCTTGCGGCTCGAGGCTCGCTCGAAACTCGCTCGAAAAAAGCTTGAAAAAAGCTCGGCTCGAAGAGGCTCGTTTTGTTTTCGAGCTGAGCCGAGCCGAGCTGGCTCGTTTTGTAATCGAGCCGAGCTCGAGCCAGGGGTGTTCAGCTCGTGGCTCGGCTCAGGCTTGTGGATGTGTAATTAATATATAGATGAAACTAATATATTTTGGCTCCAAACCCAATTCTAAAATGAAAAATTTGAAAATCCCGCTCATACTACCTATCTACCCCATCTTTTCATAATAAATAAACCATAACTTAGAAAAATAAAAAAAAATATACATGATTATGTGTAATTTTTTTTTGTTTTTTATTTAATAAATATTTCTAAAAAAATAAAAAATAAATAAATAAATATAACGAGCTGGCTCGAGCTCGGCTCGAATATTTACGAGCCGAGCTCGAGCTCGACTTTTCAGCTCGACCAGAAAAACGAGTCGAGCCGAGCTGGCTCGGTTTAAGTTCGAGCTCGAGCTCGAGCTGGGCCTGGCTCGGCTCGACTCGGCTCGTGTACAGCCCTATTTAAAATCACAAGCCCAGACCAGTTGGTCTGGACCCTGAGAACGAATAATCTTGGTTTGAATTAATTATATAGGTTAAGTCATCTGTTTTCAATAATAAGAAAAAAAAGAAACACACGACGGGACTCGAACCCTGGCCTTCGGCCGGTTCGATGTTTAAACTCTGCTCACGTCCACCAACTGATCTGCTGATCAGTTGGTATTTGTTTTCGTTTGTTAAAATATAAGAACAGATACGACTCTGGTTCATCTTCCCCAAATCATGCTTCGAAACCCTAGCTTTTCTAATTGCACGAATTACCAACCAATAACCCTAGTAATCATAGGGTTATTGGTCGGATAGAAACAAGGAACAAAACCATATATTTAATCGTTACCTACAATCAGAAATGAAGATGGATTGCTCGGTCAACCAAGAAGTCAAAAACGCGATGATTCTGGCTTTAAACGAATTGTTTGTGGGAATTGGAAGTGGGATTTGTGTTTTTCGGCAAGTTTAGGTCTAGATTATGTGTTCAATTTATACTAAAACATACGAAATGGATGAATTTGGTAGGTTTGACCTAGAGTTTAATTATAAACGCGTATTGTCTTAATTAAGGTATATTTTGAACGTGATTTTTGGCGTGTAGGACATGCTGAAGGCCGATGACAGTCATACCTTAAATAATTTCGATCAATAAACACGGATTGAAATTGATTTGGAAAGGATTTGGTTCGCATTTGACTTTGGAAGTCAACTGTGAAATAGGAAAAGTGTTTATGTTTGTTTTGATTGGAATCTAATCACAACCTGAGCTGTACCCCAGCTGGTTAGTGTGTTGTGTTGGTTGTCTGGCTCGGCTGTGGACACGGGTTCGAGTCCCGGTCCACACAAATTTTTTTTGGCATTTATTTTACTAAAATTATATTATTATATATATTCATAATATGATTATCTAAGTCCGAAAATGATACGAAATATTTTTAAAACGTACTAATCATCGAGATTCAACGATTTTTATCAGTTTAAGGTGTTTAAAACATATATTGTTTGAAACAAATATATTCTTTTTATTAACTAAAAATTTGGGGAAAATATGCGATGTTACATAACGTTTCGATACGCACCTTTCCGAACCCTACCTTTTCGATGCGCACCGTTTTGACCCGAACCATTTTGACCCGTACCGTTTCGAGCCATACTGTTTCGAACCGGATTGGCCCGAACCGTTTCGACTAGGGCTGGCAATTTTGACACGAACACGATAACCTGACACGAACCTACACGATTTTAACAGGTTTCGTGTTTGGCCTTAACAGATTTCGTGTCTATAACAGGTCGACACGTTAAGACCTGTTTATTTTCGTGTCGTGTTCGTGTTTACATGTTTCGTGTTCGTGTCTTATCGTGTACGTGTCTTAACAAGTCTTATCATGTCTTATCGTGTTTCTTATCATGCCTTTTCGTGTCTTATCGTGTCTTGTCGTGTTAACTTATTTTACTATGTGTTCCTTATCGTGTCTTTTCGTGTCTTATCGTGTTAATATGTTATACACAGGTTCGTGTTCGTGTTTGAAAAAAATGACACGAATAGATTTCGTGTCGTGTTAGTGTTTACAAGTTTCGTGTTCGTGTCTTAACATGTTCGTGTAACTTGTTATGCCAGCCCTAACTTTCGACCCATACCGTTTTGACACCGTATCGTTTCGGGTCGAAACGGTGGAGGTCTAAAAATTCCAGTTCGAAGGATACGGGTCGAAAAGGTAGAGGTCGAAATACTTCGAGTTGAATCAATACGAGTCAAAACGATTCGGGCTAGTACGGGTCACAAGGGTGATAGATTCCAATTTATTAACTAACCAAATACAATAAACGATTTGAGATTCCAATTTCAACAATTTTCAATTCATTTAAATTCCAAATCCAATTATCTCAAATTTCAATACCTTCACAAATTCCAATCCCATTTTCAAACCATATCACGAACCAAACACACCCTAAGATTTAATTGATTTAATCGTATACTAGGCACTAGCATTATTTGGTTTTTAATGGAGCCAAACTGTTCATCCGCCGCACTTATTTGTGTCAACGACACAATCAAACCTTAAGCCAATGAGTTGTGTTCATCAATATTCCATTCATGGCTAATTTAACAAGTGCTTCAACTGAAACCCATTTATTAAAACCAGTGTTTGCAATTGTACTCAAAGGCTGTTCTTGGGACACTCTCTTAAAACCCAGAATTAATTCACTCATTACCTCAACCACTGTCACACATATCCTTCAAAACCTCCCACAAACCGATTCTTCCTCTTTAATCTCCTGGAATTTCTTCAAATGGGTCGAGTTAAACCCAAATTACAAGCACTCATTACAATCATCATGGACCATGATCCATATCCTAACGAAACAAAGACACTTCAAAAGTGCACACCAACTGCTCGACAAAATTGCCCTGAGAGACTTTTTATCTTCACCCACTGTTTTGAATGCTTTAGCGACTAACTGTGATGACCCAGATGTCAATTCTCATGTTTTGAGCTGGTTGGTGATATTTTATGCAAATTCTAAGATGACCCATGATGCCATTCAAGTCTTTGAGCATATGAGGGTTCATGGGTTAATACCACATTTGCCTGCTTGCACTGTTCTGTTGAATACTTTGGTTAAAGAGAGGCTGACTGATACTATGTGGAAGTTTTATAAAAAAATGGTTAAGATTGGGGTGGTTCCGAATCTGCATATATATAACGTATTGGTTCACGCTTGTTGCAAGTCTTTGGATGTGGAGAAAGCGGAAGGATTGTTGAGTGAAATGGAGGTTAATTGTGTTTCTCCGGATCTTTTTACTTACAATACGTTGATATCGTTGTATTGTAAGAAGGGTATGCATTATGAGGCGTTGTGTGTTCAAGATAGGATGAATAAATCGGGTGTTAATCCTGATGTTATAACGTATAATTCGTTGATTTATGGGTACTGTAAACAAGGTCGAATGAGGGAGGCGTTGAGAATGTTTAAAGAAATCAAAGGGGTTACTCCGAATCATGTTACGTACACTACTTTGATTGATGGTTATTGTAGAGTGAATAGTTATAGTGAAGCGATGTGCTTGCGTGAGGAGATGGAAGCTAAAGGCTTGTTTCCTGGGACGGTTACTTATAACACGCTTTTAAGAAAGTTATGTGAAGAGGGTAGGATAAAGGATGCTAACAAATTGTTGAATGAGATGAGTGGGAGAAAAGTTGTACCTGATAACATCACATGTAACACACTCATTAATGCTTATTGCAAGATTGGAGATATGAAATCTGCTTTAAGAGTTAGGGGTACAATGTTGAGTGCAGGGTTGAAACCTGATTCATACACTTACAAGGCATTGATTCATGGGTTTTGTAGGGCTCGGGATCTTGAAAATGCTAAAGAGTTTGTTTTTTCAATGATTAATGATGGATATTCTCCAAATTATTGCACTTACTCGTGGCTGGTGGATCTTTACCGCAACCAAAACAATGAAGATATGCTGGTGAAGTTGCCTGATGAGTTTTATCAGAAGGGTATAATTGTTGATATTTCGGTTTATAGGGCACTAATAAGGCGATTATGCAAGAGAGAGAAGGTTGGGTATGCTCAAAGAGTATATGATATTATGATGTCTAAAGGGATATCAGGAGATAGTGTTGTATTCACTAGTTTAGCATATGCTTACCTGAAAGCAGGTGACACAGGTACTGGTTTAAAGATATTTGATGAGATGTATAAGAAGAGGTTGATGATCACTCAAAAAATCCATAAAAGTTTCACTGCCAGTTATGCTAGTGACAAGCATGTTTTAGGAACCTTTTGGAATCTCGCCGTTGAAAGAGGCTTAATTTCAAGAAGTACCTTGAAACAGATTTACCGGGCTGAAGATAATGCTTAGGAAACAAATCCTGCAAAACTAAGGAGTTTATACTTCAAAGCTGTAAGTATTCTTAAGCGTTAAGTACACGAATTTAGAGGTCTGCATTAACCGGTATAGACCAACTGCCTGAAATTGTATGTACCGGCTCAGTCTTCAGTTTGTATTTTTATCAAATTTCAGTTGCCGGAAACCGATGAATCCCTGGACCATACATGTTTTGTTTGTCTTCTGTAATTTTCATAAAAGCTTTGTCCGAGGTTAGAGCATTCCCAACTCATTCCCCGCTCCCCTCCTTAAATTTTAGGGAAATCATCTTGAAAACACCATTCCTTCCCATTTCCCTTCACCATACCCCATCCCCATATGTTAGGGATAACTAAAGTGAATTGCATACTTTTAGGGATGTGGGAGGTTTTAGAAAATGAGAGATGAATTTACGGAATGGTGATATTTAGTTAAATTTTAAGGATAGGGATAAGGAATGGGATGTGAATGCTCGGAAAGTGAGTAGAGACAAAAGAATTTCAAGCAAAGTGTACATGTTTTAAACAAGTTTTTTTAATGCTTATAACTCTTATTACATGGACCAATAAAAAAAGTGATATGCCTTCATGTGTGTCGCTCACGAAACGCCCAGCCAATTCAAAGGCGATCCATACTATGACTTTTAAAAATAGAAATTACCCATTCCAAAACCTTCCTGTTATTTCTCTCTGGTCTAACTAACGTGTGGTCTTGTTTAATCTGGATTTAGTCTCCACAAAGTTTTCAGTTGTAGCCAAGAACAAATGGCAAACATTTGCAACTGTTTTCTATAAATAGAAAGCACACATTTCACCAGTTGGTTTGATCTTATTAGCAATATATGACCAGCCCTATTTCTAGTTTTATCATCAACACAATCTATCTGGCCTTTTATAAACAAATAACAAACATCAATCTCACAAGTACAATATGCAGAGCTCTCAGAGTCCCGCAGAACAGGAAACTGCCCGGGCTAAGGCCGAAGCTCAGGTTACTTTTATCGTCTTTCTTTCTCATAGCCTCATCATACATCTATGCGTCGTAGGATGTAGTTTATTTCTCATTTTTAATAAATTTACACCCTTATTAATTTATTTCATATTACGTTAATTATCTTGCGCATATGGTGGAATCATCTTTTGAATCCGTCACTGATGTGGAGCATCTTATGCTGTCAGGAGAAGCGCCGTCAGCTGATGGACCAAGCTAGCAACGCTGCACAGTCCGCCAAAGAATCAATGCAACAGGTCTGTTTTTCAAATCATTTTATAGTTTTTGTACAAATTGTTATG
The DNA here is from genome assembly GCA_030844895.1 of Ambrosia x helenae. Taxonomy (NCBI): domain Eukaryota; kingdom Viridiplantae; phylum Streptophyta; class Magnoliopsida; order Asterales; family Asteraceae; genus Ambrosia; species Ambrosia x helenae. The sequence goes on from CM061233.1 coordinate 116,311,547, forward strand.
ATTAGTTTTCTTCATTGAGAAGTGGTTTTATTTGCAGGCTGGGCAGCAGATTAAGGAAAAAGCACAGGTAGCAACCGAGGCAGTGAAGAATGCGACCGGGATGAAGAAATGAACCCCATGGATCAAGTTGATCGACCGCTATCGTCTCTTTCAACCAGAACCTGTTTACATTTTATTCCCTTACTAAATTTTAATTTTTGAATCATCAATTATGAACCAAAAGATCTAACCACATTGAATCATCAGTGACTATATAATATAATAAATTAGTTACATTCAATTCAAGACAATCACATGAATGTTAGATTAGAGTATACCTTTCCTCCCCCTCAGGGAAAATAGGTCCCATGACCCATGTTTAATTGGCCCTCAATAAAGTCGATTTTAATTCGACCCGATGACGATAAGAAATTCGGTTAATTACAAATTGATGCCCTCAACTTTAGTATATACACCATAACTCACTGTATCAAACTCACTTCTCTTCTCTCTAACCGTTTATTCGTAGAATAATTATGCAGATTAGGCCGATTGATCTTGCATGTGACTTAAACACAACTTCTTGTACAATTTTTATCGAAGCTTATAATAGAAAGGTTCAATCATGCATTATGCATACATGAATCATTATAAGACCACTAGAGGTGTTCAGAATTCGATTCGAATTCAAAAAAATCGACATAGTTCGATTCGATTACCAAGAATTCGAATTCGATTCAATTCGAATTCGAGTCCAGTAAATCGAATACGAATTTATGATATTAAATTCGATTCGAAATTCGAATAAAAACTGTACATATATACTTTTTTAAATATATACACACATACACATTATTATATACACAAATATACATATTGAAAAAAAGAACTTCTAAATTTTGTTTAAACTCTAAGAACCCATAGTGTTCACAACTTTTACCATAACCATATTTTACATATTTACCTTATACATCATAAAACTCTAACAAACTATACACTATACTATTTTAACGATTCCCGTATTTCACATGTTGTTGTTTATCAATTTTGTAGATTTGTATTTTATATGTTAAAAATAATGAGTTTGTATTAGTTTTAAAACTAAAAGCAAAACAATTTATTATTTATGGGAATTTTAACTAAATCAAATTTATTCGAATTCGATTCGAATTCGAGTTTCTTATTCGAATCGAATAAATTGAATTTTAAGCGAATACGAATTCAGGTAAAAATATAAAAAATTCGAGAAATTCGTTTCGAATAATTCGAAAATTCGTTATTCGATTCATTGAACACCCCTAAAGACCACATGTAGTGGGTAGCAAAATCCACGCCCTCCACTCCAAGTGGAAGGATCTGATTGGCCTTTCAAAAAGTTGAAAATTTCTCGCCGTGAAAATTTCCACGCCAAGGCCAAAAAAAGAAGAAAGACACACCGGGAGGCGATGTTGAGGCGTTTTGAGGGGCATTCACGCCCATTTCACCTCTCCACTACACATGGTCTAATAACTTTGAGTTTTGGAAGTTAAAAATAAAAATAGAGGGGAGTGAAATGGAAACTAATAAAAGAAAGAGGGAAGTAGAAGAAGTATTAACAATGGGAACGTGTCAAGTTAAATTAAGAGCGTGTGGTCGAACTAGAGCCATTCGTTGAGCATCATAAGACGTTGACTAGCGTTGGGCCCACATGACAGATGGCAACCATACTGAATTGCCAAGTGTGAAGGGTGATAAGTGCATTGGACCCGCCAGCTAAGCTACACGACGGAAGGATGGGCTCAACCATGATCCTATTCACGTGCCATGTGGACCCTTCATTGAACCGGTTCGTATTTTGTCAACATTAATCGGGTCGACATTGTGCTCCTTTTATAGCTCCCACTTTGCTAGTATTGTCTTAATCCACTCCCATTATCACTATTGCATTTTCTTTTCTTAATCAATGTAGAAAGGCTACTCTTTGAATTCATTGCTACATAATAATAATAAATAATATATTATAATCAACTCATATAATGTCAATTTATATTTACAGTATTACAACGTGAGGAATAGTTCGAGATTGTTTATATAATACAACCTGTCAGTTGTTCCAAGGTGTATGAAACTGATTATCCAATAGTGAAATATACTATTCTAGACAAGAACTTTTGAGTTGCATTTTTAAACTAATTATTATTTTCAAAGTTAATACTAATAAGGCAACCTCCTACGTTACTCAAACAACTCTAATACTGATCAAAGCTCATGTGGCGGTTGCGACGACTTCCCCTAGCGATGACACTGTACAAAAAGAAGGCATCAACTATTGATTCCTACTGATTAGTTGCGGCACAACAAAGACGTGCAAAAAAAAAAAGCAAAATATGAGAATTTGCGTCATTCAGTCTTAACTGATCCACATGCATGACTGCACTATGACGAGTCTACTTTACTTCTTTGAAAGTGATAATTACAATTACAAAGTGATAGTTCTATACATAATAAAAGAACGAGGGTGTACAGGGGAGGGGTGACTTCCTTTTATATAGGACATGTGCATGAGCCAAACATCACTACTCATAACCACGAAGATGGGCTTAGGCCCGAGTTATAGGCTTGCCTTCCCTTCGGCCCATGAAGTGAGTAAAGAATCACGTGGTAATTAATGCTTATGTGAGAGAAAGAATGTACTGCCCTGCCATAATTCCATGTGGCATGATTTGGTTTGGCGCAAACGACGCTTCCTCTAACACAACATGGTTGACCAGTTGGTGGCGTCTAACGTGACGTCTGGGCAGTAGGTGACCATGCGTCTATAGTATTCTGACGGGTACTAGAGACAACAGCATGAGGGAAGCATGGAAATAGTCACATCACTGTTCACTGTCAGGAGTTGTTGGACCACCCCTGACACATGCTATCTTCTGATTGGCGCAATATATGCTTTACATTTGATCGAATCTTCCTGATCACTGATCAGCCGCACAACATCGTACTGTCAAACGATGTTTCCTGACTGTCGTGCGTGTATGCCCACGTGTGGAGATTCCTTTATGATGGTGATGTCAACTTGTCACAGGTCATCGCGGCAGTTAATGTCTGCGCAGGATATGGCCCGCGGACATCGGGGAATCGACATCCTTATTGGATGACTTTTGTTTGCGCAAAGATTTGATCCGCACACCTCATGGAGTTAACGTATTTTATGGGATAGAGTTGTGATCCGCGTAAGGATTAGGAACCCTATCCCTCCAATAATTTAACAAGCTACGCCACCACCCAAGAAAACATTCCCTAAAATAATATACTAAAAAGTGTTTGCACATATTAAAAGGGTTTTGTTAAATTATTAAATCCCCCATTTAGATATTATGTGAAACACTTATAGCCGAGCCGACTCATATCCCAAACCTATCAGACTAAGTTTTACCCAATTTGTCAAAACTCAAAGGTTCTCCAAAGTCCAAACAATAGATAGCTACGCTGTACATCTCACGGGTCCCACCCAAAGCATGACCAATCCGCCAAACAATCCTCACCCACTAGTTAATATCCACGTGGCACCCCATGGATTCTCCTCCACATCCCACTTGTAACTCCTCTTCTTTATCGTGACCACAAAACCAAACCCAAACACCTTACAAACCACACACTTGACACAATGTTGGATCACACCGGTACCCTCTGCTTAAAAACTAGTACCACCTGGGCTCGTGTGTGTGACACCTGCCGCTCTGCCCCCTGCACCATCTACTGCCGCCCCGACAACGCCTACCTCTGCACCGCCTGCGACTCCCGCATCCACGCCGCCAACAAACTCCAATCATCCCAACACGAGCGTGTCTGGGTCTGCGAGGCATGCGAGCAGGCTCCCTCAGCTTTTATCTGTAAAGCTGACGCAGCCTCGCTCTGCACGTCTTGTGACGCAGACATCCACTCTGCTAACCCACTTGCCCGCCGCCACCACCGGGTACCGGTCATGCCGATACCCGGTGCACTTTACGGACCTCGGGTTAATGACCCGAGGTCCGTAATGGGACTGGGAGTGGAGTCGCAGAGTGGGACGTTCTTGTCGAATGATGGAGGGGATGATGAGGATGAGAGTGAGGCGGCTTCGTGGTTGTTGTTTGATGGACCGGTAGGGAAGAATAATGGGAATAAGGAGAGTGCAGGGTTTTTGTATAATGGGGAAGGGGGAGAGGAGGAGTATTTGGAGTTTATGGAGTTTGGTGGTGATGATCAGCAGCAGTGTTATACGAAGGTGCCGGAGAAGATGTATGGTGGTGGTGGTGGTGGTGGTGGGGATGCGGATAGTGTGGTACCGGTGCAGAAGAACCAGCATCATGAGTTTCAGAACCATAAGTTTCAGTTGGGGATGGAGTATGAGGGTTCTAATGGTGGTGGTGGTTATGGTTATCCTCAAGTACTTACTCACAGTGTAAGTTTTTTTTTTTTTTTTTTTATAAAATATTTGATTTCATTTATGTTTAAATTATGGTTCATGGAGTAGTTTAAGTAACATAATTACATGCTTTAAGAAAGCTACACTTACATCTTATATGAGAAAACAAACTATACATGAAAGATGCATATAGGTTGGTTTGTGTACAAGCTCGTGTTTACCTAAGCCAGTTTCGTAATCTCAGTAATCTCAGGTTGCGAAACTATCAAAAACCTAAAGTTCGTCATGACACATCCTGATTGTAATAAAAATTGTGGATGTACCACCAATTCAGAAAAAAAAAAAAAATTCATGAATCAGATTCACTTATCTATTTTTGTATTTGGGCATGTCTTTAGTAATAAAAAATATAGAGACAAATCATGATCGAATAACTTCCTTTTGTATAGGAGTAGTATCTTCTTTTTGTCTCCCAAAATTAATGATAAGCAGATCGTTTTAGCTAGCGAATAAAAAATTTGTCTAAACATAATAAATGATACACGAATCAGATTCAATTGTATGTTATTTATTGGTATAACCTATGTATGGTAAATTGGTAATGGTATATTTTACGGGCTAAAAACGTTATTCATGTTTAAAGTAATAAAGTAGATGCAAAGCTATAAAATCAAGTATCTTGTTACATAAAACCATAACACATTTAAAAGTTAAAAAAAAAAATGGTGTCTTTATCTTGTAATTTTTACACTTTTTTTTCCGTAAAAGCTAAAATCATGTGATTCTTATATTTCCTTCTACTTTTAGTCGGTACATATATTTGACTATTATCATTTTTTTAGAAAATTTAATTTTCATTTAAATTTCTCTTAAATGCATTTTGATATCGACCAAAAATCGTGGACCACACGGTTTCTTTGAGTATATCTTTTTTCTTTTTGTTAGTTATCGTTTTTATAAATGTGGGGCTAGCCCACTTAATAGAGGCATATGCTTCTTAGAGGGGAGGTTCAAGATTCAATCTTTAGCAAGGATGTAATTTAAAATTATTGGTGTAATAGTATAGTTAACAGTTTGTCATTCAAAAAAAAATGTTATCGTTTTTATAGTGAAGTACGTTTAGTTAAGCTATGTTGTCGAAAAGAACCTTGTATTTTTAGATATATGGTAAAAAATATACATTGTATAATCGTTTCTCACATTTTCAATGTTGCACATAGAGTTGACCAACTTTGACTTTTGAAATTGTCTAGGTCTCCATGTCATCTTTGGATGTAGGAGTTGTACCTGATTCAACAAGGTCCGAGGGTTCATTATCGCATCCTAGACCCTCGAAAGGGACGATTGACCTATTTTCAAACCCTCCGGTTCAAGTGGCAACCCAACTTACTCCAATGGACCGAGAGGCCCGAGTCTTGAGGTACAGAGAGAAAAAGAAAACAAGAAAGTTTGAAAAAACTATCCGCTATGCATCAAGAAAAGCTTACGCAGAAACAAGGCCTAGGATTAAAGGTCGTTTCGCTAAAAGAACAAATGCAGATGTCGATGTGGATCAGATGTTTCCTACAAACCATATGATAGAAGGCGGATATGGAATTGTGCCCTCGTTTTAAAAGACGAGTGGAACAACAACCATCTCTCTTTTTGCAAAAGGGGCCATCACGCGCATCAAAATTAGGATGATGTTGCATCATCTTAAGAAGCAAGAACTAGTTCGCGTGGGTTCTTTTTAATTGTACACTTAACTATAAAATACATATTTTATGTACCTTAATTGTTTTTTGTTTATTTAAGGTTGATGTTGTTGGGATGTTATAATAAACCTTGTAACTTTGTCTTCAATATTTTTTATACGATTGTCTTAAGCTTATGATGTTTAGTAAAGAATCCAATGTTATTATGGAAGCTCACTACGGTTGAACACACGTCTTTCTGAAGAAAAAACAGAAAACTTTATTAGTTCCATGTAGGCCCAATAGGCTTAACTATATATAACAAATAAAGTAAAAGCCCAAGTTATATTAACCTAGAGGCTAGAATGTGCATGCAGGCTGCAGCCATGCATTGTTGGATTACTAAATTACTTCGATGGAAAATATGATTTTAAGTTTTTAGACAATTACCTTTTACAAAATATGATTTTAAGTTTGTTCATGAAATTTAGTTTCTTAAAAAGAAAGTAAATTTATGATTGTGGTAATTAAGTTTGGGTAAAATTAAAAAGAAAAAATAAGGTCACTAAACATTGTTAAATTTGCATAGACGAGTGTATAGGCTTCAAAATAAACATAATATGTACTTTTAACAATATTCCTTCTACAACATGGAAGGGAGGGTTAGTCAAATTAGGGATGGAAAAAAAATTGAGCCCGACATGTATACACTAATATTTGGGATAGGTATACGGTACTCGAAGGGTATGAGACCGGGTATGAGATGGAAAAATAATATATTTTGTGGCTATGAGACGGATATGGAATTAGGTGATACCTTACCTGATTACCCAAAACCATTTAGCCGTTTACCAAAATAAAACTTTCATTTAGAATATATATTTTGATGACATTATTTATATTTATATGCCATAAAATTCAATATTATTTTTTAAGATCAACATTATAATATATTTATATTTTTTAATATTTCAAATATTATTACAGTAGTGATGATATGTATGTTCTTTATCACAATTTAACATAATTTATAGATCTTTAAAACATAAAATTATAAACGAAAATTCATTTTATTAAGATAACTCGAGAACTTTATATTATATATGTGCAATAAAACATAGGTCAAGTATAAAATGAAAATCCGCTTTAGTTGAGAAAACCTTCGAAAACCCATGTAAAAAAAACATTTTTTTTCTTTGAAAAAATAACAAATGTAAAATACATGTTTGTAAGCGTTTTGGGCCAAAAAAATAAAAAGAGCGCCGACTAGATTTAAAAAAAATGATCAAAGTTGCTAAAAACATAGGCAAATAGCTGAAAACATATGTTTTTTTAGCAACTTTGTTTATTTTTTAAAAAAAATCCCATCGGCGCTTTTGTTATTTTTGTTTTGCCCAAAATGGTTAACAACATGTATTTTACATTGGTTATTTTTTTTCAAAAAAAATAATAATTGTTTTTTACATGGGTTTTCAAAGGTTTTCTCAACTCAAGAGGGTTTTCATTTTATCCCTCCCCATAAAACATATATTGCATATGTTGCACATATGTAATATATATTGCACATGTGTAACATATGATATATCACGTACGTGTAATATATGATATATTGAGTATAATGCATATGTGTAATATATATTGCACATGTCTAACATATGTAAATTACACATATGCAGTAATTTTGCCATACTAACGTATTTACCTAAAAATATAATTTTGTTATTAATATTTTCAAAAGTTATCAACCAATTTAGTAACAGTGACTAAAAACGAGCAATAAAATGTGTCACAATGATATCGAAATATAATAATCCGTATATCAAAAACGGGTAACAAGTTACGTCGCAATGATATCAAAATATAATAATCCATATATCACGGATGCAGTGAAGCCATATAATTTTATTGGATATTTCAGTGTAATTGGATTGACTATGTGACACCCCGGGCAAATCCCACATCGGTCGTGGCCAGGAGAGATCCTTGGTTCATATGTAATCCAATGTCTCTTAAATCACCAACGCAATTTGGGGCTTAATGTTAGTGGATGAAAGGAGAACTCCATAGTTAAGCGTGCTCAGGTGGGAGTAGTATCAGGATGAGTGACCTCTTGGGAAGTCTCCACTTGGTAACCAAAAACAAATCCGTGAGCTCTGGATGTGCTACCAATCGAGGCAAAGCGGACAATATTGGTGGTGAGAGGGGCTTGATGTTACATATGGTATCAGAGTCACTCCTGTTTAGTTCGGGATGGTGGGTACAACCTCCTCAGGGACGATGAGACTATAACAGGGGGTGAATGTGACACCCCAGGCAAATCACACATCGGCCGTGGCCAGGAGAGATTCTTGGTTCATATGTAATACAATGTCTCTTAAATCACCAACGCGTTTTGGGGCTTAATGTTAGTGGATGAGAGGAGAACTCCACAGTTAAGCGTGCTCAGATGGGAGTAGTATCAGGATGGGTGACCTCCTGGGAAGTCTCCACTGGGCAACAAAAAACAAATCCGTGAGCTCTGGATGGGCTACCTATTGGGGCAAAACGAACAATATTGATGGTGAGAGGGGGTGGATGTTACAGACTGTTTGACCAATATCTTAATAATAATACATCATATAGGTATGGACGTATGGTGGTGCGGAGTGCACGCCTATTAGAATTTATTATGAACTTAGAAGCGAAGCCCCTAAGAGATTACGGGGACAATGCCCCTGGGAGCAGGGTCCAAGGGGCGGCAGTTAATGGCCCCAATTATTCATTACAAATTCATAATCTTCTTGGTCAAAAAAATTCTCTCTGGTTTTTTTCTCAATCAAAACATATAGAAAATTCCCAATCATTGACGTAGGTGGGAAATTTTAGGTGGGAAATTTTAGTACAACTGAAATTTTCTATACTTATTACGACCCCTGAATAACGAAACAGTAGGTGGGAAATTTTAGTACAACTGAAAATTTTACCTCGTATATATCATTGACGTGGCTTGTACTTAATTAACTGCTGCTAGTTGTACATTTTCAGTATATATATTATATGTTTCTCGATTCACTAGCACAAGTTTGAAGAAACACACATTGACATGGTGATGGGAAACACAAAACCAGCAGACTCAGCTGCAGCATCGTGGCGGTTGGATATATATCTGTTTGGTGGGATAGGGTTAATGCTTGTTCTCATAGCGGTCGCTTTGTTAATGTTGGCATGTTCTCAATGGAGATTAATAACGGACAGCCATAGTCACAAGGCAGGTGATATGCATGTCTGCAACATCAGTGATGAAGCCCCTAAGATTGCAGTCATTATGGCCGGAGACCATATTCCGACTTACTTAGCTGCACCGGCTCATGTCCCCAACACTACCATCCATCTTTCTTTATCTCTATCTTCTCCTTCGTCAACCATCTAATTTTTCTGTTTTTGTTTTGTTAATTTTATAGACATTTTTAGTAGCTATGCATGTTCATTTTGGTGTTTTTTTTTGTATAAGTTGCGGTTTTAGCATGAACCGCACCTTTTGTTGTCATTTTTTTTAATTAGTCTATAAGGTATGGTTATGGTAGTGAAACACACCTTATAGCTTTTGCCAAACGTATCTTTTGGTCGTTTGTGTACTAGTGTATAAATATACTTGGTTAGTAATTAAACTGCCATCTACCATTTGTTATTTGGGTGACGATTGGCGAATGCTACAAGCTTAAATGCTTCGCATTTTAAATTGGAATTGATCATTAGTTGGAACGGCTTTTTAGTGGTAACAATAACAAATTAGGCATTGCCCTTTAGCATTTAGAAAAATAGACTTTCAAAACCAATAAAACAAAAACGCTAAATAAGCAAAGTCGGTAAGGAAGCTTCCTTTTAGCCAGCTCCATTTCAGACAGTAAAAGTGGAGCTTTTTTAGCTGCCGGCTCCTTTAGCTGTCAGCTAAGATAGGCCGATACTTTACACGTGTTATTATTAGAATGGTTGTTTTGTGGACAGTTGTATCTTTGACGGGTTTTGAGTGCCTGCTAAAATGAACCCTCTTTGGCCAACTTTTTTTTTTTTCACTGATAACATTTTTTCCATTGACAAAAAAGCGTAAATTACTTTATTAAAAAAATATTCAGTGTCCATTTAATTATTATTATTTTTTTTTGATCAAAACTACCTATTTTAGAGATTATTTGATTAATGAAATTGAAATATGGGTTTTTAAAGTGAAATTGCAAACGTACAAATGGAATGATCCATGCAAATCAGACTGGTGAACTACATGAAAACAACATAGGTAGATGGTATTAATGTCGGTGTGATTTTGGCACTTTCTGACCCCATAACTTAATAGGATTAAATACTTTCTTCTAAGGATAAGAGATGCCATCCTTTATATCTTTTGGTTACACAACACTTGGCACTCCATCCAAATTTGGACAACAAGTTTCGGTTCTGACTTTTACATTTGTCTTCATTTTTTAAATTCAATACTCCATATCCGTATGTATGTCTGTAAACTTATGATAAATTCTTTCTATTTTACTATGCTTCATTCTAACAAATAATTTCACTTTTCAGCTTTATATAATATATTTTAAGTTTTAACTTATGAGGAAAAGTAATAAACCATAACTAAGAAAAATTGGTGCTAAAACTTATGGTGTATTTCCTTGAAAATATAGAAAGTACCGCTGTTAAAAAATAGCATTTTCTGAAGATTTTTGACTATTTGGTCAAACATTGAAATGCATACTTGTTCAAATCGGAAGTAAAATGGGATGGAGTATCAAAGCGCCTTTGGCCTAATGGTGTCGAATAAGACTTTCTTTTCTAAATTGTGAGGGTTCAAATCCCATTGGTAACAAAAATTTAGCCGTTAAAAATAAGGGATGGTAGTCACAATTTCACATATATACCAAAGGCCAACGTTTAGTTCAAATGAAACGCTTCCACTTATGTATTGCGATGGTTAATATGGCAGTTACTAACCGAACCAGTGTGATGGTTAGGTTCGTAACCATTTGAAGGACTGCGAATATATAACAGTTCCCATTTGTCAACCCTCTCTCATTTCAATCACACACTATGTTAGAACCATTTAATCAAGAAATTAATAATCATACCTATGTTAAGTAAAAGTCAACCGCAAAAGTCAAACTATACTGAAAAGGCACCAAAGATCAGACATGTCGGTTGTAGTTTTAGTTGTGTCGATTAGTTATGTAAACGGTTAAATAACCGTCAAAGTACTCGGGTATAAATACCCCAAAACATGTATCATTTATGTTTTATGGGAAATATATTATAAGTGTGTGTATATGACTTTGTTCCCATCCTCTGTTCTTCATTTTCGAGTCCCTGCACATGATCTGCATACTCATTGTTCATCCAATATCCGATAAATCCAAGTCTCATATGCGAAACAGGGGAAAACTCAACACACTAAACATAAACCCTCTAGTAACAACACATTACCTGTCGTGTAATCCCTTTGATCAAATCAATCGGCTTTTAGTGACAGAAACCAAATAACCACAACGATACATGACTTGATCATAATTCAGCAACATTTCAAGTGATTGTTGATTGTATCACTGATTGTTGTATCAAACAAAGCTTATGATTTGTTTTGTGTTGTGCTTGATTGTTCACAAGTTACCCATTTAGTCAAAAACTCCTTTTCCTCTTGTATACTAGATTCCTAAATATTCATGTTACGATCCGAACATCGAACACGATTCTTTAGTTACTTGAAATTTTTGATAATTCGGTAATTTAAAGGAGTTATGAGCACAAAATGCAATGTTGAAAAGGGTATTTATATACATTGCTTCACTTTATCTTGGAAATAATTTGCCACTAAACCATATGCACAATGTTTAATGACCATCAATTTAGAACCCAAAACAGCCATAGATTGAAAAACAGAGAAGATTTAGTAATAAGATAAAATTATTATAATTCGAGATGAAGTAACATCTGTTCGAACACAAAACATCAAAACAAATCACAAAAAAAAACTCTCATCCAACATATTAGACAAGCATACAAATCTCAGATATCAGATTTATTATAGTTTCGATTTCCAAAGGAGGAGATGGACATCACCTAAAGACGGCTATTGTTTGCCTGTTTGGCGAGTTTGAACCATTCAGTATGGAAAGAACCGGGTACATCAGTCCTTTCATAAGTATGTGCACCAAAGTAATCTCTTTGAGCTTGAACCAAATTAGCAGGCAACCTCTCCCTCCTATAGGTGTCAAAATAAGCAAGGCTAGTAGACATACCCGGAGTGCTAATACCTGAATTAATAGCCAAACACACAACTCTTCTCCAAGCTGACTGTCGCTCGACCATTTCTTTAGCAAACTCAGGGTCCACCAAAAGGTTCGCCAGTTCAGGGTTCCTGTCATAAGCTTGCTTGATACGGTCTAGGAATATGGCTCGAATGATGCACCCACCTTTCCAGATTCTAGCCAACTCACCAAGTTTCAGGTTCCATCCCTTTTCATTGCTCTTGGCGCGTATCAGGTTCATCCCTTGTGCGTAACTGCATATTTTCGCTGCGTATAGAGCTTGCCTTACATCATTGATCAACTTTTCTTTATCCACTTCTTGATCTGCTAAAATATCGTCAAACCCGCCTGATTTGAATACCTTTGCAGCTTCTACACGCTCGTCTTTTAAACCACTAAGAAAACGTGAGTCTAAAGATGCTGCAATAGTAGGAGCGGCAATAGACAGATCAGCAGCTTGTTGGACAGTCCATTTACCAGTACCTTTCATGCCGGTTTTATCCAAAACTTTGTCAACCAGATAACCATCTCCCTTATCATCCTTGATACCGAATATGTCAGCAGTGATCTCAATTAAAAAGCTTTGAAGCTCTCCTTTGTTCCATTCCGAGAAGACTTCATGTAGCTCCTCGTTTGAAAGCTTTCCAACCGATTTCAACACATCATAAGCTTCTGAAATTAGTTGCATGTCACCATACTCGATTCCGTTGTGAACCATCTTGACGAAGTTGCCTGAACCACCTTCACCAATATATGTCACACATGGGCCACTGTCTGGTACTTGAGCAGCTACTTTGAGAACAATGTCCTCAATGTACTTGTAAGCCTCAAAGGACCCACCAGGCATCATGGATGGCCCGTTTCTCGCACCTTCTTCACCACCAGAAACACCCATCCCGAGATACAGAAGACCTAGTTCAGCCATGGCCTTCTCTCTTCTTTCAGTGTTTTCATACCACTCATTACCACCATCAATGATGCAATCGCCTTTCTCCATGTATTGAGATAAAGTTTTGATTGTTTGGTCAACAGGTGCACCGGCTTTGACAAGCATGATAATCATCCGAGGTTTTTGGATTGAATTAACAAAAGATTCGGGATCATGGAAGCCAAAAACTGGGAGATCCCCTTCCTTTTTAGCTCGCTCAACGGTTTCGTCAACTTTGGATGTACTGCGATTGTAGACAGAAATTGGGAACCCTTTTTCAGCAATGTTCAGGGCCAGGTTTTGACCCATAACAGCAAGACCGGCGAGCCCAATTCTTGTTAGCTTCGATTGATCAGCCATGTCTATTCTGTAAAACAAATTTCAACTAAGATAATTTAAAAGCAATACTCATGTATAAAACACTATACAGTTAATGCGTTAAAAAATCAGATATTGGTGAAGGACCGATATTTGAGATATATGTTATCACAGTGAGATATCAGTAATTTTTATATCACGCAGAATTTATACATATAGCAATTTAACACTAACAATTCAGAATACACTCCTACAATTAACAAATTAACCTTTTGAAACTTGCAAAACACTAACAATTGTAGCAAGTAGGAACTTATTAAGACTTAAAACACTAATAGCAGCAATAAAAAGAAAGCCACATGGAAGAACTAAGAAGAAAGGTACTGCATTGGGATTATCAGTGATATATCGATCCAATATCGGTCAATATCGCCGATAGTTTATATAGGGACCGATAACCGATATATCACTGATATTAACTACATAGATAAAACATTTGCCTAGCCATTAATCTACACTTTCTAGCTCTATAACACTAGAAAACGATCTATCAGTTTACATTATTGATGATCTTCAAAACATAAGATAACATAACATAAGTTCAGTGTTGGATATTTTAGTGTAATTGGATTGACTGTTTGATCAATATGTTCATAATAATACATCATATAGGTATGGTGGTGCGGAGTGCACGCCTATTTGAATTTATTATGAACTTAGGGGCGAAGCCCCTAAGGAACGGGGGTCCGGGGGCAGCGCCCCTGGGAGCAGGGTCCAAGGGGCGGCAGCCCCTGGCAGGGTCCAAGGGGCAGAGATAGGGACTATTTTGGCAACTTTGAAAACCTTGGAAAACTGCCTAAAAGGCAGTTTCTGGCCCATCTGTTTCATTACGATATTATCTCCTTCTTGATCAATCTCTCTGGTTCTCATAATCTCAAATACAACATACAGAAAATTCTCAATCTCTGATTGTATCCGGTTGAATATTCGATAGAACCGTCGAATTGATTCAATCTGAAAGCGATCACGTGCCTTCAGAGATTTCTGTTATCCGGTTTTGTTCGTTTGTTACGGTTATTCCCCAACAAAATTGTAATCATATGTTTCATTGATCAACAGAGAATTGAAAAGAGGTAGTCACATCCATATATGAACAAAGATGCAATCATAAGAATACAAAATCAAACGTAATGAAACATCTGCAGGATTAGAGGATTGAAAATATCGATACAGAACATAAAAAATGACGCAACCACACAAAATCTGTAACACAGATCAATGCATGCACAGATCGAAGAACAACGAATTACTTTTGATGAATAAATTATAACAATCCGAAGAAAATTGAGAAAAGCATTATACACACACACCTTTGTAAGAAATAATCAAGAGGATGCAATTCCGATTGGCAAAAAATAAAAAAAAAAGTGAAATGAAGAGGGTATGAATAATTAGGGGAGAGAAAGAGTGTGTATATATATTATATATATACATATACATACATATAAAGAGAGGACAGGAAAGGGGCAGCTTCAAGGCCAGTCAATTTTGACCTTCTAGGTGGGAGTTGATGGAGGTGGTTGGTGAGTATTTTTTATCTATAGATTTATTACACTTTACCCCTTCTACTTTTGTTTTCTTTGTGTTAGGCCCTCTAGATTTGTTGAAATGTTGAATTATGATGATGAGAGAAGAGAAGCAGCCAATGGGAAAAGAATATAATAGGTTGAAAATAAACAAATTTGACCTTCTTTAGATTGCAACAATAATAAAAAATAATATTATGGCATTTTAAACACCGATTTGTGTCAAAACAAGTTGGCCATTATTTTAAGTCTGAGAATAAATTGTATTTATTAGACTAACGGGGTGTGGTGTATGTCCCGGTCTGTTTTGGCCCGTCTCAAACAGGGAACACCGCGTCACCGCCCCTCCAATGCTCGTCTTCGTCCCAAAAGTTTCAACCTGGATGATTGAGATGGCCCAGCAATTAATATTCGACCATTGCCTTTTCAAACGGTCCGATTTAAAAAAAAATCATATTATAAATTCCACCTTTCATACCTCATTTTTATACAAAAACTCGCTCAACATCAACCAATTATCTCCATTTTTTTTATAAACTCAATCATTTTTATACAAAATACTCAAGGATCCATTCAACCTCTTCAACCTGAACATGATCAACAATTTCAATTACATTACTTATAGCATAAAGAAGAAAGAGTTAATTTATATCATAATTAGCTCTTTATTTTAGATAGGATGAAGTTAAAGAGTGTGATCTTTGTGTATGTTAAAAATTGGGCACTTTGTCCTTTATTTTCAGTGATTTCATTAAACATCATATTATTTACCACAACTATTTGTTACAGATTTCATCCTTATTGCTAACCAACATTGAAATTTTAATTTATCTACACTATATAATAAAAGAAAACACATGAGGGGCACATGACACTCTCTCATGAATTCTCTCATTTTATTATTTAATACAATAAATTCAAATTTAAATATAACAATTGATTTGTAAAAGTATATTATAAATTTATTAAATTGAATTTTATTAATTATATTAATAATCATAGATGTAACTGAAATCATTAACAAAAAAAAAACACATGATTCTTTTTACAATATTTGATCTGTTTTTCTAAGTTTAAAATTAAGTTTGTTACAATATTTGACAAATGATTATTAAGTTTTTTTTTTTTATTTTGGTCATTGTTTTAGATGTTAAACTATGCTCAACAAATACATATTAATTTTAATACTTAAAATTCAAAAGTCAAATAAACACATGATTCTTTTATTATCTACATCTACATCTACATCAACATCAACACTATATAATAAAAGAAAACACATGAGGGACACATGGCACTCCCTCATGAATTCTCTCATTTTATTATTTAATACAATAAATTCAAATTTAAATATAACAATTGATTTGCAAAAGTATATTATAAATTTATTAAATTGAATTTTATTAATTATATTAATAATCATAGATCTAACTGAAATCATTAATAAAAGAAAACACATGATTCTTTTTACAATATTTGATCTGTTTTTCTAAGTTTAAAATTAAGTTTGTTACAATATTTGACAAATGATTATTAAGTTTTTATTTTTATTTTGGTCATTGTTTTAGATGTTAAACTATGCTTAACAAATACATATTAATTTTAATACTTAAAATTCAAAAGTCAAATAAACACATGATTCTTTTATTATCTACATCTACATCAACATCAACATCAACACTATATAATAAAAGAAAACACATGAGGGACACATGGCACTCCCTCATGAATTCTCTCATTTTATTATTTAATACAATAAATTCAAACTTAAATATAATAATTGATTTTCAAAAGCATATTATAAATTTATTAAATTGAATTTTATTAATTATATTAATAATCATCGTTGTAACTGAAATCATTAATAAAAGAAAACACATGATTCTTTTTACAATATTTGATCTGTTATTCTAAGTTTAAAATTAAGTTTATTACAATATTTGACAAATGATTATTAAGTTTTTTTTATTTTGGTCATTGTTTTAGGTGTTAAACTATGCTCAACAAATACATATTAATTTTAATACTTAAAATTCAAAAGTCAAATAAACACATGATTCTTTTATTATTAATCTACATCTACATCTACATCTACATCTACATCTACACTTCTACACTATATAATAAAAGAAAACACATGAGGGACACATGACACTCCCTCATGAATTCTCTCATTTTATTATTTAATTTATTATTTAATACATTAAACTTAAATTTAATTATAACTAGGGTGATCCCGCCGCGTTGCGGCGGTCGTGTAGAATGAATGGTCAACAGAGGAATTTATTAAAGCAAGAGTTGCAAGAGGCAAGGTCTAAATGTTACCCTCACACACAACACTCTCCCCTTCTCTTTAGCTAAATATATTTTACTATCACCTATGGACAAATCCGTCACCGATATCGCCATCACTGGTTGCGATAAAAGAGTCATTTGCTTTTTGTTACTTTGCTTTCAACACCTCTGATATTACAGCAAGTGGTGTCTGGAATATATTGTACAGATGCAGGCCTACCACCAACATCACCCAAGTAATGTAATTTGGCATTCCAATCTCCTGGTCCAGTCATGCATCCAATCTGATCCAGTAATCCATGTACAAACAAAACATGAATAATATTTTAATCCAAACCGGCAACATCGTCCTGGCTTCTTTCCTAATCCAAGATTCAATACAAACATATGGTACATTAAAATACAATCTTAAACAGAATATATTATGCACGTAACTTAATACACTCACCTCCCTCTCATCCACAGCCTGTCAATCTTGAATTATTAGCACACCCATCATACCTCCTTGATCACTTTAGTTACCGAAACTGGAGTGCGATTAAACACGGACTCATTTCTAAGCCGCCAATCTGAGTAAGGTTTCTTTTCTTCGATCTTTGACAAAACTTATACATGTCCAATACGACCCTAATCCCAAATCAATTTACTAAATATTAAGTTAGTGACAGCATGAAAAAAGGATCCAGTGACATTTGAAAATGCAATTTAAAAAATGAGCGAACATGCAATCAAAGTACCAGGTTTTACCTTAAGAAATGTGGTTCATACTACTTCATCTTTCAATGCAGTGAGCCTTAAATCAATCGCTGTCAGTAATTCATTCCTATCAGAAGCCACAAAATATGTTGATTAAGAAACTGCATCATAGACAAAGAAATTTGGAATTTTCTGGTTTCCTCCAATTGAGTGATTTCATTTCCAATGCTAATGATGTTTGGCGAATCAAGAATGTGTAGAAGTCTATCAAATTATAATTAAAGAAAGCAGAAAGAGATTCAAGTACTTTTTAAAACTAAACACACATACAGAAAGGAAATG
Source organism: Ambrosia x helenae (assembly GCA_030844895.1). Lineage (NCBI taxonomy): Eukaryota > Viridiplantae > Streptophyta > Magnoliopsida > Asterales > Asteraceae > Ambrosia > Ambrosia x helenae. Next base: position 116,330,023 of record CM061233.1, read on the forward strand.
CACTATGATATGAACCTTCACATTCTGTTGTAAACCACTCAGCATCCCTGACATTGTCGGGCGGAAAAATCTTGAAATTTGTGTTCAAGGCTTTCGAGGACAAATCTTTGACTTGAGGTGAATGGAATAATAATTGTTTCAATGTTGCTACTACATACATATGCATACATGCTTCAAAACTTAGCCAAACAAACAGCTCTTTTGACCATTAAGCAAGCCGCCAATTTCGCCAGGCTTACTCAACAATTTCATATTTGTATGCAAACTTACAAAAAAAAAGGAAAGTTTATAAGTTTCATTAGCAATTTTAAAAAAGGGAAGAACCTGTTCTGGCATGGAAATATCTGAAGTTCAACATAATCAAGTGGCGCATCGAGATCGATTTGTCCTTCCATCTCCAACAACCTGAAACAACCAAGGTCGAGTATAACAGACAACAAACTATTATTTGAGACAACCAAACGAAGAAACTAAATACAAAAAGGATCGACTGGTTTTAAAAAGGTGGTTGTTCTACCTCATTGTAAAGATGATATCTTATAAATTAGCCATTCCATTCATTCTTATAAATCATGTTCTTTTCAATCTGCATTTGTAGGGACCTGAGACATTATGAAGAAAACAATTGTTGTTTAAATAGCAAGTAACATAAATATATCAAACTGAACATGTGTATGAAAGGTAAATACATTACTATGAGTAAACAAAGATGTACGGAAAAAAAATATCGGAAGAACCTGATGATCATTCACTCGATTCATCAACTCAGAAAAAAACTACATTTTTTGTATAATTTTGATAGGTGGTGTTAGTAGGTGTGATAAGAATTTTAAGTGAAGCTGGTGAAGTTGCTCGTGACAGGGCTACGTATAGTTGTCCATGAGTAAATACTGGTTCAAGAAGATATATGCCAATTTTGTTAAGAGATTGACCTTGACTTTTGTTTATAGTCATAGCATAACAGATTTTTAACGGAAATTGTCTTCTTGTAAACAGAAAGGGTAAATCTTTAGTGTTATGTACAAATTTAATTCTTGGGATATACACGCGATTACCTGTTGAAGTACCAGTTATTATACGTGCTTCTATGATAGTTGGCAATAACTGAGATATTAACAATCGAGTACCATTGCATAGACCTAATGTTTGATTTATGTTACGAATAAGCATAACAGGTGTATTAATTTTCAAATCAAGTTGATGAGGCGGAATGCCAGGAAAAGTTAATTGATGTAAATATTCTTGCGGATAAAAAGTGTCACAATCAGCTGTGTGTTGTGCATGAGGTACCATTGAATCAAAACTAAGATAAGATCGTGTTTTTCCAGGAGTTAGATTCAAAAACAATTTTATTTATTTCATCTGTTGTTTCATTCTTTGGGCAAACAATGGCTCTGTTTGATAAATTCTCAGCAGATGGGTTGTTAAGTATAAATTCATCATAGACAAAGTTAATGAGAGAACGAACACTATTGTCACCAGGTTGGATTAGGAAAGCAGAAGGAATCTGAATGGTCTTGGTGTTTTGTGGGTCTTCCACATCAGGATCTCCTAATAACCCATTTCCAACATCTAACAGCCATGAGGCAAAGTTCTTGGATTCTTGTGTAGAGGTTGTGTGTTGATCAGCACCTTTAAGACGCATGTTTTCATTTAACTTGTACACCTTAAAAAATTGCCATATGTAAGACATTGGTAGTGTAGACTCAATTATCGCCGACTGTGTGCTTCTTGGTTTCACTGGTAGCGTTTGGCGAAAGTCACCTCCAAGAAGTAAAGATTTACCTCCAAATGGATGTTCAGCATTGTCAAGAATATCTTTCAATGTTCTATCAAGGCATTCAAAACATCGGCGATCACTCATTGGTGCCTCATCCCAAATTATTATTGCCGTTTGTTTCAGAAGATCAGCAAGTTGGGTATTCTTTTTTATGTAGCATGTTGACTGATCTGTTAAATCTATTGGTATGTGGAATCGGGAGTGAGCTGTCCTACCGGATGGTAATAAAAGAGACGCGATTCCTGAAGAAGCAACTGCAAGCACAATTTTTCCGATGGATCTAAAGAAGGATATTATGGTGTTCCATAGGAAAGTTTTCCCTGTTCCACCATGGCCATAAACGAATAACAGTACCTGCGCTTCATTGGTGTGTGCATGTATTATGGCATTATAGACACGTAACTGGTCTATATTTAGGTTTGCATGCATCTGGGAGTGTTGGGCAGCTAATGCTAGTCTGTCATAACTTGTTTCTTCCAGCAAAAGTCGGTTTCTCAATGCTGCGAGGACAGATTCAGATGGCATAGGAAGACCAAAATCCTGAAGTGATTTTGATGGGGTGGCAGATCTTAGCAGCTTTTCAAGTTCTAACAGTAGTTGTTGCTGCAGATGAAAGTCATTTACATGTAAGCTTGTATTCGGAAGAGAACGACTAATTGACATACGCATGTCGTCTGACATCCTTCTCCATTCACTTTCCCATAACATTAGAGGTTTATTTACTTCGCAAAACAAAAGCATGTGAACAAAGAGCGATCTTAGTTCCGATGATGTCGCCCAAGTAGAAGCTTCAACAAAGGATGTTTGCCATTCTTTGTCATCACCTAGTAAACCCAACGCCTCGCATGCGTCTCGAAAGGTTACATGTGTAGTGTTTGAAACTGTCCGTATATCTGCGTATGACTTACAACCTTTTTGATGACATAGCAACATGCGTAAATAAAATAACTCCCTGAAGTGGGATGAACATATGCAAGTCGTCCTATTGCTGGAGTTCTTTGTTGGACTCGACGAAGCCATCCTTTTGCAGATGCATCCCAACGATACATAGAAGGGTATTCAGAATATGTCAGATGTTGTCCTTCTGATTCTGAAATGTTGTTAGAAAGCCATTCAGTTAAAGTTGTTTTACCAAAAGACGGGCTGTTGATAATGGCTTGTAATTTGTTGTTGTCTCTAAAAGTGACGTTTTGCATGTCTTCCAAGTGGACTGCTAGTACTTGTACAGCAGGATTTCGTTCACGAATCGCAAAGTCCAAAATTCTCCATGAGGCTTCATGTGGGCAAATAAACCTTCCATCAACAAAATTTTTAATCTCATCTACCGACGAATGCCCCTTTGTTGTTGCGGATGTTGAAGGTTGTGCGGCTTGCTGAATTGCAAATCTAACGCGATCAGCTCCTTTTGATATGTATTTGAATAGGTACTTAATCATCATGTTCCATCCACAATATTCTACATTTATGTGGGCGTTAAAACGGCTAGATAAATGTTTATTGTATGGGACAACATAACCGTTATCGATTTGAATACCATTTCTCAATACATGATAGCTAGTGGGCGATCGTTTATAGTGAACATACCCATCCTTGTCAAAACGGGTGACAGGTTCAAAGGGTTTCGGAAAGCGTTTGGAACATGTACCATCACGCATGCACGGAGCCTTTGGAGCGAGTAATCCACATGGACCGTGAACCATACACTCAGTAATGATTTTATATAAAGAAGGCTCTGTCTCTGGGTTTGGAAACTCAGCAGTAACATAGGAGTCAACTTCTAAGGCATCACGTATTCTAAAAGGGGCACTTACCCAGAGTAGAGTGTGGCAGTGCGGTAAACCTCGCTTCTGAAATTCAATAGTATACAGGTCTGCAAAAAAATAAGAAAATAAATTATTAGGCGCACAGGTAAATAAAGCAAAGACAAATAGACGTCAAAGAAAAAGAGTAATACTAACATGCTGCAACATCACCAAATGTTTTATCATCTTTCAGAAATTTAATAAAATCCTGAACCTTCATTTGGAAAACGCGTGCTATAATATCAGGCCGATCCTCAGAATGTTTGCAACCAATGGCATTCAAATGTCTAACGATTTCTGGCCATTTAACGTTGCATGTGAATGTAATAAAGTACTGTGGATTACCATAGACTCTACATATCGCTAAGGCATCCTGATAATGCTTATACATATATCGAGGACCCCCCGTGAATGAGGATGGCAAGAAGACTCGTTTACCAATATCATGACAATTTGTATCTCCTCTAGAAAGAGCATCGTACAGACCAGCAACATACTCTGAGCGAAACAAATTTTGCCTGGCGTTTATGTACTCCAATCTGCTCTGCTCCATACATATATATGCGTCTACTAAATATTGCTGAAATAACCTACCACCTTTTAATAAAAGAGAATACACATGTTGACGGTCATGAATTTGGTAACTGTAGTACATGTTGATAGTCAATTTTTTGTCTTTTGAACCATCAGCCATACGCAATCGAAGGTTTGGAGACCAACCTTGTTCACCAAATGGGAAAAGAAGAGGATATTGCAAAGGCATATAAGATGGATGAAGCTTACTTGCTCTTTGAGGAGTGCCATCTTTCGCATGAAGAACAATATCATACTTGCTAATATTTGAATCATCACCGCGTACAATGCCACCTAACGTACCAGGAGCGGGTGGCTCATACCTTCTATCTGGAACATTGTTATAAAGCCGAATACTGAAGTCCGTGGCATTTATGTTACCACACAAGTCAATAGAATTCTTAAATAGGCGAGCATACTCGTTGCAAGAATGCAAAGTTTCACTTAAATCACTTACGACTGCGGCGGACAGATTTTCAGCATTTGAATTGTTGAAGAAGCGAAGCCTATTTGGAATTTCATTCGCTGTATCGTAAATATACATTTGAAGAAAGCGGGGCTTCTCATTTGGTGGAGGACATAGAGACCCAATCCAGTGTGAAACCTGTCCCGAAACCTTAAAGACATAAGGACCACGACCATCATTAACAGTATCATCAATTTGCGCCCCAAACGATGTCATAGAAAACATATTATTGTAGGCTCTAATGTTTTCCATAAAATGAGAACTTTCAAATAGCTGCCTAATCACAGGCGGTGGATTAAGCGGAAATGGCAGCGTTACACATCCCGATTTACAACATTGATTATACCGTGGTCGTTGACTGCGGGATTCATGTAAAACTCTTTCTTCAAACCAAAACAGTGCATTACAATACTCACATACGAAACGGCAGTCCCCAGAATCAGAATAAAAAGGAAGCGGCCTCCATGTCACGGTGGATGGAGCAGAGGTGTTAGCAATAACTGATTGCATAAGTTGCGACATTCTACGGGACGGACGGCCACGCGAACATTCTCCAACTTCGTACACACTATCGCTCATTGGACGTTTACCACGTGACCGTTCTGATGGCATCTGACAAATGACTAAAGAACGCGTAAGTAATAACACTCACATGGGAAGAAGTAAACAGCACATAAATATGTGAAAACACAATTAAAAATCTGGTACAAAAATTGAGAAAGACTACAGACTAAAAGAGTTTTTAGTTCAACATAAATACACACAGTAGCATATCAAGCAATCTAAGAGAGGAAAAAGGTGGGTTTTTTTACCTCGGCTCTGCTTCGTCTATGGCAATCGTGGTGGAAGGTGTGCGTATACTAATCGAGTAAAAGCAAGGGCCTTCACTGGAACAGCATAAGAGAGGCAAAAGGTAGTTTTTTTACAGCGGGTCTTGTTGATTTGCCTACAGCAAACCTGGTGGCATATGTATACATACATAGCTATATAAGCATGATTTCTTGATCTAGTAAATCTAGATACCAATGCACATCTTATTTACCTCAAAATTCATTTAAAGGTACCATAAAACAAACGTAGGTACTATCTATAAAATTTTATAAAAATATTACTTATGTGCATTTTTTTTTCTTTATAAAAACAAAAAGAAAAAAATCATATGACCTGAAACTCTCATCTTTTGTTTTATTGTTCCTATTGTACACCACATATGTACCTTTTTTTTTGTCTACTAAGTCTTGCCTCCTAAACAAAAGGAAATATATTTAAAAACCATTTTAAGGGTTCTAACAAAAAAAATATATACTATTGTGAATGACAGAAAAGATTAAAGAGGATAATTACGGTTCAGCTTGCCGTCAATGATCTGATTTTGACCTGCAACTGGTTCCACCTGATAAGATGAGAGTAAGTGTGTGCATTTTTTTTTTTGATGCAAACTAAAAGAATAAAAAAAAGATGCCTTAAACGCAAATAGTTGTCACCTGAAACCATGGAAAACCCTAAGCTTTATGCATAAAACTGAAGCAAAAATCGAAGTAAAGATCGGAGCAAGTAGTACCTTCAACAACCGCAGTAGTCTGATTTGGGAAGAATCCGTGCAATAATTATTACTTACAGAAGAATGAAGAAGCTGATGAATTAGAAGAATGAAGAAGCTGATGAATTGAAGGAAAGATGACGACAGATGGATTATAGAAGTTTTAGGAAAGTTTTGGGAAAGTTATGGTGAGGGTAAGTAGTGGAGGTGAAGGGTAAATATGATGCCTTTAATATGATGCCTTTGTGGATAAAGTGTGAAAGTAAAAACTATTGTGATTGATTACGTGAGAAGCTGTAAGTAGCCTGGCGCAAACATGTGTTTGAAATTGATATATATAATAATAATTGATTTACAAAACCAAGATATAAGTTTATTAAATTAATAATCATAGTTGTAACTGAAATCATTAATAAAAGAAAACACGTGATTCTTTTTTATATAACATATTTATATTTATGTATTATTAACATTGAATTTAAATCATGTACCTTAAGCCAAAGGCATTATAGCCTAGCGGCATCTTGGTGGTGAGATAAGACTTAGGGACTATAAGGTCATGTGTTCGAATCTCACAAAAGGGGGTTTTCTCATAATTATGAGTTTCCTCCTGAATTGGTGACTTGGTGGTGGAATATGATCACGTGGTATCGCTGGTGGCACGATGATACTCTAGTGGTCCGTGAGTGATTCCAATTGACCGTTCAAAAAAAAATCATGTACCTTAAATTAACCCATTTTTTAAAAATTTAATCTGTTATTCTAAGTTTAAAATTAATTTTGTTACAATATTTGACAAATGATTATTAAGTTTTATTATTTTGGTCATTGTTTTAGATGTTTAACTATGTTCAGCAAATACATATTAATTTTAAATGCTTAAAATAGTTCAAAAGTCAAATAAACAAATTAATAATAACACAATCCAATTAGTCAAGCTTTTTTGTGAGACTTTTATATTGTTCAAAACAAATAAATAAAATAAATCAATCAACATTAATCGATTTTATCTATAGTAATAAAAGACAGCACATGGAGTACATAGAACTCTATTATAAAGCCTCCCATTTTATTATTTCAAACAATACATTTATTGTAATTTGTTTCTTTATTTAATAATTATTACTTATTCAGTTTTTATTTGTTACAACTATAATTATTAATATAATTACTGGAATTCAGTTTAATATATATATATATATATATATTCTATGTTTTTGTAAATCAATTAATATAATTATATTTTAATACAAAATTAGAAATAAATTAATAGACATAATTTGAAAATGTTTATGAACTAACAAAAGTCATCTTTATTAAAAATGATTTTTTTAAGATAATGTATTTATATGTTATTAAATTTAAATCGTGTACCTTAAAAACGTGTTTTTAATATGTGGTCTTTCACTCTAAGTTTAAAACTATATTTCTTACAATATTCTAAACAAATAAAATAAAACAAATCAATCCACATTAATTAAATATTTGATTCAATACAAAACTAAATATGTTTGACTATTTTCGTATTATAATAGCTTGATATATAAAATACATTTTATATATGAAAAATCATTAATTGAAATCTTCATTGACTTTGTTTTTTCAAGTTACTTCAATAGAGAAATGCAATATCTAAAGTCTTTGCATTACTAATTCGTTTCAATCTTTATTTTCAGACTATTAATTTACACAATTTTTTTTATGATACAATCAAATTGAACCAATAAATATCATTATGTTTAAGGACCTTGATGTTAGAAAAAAATGATTATACACTAAAGGTTAGAAATACTTTAGTTTTAAGGAAACTTGATGTCAAATTCCAAAATGAACAATACTCGATTGGGATGGTTTAACGTATGAGGAGATACTTTTAAATTAATTTCATATTTTTATATCTTAGCATAAACAGATTTACCTTTATTACTTTTTTATTTTTGTTTTGTTTTGTTATACCTGCAGTCTACAAGGTAATAGCTGTGTATGGAAGATATATTTTGGAATGTTTGAAAAAAAAATTATGTGAATAAAAATGTTTTTTTTACAAGAAATCATTTAGGGGTTGATGAATATTTAATATTTTTTCGGTTGTACAGGAAACTTTTTTTATTTTAAATAAAATATGTAATCTAATTTTTCTTAATTATATTTTAAATTTATATATAATATATATAATTTAAATTGTTTAACCCGTGTATCACACGGGTACATAACCTAGTCTACATCTACATCTACATCTACATCTACATCTACATCTACATCTACATCTACATCTACATCTACATCTACACTATATAATAAAAGAAAACACATGAGGGACACATGTCACTCCCTCATGAATTCTCTAAGTTTACTATTTAATACAATAAATTCAAATATAATTATATTAATTGATTTGCAAATTCATAATATAAATATATTAATAACATAGTTGTAACAGAAATCATTAAAAACGGATTTAATGATTTCGGTTATTAATATAAAAATTAAAATTCTATTTAATATACTTATATTATGTTTTCGTAGTTAATATAATTATATTTTAATACAAAATTAGATATATATTATTAGACATAATTTGAAAAGATTTATCAACTAACCGAATTAAACATTAATGAAACATTAGTGATTTTTTTATATAACATATTTATATGTTATTAACTTTAAATTTAAATCATGTATACCTTAAATAAACCCATTTATAAAAATTTGATATTTTATTCTAAGTTTAAAACTATGTACGCATTATGTTTTAGATTTTAGGATAAATGTTTTATACTCTTTTGGTAGTGGATTATTTAGAAAAACAACAAAAGTAACAATTTAAAACACAATCAAATAGATTCTATGCATTAAATGTAAAACACACTGATTATCGTTAGAACACGCTGATTATATTTCTTCGCATCGTGTTTTAGATTTAATGCTTAGAATACATTTGATTGTGTTTTAAATTGTTAATTTTATTGTTTTTTCTATAGAACACAATACCAAAAGAATATAAAACATTTCTCCTAAAATTTAAAACACGGTACCTACATAGACTTCTTACACTTATTAGGAAAAATAAACTTTTTAACCAACTCTTTACCAATATATATATATATATATATATATATATATATATTCTATGGTTTTGTAAATCAATTAATATGATTATATTTTAATACAAAATTAGATATAAATTATTAGACATGACTTGAAAATGTTTATTAGCTAATAGAAGTAAACTTTATTAAAAAATATTCATTTTTTTAAGATAGTGTATTTATATGTTTTTAAATTTAAATTTATATTTAAATTTTGTACTTTAATTAACCTATTTTTTAATATGTAGTCTTTCACTCTAAGTTTAAAACTATATTTCTTAGAATGTTCTGAAAAACAAAATAAAACAAATCAATCCACATTAATTAAATATTTTATTTAATACAAACTAAATATGCTTGGCTATTTTCGTATTATAATAGCTTGATTTATAAAATACATTTTATATATGAAAAATCATCGTTTGAACTTTTCATTGACTTTGTTTTTTCAAGTTACTTTAACAGAGAAATGCAATATCAAAGTAAGTGGCAACAGTCTTTTCATTACTAATTCGTTTCAGCTTCATTTTCATGCTATTAATTCACGTAATTTTTTATTTTATTTTTATAATTACAGTCATATTGAACCAATAAATGGTATTATGTTTAAGGACATTGATGTTAGAAAAAAATGATTATACACTCAAGGTTAAAAATATTTTGGCATTGGAAGAAACTTGACGTTAAATTCCAAATGAACGATACTCGATTGGGATGGTTTAACGGATGAGGAGATATTTTTAAATTAATTTCATTTTTTACATCTTAGCCTAGCCTAAACAAATTTACTATTATTACTTTTGATTTTTTTCTGTTGTACATGTAGTCTACCAGGTAACAGTCACGATTAAGAAGATATATTTTGGAAAGTTTGAAAATAGTTTTATGTGAATATGAATGTCTTTTACAAGAAATTATTTAGAGTTGATGAATATTTAATATTTTTCTGTTGTAAAAGCAATTTTATTTATTTTAAATGTAATATGTAATCTAATTTTTCTTAGTTATATTTTTAATTTATATATAATTTAAATTGTTCAACCCGTGTATCACACGGGTAGATAACCTAGTTTTCTATAAAATAAAACCCAACCACACCCTTGGAAATCTTGGTAAGGAGATCTGCTACATAAATTTAGATACTTTATAACTGATACCTTAAAGTAATTTTACTATACATTGATAACGCTTAAAAAATTAAAGAAATATAAACGAAAGACAAAATAACAAAGATTTTTTTTAGGGAAAATATCTTTGAAGAGGTGAGAAGATTTTTTTTTTAAGTTACAATGTATGATGCTGACACGTCATTTTTTTGTATTAGAGATGTAACATCTTCTAAATATCATCTTGTTAAAAGAATTTACAATAGAATGGTAGGTAAACGGATAACAATCTACAAAATACACATCAAGAACCCAGAAATACACATCAAAGAGGTGTACGTTCAAATCAAGAGTTTGCAAAAACTATTTTTTATACACATAAAAATTTTAAAGGACTAATAATCTATAAAAAGTATTCTCGTAAAAGATTACTCAACACCATTCCGTCCATGTCCTTCTAACGTAGAGGAAGCCGCAGATCTTCATTGGTTGTGCCACTCCCTATCATGACTTCCATGTCTTTCGGCAGAAGATGTAACAAACCACCACGTTGTTTCACCTAAACTGCCTAACACTAATATGTTGAGAAGTATCACATGGATTGCTTTGAAATTTTCAGTTCCTATGTCACTTTCTTAGGTAGGCATGATCATTGCCACTTAAGTTTTAGAATTTACACTTTTTTTTTTAATGAAAAAGTCCTTTATTTTAAAATAAAAAACACTACAAATTACATCAGGATAGCGGGAATGCGGGCAACAAGCTTAATTATGATTTAAAAATAACCCCACACTGCAAGAGTGTTGAGATTAATCATTGTAAGTTTTCTTGAAACAAAAACGCAAACTAAACCCCTTTCTTTACCAAGGATGATGTCACATTACAAAAGTTAAAAAAAAAACAAGATTCTATCAACAAGCTCTTCATCTCCCTACCTATACACCAACATCCCAACTAAAAAAACGACTATAAATACCATACTTGACCTCCTAAACTTCATTATAACAACCCTAGTCGTCCCACAACTCGTCCCAACACACACACAACCTCTGGAACACGATTTTGGATCAAAATACAAGATTTCAAGCCTATTACATCAATCTATCATAAACCTAAGGTGTGGTTTTCATTCATGCAATCTTTAATAATGTTTTTATTGAATCCTAATGGTCCAGACCTGTTTTATAAACGTATGTGTCTTCTGAAATTCGTTAATAATCATTGTTAATTGAATTCTAGTTATTATGCATGTTGTATGTGTGTTTATAATTAAAAGATAGGGTTTTTGTGATTCAAGAAGGATTGTTAACATGATATTAAGGTAGTTACAGATTGAAGATGATAGCATGTTGATGAAATCTGAGTAATTGTTCATTAGGGTTACGGTTATGCATGTTAATGTGATGTTTCATGCTATGTGTATGGTTTTTGGGATACATGGTTGCATGCAGGGCTGATAGAACGAGGTTAAACGAAGGATTTTGATTGAAATATGTTTGATATGGTTGTTTGATTGATATTTGATGTTTACACACGTTCTGGATTTGATTTGGAGTGTTAAACGCGCGAAAAACCGGAACAGCTGGGCTAAAGGCGAGTAGGAATCCTAATCGCCTATGCTATAGGCGATTAGGAGGCTAATCGCCTGATGGGACACCCTACTCGCCTATAGTATAGGAGATTGGGGGGCTAATTGCCTTCGTTGCATGCCTTACGACCCTAATTGCCTATAGTATAGGCGATTAGCCCTCATAATCGCCTGTTGACTTTCATAATCACTAGTTGACTTTTCCTAATCACCTGTACTGCTGCTGTAAGTGTATTTTGACATTCCGAGACCCGATTTGACACCTAGGAACATGCTAGGAACCCCGTAACATACCTAGTAACTTGGTAACATGTGCTCGGACTTATTTATGTGATACTTGAACTACGTGCTACAACTTGTTGGACTTTAACGTATGTTAAGTGTGATTGCATGATTGTATGTTTGAGAGTGCAAGTATAACACGGGGAGTCTCGGGTCACCAATGGGATGTCGAGTCTTGTACGTTGGGTTAATTTAACAGTCAAAGTGTTTTCAAACGAACTTGGTTATGGTCTGGACATCTAGGGACTAACTAACCTACGGGTTATTAGTCTAATTACTTGTAACTGTCATATGTTAGGTCGCCGCTTTACGGGGCTAGCATAGCTTGCTGATTTTATTTCGTATTACGAAGTAACACAACTTAAGGTGAGTTCACGGCCCCACTTTTAACTAGTTTCACTTTTTGGGGGAGAAAACATGTGTTAAACTTATGTTTTGGTAACAACTGTCATACTATGGGTTTCTATGGTTTACTATACGATCTTTGGAAGTCCCGGGAGGGAAACCATGAATGTGCGGGTTAGCACAACGGGGAAATGTGAATAGATCTATTGGGAGTGACCAACCCCGCTCGTCGGCTTGGAGGGCCGGGCGAGTGCATATTGTCTCAAACAGGAACAGGTTTACTATTCGGGCACAACATCTGGTTTGCGAGTTAGTAATGGTTTTCCAATCGTAGTAGTAACAAAACATACGCCTAGCTAGCGTACTTTGGTTTACAAATTGATATAGTATGCACAGGTTGAACTTGGTACTTTAATTACAAACCTGTGAACTCACCAGCATTTTTGTGCTGACGTAACTCTTACATGTTTTCTCAGGTCGCTAAGGTAGCACTACGGAACTAGGGCACACGCGTCTGCACGGCGTCTAGTTAGGGTTGCATGGTTTTCGAACGTTGAATATTTTGGTTTACTTTTGGATTATGTTTTGAGAATAAGCTTCCGCAGTATTTGGGGATTTTCAACTATGTTTTTGAAATTGCATATGTTCATTTAGAATTGTTTATTGTGATCGTTGACTTGGATCCTGGTTTGTCATGCGCCTCGCGGTAAAACTCCGCAAGTGGATTTTGAGGGTGTGACAGTTTTGGCGTTTTAAAAATTGTGTTAATAGTCTTTGGAAAAGAGTGGTTATTAATTGCCACGGGTCTAGTTGAACATGGACGTTATTACCATGCTCTCCTATGGCGAGCGGTTGTTGGAAGCATATCGTTAAAGTTGGGGAAAGAAAATTATGGAATGGCAATACGCTCGGCAGTTATTTCTTGGGGGTTTTGGGAGACGGTTCATCCATAAACTTCTGGGTGGATCCGTGGCTTTCAAATACTCCTCTTCGCATATTGTATCCCCATCTGTTTAGATTAGAGAGGCACAAATGGGTTGTCGTTTCAGCTAGGATTCGGATCCAAGATGGTGTAAAAATGTTGTTATGGGATTGGCGAAGGGATCCTGCTTCTGCAGATGAGCTGAACGAACTGTTTAGGTTAATGACGGACATTTATGACCATGATTGGAAGGGGGAACCGATAAATGGGTCTGGACAGCAGACAAGGATGGGTTATTTACTGTCTGCAGAGCGAAGATGTTAATGCAACAAGGTCAGCAGCCAGTATCGAACATCAGAATGTATTGGAAAGGATGGAGTCCTCTGAAATGCAAGATTTTGGTTTGGCGAGCTATGATTAATCGAATCCCAACAAAGAAGGAACTTCATAAACGCGGTGTCGTTTTGCCTAATCTGTGTTGTCATATGTGCGATGTGGAAGAGGAAACGACGGAACATTTGTTTATCGGATGCCCATTTGCTGCAGAATTATGGAGCCGGTTCGAGTCTTGGTGTCGTCTCCCTCCCGTTTTCGCTTTTACTGTTTAGGATTTTATGCAGATTGTGAAGGTGCATAAGGTCTCGAAGAACAAGAGTTACATCCTTCGGGGCTTAGTTATCACTACATTGTGGGAGATCTGGAATGAACGCAATGCGAGAATTTTCAAAGATATTCGTCGGCGTCCGGTTCAAGTCTTGGAAAGCATCAAAATAACATCGTATTTTTGGTTCAAAAATAGATCTAGATTAAAAAACTTAGATTGGAATGTGTGGTGTAAATTCCCTCTTGATGTGATGTAATCCGTTTGGTTTTTGCCCGGGGGTCCTTGCTTTGAGGACCGGTCGTGGTGTTTATTGAATGAAATTTACCTTTCAAAAAAAAAGTATATAAAAAAAAGTATATAGACTTGTCAATGAGATACTTAAGTATTCACAATACAAAATAAAAAAATTTTTGAAAGGCGAATTTCTTGCTCCTTTTGAGACTTGAACTCAAGATCTCACACTTTTAGTGTATTAAAAGGCTTTGCCTTACCACTGGACCACCAACCCCAATGTACACAATACAAAATAAATAATAGTTATATTAATGATCAATCATGTGTTCTGAATTGATTAAAGTTGATATACATTTATATTTAACTAGACTATAAGCATATGATTGATATAATTAATAAAGCCAGTTATGAATGAAATTGAACTCATACCAAACCAATCTTCAATAAGTTTACAGTAAAAACCATTTTACCCAACATTATTTGGTGAACAACAAACTTAATTATGATTTAAAAATAACACCACACTGCAAGAGTGTTGAGATTAATCACTGTAATTTTCCTTAAAACGAAAACGCAAACTAAACCCCTTTCTTTGCCAAGGATGATGTCACATTACAAAAGTTTAAAAAAACAACATTCTACCTACAAGCTCTTCATCTCCCTACCTATACACCAACATCCCAACTAAACATGGCTAATGCTACTTGAGCTGTTTTCACTAGATAGAACACCTGATCTTGTCTGGTTTGTAAACATACAACAAAATTTCCATCCAGACCAAGATTCTTAACCCATATTACAAAATATGTTTGACCTGACTTTGGTAAAGAAGTACCCCAAGTAGTGGAATGACTAGAATGATGAGTACTAACAGAATGACTTTCGTCTTTGGTTGTCGTTCATCAATTTCTCTCGCAGTCTCGTTGCATGACTTCTCTACCTGAAATTAAATATTACCACATTTATGTAATGACAAGTAAAACAGCGAGCAATAAAAAGCTACCTTGAAAATGGCTGATAAGGCTTCTCCGTTTTCTGTAGTGAAGTCATTATTACTGCTAACCATATCACTAAAGCTATATTTTACAGCAGGATCTTTGATGCTTTTCTTTAAATGATTTACCAACATTTTGTTTTCTTGTTTTAAGGAAGATATCTGCATGCATATATAAAACCATCAAGACACAGTTTTAAAAAAGACTATATCTATTGCATAATATTTGAAACCTGATTTTGGATCCGTTCTCTTTCAAGTGTCATCTGCATAACCAGATCTGATATGAATTTGCTACGAAGAGTTACGTTTTTAGCAAACGCGTTCTTGGCTTCCTCCATTTGATGCAAAGATGTTTCTAAGCTTTTAACCTTACTGTTAACCAAATTGAGTTCATTCTTGAGGTATGAATTTGACTCAAACAAGTAGATACACCTGTCCGCCATATCCTCAGTCTGAACGTTACCTTGTGTAACCTTATTCTTCAGGTCCTCGAGTACATTATCCATGTCTTTAATAGTCAACAGTAACATGCGTTTTTCTTCCTCACTAGCTTCATAACAAGTCTCCGCGTGTCGTAGCTTAACTTTAACATCACGCAGTTCTGTTTCAAGTGAAGCCACTTTCTCATTCGTATCCATGAGTTCCTGATGCTTGTCTTCCGTAGAGCGTTCTCCAAGTTTCAGTAGTTCGCTTTTCAATTGTGATTCTCGCTGAACTGAGCCTCTAAGATTGAACTTTAACATCTTGATTTTACTTACTAATACCTTACAGATTTCCATTAATAGTTCAGATGTGTGGTCTGCTTCATAGAACTTTTCTAAGGTCGTTTCAGCTTCCTCTTCAGCATAAACAAGTTCTTGTTCTAATAACCGTAGTCTCATGGTCAAACGTTCTTCAATTTCAGTCAACTCACTCACTCTTTTGTCCAAATCTATTTCTCTCTTCAAAGATTGATCAAGCATCCTCAAAACCTCTATCTGAGACTCTACAGTATGCATGTTCATTTTCTCATTTAGTTCAGATGTATAGTCCTCGCCTCCAAATAACCTTCGCAAATTCTTCTCAAAATTGGCCGATCGTGTTTTTATTTCCAAGACTTGCTCCAATAATAGTTCCAACGCCTTTTCAGAATCATGCAATATGTCTTCCATCCCGGTTAAAGATTCTTCAACGTGTATTTTTGAAAACAAAGACACTATTACGCTATCTTTTTCCATCTGAAGATGAGATATGTATGGCTCTAGTAATTTCACCTCTGAATCCAAAAAGCCAGATAAAAGGGCGTATTCTAACGCCTTGATAACGAAATCAGGATCCACATCCGAAACAAAAGCCTCAAGGTCACTTTCCTTCATTTCCACTTGCATTGACAGTGAACTCAAGTTGTTCAGCTTCTCACATATACACGCTACATCGCGTGCAAACCTTTTTATGATGTTTTCAGTAGTTTCTGAGTCTCGAGTACTGAAATCTGATTCTGGCTCACCAGAATGAAGAGATGCATCATACTCAGTGATGGCATCCATGTAAGCTCAATTCAAGACCTGAAAAAATGAGGGCGGGTTGAGATGATACATCTAACACAAATGAATATCATGATAATGCTTGAACTTTGCATCCAATATAACTATTAGAGCAATGTATATGTGTGAGGGTTAGTCCCCCTCACTACACATTCTGTAGATGACACTCGGTCACTCAACAAAAATGGAAATCGCACTATCCGAACAGTATTCAATATTTATAGAGTAGGTTAGTGAAACTAGAGGGGGCTCAGCATCCATTTGTCAAATTAATTCTAACAACTCCTTGTGTTTAGTAGGACCGGTTTTCCTATCCAAGGAGTTGCGGCACAGCCTGTTGCCCATTTACCTGTCACTTTATTGTAATCGTCCTTCTAAAATTTATAATAAATATATCACTATAGGTAAAAAAACAAACTATTTATAGGACTGAAAGATGCTTATACTAACATTTTGAATACAAACTGGTCATCTACAGACAAAAACTGGAAAACAATAAGACAATACGTACAATTAAAGTGTTCCCAACAAAAAGATCAATATAACACATCGAATTAAGAAACAAAAATCTAAATATGGTGAAGAAGAACCCAAATCTACATACCTGATTTAAAAACTTTTAACCGTTTACTCTGTTTCGTTGCAGTTTCTATTCAAGTATTCATTCTCTGCATTTTAAAACGTACCACTTTTCGAACTATTTACAGGAACTACCTTTAGGTTTTATTAAACTACATAACAGTCCCTCACAGGTTAGATGAATATAACCGCTTGATGAACTCATTACTCTGTTTCCCTGCACTTTGGATTCACTATTAAACTAACCACTCCCCACACGTTTCGCACTATTTACAGGATTTACCCTTCAGCTTTTACTAAACTACATAACACTCCCTCATTTTTATATTCTTTTCTTATCATGCAACTCCATTCTACGTATTTGTACAATTTAACAATTATTCATATGGATTGTATACAGTTATGATAAAATATAAACATTCTTTAGGATTACAAATTTAAGCTTTGAAAGATACAAACTGTTGACTTTTCAATTTTGACATCTACTATACATGTGGTTAATTAAGTGTTACCAATAGTATTCACAAACGGGACAAGTCTTTTATAGTCCCTTCTTCGCCCAAGCACACAATTATCAAGCACCCGACCAAGGATTATACGAGTATTCCGCAACGCCAACTCTTTAGCCGTAACACACGATGGTCCACCGTGGTTAATGAATGCGGATTTATCAACCCCGCCAAGGTTGCTTTCGTAGTGAGCTGGATCATGGTTACCGGACGCAGTCATGGTTTCGTAGTTATGTAAAAGAGCTTCTAATACACCTAGTGCTTCAGAACACAAACTGCTTTCAACTAACTGCGAAATGAGTGCATACATATGTTGATTCTGGACAACATCCATTGGAATATGGTGAACCAGTTGCTTCAGTATTATCAGAACAACTCGCTGATACTCAACCGGCCCTTTTTCTAAAAGATTAAGTAAATGCTTGAACGCCAGAACTGAATGCGTCGGTGCCCATTTGCTACATAATAATGGTGAGACACAAGCTAGTAGATTGTCTATGGTTTTAATTCTCCCATGTGAGTATGCCACGAATATCGTGGCCAATTCGTCTAAGGATTTTGCTTCACACCATATTGCCAGATTCACTGAAACCGAACGGGCCTTTTGGTGTTGTTGTAAAAAGGGTGAAGTGGAGCCCGACCCCAACCCGACTACTGCGTCTGGGTTTAAATGTAAGCAGAGCCATGGAAGCAGACATGTGATGTGCATCAAAAGTCGTGTCTGTGGGTCCCCAAATATTGAATCACATGAGGGTACGGTTAGCCTAGAGAGAACCTCGATTGAGATATCGTGGCTCACTGGCGACATGAGTCCTTTAAGCACTAGAGGCTGCACGCCTTTAAACACTGGGAGCGTTCCACCTGCACTGGATGGTGGACCGACATCACCACCCTCACTACCAACTGCACTGTGGTCTAGCTCGGCTCGTGGCATGCTTGAAAGGAGCACGTTTTCTGTGGTTCGGTCAGAAAAAGTCAGAAGGTCAATGACACGAGCAAATAGCTCGAGTACCTGACAATAAACATGAACAAAATCGGTATGCATCATGGCCACACATCCCCAGAAAAGATGGGGGTACAGAATCACTTTCTCAGGCTCTACATTTTCCACCATCACTTGTAATGTTAAAAGAATCTCCATAACAAAACCTAGAACTTTGGGTACTGGGTTTGTTAAACATCTATGAAGGCATCTGAGAAGAGAGATACATGTGTCATGGTTGACACGGGTCGGAGGGCTCGATAAATCTGGTGGGACCGGCATGAAAGGTGTCTGGATGTGCACTCCATGGCCCACTTGAGTGCTTCTGCTCCCCAGGTCTCTCTAAGATCACCTTGGAAAAATATGGCATCCACCATGCTTTGAACCAATGCAGACAGTAGTTTTGCACTTTGGAGCTCAATTCCTGCGACTGTCGGGTCCTCATTTTCCCACATCCGGGTTCCACGTTTTGACTGGACATACTTAATCAGGCTCACAACCAGTTGCCGGTTTTCATTGTCACTATTTTCAACATTGTAACGCTCGAGATGACGGCCACCAAGAGAATATAGCAAATTAACAAGCAAACGCTGGCAATGTTCTAGAACAAGGTCTTCTGAACTATCCATTGAGACAAATATGACATGAAAAAGTAAAGGCAAATGTTCCCTGAAATCTTCATCATTTTCATATGCAATTTCTGCAAGTAGAATCAATGCTATATCAGCATGTACTAATGAATGGTGTGGATGCTGATTCCCCTGTAAGGCTGTGTTAAGTTCTCTAGCACTCACATCATGACTGTCTGCTTCAGAATTTGGAGTGTCAATTAGGTACTCCCCGCTGTCTCGAGAAACATTTCGACTTCTTGAATTTCCTGCTGAACCTCGGTACCTATGGCTAGAAGTTGCAACGGGTAGATCAGGAGGTACCGGGATCACTGGACCAGAAATGGTTCGACCTCCTAAAGTGGTTCGACCACTTGTGTTCTTTAATAAACTGTCGATAAAATCTCGACCCAGAAACGGTGACATGTGAGGATGATTATCCATGACAGACACCAGCTGGGCTATAGTGGAACCGAGAGAAAATTCCAAAACAAAATTTCCGTTGAAGTCGCTCTTGCGTACTCCGATAGGTTCCAGGCTCTCCTCAAGCATTCTCTGTGCTAATTGGTAAACCAAGTGGTCAACTGTGCCTTGTGGACAAATTCTAGCAAGATATAAACTTACTCGTTTGGCAACCGAAAAATAAGTGGCAAATGCACCACTTATTTCAGTTGATGCATTTGAATCACAGTCTTCAATTCCTTTAGTGATTAAAAAATCAAGAACTGGACCAATATTACGCGGCTTACTGGCAATGGTTCTCCAAAGCTTCTCAATTTCATCAGGAAACTGATCAGCATGCTTCCAAGTCACATAATAAAGACTTTTTAATAACCTTTCCTTCCACCCTGAGTTCTGCAGTTTCCAGAAATCGAGATTTTCAATCCATGGAGCCATGCATGTTAGAACTTGGTGCTGCGCAATTATATCAACAGCATCCAGTTGTCTCTGCATGATTTCTTCACAAAGAAGATGACTCAGTTCGGGACGATCTTTTGCAAGTTTACAAGATAATTTGTATTGAAATTGTTGGTAAGAGTCTGGAAGATTTCCAACTACTGCAACTTGATAACTTCCTGACCCTTCAATCTTATCTTGAGCCCATTCACGGGTCGATAGTGTCTCGAGCATTTGCAGTGCATCATCACGAACCCGTCTAGATGGATCCACCACTTTGTAGAGTATCAAGCTCAATAGCCGTTGGATTTCACATTTATGTATCTCTTGACGCATGTACACTTCAGCCAACACACTGAAGTATCCATCTGCCACATCAGCATCAGAATAGTAGCACTAAATTGGGAAAAGAAACAAAAATTACTCGAGATCATACGATTTATAACCAACAGGAACTATCATATATCAACTAGATAGATGTCTAACCTGATCAATGCAAGCAGGAAACAAGTCTAAGTTGGAAAGAATAAGATTCTTTAAAGCTAATTTAGCAAGGGAAACACGAAGGTGACCAACTCTGCTCTTATTATGTTTAGTATGAAATGGCACCTTTGGATCAGTGGGTGAATAACCACGTGGGCCCCGTGGCGCAGACTCGATGAACAGACTATTAATCCAATATATAATCCGACCACTCATTTTTCTTGCATTGTCGAAATCAAAACACGGGCCGTATAACAAGGCGGCCATACAATTCATGGCAGCCCATTGAACCGCCTCAACTTGTTCAGACAATTCTTTGTCGAACTTTAATTTTTCCATAGAACCTTTTGATCGAGTGCGCTGACTAGACTTGTATCGTTCAACTTCACGCCTATAATCACTTAAACCATCTTGACTAAATGCATTACCTGAATCATCACAACATGAGAGAAAAAAATCGAATAATCGTTTTCTGGTTTTCAGATCGAATTTTTCTGAATTTGAATCCACAAACTCAGGGGCTAGTGATCTTAGTACACATGCAAGTGTATAGCGTAGAGTTTGCAAGTCTTGAAAATTCTCAAAAGGTGTTGCTGATATTAATTTGGTTGTTTCATTAATATACTTCAGATAATGAAGACGGAAAACCGGCTTACAGGCCAGCATGCCAGGCCAGATGTTCTCTGCAACGGTTCTGTATATATTTGAAATGTGGATCCGGAGTTCTTCCCGTCGAACTTTTTGAATCTGCACTAATACAAATACGATATTTAAATATATAGGAACAAAAGGAAGATGCATGATTCTAAGTATGAAATCGCCATACCTTCCATTTGGATTTTCCTTCTGTTTCCAAAGAAATTTCATCCACAAAAGATGCCAGCTCACTGAACATTATTTCACACACTTCCAGATGTGAACGCCCTAGCGCCATAATAGCAGCATGCTGAATTGTAGAAAGTGCAATTTGTCAATTACTTCTACTGCATTGTACATTTCACTCTTAATCAATAAAAAGATAGTGGTTACTACTCACAACAGATGCTTCGCAGCCAGATTTCAGCGAGGGAATGACAAGATAGAATAATTCCCGTGTTGCAGCTACACCAGATCCTTCCCTGCTAGGTGGACAAGAACAAGCAAATACAGCATACATGAGCCACTGATCTAGTTTGCTGTCTGCATCCTGAACCTGATGCGCCTTTCCCCCCAACTCAGCAGGTGTCACAAGCGCAAGGCGCTTAGTAATTTGAACCCTAAAAATATAAAAATCTAAGCTTTGAACGTTGACCATTTCAGATTCAAATAACATGAAACGATACAACTTAATTAGTAATCTTTTATTACTTTGCTTCTTGAACCGAACATGGGCAAAGCAATGCACCATATTTAACAAGCTCACTAAGACACCGAGCCCATCTATTTTTATCATGATTTTCAGAAAGCATGACCTCAAGCGTTGCATCAGGTGGTACCACGTCATATTCTCGGTTGGAGTCCCAATAACAGCTCTGAACAATATCATCCTGTCAAAAACCATGGTTGTTTACACTAAGGATTCATGTGAAAAGAAGGTTTAAAGAAAAGAAAACTTGGGATGGGCTAAAATGAGAACACACCCCGTTTTCCTCGAAAATGTCTACCATAAGTATTGGTTCAGCTTCATCTTTAGAGAGATCCAACTTCTCACGCAATAAACAGTTTCGTATATCATTGCGTAAATCACGCACACACCGTAGTAATTCCAATGCTGTGTGTCTAATCTGGCTATCAGCAGAAGCAAGGAAGATAAGACCAATTGCATCTATCTCTGAAGCATGGAATTCAATCGGTTCTCCATGATTGAAAGAAGGGTTTTTTGAGCTAATCTGCACATGCTTTGCATGTGAAGCATCATGTTCGATATTTTCATCTAAAAGGAAAGATCTCCATAATCGCAACAGATCCAAAAGGTGTCCTAATGTTGTTTGGATAAGAAGAGGGTACTCATCCGGGAGCCGTAGAATGAAGTTCATCATACCTCTCATAACTGAAAATCGGCGATCAGGATGGCATCTCACAATTCGATTGAGTACTTGTATTGCTTCCTCACGAACACCATGATCAGTGCTTATCCCATGCTGAGGTATCATCTCAGTGATTCTATCATTCCGACCAACATCTTTAATTAGGTAAGGTATGCACTTCAAAACTGTCCTAAAAAGATATCCTTGTGATTTTTCCTTGGTAATAGCTTCTGGAGGATTATGATTCATTAGAAGTGATAAGTATTAAACCTTTATTAAAGAATCAAGCTTAGTTTTTATTTAAAATTACCTATGGTTGCCTTTGAAGAAGTAAGAAGCGCCAGATTGTAAGCTCTATGGCATGACCTTAATATAGACTCAATCGCAATCTTTACTTTTGGAACATAGTGCCCTAAATCCTGAGCTGTCAAAGTATAACAATTTAAAAAAAAATAATGGAAAAAGAAAAAAAGAGAAAAAAAAAACGGTTATTAGTTACCTTGAAGGATTTCCAAGCCAACATGGCCACTTTTGGGGGACACTGAAACGTCAAGTAAAGCACGAAGTCCGATGATCTTCATCTCACTTGGACTATCTTGCTTAAGCATTTCTAAAATCAGATGGTTTATACAAAAATCAAGGTTGTGCTCCCCTATAGTGGCACACAACTGAACAAGTTTATCATGTTGAGCATCATGTGTGAGCATTCCTTTCCTAAGAACTGTAAGAAGTTGTGCAGTCACACTGTCGAGATAGTCCCACACACGATTTGATGACTGGGACCGCCCATGAACACCCAAATAAAATCTTGTAACATGGTGAAGGCAATCCAATGCCATGAATCGGTTGTTCTTATCCTGTAAAGTACACATTATATTGTAAGAAAAAAATGGAGAAAAGTAGAAAACAACGCGCTTGTAAAGTTACCTTGAGGTGCTTGTACAATTGTTCTGTATGAGGACCCAAGTTACTCAGAAAAACAATAGGATCGCCAAGACAGAGAAGTAAAGTCACTAAAGGGTACGCAGCCTAATACAAAAACAACAAAATTGAAAAAATAAGAATAAACTAAATTAAAAATAGACACAAATAGTTTCCTTACAGGTATATGCTTGTTCTGTTTATCTGCCCACTGAATAATCTGCATTCTTACTCGAGCAACAGCTTCATACCACACAGTAAGTGCACGTTGTACTCCAGATGGTGGCCAGTGAGATTTATTATCATCTGTAAGTGGTGCTAAAATGTTAGACATCATTTTGCAAAGGGCATGGTGAAGTTCACCCTTTCTTTTGGTGGGAGCATGATTAAGAGGATTTGCTTTTGCCACAAAGGATGCTGACATGTTAAGCCCAGCATCAGTCTTGACCTGGCAAGTGCCTATACATATTATTTTGTGGTATAATATTTAATAAATTTCAAGAAATCTCACAACAAAAAGAGTATGTGCCACACACCCCAAGTCTTAAATGGCGCATCCCATTGATTATACTTAGGGTTTCACTTCGAGCACCACTTGTATCAATCCGACGTGCATTCAGTTCCATGATAAACCGTCCAGTTACAGGAATAAATCTATTAAAAAAAACATTGACACATTGTTTAGGTTTTTTCGTCGTAAATAAATTGATGCCAATAAATTCAAGACTGGTTTTTGTAATACTAAATACCTGATTTGTGATAGAGCACCCACAAGATGTGAAACTAGGTCCAGAAGGAGCCCACGCAACTCAACCAACGAGGGATATTCAACCTGACTTACAACTCTGCAATGAACAAAATTTCAGCTTGGAGTACTAAACGTATCTCCTGTTTTTATCAAATAAAACTGAATATACTGAATGTCTGAATCATCATGAGTCATCTTGGAATTACCTGTCAGCATTGATTAACCAATCAAATACAAAATGTTCAAGCCCAGCCCAGAGTTTTTCTGCAACTCAGTAGCCACATATATCTGAGGACCAAATAGACAAACTTTTACATAGACAAAGCAGAACAGCCAAACCTGTAAGTCCTTCAGATGGACAACACTGCACGAAACGGATACATGCTGAGCAAAAAATGCACTCCACTGCCAGCTGAAACAAACAAGTGTTGCTAAAAGTTTATATTTATACACAAGGACATTCCAAACAGAGATGGCACCAGATTGGTTTGTTTATATTCACAAACAAGAAAATTCCAAACAGTCGGAACCAGATTAACTTAACCGTGTGTATTGACAAAAACAAAAACTACATGGTTATATTTTCTTTAAGAATAATACTGCCATCAAAATATTAAGTCATGAGAACCTTTTTCTGGAACGAAGACGTATCATTTGCACCTTTAGGGGACTCGCTGAAAAAGAAGCCAAACAACAACATAATCAAACTTCATACCAAAATACATCATCTGTCTAAACATTGTTTTCTTTCCAGCTTTTTATATTCAGGAGAAAGTGAGAACACATATGAGGAGGCGATAAACACATATGTCATGTATGCATATAAACAGGAGAACATCCATTTGAGATATACATAGTTTAAGGAAAAAAAAAACATACATGTCTCTCCACCTAAGAAGTGCTTCAAGAAGAGGTACGGGCATGTGTCGGGCCACCAAAGCTAAGGAGTCCAACACTCGCTCATAGGCAAGATCAAACGGCCGGGTGTAATGTCCATCCTGTATTCCGCCCACATATAATAATTTCAAGAAATGAAAACTTCATGAAAAGATCAACTAAAACGAACTTTTGAGCAAAAGCAAACAACATGCATACATGGAATGTTACAACTATTCATTAGTCGTCTAAATCGGTGAAGCTAATGCCATAGTTATCAAAAGCCATCGCCTTGACCGCCTAGGCGACCAATTTCCTAGAAGCCACTAGATCTCGCTTTTCCCTCCTAGATAAAAAAAGCCACGGTCTGATTTTTTAAAACCTAATCCCCTTACTAATATAAACGACCAATACTTACCAATTTATAGAGATATATCTAAATCTCAATCAAATCTTTTTTTTTAAATATATTTGATTTTTATAACACTTATAGATATTGAATTATTTTTTAATATATAAACACCTCAACTGATTGATTTACCATCAACTGATTTTGTCTACCACATAGTTATCAAAGGCTAAATCAGTTGGTTTATATTTATATTAGTTTATAAGATGATTGTTATTTGTAATGATTTGGTGATTTTTTTATTTGCGCTTTTTTTTCCTCAGGCCCGCGCTTTTTTTGCGCTTCTCGCCTAGGCCACAGGCAGAGCCTAAGCGCCTTGAGTGCGCCTCACGCCTTTGATAACTATGGCCTAATGCATGGAAAAATAGCCATTGATGCATACATGGAATGTAACATTCTTACATGAAAGTGTGTGGTTTCAATCCGACGTCTAGCAAGCGGAATAAAGCGTTGAAGCAGGGCATCCACAATAAGCTTGGGTGCACTCATCATGTCATCTCTAAGTAGCAATTACATATATAGATGTTTAATTTCATTTCGTAACACTTATAATTTAATATAATACGGTGTTGTTGTACTTTTTCATATATGAAATAACAGAACAGAAACAACATTCTCCAAAACACATCCAGAATTTAATATTCAGAAATCGAAGCTGATAAAACACACACACACACACACCTGTGAATATTTGAATCGCTGCTTCATATCAATTTCGTTGTATCATTCGTTCTGCTTCCAATTCCACGACTGCCATAAAAGTTAATAATAATAATTATAATATTAATATTAATGGTGTTGATACCTGAGGAAATTATAAATCCAAAAGATGGTGATACCGGGTAATTTGTTTGATCACGCATACGGCCTATCGGTCTGACCGCGTGATTCTTCTGTTATGTTGGATTCCAAAATAAGACACCGGCTCATGATTCTTTAACCAGCTATTAACAGGCCCATCAACTTCTCATTTTTTTAATCCAACTAAGGTTTCGTTTGAGCCCAATTCTCAAACTACTTTTAGAGTTTCAGGTGTTTACCGGGCGGTTAATAAGCGAAATAGCATTAACTGGTTGGGGATTATTATTTTTAACTGACGGTTCGTATTTCGTAACCCGTTAAGAATTTTTAAGAAGGTTTTTAACCGATATAGCTGTAAAATGTAAAAAGGGGAAATTTTTAAGAAGGTTTTTAACAGAGAGGGCGGGCAATTGCAAGTTGCTTCCCTCTTCTTTGGTTTTTCGGTGGGTTTGTTTGCGGTCTCCTACTCATCTTGAGACGGGGGTTCCTGGGTTTTTGTTTTCTTGGGGGATATTTTTCGGCTTTGTATGGGTCCGGTAAAGGGGAAGCGCATTGCCTTGAAAGGCACTGATGGAGGTGCTGCTGCCAGCTCCAACAGGGTGTGGTTGTGCCCCTTTAAGGAATTCCATGGTTGTAAAGATGGTAAGCCTGGTTCTGACGGTTACAACCGGCTGATCTCACACCTTCAGCAATTCCATTTCAAAGATGACGAGCGTAGGGATTTCTATAAGGGGGTGCTTTGCAGAGACTTTGATCTGTTTTCCACGGTTGGGGAAACCTTGCGGACTTTTGGGTGTTGGTTATGCGGGAGATGTATGAGGACACACGCCTTTAGTAGAGGGTGCCACCATCCCGATGGTGTTTTCACATTCTCTGGGGGTTCTGGGTCAACTGTGGATTACATTGTGGGGATTCCGATGCCTAGGGACCCTGGAATGGAGCCTAAACAAAGAGAAACAGATGGAGTGGTGGGTGACGTCGCCCTCCTGGATCGGGTTTTCTCTCTCCCGGTTAGGACTGTTAAAAGCATCCCCCCTAGTTGTCGTATGGCTTTTGCGCATGCTTTAACAAGTGTCATTCGTAAGGTTGTGGCCTCTCCGGGTTCTGTTGAAAACTGGGTCAAGCTTTTGCTTTTCCCTCGTTGTACTCTCAAGGTTGTTACTCCGTCTTCTAGGCAGGAGAAAAGGTCTGGGAACCGTAAGTCTTTGCAATGTGACAGCATTCGACAGGCTTTATCTATGTGGAAAGATGGTTCCGGTTTTGCAGATTTGGTTGCGTTGCTTTTTTCAGATGAAGGGGGAAGGGTCCTCCCGGCAAGGGCAACGTCAGCGGAGGGATCCGATGAGGTCAACCCCAACGTCAGGCAGTGCCTTAGGAAGGTTAGTGATGGTCACTTCACTGCAGCGGTTAAAGTGTTGTGTTCCAATGGGATTGCTCCCCCGGGGGAATCTACCATGCAAGCTCTTATTGACAAGCACCCCATTGTGCCGCCTCCCAATCTCCCCTCCCTACCCCTGACCCAACCGGCCTTAACTGTGGAAGATGAGTGTGTTTATCGGTGTGTGAAATCGTTCCCGAAAGGGACATCCTGTGGGCGTGATGGCCTGCGAGCTCAACACTTGATGGACGCCCTTGGTGGTGAAGGGACAGCTACGGCATCTGGGTTACTAGCTGCCATCTCTGAATTAGTTAATCTGTGGCTGGGGGGTTGTGCCCCAAGGTGCTCGCAGAATATATTGCTTCGGCTCCCCTCACTCCGTTGCTTAAGCCTGACAATGGAATCCGGCCTATTGCCGTAGGGGCCATATGGAGGAGATTGGTTTCTAAGGTGGCCATGAAGAAAGTGGGGAAAGAAGTTGTTAAATATTTAGGGGACTTTCAGTTTGGGGTTGGAATTCCAAATGGGGCGGAGGCTGTGCTTCATAGTGCTAACAGGTCTCTCGATTCGTTCCATGATGATGGCTCGCTTGCTATGCTTACGGTTGATTTTTCTAACGCTTTCAACGCTATTGATCGCACTGCTCTGTTACGGGAAGTTCACTGTCACTGCCCTTCCATTTTCCCGTGGGTTCAGTTCCTATATGCTCAGCCAGCTAGGTTGTATGTGGGGAATGAGCGTATTGGGGCTTACGCTGGGGTTCAGCAAGGGGACCCTTTGGGGCCCTTGCTCTTTGCTCTAGCTTTACATCCCCTCGTGCTCAAGGTACAAGATAACTGCGACCTTCCCTTCCATGCTTGGTACTTAGATGACAGGACGATTATCGGGGATTCTGTTCAGGTGGCTAAAGCACTTGACATTATTAGCCGGGAGGGGCCATCTCTAGGGCTCCAGCTCAATATTGGAAAAACTAAGGTTTTCTGGCCGTCGTGTGATGGGGGGAAGATTCGGCCAGGTCTGTTTCCTAGTGACATTGGCAGACCGGAGTGGGGGGTCAAACTGCTTGGTGGGGCAGTCAGCTGCGACGCCGGTTTCATAAGTGATCTATCTGCTAAAAGGGCGGCGCGGGCTGTTGACCTCATGGGGCTCCTCCCTAGATTGCGGGATCCCCAAAGCGAGCTTCTATTGCTTAGATCATGTATGGGTGTGGCCAAGTTGCTCTTCGGTTTGCGTACCTGTCAGCCTCCCTTTGTGGAAAATGCTGTTTCCTGTTTCGACAAAGGCCTTCGGGAGGCCATAGAGGACATTGTTGTTTGTGGGGGGGCTTTTTTTGGGGACCTCCAGTGGCGGGTTGCGACTTTACCGCTTCGACTTGGTGGGTTAGGCCTCTCCTCAGCCCGGGACGTGGCTGCCTATGCTTTTGTGGCCTCCAGATCCCAGTCCTGGGGGCTGCAAGACCACATATTACGTAACAGTGGGGTTGCTCACGTTGACACAAATTATTCTGGCGCTATTGCCCTTTTACAACGATCCCTTCCTGACTTTGATATTGGCGGTTTCTTTAATAAGGACACCGCCCCCAAAAAGCCACAGAAAACTCTGGCGAATGCTCTTTATAACCGAATCGCACAAAGTTTGGAAGAGGATTTTCGTCTGTCCGTCCGACAGAAGGTCGTCTTAGAATGCCTGCAAAAGCCTCACGCCCAGGACTTCCTTACTGTGTTACCTATTGAAGGCTTGGGGCAACGGATGTCGGCAGTAGAGTACAGGGCAATCCTTAAATACCGGCTGATGATACCTATTTTCCCCGATGATGAAAATTGTCCGGTCTGCCGCAAAGCATGCCTTGATAAGTATGGGGAACATGCGTTACATTGTAAGGAATTGCCAGGGTTTAAATATCGGCACGATTTTGTCCGGGATGCTTTGGCAGCCATTCTTAGAAGAGCGGGGATCTCCGCAAGAAAAGAGGCGTCAGTTAATTTTCTCACAGACCCCGCGGAGGGGAGGTCCACCTTGCGCCCAGCAGACGTCTTAGTTTTTGGTTGGGAAGGTGGGAAACATGCATGCGTTGATCTTACCGGGGTGTCCCCCTTGTTGGGCTTCGGGATAGTGAGTTTGTGGCCGGGCAAGCGGTCATGAGAGCTGAATCCAAGAAAGTGGAAAAGCATGCTAAAGCATGTGAGGATAATCAGCATGTTTTCGTTCCCTTGGCCTTCGACACGTTCGGTTCCTTGGCACCGGAGGCGGTGCGGTTTTTGGCTCGGGTTCAACGAGTAGTGCACAACAACTTTTCCACCCCCCAAGGGCGGGGTTTTGTTTTTAGCAGATTGGGATTTTCTATTCAAAAAGGGGTGGCGGCGCAGCTTGTTGCCCGCCTACCTATCATCCTTATGTAATTTACGTGTTTTTGTCAATGGAAAAAAAAAATTCTAAAAAAAAAAAAATTAATTTAAGTGACTAGTTAAAGCAATAACAGGTTAAAGTAAAAATGAGAAAAAAAAAAAAAAAAAAACCCACCTATATAACTGGTTAACCGAACCGGTTATAAATTTGGTCTGAAGGTGGAAAATATTGAATTACATGCTGAAAAAATTTAACTTGGGATTGTTAAGCAATGTAACTTAATACGTTTATCAAATGTACATTACTATGTAAGTCAACTAAATTAGAGGAAGAATGTCAAAGAGACAAAGACAATGAAATTTATTATCTATCTTTCACAATCAAAACAATGTAAGCTAGAGTTATATTGTGATCCTATTTGATTCGGTAGGACACATTCCTACCGTATTAAAGGCCTAAACGATCAATTTTATAATTGAGCTTCAGTGTGTTCATAACAATCCAGAAAAGCCCTACACATTTCACCAAAGTAGCCTTCTACGAAACTGAAACGGGTTATATAAATTTAACAAAACAATATTAGATGGCAATTGTATGCAAAATTCATAAAAATAAGAGAAAATTACTCGAATAGTCCATATGGTTTTGTCGATTTTCACCTTTAGTCCTCATCTTTTTAAAATTACACTCTTAGTCATTCACATTTGCTCAGTCATCACTTGGATAGTCCTTAGAGTGGATGAAGGTTACATTATTTAGTTAAGAATGTGTGAAATGACTAAACTACCCTTGCTATTAAAAAATATAATAACAAAAAAGATTTAATAATTTATGTGGATCCCACCCAACTGGAAAAGCGAAAAAACTTGAAAATTACCTGTTAAACCATGTGTAGTGGGGTGTTAATGGGGGCCTTAAAACAAAATTAGCGCCCCCAACACCACTACATAGGGGCCTTAAAGGGCGTTAATTTAGCAAAAATGGCCTGGAGCGTTAAATTTTTAACGCTGAAATTGATTGTGAACCTACAACTCATGGCAACCAATCAAAAAGAAGGAGGGGGCGCTGATTAGCGCTGCCACTACGCATACGCATGCTCTTAAAGTGAATAGCCCATTAAAGCAGCAAAGATGAGAAAATAACCCGAACCGGTTATAAATTCAGTGTGAAAGTGGAAAAATGGTAACAATCTCTGGTACAAGGTCCAGGCCACATAATGAGGGGAGAATATTGAGTTATTTTGGGGGAACTAGTACTTCAAGAAACACCAGCCCAACCCAATTAGGCGGGTTTTAGGGTTTAGGAACACTAGCCCATGGAGACCCAAGGCGATCAAGATGAAACCGAGTGGTACAACAACAAACCCCTCACACAAAGCTGGAGAATTTTACCGACTATGCATTAGAACCAACATAGATAGATAATTGATTATGGTTGTTGATAGAAACAAACAGTCTTTCAAGGTCATTGCAGCTACTGATTTTTATGGGGCCAACAAATCATTACAAACTGATGTATATGATTCAAAACTTTTTTTTTTTTTGAACGGCAAATTTCACTCTTTGTGGGACTTGAACCCATGACCTCCCCTTAGGTCCTAGAAGCTTTGCTTCTACCATTGTGCCACCACCCCAATGGCATATGATTCAAAACTTGGTTCAGAGAATTTACTACTTTCCTTCTTGACCATGACCAGTCAGCAGAGGTCCCACCTACCACCCTTGTGAAGACCAATCACTCAACTTTCAATGTCAATGAGGTGGGTGAAATCAAGCTTCAATACACGATGAATCTTTGTAAAGTCGCATCACTGCAACAATGCATACGCCGTGATTTTGTTGTTGGTGATCACAGGACTTCAAGCTTTCAAGTGCATGTTGTCCACATGATCGTAATATTAGATGTTCGAATAATTAACACAGAATATTTTTGGTCAATAAACCCAAGGATTCACGAAGCATTTCTTCATGTGTTGGTTATGTGCACTATATTTCTTAAAGAAACTGCCTCTTTTGGTTTATGCTTGTTCAAGATCAGTGAGATGATGACTAGGCAGTTTCATGGTTATGAAGAGGAACCGACTGAGCTTGAGTCAATACGCATTCAAGCAAAAAAAATCTATTAAGGGAAAACGAGACGTGGTCGCCTGCATCAAAGACAAATGATAAGGACATGTTTCAGTTTGACATAGAATGTGAGAAACATTGTAGTAACTTTGGAAACATATGTTCATATTTTGTTGGGAGTTTTGAGACATAGAAGGAATATCATATGAAGTCAACCAAACACAGTGGTGGTGCTACTGCTAGTAGTTCATCTGAAAATAGAAGCATGAATGAACAGGTGCCAATGAGTGTGAGTTTTGTTATACTATCAGATATGAGTCAAGAGGGATATATTGTATTTGTGGGTCATTTTGAGGGGCTTCTACACTCTTCTTTTGTTAATAGCAACTTGAGAATTCTGGATTTGAGGTAAAAGCAGAGGCTTGGTACTTCATGCCAATTTTGAAATACAGAATGCGAAAGAACAGTAAGTGAAACTTGCTATTTATATTTTGTGGAATATTCAGTGTATGTTCATGCTTCTTATTTTCTATATAATATAACATGTTTACAAATAAATCTTATCTGGTCCAGTGGTCCTATGTTTGGTAAAAAAAAAAACTAAGTGCCAATCTTTATATAATTTATATCTACCAAAGTTTAAAAGAACGGAATCGAACCTCGAGGCGTTTTCCCTTCGCCTCACGAGGCGTAAGCCCGAGGTGGAATAAAAAAATATATAAATTCTATATCTTATAAAAAAAATTAAGTAATTGACCTAAAAAAAGTAGAAAACATAAAAAAACAGACATCGAAACGGAAATAATTGACCCCAAAAGTCTAAAACATAAAAACAACACATCAAAAATACCCTAAACCACCTGAGGCGCAGATGAGGCGCGCATTTTCTCAGCGTCTCAGCCTTTAGAGGCGTTTGTATAAACAGAACCACATGAGGCTCGCCTCAAACTCGTTTTTTTAGCTTTTCACCTTGAGGCGCGCCTCGAGGCGCACACCTCAAATGTTTTTTAAAACCATGATATCTACATATAAAAATACATATGTCTGTCTTGATTCAAAAGTTATTTGTTATGACTTGATAAAAATGGTTTCTGTTTATGTTAGTGGGATATTGGTTTCTAGATCACTGAGATGAGTTTATTGAGAATTTAAGTAGCTTATTACAACGATGATTAACGAGCTAGCAATTCCTAACTATATTACAGTTACAACAGTTACAGCTAATTTTCATACTAAGCCGTTTTGTACTAGCAGACAATTTCTTTATTTAACTATCCATAACGATCATAACACTTCCCCTTGATAACAACTTACAGTAAGTTGCATTCAAAATTTATTAGGATCCCTAAAATTATTCTGTTAACATCCCTTTACTTGTATAATAATGGCGGTATCCTGGTTCTTGGTGGCATTCTGGGCAACCCTGCACTTGGCTGAAATGGGAATGCAGGGAACGGCGGGTTGAACAGCGGCGTTGGTGGTGGTGTTGCTTGAATTAAGTCTGGTTGGGGATCTAATGGTGGAGACGGCAAAGAAGGGGACAATGATGGTGAGGGTGGTGGTGGTGGTTTGCGGAGCTGAGGAATCAATGAAGGTGGTGATGGCTGGAATAGGTCCGCTGTGGAATCAGATGGTGGCTGTAACGGATTTGGATTGAACATGGAATCTGGAGTTGGTGGCTGAAAACCCATATTGAACATGGAATCTGGTGGTGGTGTCTCAAAACCCGTATTGAACATGGAATCTGGTGGTGGTGTCTGGAAACCCGTATTGAACATGGAATCTGGTGGTGGCTGGAAACCTGTATTGAGCCTGGAATCTGGTGGCGGCTGGAATCCAGTGTTGAACATGGAATCTGGTGGTGGTTGGAAACCTATATTGAGCATGGTATCTGATGGCGGTGGGACTACTGGAATGAAAATGGACCTCGGTGATGGTTGGGATGGAAACGAGGGATCGAATAAAGGTGGCAGAATTTGGTCAGAAGGGTCTGAGGATCTTAACTTGTTTTCATCTGCTAAATTATGTAATTCCATTTCGACCGGATTCCAATTAGTAAGTGGTGGAATTGGAGCAAGCATTCCATCAACAACAGGAGATGGTAATGGTGGTGAAGAAATAATTTCATCATTCGCATTCGCGTGTGATTCCCATTGGCATCGTTTTGGTTGTTCTAGAGGCTGGAATTTGAAATACCCAGCTGAAAAAATATGATTTTCCGCGGTTTTTACCTTGAGCCGAATGGAGGATGAAGTGGTAGTGGGATTGACGGCCACTGCACAATCCGGCTCGCTACTACTAATCAACCTAACAGAACACTTCTTGATCTCATTTACATGTCTTGTAGCTGATAAAGGCAATGTAACTCTAAACTCGCCTTTCACATCTGTTTTCACCAACTCTTGGAATCTTGGTCTCCCGCCACTCGCCTCAATCTCATGACCACCACATTCCACCGCCACGAGTGCACCTGAAAAATAGAATCCAAAACACCATTAAATCACACACACATAAAAACAAACAATGAATACACAAAACTACCTGAAATGAAATGACTGGATGGGGAGAAGTACTGATGGAAGCAAGTGTCACAGTAGACAGTACCAATGAGTTTAGCCACTTGAGCCTTGGTTACATCATTGAAAGTCAAAGTCAAACATAGAATCATTGTCATGGTCAAAGAAACCAATGACATATTTTTTAAACCAAGCATCCCTTTATTTGCAGGGAATTGAATAACTAAAAAGTATTTTTTTATAAACTTTTATAAAGGAAGCTCATGAGAGGCTGCCACAATTTTGTCAATCATGCAAACTAGAAGAGAATATGGTTTGGTTAAATATAGTTCCCATTGGGTTTAGTGCCATGTGACCTTGGTTGTGCAAATTTAAGACTCTTAGATGGTTCAACAACAACCCATATGTGACATCAAGGAAATGAGGGAGAGTTTGTGTGCATGTATTTGTTGTTGGTGTATTGGTTGCAAACGTGGATAGAGAGCCATGGTGGTGGTTAGGACCTTGTTGGCTCACAACATTTTGATGCATGGGAAGATAGTTTTAAGGAACTTGTATCCTTTTATTAAAAAAGGTTTGACTTTCATCGGTCAAAAGCTCACCGGACCCTTTTAGTTTTGTTCATAAACAAATATATTTATATTATATGTCGAGATGCCAGACCCGAATACCTATGATCTAAAAGTAAAGAAATTTTAGACCTGACGAAACGTGTCGTGTTAATAGGTTGTGTTTATCATGACGTGATAGACATGACTCTACTGAAACTGAATACAATAAGGTACCAAACATTTCATATTTTTAAACACTACAACATACGTGTTTAATAAGCGGGTTTCATGCCACATTTAACATGAATAAATGTAATCATTTCAATAACACGAATGACACAACCCATTTATCGATTAATAAGCATGTTAAAAACACAAATGGCATAACACGTTTAATATGATTATTGACACACCCATTAATTAAATAATAAGACACAACTAACTCTATGAAAAAAGTTGCAGCTAATTATAGTCCATATATTTGTAAGTTAATGGTATTAGTTGTATTGATCCAATAACCTTGTACAATGTCCCTCTTTTTATAGAGATGAATAGGCGAGATACAGGGACAGAAATATGGGTAACATATGAAGACCATTGACTCTCCTAGTCAATCTAGCAAAGACCATTGACTCTCCTAATCAACCTAATAAAGACCATTGACTCTTATAATATTTTACATTTAATTTAATATTCTAATACTCCCCCACAGTCAAAGCGGAAGGAAACCAGAAGCTTAGACTGGGAAAAACAAAACATAGAAAAAAAAAACAAAAATAATAAACGGTCTTCAATATTGGTCAATACTTTTGCCATGATCTCATAATCTTGAAACCCATAATCTTCAATGAAAATCCACGACTTTAATAATCCTATTATCCGATATGAGGTCTCCAGTGCGGCAAGGCGGCAGCATCAAATAGCGGCGCAGCGGCGGATCGTAGTCCAGCAAGCGGCGCGGCGGGGACCGTAGTCCAATAAGCAGCGGCGGCGGGGCGGCAAGGAGTGGCATGACGGAGAAGCGGAATCAATAAGATGGGAGGTAGGCGGTCACTATGGCGGCGGCTGTGAGATGCTATGGTGTTCCAAAAATAGATTTGATAATAGTGGCAATAACCTAAACCGAAAATTGAGACTTATTTAAAACGGAATGGAAAAGTGAAACTAGCAAATGGAAAAAAAGGGAAAAAGCGGCCAGACAGGGCGACGGCGGCGGTGACAGCTCGCCGCCCTGTCTAGGGTTTTTCTATGGCGGTGACGGCTAGGGTTTGTATTTTCTAGTGGTGCAGCGGAAACAGTATAGAGCCTAGGCTGTCTCTGATACCATGTAAGTCAATGGTATTAGTTGTATTGATCTAATAACCTTGTACAATGTCCCTCTTTTTATAGGGATGAATAGGCGAGATACAGGGATAGAAATATGGGTAACATATGAAGACCATTGACTCTCCTAGTCAACCTAGCAAAGACCAATGACTCTCCTAATCAACCTAATAAAGACCATTGACTCTTATAATATTTTACATTTAATTTAATATTCTAATAATATTTACTTTTTTTATATACATCGACATCGTTTTATGAAAATGGGTCATAAACATATTGTGTCGACATGTTAACCTATTTAAATTTTAGCAAAGTTACCGTTTTATATGTGTAATGAAAGGGTCAAGCACGTTGAGTTCGTTAACATAAGATTTAGTTGTATCATTAACGTATCGACCCGAATTGTTTGATTATGTATGAGTCGCTATCACATATTTAATCAGCCAAAGAAAATCCATGTTCATCTTTATTAGTTCTTAATATTTTCTATCGTAATTTATTATTATTTGAAAAGCGGTAATGCTAAATGAAATTTCCAAGTTCATTTTGATATAATATCTGCATAAAAGTGATTAATACTTAATACTTTATAACCATAACTAGTTTTTATCCCGGGAGCGTCCCGGGTTGAAATATCTAATATAACATAATAAAATATATTATTATTATTATTATTATTATTATTATTATTATTGTTATTTTAAACAAATCTCTGTCATAAGTTATCATATTCAAATATAAAAAAACGAATCTCTGCGCCGGGGTATAAATCTAGTGCCATTACAAATGAATTCGAAAGTTTGTAATCGATCATTCTAAAAAGAACTAAAATGAAATAAGAAAAAAAAAGTTAATTATTGAAATATCGAACGCATTAGTCTAAGGGTTATGTGATGCGTTAAAAAATTCATGGGTATATGATCGGGTATATAGTTCGGGTATTTGGGTATGTTGTTTCGGGTAATCGGGTTGGGTATCACCTAATCCCAGACCTGACCCAAACCCACAATTTTTTTTAAACTAATCCCAAACCCGACACAATACTTGTCGGGTTACAAAAAATAGTCATTTTTTTCTCCGATTTTTATATAGCACTATGGTACTCGTTGGAAAGATAATAAAACGCTCGTTAATTTGGTGTAATTTTTTTCTTTAAAAAATCTCGTATATAAAAGATATTAACGTTTAAAAGTTATGGGATGAAACACGAGAGATAAAATAATAAAGGTTTAATATTTAGATTTAGTAGATTATGTATTTAATAGATTAGGTTAAAGAATATAATAGATTAGGTTAAATCATATTTATTTCTTTTTTTTAATTGGTTTAGAGTTGCCACATCACATCCTATGTGGCATCTCTCAAAAGAGAGATTGCATAAGAGTATGACATGTAGGATTAATCCCTTTGCAATATATATATATAGATTACTGATCATATTTATTTGATTATTAAAGCAATAAAAATACTTAAAATATTAAGTGTGGCGGTATTTTATAAATAATCTTGAAATGATTGAAAGCAACTTCGTACTTAAAAAGACGAAAAAGATATATGCTAATATGCCACTAGCGGTCATCGAATCAACTTGGTTTTGTCGGTGTCAACTATACAATCGCATACCAACAAATATATAAAATGGCAATCAAAGTCCCTGTTATCATGACATCATGTTATGAATAGCATGACTCGTTACAAAGTTTAACCAACTACACAAATTACTTTAGTTTATTGTTTTGCATGGTTGAATCATAACTTATTTTATTATATATTTCCAGATATATGAGTATTCAATTAAATTTGGTAACAGCTAATATGAACAAAATTAAAGCAAGTGTATAAGAACGTATTATTGCTTCAAATTAGTTTCTTGTTAATAGCCAATGAGAAAATTGCCATTTCACAATAAAAATTTGTTAATTAAATAGAGTAGTTACATTACTGCTTACTGTAGCTTATACAAATGAATTTTTGGTAAGTGATTATATAATCGTCATTCTCTCATGTATCTTAAGCAAAAGTTGCAAGTGTATTTTACATTTACCCATGATATTCTACTTAAAATTGATTTTGTATTTAGTTCATCCTTATATAGTTTATCCTTTATTTTTAATGAAATAGTTTAATTCAAAAAAATATATAATCCTAACTCACATTTTTTAAGTTTTAATTTCACATCTTATACTATAATCGTCTTATCTCATGTATCACAGGTAAAGCAAAAGTTGTTAAACAACGTTGATTGGTATGAAAAAATGTGTTCTTTTAAGCAATACTAAATGACGTTGGCGTACTAGTGCGTGATGAACCGTACCAAGGCCGTCCGAGCAAAATCAGTACTGACGTCCGAACAACATCGATACTGATCAGGGCCGTCTTCGAAAACGCTAGTGTCCTTAAGGGCCTAGAGCGAGTAATAAAAATGGGCCTCAAATTAATAACTTATAAATGAAAAAAAAAAATGCTTTCAACTACATGGATTTTGGAGAAAAAAATAACCTTTCAGCTTTGGAAATAAAGCCTTCATAATCGTCGTTGTACTCATGTTAGTTTAACTATTATTAGGTTTTAGTATAAAAATGGGCCTAATGTTTTGAAATGAGCTTTATACACATATTACCCTTTTAAAGAAGTCTATATATATTTTTAACGAAAATAAGTTTGGGCCCCCTAGAATGATGGGCCCAGATCGACTGCCTACTCTGCACTAGGCCTAAGACGGGTCTGATACTGATACAAGTATTATCGAAACCGATATCCTCTTAGCATATCACAACATCATTTTATATGTTTTCTCTTCATTTGCTATACAAATACCATTATCATACCCATACCGTAACAAATCAAATCGATACCAACCGAATAATCGCCGAGTAGCATGAGAAAATCCCACTAGGTGTTCTTTATCGAAATTAGAGCTTGGTTTATTTATGGGTTATCTTTAAGAAAGAAACAAAGACCCATACTTTTATCAATTATAACCTGCCATCATTCGTGATGAATATCCAATACCGCGTCTTCTCGTAGTCTTTCTCGCCGAAAAATCCAACAACAAAATGTTCTACAATTTGCCGTATCATCAAACATCCAATTTTCTGCTTTTCTCTCGATAATCATCATCACACTCTCTTTAGGTACCCTAATCTTTTCCTTCTTATTATTTCTCATATTATTAATCGTTTCTAATTAATTTATTTCACATGGGTTTCAATGATTTTATCTTCTTGTTCATAAATTTATAATCTTGGTCGTTGTTCATTTGATTCTTGAATATTTTTTTGCACGGTTTTTGAATTTCGATTGACTTTTGGTTGAAAAACGCTAACTTGTTTCATACACAATCTTGGAATAAGTCTTTAAGGGAATAACTGAGATGGGTTTAATATTTTTTGACCCATTTGCTTTGTGGTTATAACTAGTATTGTATTCTGTTTGCAGCTCCTTGATTTCACAAGTATTTATATTATCTTAGGGTTTAATTCTTTTATAGGATTATTAATATGTTGATTTACTGATGAATTTACAACTGTATGCTCTTTTTCTTGTTTCTGGATTATTAAAGCAGTCTTTTTTAAAGGTGTGTATGCTTTGTTGCAGGCGGTAAAGCACATTTGATTTATAACTGCCTGGGTAATTGAAGAGTAGACAGAGAGGGTTTACTGGTCCGCAGAACGGTTAATATTTCTGCGTGCCGCAAGTCCTCTCTCAATTTTGGTGTAAAGGCTTTTGACATTGTATTTAAACTGTGTTAAAGTTATCATCATGGGTTCTGTTTGTTGCTGCTTGCATTATGATTGTGAAGATTATGTTAATCCCAACAGTTCTTTATACAGAAACTGCATTTGCCTTCGGTGCTTTCTTCGGAATTTTTTATATTTGGTATGTTATAAGCTATGTTGTCAAAAGACCCTCGGGCGCAGCGAGGCGCACCTATAGCGCCTGGTGGTGGCTGGGCGCAAATCTGGGCTTTTTTTTTGTGAAAAACGGTTCCTAGGCGCGCGTCTGGAACCAGGCGCAGGCGATAAAAAACAAGAGCTTAAACTCATCAGGCTGATTTTCCGGCCAAATTCAGGCTAAAAGTTGCCTAAAACTATAAAACATCCTAAATGAGCTATGAACAAGTCCTAAACAACCCTATAACATCCTAAAGTAGCCCTAAACAAGCCTAAAACATCTCTAAAATCCCTAGAAATGTATTTTATACTATGCGCCTAATTATAAAAAGCCCTCGTTTTTTATGCGCCTTGGTGCTTTGACAAATATGGTTATAAGTAATTAAGTATTTGTCCAAAGTTATCTAATTTTCTTCTGAAATAAGTAGGACTTATTCTATGACTTTGTTTGGATAATAGTACACGTCATTGTTTCAAAGAGGGGAAGAACATGTGAGGCTTCAAAGCCCTTCGTCTCTTCAAGGGACGTCGTCAGCATCACTTGATAACTCATTATCTGGTGTTTATCGGGCCCCGCCAAGACCTTTGCCGTATGATGTTGACCCGAGATATATCCGTCTTCAAAGAGATGGACTGGTTTCAAGACGGGAAAAAGGGTCGAGTCAGTCACAGGAAGAAGGCGACCCGTTAAGAGGAAGTGACAGTGATATGGAAACGGATCCTTTGTGTGCTGGAAACAAATGGAATAACTCAACTTGTGAAGATGAAACAAAAGGGTCCTACACAAAGTCTTCCATTAAGCTTTCAAGTCCGAAAGAGGCTGCAGGATTTGCACATATTCTTTCTCCATCAGAGGATGAAGATGTTTGTCCAACATGTCTTGAAGGTGGAACTTATAATGTAGCTTTTTGTTGAGATGTCATGCCTTTACATTTAGAATATTGATAATCATTGTTTTTCTGTTTTCTGTATTGCAGAATACACTACAGAAAACCCTAAGATAATTACAAAGTGTTCACACCATTTTCACCTCGGCTGCATATACGAGTGGATGGAAAGAAGTGAAAACTGCCCTGTTTGTGGCAAGGTAAAGTTTCATTATGTATGTTTTTGACATCTTCATTTTCTTGATGTCATATAATTGGGGACTCACCTGTAAAGAAACGAATACAATTTTATGTATGTGAATTTTTTTGGATGTTTTGGCTTCTGTAGGTGATGGCGTTTGATGAGACTGTTTAGGCTTAACCTGAAGTGTTTATGCTGGTATGAGACCCGTAAAGAAATGAATACGATTAAGACATCAAGAAAAACAGCTTGTAAATTCATTGTGAATACCCACATGTTAATCAAGTGTTCTTTCACGTAAAAAAAGTTCCTTCACAGGCTGCTTTTTCTTACGATGAATATTGTTTTTTTCTTATAATATATATCATGTTCTTTTCAAAGCTGTTCCAAGAGACTCACTATTGGATAATACATGCCTGTCACAAGTAAATGCTTTTTTCTTATTGTGGTTCATCTGTGTTACGATGCGTTGTGAAATACATGTCAATTTTGAATCTGTAAAGTAGTTGTATTTCAAATGCCAAACTATATCTTTCCCTATCTTTTTAAACAGTATGCGATGGGCAATAAACGATTTTGATTAAGAGTCGCGTTAAGAAAACAAAAATTTATTCAACCAAAGGCTGAAAGAAGATACAATATACCAATGCATAAGAACAAATCAGACAGTATTTGGAATTCAGAAAGAGTGATATATATTGCAGACATGTATGTATCATGTATGTATAAGAACAACTTAATAGTACATTCCTGTAAATATCAAGTAGTATATGAAATCACTTAATTAGCAGCAACTTGAAAAGCTCTGAGGAATACTTCTGCAGGTTGGCCGCCGCTCAGCTTATGTTCTCCATTGAGCTGCAAAAACACCTATTCAGTTATGTAACCTGTAACCGAAACCAAAATCATTGCGGTAAATCATGAATCACCTACCACGTAATGAGGGACGCCCCAAATGTTGGCCGAGTGCTTCTCGAGTTCTTCATTAACCTTAAAATACATAACAAACACACTCATAATGTATTTCTTCTTCTAGTTTTCTTAAAGTTGAGGGTGCATACCTCCTGAAGTCCATTGTTGGGATCTTGAAGAAACTCGGCTGCGCCTTCTAACCCAACTTTCCTTGCAGACTCCACAAGAAAGTCCCTGCATTTGAAACAAAATAAGAATATTTCTTTGCCTTTGTGAGAACATATTTCCATAGGTAAACAAACACTTACCTGTCACCAATAAACTTTCCCTGTGTGAAATACCCATTCATTAGCTCTTCCACAAGATTATGCTGCTTATCAACCCCTTGTTTCCCTGCAAAAAGTATGAGCCTGTGGCTATCCAGGGAACTTCCCCTGTATCCCAAATAAAACACCATTAATATAACTTGTTTAAGTAATTGCAATCTAGAGCGCGTTAAGAACACTGCTTACGTGAGGCCAGACAAGTCATAATCCAATCCATGCCCCTTAAAAACCTGCGCCATACGAGCATTCATTTGATCAGCACGAGAACCAAACTTATTTTTGTAGTGATCTTTCTTGTTAACTCCTTCTTTAGGTGCGGACGGGTCAAGTAAAAACGGGTGCCACTTAATCTGCAGAAATGACAGAATAAATCAAACAGAAGAAAGCAGCTTAAAGCAGGAAAAATGGAGAGAATTAGAACCTCGAAATCGTATTGGTCTTTCGACAAAGCCACAGCCTTGTCAAGATTCTTTTTGCCAACAAAACACCAGGGACATACACTGTCTGAGGTTACATCAATCTTGATGAGCTTCTTTCCAACATTAGTTGCTGATTGAGCCATTGGTGTATTTCTGAACATGATTTATTGTTAACTTATTTTTATGTTCAAATTATATATATATAATATATGATTGAGAGGTAAAGACAAGACAGACCTTGAAATATGGGTAGCTGAAAGTTGTTGAATTGAATAGAATAGAATAGAGAGATAGACAAAGTTTTGGTTGAGGGGTATAAAAAAGTTTATTTGTTTTTCAAGGAACGCGTTTATTCGTACATGATGATTATTGTCAACTGCCTACCACCATGGCTACAAAAGTCTACGGGTTAAAGTAGTACTGTTGTAAGTCTAGGGGTTAAAGTAGTACTATTGTAAATTAGAATGGGTTAAAGTGAATTTAGTTAATGAGTACACTTTTGTAAGTTACAAGCAAAGGTGTGATATGTTACAGCTTATCTTCAATCCCATAAAAGTCGCATAATAATCCATCTTTGGCATAAGGGCGCTCCACTCAAGGTTTTTCACTTCACTGATTTCTACTAATCCTATCCTGCACTGCCACATCATTGATTTCCTTTACTGAAACACTTTTTTGTAGGCAGCACTCTACTGATTCTTTACCCAACTATCAATTATTTTAACACATAATAATAATAATAATAATAATAATAATAATAATAATAATAATAATAATAATAATAATAGTCTATGTTAAAATAATAATAGTCCATGTTAAAATAAAGGGGAAAGATACTATAGCCAAACTTGACGTACTACCATGTTAAAATAAAATGAAAAACTTGTCTCGGAAAGAGACAAACAACTTACATACACAACTATATCTCCACACACGCACAATACACATATACATACACAACTATATCTATCACCATCTTCATCAAGCTTTCAACACAGTTAAAAAAAAACCCCTTGCAACTAAAGAATA
This sequence comes from Ambrosia x helenae, assembly GCA_030844895.1. Taxonomy (NCBI): domain Eukaryota; kingdom Viridiplantae; phylum Streptophyta; class Magnoliopsida; order Asterales; family Asteraceae; genus Ambrosia; species Ambrosia x helenae. The sequence continues at coordinate 116,374,523 of CM061233.1, forward strand.
GAGAAAGAGAGAAAAAGAAGAGACTAAAACATAAAAAAGAATAAAATTGTGTGAAAGTTTATGCCACATCCGTGAACCAACACGGTAACTATAACCCGAATTTGGTTCACGGGATCACTACCAGCATGGGTGGCGGCGGTGTTACCGTACTGATAGTGGGGTACCCGTGACCAATTCTGGTAGCGCCCCGTCCCCCTTACATTTTTTTTCTTAAACAAAACAAATAATCTATAAGTTACAAGCAATTTTATAGTTTTTAATTTGAAGAATTAGATTAATTTTTGTTGGAGAATAACCGTAACAAACGAACAAAACCGGATAACAGAGAATCTCTGAAGGCACGTGATCGCTTTCAGATTGAATCAATTCGACGGTTCTATCGAATATTCAATCGGATACAATCAGAGATTGAGAATTTTCTGTATGTTTTTAATTGAGATTTTTAGAACCAGAGAGATAATGACCAAGAAAAAGAATTCGTACTGAATGTTGGGCCATTAACTGCCTTTTAGGCAGTTTTCTAAGGGTTTCGAAATTGCCAAAATAGTCCCTCTATTTTCGAAATTTAAATTTCTGAGACATTTTTACCATAGCAATTTTAATGGGAATAAAATTTTTCCAGCCAGGGGCTCTGCCCCTTGGACCCCGCCAGGGGCTGCCGCCCCTTGGACCCTGCTCCCAGGGGCGCTGCCCCCGGACCCCCGTTCCTTAGGGGCTTCGCCCCTAAGTTCATAATAAATTCAAATAGGCGTGCACTCCGCACCACCATACCTATATGATGTGTTATTATGAACATATTGGTCAAAAACAGTCAATCCAATTACACTAAAATATCCAACAATTTTTAGAGTTTAAAACAAATAAACAATATGAAACATGAAAACATGTGGTTGGTAGAGGGCATTAGCAGATTTTATTAATTATTTTTTTCCTTCTAAAACTATATTTTAAGTAATAAGACTTGTTTATACCTTATTCATGGCCTATAACTTGTGTTATTCACATCGTCATATACCTCTTAAAACCGTTAAGACACGATTTGTCATACCTTGTCGAACGAAGGGCTTGAATTATGATTAAGGTAAAGCAGATGGGGTTGAAGTGTAAGTATCATCTGTACGAGGTATGTGAAATAAATATAACCAAACTCAGAGGGTCTAGAAGATTCTTTGGAGGCGAACGGCATACATTTTTTCCGATCAACAACACAGAATCCATAACCGTTTATCCCCCAAGGTTCTCGGACTTTCAACCAATTACTTCTTTTCCATCCAAAGATTCAATCTTTTCCTTCATTCATCTTCTCCGGTCAAAGGTTTTATTTATTTTTTATTTTTTTCTTGCTTATATAATTAGTATATGCATTTTACGCAATTTAATTGTTTCTTGTTGGGGTTTAGAAAATTTGAGTAATTTTAGGTGAAACTTTTAAAAGGGTATTTTAATTATCAATCTTTATGGAGAAAAGTTGTTTACTTTATGATATTTTTCAAGTGTATATTAGGTTTTAGATTTGTGTTCATGTTTGAGTAATTTAAGGTGAAATTCCTTTAAGGGTATTTTAATTTGACATTTTTTTTGGGTGATAATTGGTTTACTTTTTGATATTTTTTAAGTTTATGGGTTTGATTTAATCATTTTTTTATAAGAAAATGAATGGGAATGCATATTGAGTGATTGTCTTTATGATTAGGTTCATCAGAGGGTGTGGTTAAATGGCGATCGATGAAATATTTGGTGAAACTCGACCTGTGCTTGCCCCAAACAAGAGCGCGCTTTATGTTTGGGGCTATAATCAGTCTGGCCAAACAGGGCGAAAGTGTGAAGGACAAAACTTAAGGATCCCGAAGCAGCTTTCGCCTGACCTTTTTGGGTGTCCGGCAGGAGCCAATTCACGGTGGTTAGATGTGGCTTGCGGTCGAGAGCATACTGCAGCCGTGGCCTCTGATGGGTCCCTCTTTACCTGGGGTTAGAATGTTAGATACTTCTTTCCTCTTTTTTTAATGTGTTAACGACTTAACCTATGATAATCATTCTACAATTAGCAAATATACGAGCGAGACATCAATTTGTGGTAACTTTGTAGCATATTCATGTTTTTTTAACGTTAACTTAGACTTAACTCGGTTACATGGTTGGTTAGGAGCAAATGAGTTTGGTCAGTTGGGGGATGGAACCGAAACGAGTAGAAAACATCCTAAAAAAGTGAAACTATTGCAAAATGAGCTTGTGATATCCGTGTCTTGTGGAGCACATTGTACTGCTGCTATTGCAGAGCCATGTAAAAACGATGGAACAATCTCTTCTAGGAGACTTTGGGTTTGGGGACAAAATCAGGTCTGTGTTCTGTTTTACCTAGTAATATGGAACGCATAATTAACTTCTTTTTTTTAACTGTAGCACATGAGTTTTCAACACAAACTAACCAACATTCTTTCAAAATTGACAAAAGCACCATCTTTTAGCATTCTGGATTCGAAGTTAAAAACTTAAATTACTTTATGTTCGTTCTATTTATTACGCTTGTAGTTCTGTTTTCTTTGAATCTTTACAGGGATCTAACCATCCACGTCTATTCTGGGGAGCATTTTCTCCTGACACTGTAAGAATATTTATATACCTCCTTCAGCATAAATATTAGGAAGATTTTTAATAATGTTTTCCTTGCCATTCAATCTCCAAATCTTGACAAACATGAATGCATTTTACACCACTCAGGTTATTCGTCAAGTGTCATGTGGGGCTGTGCATGTTGTGGCGCTATCAGAGGACGGTCTACTCCAAGCTTGGGGTATAAATATTTACAAGTTTTGAACTTTAGATTGTTAATTCTCTTAATTTGGAATTGTGTTTGTGAAAGTTATTACGCACTGTGATAAATTAGGCTACAATGAATACGGTCAACTTGGGAGAGGTGTTACTTGCGAAGGGCTTCAGAAGGCTCATGTTATAAATGCATATGCTAAATTCCTTGATGAAGCCCCTGAGCTTGTAAAGATTACTCAAGTTTCGTGTGGCGAATACCATTCGGCAGCCATTTCTGAGGATGGGGAGGTGTAAGTGCATTAGAAATGGACCTTTTGTTGATAAAAATAGGTGCTTGACATGGGTCGATTTTGCTTGGAATCACAACCGTAGCCATTTTCACATCTTGATCAATCTGGCCATTTTCTTCCTTAGTTTTCGCTACTTGGTTCTTAGGGGGTGTTTGGTATTGTGTTCTGAAACTGATTAACTGTAATAGAAGTATAGAACGAGTTTCAGGACTTAGCATTTGATGTGCTTCTGTTGCTTTAAGTTGTTTAGTGTTTGGCATATCTGATTATCAAAGCATTTACATGTAAAATGACTGTGAATAATCATACAATTAGAACCAGTTCGGTTGCAACTTTACCTAAACTGATATTGTTTCACTATACCCAAGCACTAAAACACGATATCTAGATATAACTCTGTAAACGAAATACCAAACACCCCATTACAGTTGCTCTGTATATCACTTAGATAATTCTCATTTATTGCAGCTACACTTGGGGGCTGGGAAACATGGGCCAACTCGGGCATTATTCTCTCCAATCAGAGGATAAAGAGTTAATACCAAGGCGTGTGGTTGCACTTAATGGGATATTTGTGAAGGATGTAGCCGCAGGTGGTGTGCATACATGTGCCGTGACTACAAAAGGAGCTCTTTATGCGTGGGGTGGTGGTCAAGCTGGTCAACTAGGAGTGGGCCCTCAGACCGGATTCTTTTCGTTGGTGGCTAGTGACTCTGGAACCATGTTCCGCAACATGCCGGTTCTGGTCCTGCCATATGGCGTGAAACAGGTGGCTTGTGGCCATTCTCACACTCTTGTTTCAACTCAAGATGGTAGAATTCATGGGTGGGGGTATAATAGCTATGGTCAAGCAGCCAACCAGAAATGCACGTATGCTTGGTACCCATCTCCAGTCGACTGGTAAGATACCACGCAGCCACGATCTCCCTTTACTTTGACTTTGACCTTGGCTTGATGTTCTTTGAGTTTGAAACAGGTGTGTTGGCGAAGTAAGGAAGCTGGCGGCTGGTGGTGGTCATTCGGCAGTACTTACAGACTCTTGTTCCTTGAAGGAGCTGTGTGAGTTTAGGCTTGCAGACTCTGTGACACCATGGAACGCTTCTATGATTGAAGATGTTGCTTATCGAACTGGTTCTGATGCTTTGGTGCGCCTTTGTGAGAGGTTAAGGTATTATACATGTCCAAACATAAAACTCACCTAATAAGAAACTGTTTTCTGAACCCTTTTTTTTTATCATTATAGGGAGCATCACCCTGATGGTGGCATCTGTGACTGTTAAACCAAGAAAAGAAGCTCCTGCTATGTGTCATTCACTACCTGGCGGGTGTCTTTGTGTTTATCTGTAGTCCTTAATGTTGTACTTCAACATTGTATGACATTAATCTGTGTATTTATCATTTAAGAACATGCAGAAACATCCATATGTTGTGTTAATGTAGTAGACCCCTAATATTATTGTTATTATCATATAAACTGGTTTGTAGATACTAGATACATACATCTGCCTTTAATATGAATCATTATCTGCATACTGATAGATATATAACCCGTCTCTTCTTGGAGAGTGAGTTGTTTCGTTCGTGCAACGCCTTTTCCTGTCATCAAACATGGTATACAACTATACATTGTCAACAAGTTGCATGTTTAATGAACTGAGTTCTTCTAAGATGTTTATCAGCAACTTAAGGAGATTTTAAGTTACCTTTTTATGAAGCTCAGAGATGGACTCATGCATAACTTGGTTCTGCAGACTGCACAAAGTAAAAGTATAACGGCCATATATTGAGAGAAGAGCTTCATTTCAATAAATCTTGATTGATTCCCATGATTTATTCTGACAATCATGACGTATTTGATGCGTAGTTAGACTAAAGTCTAACCAGAGGTTTTCATCTTGAGCATGTTTGACACAAATTGACAAAGCAAAGAAAGTTTTCACGTGCGCCCAGACACACATATATGTGTGTAATATAGATATAACAACATATTTTTTTACAACACATGTGACATTAATTAGTTTCTAACAATTAACACTATATTACACAAGTGGGATCTAATATACTCATTTGCATGAATGCAGGCAATGAAGCCATATTGATACGGTAAAGACATGGTTTTAATTTAATTTGTGTACTTTCGTTTTAGCATTTTTTTTTTTTTTTTTGGTTTTGTCTAAAAGATAATTAGAGTTCACTTATGATTTTTGCTATTTAACTTGCTACTTTAGCTTTAAAATTGACATCATTTTGCACTAAAAATGTACTTCGCAAAGAACTTGAGGGGTAGTGTGGGGGTGCGGGCTACCCCTCAACCTTCTAGATCTGCCCCTGCCCATGTATCTTTCTACTGTTGGTTGGACCACTTCTTAGCAATTTGTTATCAAGGATTGAAGCTACTACATCTAGAGAAACCCGGTTAGAAGGTAGGGATGTTCAGAATCAGTTGAAAGTTGAAACCCGACAAAATCGCCCAAAGCGATGCAAGCCAGCCGGTTTGGCAGCTTTGAAATCTATAAAGCTCGGCTTAGAGTTCATTTTTTTTAACTTTTAGTGGCTTAACTTTGAGATCTAGGCAGCCTCATTTGTTATTTTCCAAAAGCGAAGTTAACCTATTCTGCCTAGAACTTTCGTCAAAACCGTTTGGACCTGAACATAAACACCCTATTAGAAGATGACCGAGGATCGAGGAAGCACCAAGAAACGCTGTTTGAAAGGACTGAAAGTTAAGTCGGTCAAGTCAGTATACATAGATATCTTGATTTACATGCACTTATAATATGCATATCAGACTGGAAGCGAATACAGGAGAATGTGGTCTAGAGCTAAGTTCCCTTCTCTATTGTTGTTAGAATAGGCACATCTTTAAGTTGATTAGTCATAATCAAAGACTGTTAGGTAACAATTAATTGACTAAATGATTTGATAAGTTTGCAGTTTGTTAACATGTAAATATCACTTTATGGATTCATGGTATCATAAAATGTCGTATCATTTTATACATGTCACAAAGGGTATGATTTTTTATAGCACGCTCGTTGTTTATGACTAACTAGTAACGACAATAAACGATTTTAAATATATCTAAAAACCTAAAATGATTTAAGTTGTAGGTACTTTGGAGCACTCTGGGCAAGGGAAATGGCCTCTAGATCGACATTTGTTGCAGGATAAAGAACTCATCCTTGAGTCATCAGCAAAACCAAATGCACCACCTTGTTTGAGTGATCCAGAACCTTTGCAGTTTGAGCACGCGATCAACTTTAGATCACCACATCTCTTGCACATGCCTAATGAGCTGCACATACGAGGCACGTGTTAAAAAACCTCTATTGTTGAAATAGATGCAAACAATGGTCAAATACGCTGAAAGTCACTAATGTGTAGTCATAATGCATCAAACTTCCTTAATAGTTAAATTTCAAACATTAGACTGTCATCATAGCAATTAGCACAATGGCCTTTCTAATCATAAGTATTAATAGAGCTCAAGAAAAGAAAAGAAAATGTATGTTGGCCGGCCCTATTCAACCCAACCCGTAAGTGCCGTAAGTTAACTTTTTAAATGTTAACCAATATGCGCCGACCCGTCCATTTTGTCACATCTTCTTAGAATACTTGTAGTTGGTTATTTGTCTAAACAAACCAACATGCTTACAAAAAAAGAAAAAAAAAAAAAAAAAAAAAAAAAAAAAAAAAAACTGTAATTCTAAAAACCATCATGTCTTCTGGACTTTTGTTGCAAGGGCCAAGGAAACAAATGCCAATTCTTTGAAATTAGTGCGTCACAATTTGCCAAAACGTACTAATTTGTGGTGAAAAAACCAAGTATGAAGGTTAGAAAGTTAACAACACAAACAAATGCTTGAAAATGGATGGGAGTGGTTGACTTTTATCATGTTTGACTTTTCATCTTAAGCAATTAGCAAACTATCATATCTTATCCAGTATTGAAGAATAAAACACCATACATTGTAAAATGATGCTTTTCAGCAAATCATGAAAAAATGTATCTTGCCAATTATTTTATTCTAAAATCGCTCATTGTTGTACAAAGCAATATTATCTTTGTTGATTTTTGTGTAAGAACAACTATTTAGTCACAATAAAAGGCAAATAACAATAAAAGGCAAATACAAAGGTTCAAAATGTTAATCACATAAATGTATGCAGCACATGATCTAAGATAACAAATTTATAGAAAAAGAAAAAAGAAAAAGGAATACCTGCGTTGGGAAGCAGAGATGAAAGAATCGATCTTAGGGGCAGAAATGGTGGCACAAAGAAGCAGAGCACCAACTCCATAGCCGGCCACTTCACTTGCTGTTATGTGTTCCAACATCACTTCCACTTCCAGATAGATAGATATCTGCAACTGTTGGTAAAGATTATTATTAAATATTAATCATGGCCTTATCCAATGGGCTGGCTGGCTATAAGGATACAAATCAAACTATTAACTGCTAATAGCCCCCCCAAACTTTATTAGATTCACTGAAAACTCCCTTAATTTCCCATATCCTTACAAGTTTGGTATTTTTATCCTCGAGGAAATTTTTCAAGGTGCTCTGATAGAAATATAATAGCATAGGGATCTAATTGTAATTGTTGAATAAAATAAGGGTTCTTTGTAACTAACTGATAGTTCTTCATCTAGTTCAACAAAATGAAAGAGTGGAAAAAGGTTAGATGATTTGAGATTACTTTTTCTTCTTTAGTGTTTATTCTCTCTTTTATCGATCTAATGCTTGATTACCAATTGGTATCGTAAAATGCTCGGTGTTACAAGTGAACGGCTTGGTGGTGGTGTAACACTTTAACCGACATTAGAAGTAAAGTTTTAATCACTATGCACTAAAGTATTAGTAAGATTTTAGCACCATAAATTTTACACCCTACTCTTAGTATATGCTAGAACGACATGTGCATAAAAGTTATACTGCAGAGTGTTTGGTACTCGCGAAGGGCCTCGTCAATCGCCTTCGCCCCACGTCATCGCGATCCATCACGATGTTGACGAGATGGTTAAATTTCACAATTTTAATTCTCAAATCCGTCCACTTCGAGTAAATTTGGTTTTGAGAACGATCGGTTTCACCTACACGCTGATGAAATGCGTCAAATATTGCATTACTAAATGATACGGTTTCATCGGTATATCATCCGCCACATTCACCCAAGCCGTAGCCAAAGCTACTTCTTCAACGTCAAATATTGCATTTACTAAATGGCGTAAATGTTTTTGAGATAAAGTGTGTGAATAAATTTGAAGGGGTGTGTGCAGAGACACACACAATGTTTTTTTTTTTATTATTAATGTTCAACAGTAATATTACCGTTGCAAACCAACAATCACAACCGTGATCCCAACCACGTAAAAAAAGCATTATGGTGCCGTGATGGTGGCGGCAGACCAGCAGTGTTTCATGTTGTGATATGGCCATCAAACGCACCATCACGGTACGCCAACATCACCCTTAACAACTTAAAAGTCACATAACTATTAGTATTTAGTAATGATAGCCCATTAGTATTGTTTTTTTTTTCCTCTTTCTTTTTTAATAACAATTCAATCCTACTTTTAATTAATCTTAAACCATTATTTACTACGGAACTTAAATCCCCGACATTATGGTGAGGGACATCATATTACACATCATCATGATACCGCTAGATCAAAGGCTTTTTGGTAATTGTTTCAATATAAACTTATGTAATTGTTGTCATGAGAATTTGAGATAGGCGAACATCAATTCATATCACAAATTCTTTTCCGTAGTCTAGATTATTTTATGCTAATTTTGTTATTTTTTGTATTTTAATCTTATTATATATATATATACTAGTTTTTATCCCGGGAACGTCCCGGGTTGAAATATCTAATATGACATAATAAAATATATTATTATTATTATTATTTTAAACAAATCTCTGTCATAAGTTATCATATTCAAATATAAAAAAAAAACGAATCTCTGCGCCGGGGTATAAATCTAGTGTCATTTACAAATGAATTCGGAAGTTTGTAATCGATGATTCTAAAAAAGAACTAACATTAAATAAGAAAAAAAAGTTAATTATTGAAATATCAAACGCATTAGTCTAAGGGTTATGTGATGCGTTAAAAAATTCATGGGTTTATGATCGGGTATATAGTTCGGGTATTTGGGTATGTTGTTTCGGGTAATCGGGTCGGGTATCACCTAATCCCAGACCTAACCCAAACCCACAATTTTTTTAAACAAATCCCAAACCCGACACAATACCTGTCAGGTTACAAAAAATAGTCATTTTTTTCTCCGTTTTTTATATAGCACTATGGTACTCGTTGGAAAGATAATAAAACGCTCGTTAATTTGGTGTAATTTTTTTCTTTAAAAAATCTCCTACATAAAAGATATTAACGTTTAAAAGTTATGGGAGGAAACATGAGAGAAAAAATAATAAAGTTTTAATATTTAGATTTAGTAGATTATGTATTTAATAGATTGGGTTAAAGATTATAATAGATTAAGTTAAATCATATTTATTCCTTTTTTTTAATTGGTTTACACTTGCCACATCACATCCTATGTGGCTTATCTCAAAGGAGAGATTGCATAAGAGTATGATATGTAGGATTAATCCATTTGCAATATCTATACAACTAATATATGAAACTCAATGTGGACACTTGTCAATCCCACATTGAGCCTCATATTACATAGCCAATCAACTAATGCCAAGTGTCCAAGTGTGGAATTTTATAAAATTTTGATATTTTTTAAAAATAAAATTATAGAAAATATATAAACCCAAAAAAAAACACGGACATAACGTTTTCACACAATCACACATAACCTACCCTAATTCCCAATTCAGCGATCTTCTCCTCCGCCAGCCACAAACCCTAATCAAGGCGATCTTCCGGATCAACCATTGTTCTACCGTGTTCTTCATCTCCTGTCCAAGGTTTAATCTCTTCTATTCTCTATTAATCAATCGTTCTTCATGTCTATGTATTCTCTTTATTTTTTTCGTGTTTTTTTCTGATTTGTTTGTCCATTAAGGTCTCTTTTGCTTATAATACTTGCATTTACATCTATTATTGGTCAGTTTTGTTAAGATTTACTTTTAGGGTTCATGTTGTATGGTTCAGGGGCGAGGCATTCTTGGGGCCAGGGGTGGCCCTGGCCCCCCTGTTTTTTGGCGCAGTACTGGAAATTTGCAATTTTCATAGGTAAATTGAGTCCGGGTTTAGTCCGGCCCCCGCCGATTTTCCACTACCGATCGAAAAAAATTGAGTTTGGCCCCCGCCGATTCTGAAAGCAAGCTTCGCCACTGGTATGGTTCGTGTTTGATGATTGCTAACCGCGTGTACCGGGTCTGATGTAATTATGTTTTTTCTGTTGTTTATTGTTTAAATGCTGCGTTTGATGGTTTGATTGATACGGGAAGCTAACAACGTTGTCTGTTATCATGTTTGGTTGTTGATAGATGGATAAAGATGTTGATAAACGACTCGCGTGCTCCATTCTGGACAGTCTTCTGCTGCTGGCAACATAGTCGAGTGCCTCCATTTAGAGGCAACTGATGTTTTAAGGGTTGGTTTATCAATAGTGATTAGTGGTATGAGTTTTAGATTTAGAATTAGGGGTAATGTTTAAGTTTAGCATTTCAGGTTACATTTATGTTTTAAGAAATCTACCAATGGATTGTTATGGTTTTAGGTTTCAATTTAGGGCTTAATGATTTAGGTATGGATTTAGTTATTGTAAGAGTCAATCGATGTTTTAAGGTTTGGTTTATTAAGACTGATGATGATTAGTGGTTTAAGTTTATGATTTATGGTTAAATTCAGGTTTTAAGAAACCTAACAATGGATTCTTATGCTTTTAGGTTTCAATTTAGTGGTTTATCATTTACTTATCGATTTAGTGATTTTTAGGGTAAATTGATTTTTTAAGGTTTGAGTGATTCTTCTTTAATTTTCATTTATTATTATTCATATTGATTAATGTTTTATGTTTTAGGTTACAACTTAGTCTTTGTTTTTTAGGTTTCAACATTTATTATTATTCATATTGATTAATGGTTTATCAATACTGATTAGTGGTATGACTTTTAGATTTAGAATTAGGGGTAATGTTTAAGTTTAGCATTTCTGGTTACATTTATGTTTTAAGAAATCTACCAATGGATTGTTATGGTTTTAGGTTTCAATTTAGGGCTTAATGATTTAGGTATGGATTTAGTTATTGTAAGAGTCAATCGATGTTTTAAGGTTTGGTTTATTAATACTGATGATGATTAGTGGTTTAAGTTTATGATTTATGGTTAAATTCAGGTTTTAAGAAAGCTAACAATGGATTCTTATGCTTTTAGGTTTCAATTTAGTGGTTTATCATTTACTAATATATTTAGTGATTTTTAGGGTAAATTGATTTTTAAGGTTTAAGTGATTCTTCTTTAATTTTCATTTATTATTATTCATATTGATTAATGTTTTATGTTTTAGGTTACAACTTAGTCTTTGTGTTTTAGGTTTTAACATGTATTTCCAAATGTTTTTTCAAGCTTTTATTTAAACAGTGTGAATATTTTTTCAAATTACTTTGATCTATGCTTACAGTTTTAATTTTTGTATATGAAACAGTGACACAATGTTGTATGGGTTTTGGTTATATATGGAGGATAACGACGTCGCTGCTTTGGTAAGATATCTAACATGTTTTACTGTGTTGCCATAATATATGTTTTAGAGTATAATATGTTTTCAATATTTTAAATTGTGTGTATTTTTTGATTCAGCCGTTACCTTCTGATTATGGTGAATGGATCAACAAATATAATTATCCCACTGGTGTTACCAAGGTCCGCACATTAACCTCTGAGGTGTTTGACATTACTGTAACAAGCATCAATGGAAGCTGGTACTTTTACGACGGCTGGAGAAGCATGATCAATGAATTAGGATACCCACCTGAATGTAACTTCATATTTCAATATGAAGAAAATCTTCATTCATTCCGGATCATCAGTTTTCATCAGGATGCAGTATCGGCACTTGGCAGCTTTTTTTACTGCAGTTTGAAGGAACATAAATCAACGCAAAAACGTCTTGTAAGTTTAATCAATTGTGATTCAATTAAATTATGTAAATATTTTTTTACACACATTTATTAATGGTTTATAAATAATTATTTTTGCTTCTTAGCATATTAGTCCCTTTGTTGCACATGGATTACTAAATAAAAAGCTTCCAGTAAATCCAGTAGAATGCAGATCTGTTCGTCGTTCATGCTTTGAGTTAGAGATTGTGCGTGAAGATGGTCATTTTTATGTTACTAGAGGATGGCCTTGGGTGCAGGATGCTCTTGGAATAACAAAGGAGCATTTAATTGTTTTTGAAATTGTTAAGCCGGTATTATTTTCTTCATTACATACATGTTTTTTCTATTTTTAAAAATTATTTTACTGCCTTTATTCTAATGCGTTTTAATTTTTCATTGTTTTGGATACAAAAAGAGGATCTACAATTTGTCGTTGTTTTTGAAGAACAAGCTTACTCTTCCATGTGAGGAGTTTTGGGCAACAAGGGTGAAGGTGGAATACGAAGATGAAAATGAACTGGATGAAGATGTGATTATTCTATCTGATGATGATGGACAGGATGATGCTGAAGGTGAGCCGGTCGAACATGTTCCAGACAGTTCAATGGAGGTTGATGATGATGGATCTGAAGCTGTGGAAGATGAAGGTGTTCCAGTGGTGTTCACTGTTGACAATCACTTTGTAAGTGTTACAACTTACCTCTTACAGTTTCCATTTATTTGCCCATTAATCAATCATTTTTTAAAAAGTGTGTTTATAGTATAGTAATAGGTTTGTTGCGACAAAGTTGATGTTCATTCTACATAGCTATAATATATAGTTAGTTAATAAGTAACGATGGAATGATGACATCTTGAAATGGTAATCAACTAAAATAATGAATGTATGTGATTGTTATTGCTATTACAAGCTTTATTGTATCTGTTTATTCTAAATTCAATTCGGGGATATGCAGACTGATTTGAATTAATTTTTAGTGTATAGACTTGGTGTCACAAAACTTTAGTTGTTAATCTGCCAAGGTTATTTTCATTCATTATTTGTTTTGTATAAACGTAGATAATAATAAACGAAAACTGTAGATATGTCATATTGCATTAAATGGGTGACTAATATGTTTTGTGAAATTTTGTTAATAGGTCAAGTAATGAGTAGTTGTGATTGTTATTATAATTTCAAGCCTTATCATTTATGTTTCTTCTTATGTAGCGTATGAAGCTTGAGTGGGCAAAGCAGAACGGTTTGAACCGTAAAAGGTCGTTAAGCGTTTCTGATGGTGAGGGTCGGTCATGGGGAGTGTATGTGGGAATCGAGGGGTCAAGAGGAAAACCCCGTTAAAACATCAGAGGCATGCAGTCTTTTGTCGATGATAAGGGACTTCATACGGGTGATAAACTGCATTTTCTGTTTTTCAAAAACCAAGGTTCGTTCAGGCTTTCTAATGTGGTTAGATGTGACGGTAATTAGGTGGTTTTAGGTTGATGACACTTTTTTTGTAGGATGACAACTTTTGGTGGGAAACATAACAAAAAAAAGGGGTTGTGGTTTGCAGGGACTAACTTTTGCACATTTACTACTTATGTGGTAATTCGTGAATTTTGGGGATTTTTATGTTTAGAATCAGTAATATTTTGACTGATGATGTGGATTAGTTAACAACACTAAATATTTCATAAGTATGTTATGGATAGTAGTTGTCTATGTTAATGTTAATTGGTTGTTTAGAGTAAAGTAAGATAGTAAACATAGTGTATAATAGTTTAAAAAAAAAATAAAACTTGAAAATTTAAAGATAATGTTCTTTGTTTTTATTAAATTGTTTGACTTTTTTAAAATTTTATATTAATCTATTATTTATACCATTTTCTTAATTATGGAAATCTGTTTTATAAACGTATTTTTGGTTAATAAATGGTTTGACTTTTTTGAAAATCATATTAATTTCTTATTAATGCCAAATTTTAAAATTAAAAAAAAGTCAAAGGTCACATACTTTTTTACCTTTTAATTCTTATGTAGTAAACTGTGTATTTTTTGGGATGTTATGTCTTTAAACCCGAATATCCTGTTATGGTTTGAATAGATATGATCATGAATCATGAGATATTCCTAGGAGTAGTCTAATATTGTAAATGTTAATGCAAAGATTTGTAAAGTATGTTAACCATCTTTCAATGTTATAGTGTTACAATTATTTAGGTCAAATATAAAAATTTAACTACAACGATTTTTTCTATATTAATGTTTAGTAATTAGTAATTAGTAATTATGTTTTAGATTCTTGATTTTATATATTAAGTACTCATAAAAGTTCATATACAAACAATTTTTTAAGTTATGAAACTATAAATTTTTTTAAAAAAGTCATACGCCTCCTTATTGATGTACAAGTTAGTCAAATTTTAATTTAGTCAAATCAACTATTAAATTTGGTCAACTTTTAAAACAAGTAAAAATTTTTAGCTTTATAACTTTCTAAATCAAGGTGTGTTTAACCTTTATAATGTTGTTAAGGTTAATGGTAGTTAGTGTGTTTATTGGTGGTGGTTTCTAGATTTGGATTTGACTTTTTATTAAATTGGTTGATTTCTATAATTTTTAATTTGACTCAAATTTTGGTAAATTGCAACACAATAATATCAAACGGTTTTCATTTAAAAATTTCCAAACATATTCGTTTTTTTTTTGTCAACCTTTGACTTATTATTAAATGTAAATGTCTTAGATTTTTTCACGTTTAACACAAAATTCCATTATTATTAAATGATACAAATTTAAAAATTATATTAAAAATAAATTCTTTATACTTAACCAATTCGTTTTATACCCAAAAACAATTATTTGTTAAATTTTAAGCCTTTAAAAAGTTAGATTACGTTTATTTTATGTATTTTGAAACCTTTATATTAGATAGGCTTAGATTTTAATGTGGTATATAGATTTTAATAAAAAAAATGTTTATTTTTTTAATTTTAGCAACATTTAAATCTAAATTAATTCAGGTTTCCATTTTCTAATTTCCTTTTTAATATTATTAATTCCTTAACATAAATAAATCTTGCAATTTAGAACTTTATATACAGATTTTGTTTTGTAAACTATAGTGTAATTCCTTCAACTCTGTCAGGTATGTTTATCAAATTTTACATAATCATTCAGTTATTTTTTTATTCATGTAATGTTGTATTACTTACATTCTATTAAATTGCAGGTTTATGGATCCGAACAACATTACGTATTGAATGGCATCAATTGGAGGATGTCTCAATATACATTCAAACTTAAGGTGCTTAGGATCTCGAACCGACTAAACCGTAAGAATCTTGCAGAAATTCTTTGTCTACATATGTTTCTTATGGATTTACAGGTTAGTGTTTAAGGTATTAACATGTTATCGTTACTAATACTTCTGAATAACTTTATTTTGTGTCTCTTTAATAGAGTGTTTCATTTTAATCAATATTATTTTTATATGCAGAGGGATGAATAAAGTTATTGTTAATAACCCTAACAATTGTTAGTACACATAAAGTACACTTATTGTTCATAACAATAACCAATAACTTTTTTAGTTTATAATTACTATTTCAAATTTTAAATTCATATATTAAGAACCGCCACTTTTTAATCTTTTGCAGAAACAAGTCTTTTCATCTGCTATACAATTAATACGGAATATTAATTATTATTAGTGTTGAAAATCTAAGCTGTCCCTTCAGTTCTTTACACGGTTTTTAACATATCTATAAAATCAAAATCACTAAACATAAATCACAACTCTATTTTCTTCAAAATAAACACACATAACTTCTAAAAAAAAATATTAAGCAATGGAAAAGGTTGTTAGTTGGAGGTTCTGCAGTATCAAACGAAGATATCTTGTGAACATGAGTGACAATTCATGTTTACTTTTCGGTTCAAGAAAAGCTGTTATGCAAATGGGAGCAGATTTTCAAAGAGAAATGTATGAGTTTGGAAGAACAATGAGGTTGCCAAGTATTGAAGAAAGGAGACTGATTTCGAAGTTGGAAGACATCTTTCAAGTGGATGAGTTTGATGAACTTTTGGAGGTATTTCCTGTCTGTAGTTGGTTTTTTGCTGAAAATCTTAACATTGCAAGTTTGCAGTTTACCGATGGGTCACATCGGTTGATGTCAAGAGACGAACTTGATAACTGCAACGACTATGACTTGCTTGTGGATCTGGATAAGGTAGGCATGTCTAACAGCAGCAGAAGCTTAGAGATGGTGAATCTGGAACAAATGATTCGCCTAAAAATCAGGAATCTGGAGGAGGAAGCGGCCATGGTGGAAGCAGATGAGTCATCCGAATCTGAAATGGATGATGATGAAGATGCTGATTAAATATAGTATGTTTTATATGAACTTAAAATACTTTTTGGTTGATATGTAATGAATCTATTATGATGCAGTTTATTAACAACTTTATTAAAAGTTGAAATTTTGATGTATAATTAGTATAACAATCGTGATCAGATATGTTTAAAAATCTATTGGTTTTGTTATTAGGTTAATTTTTTTCATTACTTTAATTTGAACTTGGCTTTAGGTTGTAAATTGAGTGTTCCAATAATTCTTGATTATAGTGATAGTGAATATGCGTTGCTTTAAGTGGTAAGAATAGAATTTAGAAAACTTATGAATAGATTTAAAGTTCATAGTGAAAGTTTTGAATTGCAAGGCTATGATATGTACAATACATAAGTAAAATATAAATATTGATTTGAATAATTGTTATTAGATGAGTAACTTTTAAAAGTTTATAAAAAGCTAGGTTATAGTCACGCGTGTACACATGTTGTATACCGAAGTCAAATTACAATATGCCAATGATATGTTGGTGATAAAAAACTAGCTTTTGTTTAATGATTATGGATATATAGATATAATCTATGGATTTTATTTTACAATATTGCTAATTAACATTTTTTAATGTACCAACTATTGAGTAAGTAATTTGTTCAATTTATGAATAAAACTTTTTCATTATGGACCGTGAATGGGTAAGCCCAATTGTCTATAGAAGTCCAACCCAATTCATAAAAGTTTGTTGCCATGGGTTTTACACTTTTAGTAAAATTATATTTCTGTCGCATATTCTTTGTATTGTCTGTTAACATTATAAAAACTGTTTTGATCATGTTATATTAATTTGCACTACGTGGTGACACCTTCTTAGTTATTGCAACTGGATTTTTAGTAGAGATGGAGTTAAATTGTTAATACTTAATAAAGAGGGTAAACCACAAACAAAGACAACAAATGTTGTGTACAAAAAGATTTTCTTAAATGTATGACTTAATTTTGTAATTCTTTTCCTTCTTCTGCATAGTAATCAAATTCTTTTAACACTTAATTACTTTTGCCAAATCATCTCTTCAAATCTAATCTATGATAATATATTCCTCATTCATATATTTCATAATAAATTTATAATTTGTTAGTTTGTTTTATACTTATACATCTAAATAATAACCTCACCAATATGTTTACCTATGTATGCATTCTAATGTTCCCATCATATATTCAGCTTCGTATTCTTTGAGACACATTCCACATTTCTTACACTAAATATTATTAGATTTCAGCCTCGGGACTCCCCCGTATCTTTTAGATTTCATATCAGGTGGAAACATTGGTATCAAAACTATTATTACTAGAATAAATATTAAACCATCTGATATCAAGATTCCAGTAAATTTCCAAAGACATCAATTTCCAATAAGTGTATGTTTCGCAATGACCGTCAATAAAAGGCAAGGACAGTCTTTATCTAAGGTTGGATTCTATTTAAGAGAACCTGTTTTCTCACATGGCTAACTTTATGTTGCATTTTCAAGAGTTAAAAGCAGCACATGAGTGAAATTACTTATACTTGATGGTGATGTGAATTTGAACACTACAACCAGAAATGTGGTGTATAAAGAAATATTTATTAATATTTGAATAAAATTTGTATTCGTTGTGTTATACTTTAAAAAAATATTTCTACTGTATTTTTCTTTATATGTTATAATTCCC
This sequence comes from Ambrosia x helenae, assembly GCA_030844895.1. Classification (NCBI taxonomy): domain Eukaryota; kingdom Viridiplantae; phylum Streptophyta; class Magnoliopsida; order Asterales; family Asteraceae; genus Ambrosia; species Ambrosia x helenae. The sequence goes on from CM061233.1 coordinate 116,392,710, forward strand.
TAAGTAGATGTACGTTGGTGAACCGCGTGTACACGCGGGCTACAATCTAGTATATATATAGATCATAAACCCGCATCACTATTTCAGGTGGTGTTGTTGGTTCTTTTACGCTATCTTGATGAAGCATGGCTTAGGAATAATATGAACGCTATTAGAATTTTGGGAATATTAATGGACCACTAATGAAGTTCATGAAAATGTTTACACGAATATTTTTCATGTATTTTATTTAACATATTGTTTAAAATAGGAGTATTCTAATAACCTTTAGTGTGTATCCTTATTCTTGTATGTTCATTTGGATTAAAAGTAGGTCTTCGGTTGATGATCTTAACCAAAATTTAACATTTCTGATGTAATCTTATAATAGTTGTGGTTTCATCACGATATTTTGCTTCTTGTTGCCTCTTTTTATATATGTTTCTTCCGCTCAAAATGTTTTTACTCATTGTGTTTTTAAGATGGCTATGAATGAGTTTATTCATTTTAACATTGTGTTTTTTTTTTTTTACTCACTAAAGAAAGATATAATCAATCAATTACCTATATATTTATAGAGCTGTGATTTGAACAGTATTCTAGCTGCCCTCTTTATCCTTTTATATACATGGATTCCTGTGTTTCTAATAATGATGTCTCTTGTCATATTGGTTTCTCATTTGCTTTGTTTGTGCCTTCATATGTTGTTCGACTCCCTCACTATACCGGTCCTCTTTTTTTTCCCTCTACTTTTGACGTGGCGTTCTTATCTGTTTTTGAATCAGAGTTTTTTCCTTTCTTTATCTTACATCTTTTCCCCTGTATACTTTCTTTCCCCCTTCCTTCTTTTCAACCAACTTCTTGCACACCTATAATCTGGTAGTATCGTTCCTTTGATTTATCTTCTAACGGAGAAGGGGTTATGTGGATGTGCTTGATAGCTGCCGGAGAAGGGAATTAGGGAAAGGTGACCACCGGCGCCGGCCACCGATCATCGGGGAAGGAGGACAAGAAACACAGTAAGTGTGTTTGTGTCTTGCGTTTTTTTGTGCAGAAGAAGGAAAGAAAAGGAGACAAATAGGCCAACTCAAATATAGGATATCAGTAGATAAAGGGGTGTTCGGAAGCAGTGCCGTCGGCTCTGGCGGAGATCTGCCGTGAGCGACAGCCAGAGAGCCATCAACCTCTCATTCTCTCCCTTAGCTCTCTATTCTCTCTTTTTTTGAATCTAGCTTGTTATTATATATTGTTCAATTAGTCGTTATTGGAATTGTATTTTTCTCAAAAGCCTCTTTCCAACCTTGTCAAGTGATATATCAGTGAAGACTGAAGATCTTGCAGTTGCACGTTCCTCCCAACATATTCGAACAAGAATTTGAACATATCATAATTATATTCTACATCCATGTGGTTGTTCACTTTCTTGCTTCATCATGATGACTAGAGCATCAACATGTTCCTCTATGAAAAAATTGTTTAGTGGTTCTTAAAGACTACATGGATACAATGTGATCGACCCTAAAGTGAACACAAAAAAAAAGTACCATATTTGTAGCCAATTATAAACATTCATGAATTGTGCCATGTTCCAAAATCCATTGGATAATAATGAAAAAAAAAATATTTACGGGTTTATTATTGATTTGAAAGTCATATGTAAAACTTCATGTCCTTTTTTACCCATGTAGTTGCATAAATAATTTAGTTTCTCGACAACGATAACTTATTTCCTATGGCATTTGTCACGTTCATTGCGAATGTATTGTATAAAAATATTCAAGGTCTTGTTAAGCACATCTATAGTTTTTTTAATCTAAAAGAACGATCTTATTCGAACAAATTTGTTGTGAGATAACATATTTTGAATCTTTTATAATTTATTAATAGTCAAAAGATCAAATACAAACAACTTTTTCGTACGAACGGTACGAATCGAAGGAAAAACACGGAAAAACACGCGGGCCGTTTATAACTAGAGTAATTATATAATTACTCTAGTTATATACGGCCCGCGTGTTTTTTTCCTTTGATTCGTACAGTTCGTACGAAAAATTTGTTTGTACGTGAACCTAACCCTTTATTAATAATAATAATGTTTTTAATAAATGTAAAAGAGCAAAATATAATGAAAAACTATAAAGAAAATGTTTTTAATAATCTAAAGAAAATGTTTTTTTAACAAATTAAAGAAAAAGTATAAAGAAAAACTAAATCTAAAGAATCAAGATTCGATTATATTGTTTTACAATATTAAAAAGGCGTCTTTATGTTGTTATATTTTCTCTGAATATTCAGTCATTAATTGGGCATGAAAACTGAAGTACAAATAGGGTTTATACATGCACCTGTTTCATACATACAATCATAATATTATTTGCAGACGGATATAACCACCATCACCACCAATAATAATAATAATAATACCTGCCACGGTATCAGAAGCAGTAGAACTGTAGAAGAAACATGGGAGGAAGTGTTGAAGAGACAAAAACAGGGGATGAGGAAGAGAAGCCCTTTGATCTTAATGACTACACCATAATCAAAGAAGGAGAAGCTGAGATTTTGATGCACAACAAAAATCAAGTCTTTTACAATAAAACCCAGGTCACTTTTTGCTTCCAACTCACTATATTCATTCATGCTGTTTAGGAGGGTTTCATCTGTTGAGAATTAACTAGGGCATCATGTTTACTGCAATCTTTAGCTGTAAAGTTACTTGCTTTATGTATCAATTTCTCATATAGTCATTTATAAATTGTCTTTTTTATCTGATTTTTTTTTTTTTTGTGTTTAATTAAAATGCTTGAAGGATTGCTCTATTGATAATTGTTGGTTACAATTTGTGTTTGGGAAATTGGGATTAGTAAACTTGTGTTTAGGATAAGCCGATAAGGGGACTAGTGTTAGTGTATATCGAAATCAAGTTATACCGAACGAGTAAACTTGTAGTTTCGAATTCAATAAGCATACTTGTTTGAAAAAGTAATCTCAGCTTGTTGAAAACAACCCGTCTGTGTTCGTGAACGTCTGTTTGTGTTTGTTTACGCTCACTTTTGTCTGGTACATAAAATTAACAAGCGAACACTTTCATTTTTTTAACAAACGAACACAAACATAAAATCTCGTTTGGTAAGTGTTCATGAACGGCTCGTGAACACATGACAAATGAAAACGAAAATGAACACGAACAAGGTCTTGTTCGGTTTGTTTACAGCCCTAGACCCGTATACGATTGAAAAACCGCCAACATGGATGCCTTTTGGGTAATAAGCTTAATTAAGATAGAATGTTAACCCAAGCTCTAGAATTTGGAGATATGTATATGTAGAATATCAGGGTAAAAGTAATGTAACATTTCTATATGTAACACAATTTGTTGTATAGAAATTATGAAACATTTCTTACACTTAAATTCTGTGATATGCAGGTCAACAATAGAGATATGTCTATTGCTGTCCTGAGGACATTTATATCAAAACGTAAAGAAGAACATGAAGCATTATTGTCCAAAAGAATAAAAAAGGTGTCAAAGGTATCAGAAGATCGTGCTTCTGGATCAGATCCATCAACTGATTCTTCTAAGCCCAATGGAAAATCTAATGGTGAATGTGATGAAGTACCCAATAATGAAGCATGCGACACCTGTGAAGAGCCTGAAAAACTACAAGCGGGTAAAGGACAAGGAGAATTAAAACCACCTAGAGTGCTTGAGGTTTTAAATGTTTTCTTATATTTCACGTGTAACTTTTTCGTTAAGAGGGTTGTGATTAACATAAGTGTTTTCTGTAAATTTTTAGGCTCTGTCTGCTTCAGGGTTAAGAGCTCTAAGATATGCTCGTGAAGTAGAAGGGATCGGGCAAGTTGTGGCACTGGACAATGATAAAGGTTGAATATTTGCGCTTTATGTTTCAATATTTCATAATATATTACACTGGTATAGAGGGTGTCTCGGCATGTGCTATGGATAAGATTATGTGATATCTAGTTATAAGAGTCGGATAATCAGCTGTAGTAAAATGGGATTTAGAATATAGCTTCTGTATCTGCTTTAGTTGTTTGAAGTTGTAATAATAAAATAATTAGATATGAGTTTCTGTCATAATATAAGTTAATTTAGAAGTTTAGAAATAAAATGACCAAAAAGGACACTTTTATAATAAAAGGTAGAGAGTATAATAAATAGAAGTCCCGAATCATATTTGAATTAGGGGTTAGTGAGTAATTTTATTTTACCTTTAAACAATAAGTGTGTTTGCAGTTGGTATGAACCTAAATAAACATGCTTGTTATGTTTCTTGTGTAGCATCTGTTGAAGCTTGCAGGAGAAACATTAAATTCAACGGTTCAGTTGCAACTGCAAAGGTGGAATCAAACCTTGCTGATGCTCGAGTATATATGCTCACTCATCCCAAGGAATTTGATATGGTATGATTACTAGTGTATGTCTTGTTATCATCGTTTTTATCCAATGTCACGTGATTCTTTAAGTTAGCAAGTTACCCTGTTGAAATTAACTTATAATCTCGTGTTTATAACCAGACTTTGATGTTTTTCAGGTTGATCTTGATCCATATGGTTCACCATCGGTGTTCCTGGACTCTGCAGTTCAGTCAATTGCTGACGGAGGGATGCTGATGTGTACAGCAACGGATATGGCAGTCCTATGTGGAGGCAATGGAGAAGTCTGCTATTCTAAGTAAATTTCTATATTCTAGTTACTTAACATACTTATTGAGGATCCTGTGGACCCGTACTCATTTGTAACAACGATAATCGGCAAATAGTAATTCTAATCGTGAAGAGTATACTAAAAAGGAAAATTTGCAATCTACATGGGATGGAGGGAATAGTTGATTTTGATGAAACAATACGGACTCATTTTTTGTTGTGTTATGAACTAGATATGGTTCCTACCCACTGAAAGCAAAATATTGTCACGAAATGGCTTTGCGCGTCCTCCTTGCATGCATCGAGGTATTTTGATCTTCAACTAGATTTTATATTATTATAGTACTTTATTTTCTTCTAAATTTTTTAACTTTCACCTTGTACAGAGCCATGCAAATCGATACAAGCGATACATTGTTCCTGTGTTATCTGTTCAGATGGACTTTTACGTGCGGGTATTTGTTCGCATATACACGTGAGTATACTTCATTTTTCGAGCTATTTGAACATCATGACATAGTTTTAAAATTTCTTGTAATTATGTGCCGAATCCAGGTCAGCTGGTGCCATGAAAAACACTCCACTCAAGCTTTCATATGTTTATCAGTGTACCGGTTGTGATTCTTTTCATCTCCAACCACTTGGTAGAACAGTCTCTAAGGTGTGTCCAAAGTAACTATTCCTAAACTTATCATTTCAAAAAAAAAAAAAAAGTTTAAAATCTTACTTATTGATCATTTAAATAACTTGAAAGTTCTTTTAACATTTCTTTCAGAATACAAGTGTGAGATATCTCCCGGGGTTTGGTCCGGCTGTTCCTCAGGAGTGCAGTGACTGCGGTAAAAAATATAACATGGGGGGACCCATTTGGTCAGCTCCTATTCACGATCAAGATTGGGTGACATCAATATTATCAGATGTGAAGTCTATGAAGTCACGTTATCCTGCTTTTGATCGAATATCTGCTGTCCTGACAACCATTTCAGAGGTAACATTGGTTACACTTAAACTAGAAGATCACAACCATCATATGCCTTTAAAAATGTAGAAAGAAGTTTATTAAACACTTATGCGCGTTTGACTTGTTTCATTTGTTCAGGAATTACCAGATGTTCCCCTTTTTGTGAGTTTGCACAGTCTTTGTGCAACCCTAAAGTGCACTTCACCTTCTGCAGTGGTATTTAGGTCTGCTGTAATTAATGCTGGATATCGTATTTCTGGAACTCATGTGAACCCATTAGGGTTGAAATCTGACGCTCCTATGGACGTTATATGGGATATCATGCGTTGTTGGGTAAGCTAGTTTTGTTCATTAATCATTATAACCCGTATTTAGTTTAGGCAGGAAAATGCATTTTTTTATGCTTGAAGTTTGTGCCCTTTTGTCGATTTTAAGGTTAAAAAATATCCGGTGAAAGCCCAACCGCCAGAGCATTCTGGAAGTGTGATCCTAGCTAAGGAACCTGTGCTTCAGGTATGTTTCACTTCATTATTATCCGAATACCATAATACCCTTTTCAGTATCAAAAAAAAAAAAAAAAAAAAATGATTGATTTTGAAATGATTGTCAACAGGCTAATTTTGCTCGAGCGGTTGCATCACTTAGCAAGGCTCAAGCAAAGAAGGTAGCCCGTTTTCTACCAAATCCTGAAAGACATTGGGGACCAAAACTACGGGCTGGGCGAACCATCACTAGCAAACACGCGTCTCTTTTAGGCCCAGAAACAGTCAATGGGATTCTGAATAATAATGACGAGCAAGGGGAAGAGCCTGAAGCGAAACGTAAGAAGACACAAGACTCTACTTCATTTTCATGATAGAAGAGTAAAATTGGAAGCTTTTTATACACCTTTCTGCTGATTTTGTTCTGCATTTCTGTGCAGAGTGAATCCAACTTGTAATCTTAGCAGTCAACCAGGTAATGGAATACTTTTATGAAAAAGATATAAATTAGTTGAAGGGTGGATGTGTTCTGTATGGGAGTTTACAAGTGTTGACCATGCACAGTCAAAGTCTGGTTTTTTTCTTTCCTTTTTTTTTTCTTTTTAATTTTGTTTCTTTTTGTTAATTGAAATCCTGTGTATTATTTTGAATGGAATTTGTGTAATTAGCTGTATATTTTTCTTAGCAATGGAGTTGCTTTTGTTTTATGTGTTATATTTTTCTTAGCAATGGAGTTGCTTTCACCTGAGCCTAGAGCCAACCACTAGCTTGTATTTGCCTTGCCATATTGCGCCCTCACTATCATGTCAACCACGGCTGGTCACCATTGTGAAGAGTCGCGAGGACTTTACGGTATAGTCGAGAGGTGGCTAACACCCTTTTGGTTCCCAAAAGTATAACAAGGATGAATCGGTCCCGATTACGCGACCAAGAAAAATCAGTCCTTAGATCCATATAAGAATAATCTAGTCCCAAGGCTCTGGGCAAGGACGGCCGAACCCATCGATTCGAGCAGGGACAATCATGTCTTCCCAACTTGAACAACGAAAACCAAGTCCTCCGGTAGTCCAGTGCAAACAAGGACAGTCAAGTCCTCGGATTCTAAACAAGGTCGAACAAGTCCTTCGACTGAAGCAAGGACCATTGGCCCTCAAAGGCAACTCAAGCAAGTTTGAAAGAAAAACACGGGTTGGATCCACATCGATTTATGCATTTCCACGCTACGGCAAAATAAGAGCTTCAACTCTCGTAGTTGGCCCATACAGAAGTTTATCCCGGACTTTCACCGAGAAAATCGCTAGTACACGCAGGAGTTCGAGCCTTTTCGGTTCGAACCAAAGGAGTAAAAGTTGCACGCTTCCATTGTACCTGCTAGATCCGCAGTCAAGGGGTATCGCGTGATCCTCCCATCCAACCTTCGACATATGACACCTTTAAACGTATCTTCGTTGTGATCACGTGGCACACATATTTTTTAGATGCCGTTGTGTCTTCTTGTTCGGCTCGTCCGACGATATCCACGAAAATTCTAGGCTAATGTCAGCTGCTAGTCGTAATGAATTGACAATGAGCAGTGGAATACATATATCTTCATCTTCAATATTACTCATTTTGTAAAAAAAAATTATTAAAAAATTATTTGGATTAAAGTATTTGAAATAGGTAGTAGTAATTGTGTTGGTAAGAGGTATGATGTGTATTTATAGTGATTTTTGACTTTTTTTTAATAAAATGCTTCAAACAGGATTATAGTCGTTACACACCGCCGAAGATCAAACAATCACCCATTGCCTAGAACACGTGAGAGGTATCCGTCCCCCGCCATCTAGGACACCGATGGCAGTGTTCCCGTAGAGATAATAGGGTGCCCGACCTATTTCCGGTGACGCCCCTCCTCCATTGGTAACCTAGGTCAAGGAAATCACTTGCAATGGCAGCAATGCAATACGTTGCTTACTATTTGCTAGCATCTCTTTTATTTTAGTCCCCGTCGCTCTCCCTCTAGCCTCTATGTCAAATTTTCAGGTGAAGACTTCAGACTTGGTCAACACTTAAAAGTTCCTAAAGAATCTGAATTCTAAAATATATTTTTATAATTACATTTTGTCACTTGAAAACATGATTTTACTAAAATGCATCAAATTAATTGAAATTATCCATAGTTATATACATATTATTGGAGACCCTTTCTGAACTTCGCCATTGGGCAAACATGAGACCCTTTATGAATAGCGTCATTAGCTTATATTTTGTCATTTTTTCCAGAATTTTTTATACTCACTTGGGCCTTGGCCACTTAAGCCCAATAATACATTGGGATTGATTGCTAACTATTTTTTTAACGGCAAATTTTTATTACATTTTTATTTGACCTGTATTTGCAAGGATTTGAACCCACAATTTTACATTTGTAAGGGGGGACACCAACAGTTTGTTAGATTACCACGAGGAACCGAATTGATGTCGTTTGGACAACATTAGTACCGGTATCGTATTCGTTTTTATGATCTTCTTGACGTGCCAGTATAAAGTTCGTTGAAACGGGAGTTTTATTCGTAAAAGAGTATTTTCTTTATACCATAAGCTATAGCAAGTGTCGGTACGATAACGGTACCAGCCAAACAACATTGGTACCGACATGGGTATTCGTTTCTATGGTTTTTGATAGAAGTAAAACATATGTCAATAACATCTTCAACGTATCTCTTTTGATTGTTATTCCGATGGCGGTACCGTATCGAACCAAGCCAATACCGTATCAAAACAAACCGATACCGATCAAAAGTGTGCTGCAGAACGCGAATAATTCCACCGGTTATAATGATAACCAAAGACCATAATTACACTATTTCAACATATGCACTTCTTTAACATGATTTTTAACCAAAACATAATAAATTTCAAACATAAACAAAATGACTTTAAATTATATTGTAAAGTAAATGGATTTTACATTATTGAGAGATGAGCCTGGTAGCTAAGATCTCACTCAAGATACAAGTATACAACAATTTGTTACTATAAATAAAACACAAACACAAATAACACAGACCTACCACTTTTAGGAGCAGTAAGATACAAAACACAAAACCAAACCCAACCAAACCACATGTTATTGCTACCACTTGCAGCCAATCATCCATGTTACCTACTAAAAATCCACCATAACATATTACTCAATGAATTCCCATCATCATGTCCAGTCAAATTTCTGATATTTTTAAGAGCAGTCTCCTTATCATAAACACCTTCCAATGCATACACAAACCCTTTCCATCCTTCTCCAACTCCTTCTCTTTTCAAAGAAGGTAAAGTCCATTCCACAAGCTGCTTTGCATACTCTTTATCCGAAAACAAGACTTCTGTTATTGGCAACAATGGCAGCACTTGAATCCCTAGCCTGAATTCCTTTTGATCAGCTGGAGCAAACCATAGCACACTGTCTCTTTTGTTCTGCCAAAGTATCCCAACCACTCGGTTCGCTTGCGTGAAATCCGCCGCATAAAGTGTATTATCTTCTTTCACATGCCACCATGTTTGTGCAGCATGTATCTCCATTGCTGTAAGCAAAGATCCCACTTCCACAAGATGTGGATCTTCATAAGCCATCCCCATTAAAGCAGCAGAGTAATATGCATTCACAGCTTCACTTGTGCTTTCTTGATTCCTTCCGTTTTCGAATTCGGTCAATCCTGCTGCCCATGAGTGTAACTTCCATAAATCAAAGCATCTCAATCGCGTATACTTTGAATTCGGACCACTTCTCAATGTCATGAAATCCAACATTAGAGAATATGCTTGAGGCCTATACTTTCTTCCCCAAACTGGATCTATCTTGGCTAGAACCGCGATTCCATAAAGATAGTAACCGATATGAAAATGGTGATCGTTGTAAATCCCAAAGCCGAAATCACCATCTCTATGTTTAGATCCTGCTAGGGTTATTAGCCCACCCCATGAATTATCATACAGAAACCTGATATAAGAAAATATGACACAATGAGCCACAAAATATAACACAGTGCCGAAAAATATAACACAATACTCAAGAAAAAAGACACAATGAATTGAAAAAATGACACAATAGATAAAAATAAGAAAAAGACACAATGATATAACATATATTCTAAAAATTATATAACATTTGATTTTACTAGCTTTTCTTTATATTTATCCTAATGTACTTATCAATAAATAGTTAGTTGATTATTAACAATACATAATACCTTACGGGGTTTTCATTATTTATACCTGTTACCCGCAAAGGTTCCATCTAACCACGGCTCAATCGTATCCTTCAAATATTGTTTAACTTTCGGGATCACATCAACATGATCAACTTCTTCGGCTATCAACGCCATCCTAGCGGCCCTAGCCACCAATTTCCCATAAAAATACGACGCATTGGTGGACAAATTACTCGAATCCAACCCCTTCACATCTTGCACAAGAGCATCAATGATTTCAGGGTATGATTCCTTTTCAACTCCTTTAATAGAATACCAAGTTACCTTAACCGGGTCGGTTTTCATCACCCATGAACTCCCAACAACACCAACAAGCTCACCATCAATACTTTCGTACTTCAAATCATCAACAACCTTAACCGAATCATCGTTGTCAAGTAAACTATGATGCAAAGGGTTTGCCAACATCAACAAATCACCCGAACCTTCGGTATCCCATTCATACTTAACACTAAACGAATCACCAAACATAGCACTACCCGAAACCGGATAACAAGAACTGAACCGGTCAAGAACCGGTTCAATCTCCGAATCCGCATTAGGCAATAAAGCAATCCTTATTACACCATAAAAGTCATCCGATATAACCGTTGACCCTTTACGGGTCAACCCAATAGGCGAAGACGAATACAAAAGCCATGTCTGACCATTACCAAGAATAACTTTATACTTAGTCTTATCATCATTGGATACAAAGCCAATAACCTTATGAACCGTTGCAATAGATAACGACACACTTTCCAACACTTGACATGTTAGATATGGACTGCCTCTAACTAAAAAGAACCTTAAACTAGGTTGAATGTCTAAGGTGACACTAAGGTCACTGAATGAAGATACTGTATGGTTTTTAATCGGGTTTGGGTTATTTGAAACGGATATGTTGATATCTGGGGTAAAGACTTGTTGTGTGAATGAGGAATTGGAGAAGATTGATGGGTAAGATAAGGAAAGAGATGAGTTAAAGGATTTGATGAGGTAAGGATGGATGTATTCATGTTGGTCGCCTTGTTCAATGACTAAGTTTTGGAAGAAAGAGTTAGTAGGGAGAGGGGATGAGATGAGGTTAGGTGAGAAGAAGGAAGAGGGGTCTGGTAGGACGGTTGACTGGCCTTCAGGGAAGGTGAAGAGGTCGTGTTTACGACGGTTTATGGTGGTGGTGGAGAGTGATGGAGAGATGCATATGGTGGTAACAAGAAGAAGAAGGAGAAGTAGAGAAGAAGAGAATATTATTAACATGTTTAGTTTAGGAAGGGAAGTAGGAAAGGAGGGAGTTTGTCCTTTTATGAAGTACAAATCTCGATGTGCGGAATTCTTTTATCACGAATTCAGGATATCCACGTGTCACCTGGTCCTTTAAGTCCACCAATTCAGGGAAAATCCGATCATCTACCCGTTTAAATACACGACAGTGAATAATCAGTAAAACCTAGTATCCTTCAAAGCTCGAACTTATGTTTTGTTTTCCTTTCTTAAATGAAACTCGGAACACACAATGTTTTGTTTTGTTTTCTTTTCTTAAATGAAACTCGAAAACACACTCAAAATTTTCTTTTCTTTCATTTCTCTTTTTAAGTTAACTCGGGAACAAAGCGTAAGCATCAAATCACTATGACCGTTTTAATTTAAAAACTTTAGTATAGAAAAAGTGTGTGGATTGTGGAGGCGGGCGTTTTGTATTTAAATTAATTTAATTTAATAAGAGTATATTTTTTTAATAAGGTATCTCCGTAATCTTTTACTTAATTGGAAAATATAATAGACTAATATAGTTATTTTATTTGTTTAATGGTTTGGAATTCCAAACTTTGGTTTTTTATGTTTGTTGTTTACAATAAGATCATATCGTATACGGAAACTTGTTTTGAAGTATTCTAGTGTAGTCGCATATTTTGGATTAATGTTCCAACTTGTTGTATTTGGTTTTATTCTTTTAGATGTAAGCTTGAATGTAATTTGGATTTGAAGCGAGGTTTAAATTCTTTAACTTGTGTAATTATATATAACTTGTTGTGAAGTGATATAAGAGAATACAAAATTTTGGTGGAATTTAATGTTTGGGTGTTGTTATACGTCTAATCTATGCATATCAAAACTACGTCGTTTTAATTAAAAATGTAACTGGTTCAATTGAATTAGTTTCGTGTTGAGACACAAGTTTGGTATATTGGTTGGAATTCTTCACAAATTCAAAATTGACATAATACAATTGAAATTGAAATTAATATGCTACTAGGTGGTTTAAACCTTTTATGAATAAGGGTATGAGATTTGAAACTCTTCACAAAGTCACAACTAGCAATTTCCAAATGTAATCAATTTGGTAGCAAATGTTTATTCAACCTAAGGGAGCAATGGCTAGAGTCATTCACATCGAGAAGCCATTATAGATGAAATTAATTTGGTAAAAATTGTTTATTTGTTTTGCAATAACGATATGTGGTTGGAGTTCTTTTCATGAAATCCCTAGTAGACATTTACTATTGAAATTAATTTGGGAGCAATTATTTTGCAATAACGATATGTGGTTGGAGTTCTTTTCAGGAATTCTTCACAATCATCTACTCCAAGAGTCATTTGAGTTACGTTTAAGCAAACAAAAAGGACCAAATTCTTAACATGTCATCATATTTTACATACCTAAGGACCAAATACGTATTCAAATTTCCCATCATACCATCTTCCCTTAGTTTTAATTTTAAAATTGACTTTAAATTCTTAACATGTCATCAAATTCTATAACATACTTAAAATACATAGTTTTTATGTCCCCAAAAAAGGACATGGTGTGTCTCTATTAAAAAGGTGGATAGTTCAAATTATATAAGATACATGTATAAAAGTTTTTAAGAATAGTTTAGTTTGTTGTTTAAAATATACATCTTTCATTATTATAGATAGGGGAAATATCTTGTATAAATTGTTTTTTTGGTAAGAACTGTGAGAATCAAAGGAGGGTATTTTTTTTTTAATTTTTTCCCCATATTGTTAAACATATATTATAATATTGAAATCTAAAAAAAAAAACACAAAAAAAATTGGTGTACAGTAATTACGTAATTACGATTGTAGAGTAATTACATAATTACTCTAGTGTAAACTAATGTATTTACTTTAATGACGTAATTACACTAAAAAAATTTAATTTTTTTTATTATTCATCTAGAAAAGTATGTTTAAGCACATTGGAAAAAAAATTCTAAAAAAATTAATCCCCCCCCTTGATTCTCACAGTTCTCACAAAAAAAAAAAAAAACACTTTGTATTTGATATTTTCTCATTATAGATAAAATTTGTTGTTTTTGTAAAAGAAAATTAACAATAAAAGTCAAACTTTTGTGGTTCATTGCCTTCCTTCCCCGAAAGACCGAAACTAAAAATTTCAAGGTGGGGTTGCTTAGTAAGAAAACTTCATGCTTAATTCAAAATCTCTTAATTCTTACTAGACGTTGTTGGTGGGGTTGTTTAACAAGAAAACTTAGCCTTTTGCTCGTTATGTAAATAACTAAATACACATGCAAACCCTAGAGGCTCCGAGAATGGCGGAGCGGCGGCAGGAAGATGATTGGCAGGAAGCGGTTTCAAGGAAAGGGAAGAAGGGTTCACCTCAGCATGGTAACACCTCCAAGGTAATCTCTAAGTTCTTCATCTCTAATATTCCTCCCAAGTGCTCGTCGGAGGATCTTAAGGCGACGTTTTCTGGTTTTGGGTATTATGAAGGATCGTATATCGCTCGTAAGTTGGATAAGTGGGGAAAAAGGTTTGCGTTTGTGTCGTTCCGGGATGTGGTTGACGTGAAAAGGTTAGAAGCGGAGATGGGGGACGTGTGGATTGGGTCGTATAAATTGTTTGTAGCCTTGGCAAGGTTTGTCGATGGGAATGTTATTGATAAAACGGTAGAGGATAGGAATGCAAAGCAAAAAACGGGAAATAACCATGCACATGCAAACCCTAATTTAGGGGGAGCGGCGCCAGATGTAGGTGGGGCTGGGTCGAAGGAGGTAGATGGTGGCAGAACGTTCATGGATTCGTTGCTTAACAGAAATAAGGTGGACGTTATTCGGGTGGATGACGTTGTGGAGGCATTCGAGTTTGAACAATGGCAAGGTGTGGCGTTGAGAGGTAAGGTGATCGATTTTTACACGTTGATTTCGCTGCAAAAGTTGGTGGTGAGCCTTAGGTGGTCGGTTGATAGCATTAAATATTTGGGTGGCTTTCATGTGTTGTTGGTATTCAAGGATAAAGAGAAGGCTTCGAGGTTTTTGGAGGATAAAGATGCATGGTCACAATGGTTTGAGCATCTACAAGGATGTCATGGGGCTTTGAAAGGTGGCGAGGAACGGTTAGCGTGGGTTCAACTACACGGGATACCGGTGCAGTTGGCTCTTGAGCAAGTCTTTTCCTTGGTGGGGGAGCGGTTTGGCAGAGTTGTGAGATCGGAGAGCATGACGGTTAATGACAACGATTTTTCGTATGCCTATATCGGTGTCTTGACTAAGAGGCGAGGAAGAATTGTGGATCGTGTGGATATTTCGTGGAGGGGAGAAACTTTTAACGTTTGGATTGATGAGGACGTGAGGGAATGGGTTCCGGATTGTATTGGAGAGGTGAAGGGGGTTGGCGTGGATGAGGATCAGAAGGAGGAGAGTGTTTGCAACGGTGCCTTTGTCAACAATGATACCAAGATGGATGATTTAGAGGAGGGGGAGATGGGAAACGGCTCGTCGAGTGGTCAACATAAACAGGTTGTGAATGAGAGGGTAGCTACCCCGGTTGATGCTCATGAAGTTAACGATGCAGTAAAGCGAAAGAAGTTCAGGAGGAAGTCGTTGTTTCAGCGGAGGAGTGGCTCTTCGGGGTCGGGTGGTAGGCCTAAGAAAAGGTGCAGGGAGAACAATGATATGTTTGGGGTGGACAAGTTGATAGGGATATTGTCTCAAAGCAGGGCTTCTAACCAGGAGGAAATTGGGATTGAGGAGGAGGTGTTCACTACTCCTGTTCAAAATATTTGCAAAGTCAACTTGGGGGAGGAGGGCTTCACTGATGCGAATGATAATAGTGGGATGGAGGAGGTTGCACAACCTTTAGGGGTGAATGGGAATGAACTGGATGAAGGTACTATTGTACAGGGAGATTTTTCAGTGAATGAGACGGCAGCGACGGTGGCTTTGGGTTTGGCTTTGGGTGTTAATAACTTGGATAAATTCGTTCCTAAGGTTAAAGAAGCGTTGAGAGCCGAAGGTTATCAAGAGGTTGACTTATGAATATTCTTTCTTGGAATATTCGTGGGTTGGGGATTTCAAGTAAAGCAGATTGGATCCGTGGTATTCGGGTGAATAATGAAGTAAGTTTTTTGTTAATCCAGGAGACGCAATTCGGGTCGCTGGATTCGGTGGATTTGAGTAGGTTTTGGGGTAACAATGATTTTCGGTTTGAGTGGGTTCCTTCGGATGGTAGACCGGGTGGTTTGCTTTCTATTTGGGATCCTAGAGTTTTTAGTATGGAGACGGTTGTCAAATCTGCGAATTGGTTGAGTGTCTCGGGTAGGTTCAAAGGCTGTGTGGAGGTGGCGCATGTGGTTAATGTGTATGCGCCTCAAAGTTTGTCGAATAAGAGGGTGCTTTGGGCGGACATTGGTAGATTGGTGGGCTCGGGGAGGGTATGTGGGTGGTGGCGGGAGATTTTAACTCAGTAAGAAGTGAGTTGGATAGGCGAAATTCGGTTTTTATGGCGGCGGAAGCTGAGGAATTTAACGGCTTTCTAGATGACACTAACCTTCATGAGTTCTCTCTTAAAGGGAGACGTTTTACTTGTGTTGCAGGTACAAAGATGAGCCGCATTGATAGGATATTCATTAATTGGAGTGTTCTTATGGCTTGGCCGAGTGCGGAGTACGTGGCGCTTGAAAGACAAATCTCGGATCATTGCCCTCTTATGTTAAAGACGGTGGTTAGGAACTTCGGCCCAAAACCGTTTCGGTTTTTTAATTCATGGATGGGCCGGGACGGTTTTCGCGATATGGTGAAGAGTGCGTTGGAAGTCGATTGTTTTGTGGGTGAACCAGATGCTATTCTATCTCAAAAGTTCAAGTTTCTTCGTGATCGGATTCGGAGTTGGGTGGCTGATTGTAAACAAAAAGAAGTGGAGGAACAGGAGGTTCTTGCGAATGAATGTAAAGAGTTAGAAACGGAGATGGAGGTGCGGGATTTATCGGAGGACGAGGTGTGGTCTCTCACTGAAATTAGACGACGGCTTAAGGAGTTGGATCTTTTTAGGCAAAGTGATTTGAAGCAAAAAGCAAGAAATAATTGGGCGTCTTTCGGGGATGATAACACGAAGTTCTTTCATGGCTGTATCAATAAGCGAAAGGCGGCTAATAATTTGCCGGGGCTTATGGTTAACGGGGTGTGGGAGTTCAAACCGCATGTTATTAAAAGGGAGGTGTACGAGTTTTTTAAGAAGAAGTTTAGGGAGGACACTAAGGAGAGGCCGATGATGTACTGTTATGGGTTGAAGAAGGTGGCAGAGGAAGAAGCTAGCTTGCTCGTTGATCCGTTCTCTGCCCAAGAAGTTAGAAGAGCGGTTTTTGATTGTGGCGCGGACAAAGCGCCCGGGCCGGATGGTTTTAATTTTGGTTTTCTTCGGGCGTTCTGGGATGTGTTCGAACCAGATTTTGTGGGTGTTTTGAACCGGTTTCATGCTACGGGGCGTTTTAGTCCGGGTGTTGCCTCGTCTTTTATCACTTTAATTCCAAAGGTAGGGGATCCAAATGTTCTAAACGATTTTCGGCCTATAAATCTTATCGGGTGTATTAGCAAGGTGGTCTCAAAAACTTTAGCTAATCGCCTGAGGATGGTGATGGGAAATGTTGTGTCAGAGCATCAATCCGCTTTCTTATCAGGTAGATATATCTTAGACGGCCCTCTTATTACTAATGAGATAATCACTTGGGCGAAGAAGAGAGGTAAAAAAATATTTTTATTCAAAATTGATTTTGATAAAGCGTATGATAACGTAAACTGGGAATTCTTATTATCTATAATGGTTCAAATGGAGTTTCCGACGTTGTGGTGTGATTGGATACGGGCATTTTGGAGTCTAGTCGGTCTTCTATTCTGGTGAATGGTTCCCCTACTTTTGAGTTCGGGTGTCAAAAAGGGGTTAGACAAGGAGATCCTATTTCGCCGTTTCTCTTTATTCTAGTTATGGAGGCGTTCTCGGGGTTGATGAAGAAGGCTTGCGACATAGGTGCTTTTGATGGGTTACGTCTTCCTAATAATGGTCCGGTATTATCTCACTTATTGTATGCTGACGATGCTATGTTAATGGGAGAATGGTCGTCCTTCAATTTCAAAAATATGAAGCGGATTCTCAGGATTTTTTACTTGTGCTCAGGTTTGAAAATTAATCTACACAAGTCTACTTTATTTGGTATAGGGGTTAATAACCAAGATGTGGCGGGTGTGGCGGAAACGTTGGGGTGCAGACATGGTAGTATTCCATTTATTTACCTGGGCATCAAGGTGGGTTCTAATATGAATAGAGTCGCTAATTGGGAGCCGGTTGTTACGACTTTCAAAAAGCGATTGTCTAAGTGGAAGGCGAACACGTTGTCGATAGCTGGTAGATTAACACTAATTAAATCGGTGCTTCATAGCTTGCCATCTTATTATTTTTCTCTATTCAAGGCGCCTAAAGCGGTAGTCCAAGTGTTAGAGGGTCTGATGCGGCGTTTTTTGTGGGGCGGGTCCGATGAGATTCGTAAATTACATTGGGTCTCTTGGGATAATGTGACCAAGAGTATTGAGCAGGGTGGGTTGGGAATTGTTAAACTGGAGGTGGCCAATGATTCGCTACTAGCGAAATGGATTTGGCGGTATTTGAATGAACGTAGTGCGATGTGGCGCGGGGTGATTGTTTCTTTGCACGGGGCTAGTCGTGGGTGGGGCTTGGTTCCGGCTAACTCCACTTTAACGGGTGTTTGGAAGAACTTGGCCAAGCATTGGAATGGGTACAAGGTTGAGGGAATGGGTATTAACAGGTTGATAAAAGCGAAGGTGGGAGATGGTGGTACTGTGAGGTTTTGGCTAGACACTTGGTTAGGGTCACAACCTCTAAAGGACGCTTACCCGATGCTGTTTAATCTGGAGAGACAAAAGAGGGTGCTGGTCAAAGATCGGGTCTGTGGGATCGGCAGAAATAGAAGTATTAGATGGGAGTGGTCGCGTGCGCCGGCTTTTGCTGAAGAGATTCAAGGCAGGCAACAACTTGAAGGTCACATTGAGTTGGTGATTTTAAATGATTCTTGTGATGAGTGGAGGTGGGAAGATGGGAAAGGAGACGGCTTTTCTGTGAAAGCGGTCAAGAGATGGATGGTTGGGTCGAACAGCCAGGGTGAGCGTTTTGGTTTTTCTTGGAGCAAGTGGGTGCCAAACAAATGTAACATATTTATGTGGCGGGCCTTTCTAGATCGTATTCCTACTAAGGACGCTCTTAATCGGAGAGGTATTGTGGTAGATAATCCTAGATGTGTTTGGTGTGATGCCGCCCTTGAATCTACGGAGCACGTGTTGACGGGATGCTGGTTTGCTTCGGGCGTCTGGAACGGGATCGCTTCCTGGTGTAAGGTTCCGGTTTTTGTGGTCTTTCATGTTAATGATTTAGTCCGCATGCATAACTATTACGGTATGGGTGGGAACAAAGGGGTGGTGTTTCATGGCATTCTTATCATAGCGTGTTGGAGGTTGTGGAAAGCGAGGAATGAGAAGATTTTTGCGAATAAAGAGGTGAAGGTTGTAGAAGTTGTGGCGGATATCAAGATCTTTGGGTTTCTTTGGTACAAGAATAGGTTTAAAAGAGACGTAGTGGATTGGGATAGATGGTGTAGATTTGATATTATGTAATTCGTTTTCCTTGTATTGTGGTTTTCGGCCTCTGTCTCTGTCTTGGAGATAGGGTGTCGTTTGGTGGTTTAATAAAGTTATCTTTCAAAAAAAAACTAAATACACATGCATTAAAATGATATGTATAGTACACTTTTACAAAATACATTAAATAGTTAATTAGATAATAAGTTCTTGTGATTTTCCTAAAATAACAGTATTGGACAATAAGTAATAAAATTGGTTTCATCTTTCAATTTTATCACAATGTTGGGTACTAGGGCGACCACAATTAAAAACTAACGAAGAAACAAGGGTTTTTTTGTCACTACCATTTCTTCTTCCTTATTTCACTCCCTTTCTTCTTCCCCCCCCCCCCCCCCCCCCCTCCCCTTGGTCCCCTAGGTCCTCGGCCACCTCAATTTTTGTAAATCACATCAGGAACTTAGGGACCAATTTCCAGAAGTGGAGACTCAATAAACCATCATTTTAGGTATATATATAAATAGAGTAGGGTTGTTCATGAGCTAAACCGAGACGGCTCGTATTTGAAACCGAGCTGAGAATCTAAACTCAAGCTCGACTTGGTTATACTCGAATTTAAAAAGAAAATTTAATAATTGCCTAAAAAAATTCAATAAACTAAAATATTTTTTTAATAGTTCAAAAGAACACATGCAAAATAAGTTAAACTTAACACATTACATGCCAAAATCAAGTTCCACTAAATAGAAAATAAGTTTTTAGTTTCAAAGAAATGCAATATATGTCATTAGCATCTTAATCGACACCAAAATATGGTGTAGATATCCAATTGCACTTTTAATACACGCAAATAATTATCATTTTTATAGTATATTATATGTATATAAAAATAAACAATATTATAAGTAAAATGATCTAATCTAGACCGAGTCGAGCTAACGAGCAAGCCAAAATGAGCTAATCTGGCTCGATACGAACTAAGTCGAGCTAGACTCACTTTCTAACCGAGCCGAGAAGGCTCAGTGTCAAAGCAGCCATATAGAGCAAGCTTTTCCCAGCTAAATTTTAGCGAGTTTTGAATCGTAAGCTTTTTGAACATCCCTGAACGAGAGACTCAAATTGCTATTAAGTTTGAATATAATAATGCCTCACTTTCTTACCATTTAGTGATGGTGGTGGACTTAGTCGCTGGTAGAGTGGTAGGGTCATAAGCAAAAAAGCAAAATACCTTTCTCAAGTTTCAAATGAAAACGTCAGCCACTCGTAAGTTATAATATCTATCCTTAGTTGTTTCTAGCCCATTAAGCACTTTGTGGACAAAAATAAAAATTTTCTTCCGTTTTTCATTTTTCTATTTTCAAAAATATATATGATAGACATATGTAAAAAAGTTGATGATCTGACATCACATTATATATCATCAAATACAAAGTCTCTTCGAAGGTTCTAGTTGACTAGATAGATCTATACGTGTTTTTATGAATCTAGATTCAAATACAACTAGGATTCTGTTAGCCCGCGCTTCGTGGCGGG
Organism: Ambrosia x helenae; assembly: GCA_030844895.1. Classification (NCBI taxonomy): domain Eukaryota; kingdom Viridiplantae; phylum Streptophyta; class Magnoliopsida; order Asterales; family Asteraceae; genus Ambrosia; species Ambrosia x helenae. The sequence goes on from CM061233.1 coordinate 116,413,447, forward strand.
AGCTCCTGTTGCGTTGAGGATTTGGTGGACGTTAAAGATCGTGCGTCGCTGTAGGAGTTCCTGTTGCGTGGAGGGTTTCGTGGACATAAAAGATAATATTAAGTGACTGTTATTCTCACGTGTGCTTCAAAAAAATACCCGCGGCAAAAAGCTAAAAGTTTTGTGGCCAAAGTTTGAAATCCTAAAAGCTAAATGTTTGGTGGTCAAATTAGAAGAAATTAAGTACGTAAGTTAGTAAGAAAGTTAGTGCTCAAACTCTCAAAGGACTAAGTGTATTACTTTTAGTCTTTCGAGTTGATATAGCTACAATTTTACATACCTATAAGTAATACACTTAATTGTGTAATGGCACATCACCTTAAATGTAAGGATATGACCTTAAAATGATGCAATTATGTTGAAAATTAAAAGATGATATTGATTGATGTATAAGCCTAAATATAATTCAAAATAGGGGTGAGCTAAATATACCTCTTCTTTTACTTGTCATACGCTCTCCTTTAAAATCACAACAAACATATGTCAAATTCATCCCATCAATTTATTTAAAAAGTGTTTTTTCTAAATAAAAAGGTAATCGTGACGACAACATGCTTACAAAATTGCTTACAAAATTTTCTTTGGAACACAAAATGAAATATTTAATTAGTTATCTTATGTTAGAGAACATTTTTTAGATAAAAGTAGAAAATGAAATTAGTTATTTTACATAAATGGTGTTTCATCTCTTATTTAAAACACGTCAAAAAGGCAAAAACAATTCATTTGTAATTTCATCGAGTATCGATATATCATACCTAAACTCAAGAGAATATAATAGTTCATTAATTTTATGGTAATAAATAATTCAAACATCTTTTTATATGAACTTTAGTGGCGAAGTTCACGCACGAAACACATAAATATATATAGCCAAATTTTTAGTTTTGGGTGTTAACGGCCAATTTCTAATAGTATAGATTATTAAAATCCAATTAAATAGTTGAATTTCTGTTAATTGACAGAATTAAGGGTGAAACGGGCACTCCTAGTAAACAATTTATCTTTCACTGATTTTAACCATTTATAAACTGCCACATCACTTCACTGAAACACTTTTTTGTAGGCAGCACTCCACTGATTATTTCATTTTATATTTCATTTAAATTTGAGAAAACTAACCGTTTTATGGTCAGACGGCAATTAATTTTGTTACCGTTACATTTAAACCGTTGCAATCATTTGGAATCTGTACCGTTACGGTTTGGTCTAAAAAAACACCTTAATCCAACACAAAAAAAAACACACAATAAACCGGTTATACTTTAATCGTTTCGTAAAAAAACGGTCCGGTGGAATGCAAATGAGGACATCGCGTTAACGAGGGCATACCTGGTAGTGAGAAACACATGGGTTCATGAAGTCGATACCCCAATTTTGTTTTGGCACCGGGTGTCGGGGATATTCAATAATTTAACCGCACAAATGACCGGTCCAAGGATTCGCTCGTTCGTAGGTGGATTCTTCTCTGGTCCAGGTGTCTTCGTTGGAACGTTCTCTATGAAGCCACGATGGAGAGGCACCCTAATGTTCAAGAAGACATTGCAATCCAACTCACTCGCGGCGACTACTACCATGCACAAATGACTAACTTCACCCATTTTGCGTCATGGCGAATGTTGCGAGATTTATTTAATAATTAATGTTTACGGTTGTTTAATGTTTATTGTGTAACGGTTTTTAAATTTTGAATGAACCATTTAACCGTGACACTTATTTTATGTGAATGTATGATTTGTATAGGGGTAAAAGATAAAAAAAAAAGGGAAAATGACCAAAATAGCCCGTTGACCGTGCGATTTGCACAAATAGCCCTCTCCACCCTCTTTGGAGAGACGGGACACGGCTCCCAACGAGCCTGAACCGTCTCCCGAGAGGCTTCCCATTTCAGCCAACAGAGGACCGCCACGTGTCGTTGTTGATCCCGAGACAGACCTTTCTCTCTCCTGAACCCCCTTTCTCTATCCTGAACCCTCTTTCTCTCTCCTGAACCCTCTTTCTCTCTCCTGAACCCTCTTTCTCTCTCTCCTGAACACACATCAGCCTCTTTCTTTAAAACTATATCGGGAATCGAAGGGCAAGTTCAAGGGGTTGTGTTATCCGCTATACAAATCAGGAACATAAGAATGGTTTGGGGTTATAGCAGGCGCACGACAGTCACCCTAAACCGGTGACTGTCCGATTATTATAATAAACGAAGAGAGGGCTTAACCGGGGAGAAGTAACTTACCGGAAAAGATAAGGTGGCGGCGGCCTGAGATGGTCACCGGTGACAGTCACCATACTCGGTGACTGTCTGATTCGCTTTAACCAGAACGGAAAGCCGGAAACAGAAGGGCGGCGGCGCCGGTTCCGGTCACCGGTCCGGTGACCCTGCTGGTGTACTGATTCTTGTTTCTTCGTCTTCTCCGGTGAGTTCTCCGTTTTCTCCGACGAAGTTTACTGTTTTTTTCTTGTTACGTCTTCCGAGACGTCACCGGAGACGTCTTCCGAGACGTCACCGGAAGCGTCTCTGAGACGTCACCGGAGGCGTCTCTGAGACGTCACCGGAGACGTCTCAGGTCTGTCTCACGTCTCAGGTCTGTCTCGGGATCAACAACGACACGTGGCGGTCCTCTGTTGGCTGAAATGGGAAGCCTCTCGGGAGACGGTTCAGGCTCGTTGGGAGCCGTGTCCCGTCTCTCCAAAGAGGGTGGAGAGGGCTATTTGTGCAAATCGCACGGTTAACGGGCTATTTTGGCCATTTTCCCTAAAAAAAATGGTCAAAATGTAAACGGTCAAAAAATAAAACACAGTCAAAAATTCACGATCAAAGGTGAAAGAAAAACGTGGCATATTATCATTGGTCATGAAAAGGACCGTTTCTTTGTACCAGCACGGTAACAAGCATCAGAAAACGGTTCACGAGAACCCTACCAACACATGTGGCGGCGATATTACCGTGTTGGTAATGGGGTACCCGTGCCCAATTCTGGTGGCGCCCCGTCCCCTAATAAAGCCTACCGGTAGAATTTAGAAAGGTGTATTTCTAGAGAAGTGGCTAAGGATGACATGATGTATATTATTTTGATAGACTTAAAAGATTTCTGATTTAACCGTTAAAAAAAAACTGAATTTCCGTTCAGTTTCCATCATAGGAAACAAGTTGAAATATTTATCGAATTAATAGTTCGTGGGTCATGAAGTATGATTAAAGAATCCATGTTAGCTAATGCTATTTATGTGTGATCCATTATTATTTTATTTGAGTTGGCAGCCCACTAGATGAAATAAATTACAAGTGACGGCAATATTTCACATGGGTCAGTTTTGGATCGGCGGGTTTTGAGCCCTTTGGCTGCTTGCTGTGCGGCAGCCGTGGAGAAAAGAAACAAACAAGCATGTTGTGTTTAATTTCATAATCAAATCAAAATATATATTTGAACTTAAGTTTATAAAGAGCATTGAACAGGGAAAAATCCGACCATAGTCCGTTGTTGCTTTCGTTAGTGGACTCAAACTTTGGTCCAAAACCTTTTAGGTGGTATAATTCATGGTTGGAAAGGGAAGGTTGTGAGAAGTTAATTATTGATGTGCTGGATGACCAGGCATACGTGGGTGCGCCAGATGTTAAAATTGCTACAAAATTTTTAAAAGTTAGAAATGCATTGAAAGAATGGTGGGGGGAAATAAAAAAGAAGGAAGGGGCTGAATTGGAGAGTATGCAAGAGGATGTTGCTAGAATAGAAAGTAAGATGGAGATAAGTGATTTGGAAGAAGAAGAGATTTGGGTGTATGAAGAGTGAAAAAAAGGTATTGGCTTGATTGAGCACTTTAAAAGTATGGATGTCAAACAGAAGTCCCGAGTCAAATGGGCCGATAGCGGTGACGAAAATACGGCCTTCTTCCATTGCGTGGTCAATGGGCGTAAGGCTAAAAATAATATTCCTGGTTTATTGGTTAATGGCGATTGGGTGGAGAAACCGAGTCTGGTAAAAAAGCATGTGTTTCAGTTTTATCGCTCTTTATTTTCAAAGGATTGTTCAGTTCGGCCGGACCTAGAATGTAGCAACATCAAGACTTTGGGGCTAGAAGATAAAGAGATGCTGGTGGCTGATTTTTCTAAAGATGAGATCAAAAAGGCGGTCTATGAATGCGGCAGTGATCGGGCTCCTGGTCCAGATGGTTTCAATTTCCATTTTTTGAAACATTTCTGGGCTTTTTTTGAAGATGACTTTGTCAATCTTTTTGCTGATTTCTTTAGTACAGGTGCGATAAATCATGCTTATAGTGCGGCATTTATTTCTCTTATTCCCAAGATTAAAAATCCAACTAGTCTTAAGGACTATAGACCAATTACCCTGATTGGAATTATTTCAAAAGTTATATCTAAAGTCTTGGCAAACCGGCTCAAGATGGTGATGGGTGTTCTTATTTCTGAAAACCAAAGTGGTTTTTTATCGAAGAGGTTTATTCTTGACGGCCCCCTTATTATCAATGAAAGTCTATCTTGGTTAAAGAAACGGGGAGAAAAGGCTTTTATGTTTAAGATCGACTTCCAAAAAGCTTATGATAATGTGGATTGGTCCTTCTTGATCTCTATCATGAAACAAATGGGATTTCCGGATCGGTGGTGCTTGTGGATAGAAGGAGTGCTCAAATCGGCTCGTTCTTCGGTTCTGGTTAATGGGTCTCCTACCTTTATTTTCCAATGTGAGAAAGGCCTTAGACAAGGTGATCCTTTGTCTCCTTTTCTCTTTCTTATCGTCATGGAGGCTCTTACATGTTTGATCCATAAGGCGGTGGATGGTGGAGATTTCGAAGGCATAAGAGTTGGTTCGAATGGTCCGAGTTTCTCTCATTTACTTTATGCGGATGACGCTCTTTTAGTTGGGAAATGGTCGATGGAAAATTTTAAAAATATGCTTCGGCTTCTAAGGATTTTCCACTTGTGTTCGGGCTTAAAAATTAATCTTCAAAAGTCGAATATCTTTGGGATTAATTGTTCAGAAGATGAAGTTAATCAGTTGGACGATTTATGTGGCTGTGAAAAAGGGGCTTTTCCGTTTGAATACCTTGGTATTAAAGTTGGTGCTAATATGAATAGAGTTCGAAGTTGGGAAACGGTGATCAACAAATGCAAAGCTCGTTTAAAGCTGTGGAAGGCGAAATATCTCTCTATTGGTGGGCGTCTCACCCTTATTAAATCTGTTTTGTCGAGCTTACCATTATATTATCTCTCCCTATATAAGGCTCCGATCAAGGTTATTGAAAGTTTGGAAAGTATGATGAGGCGTTTCTTGTGGGCGGGAGACGAAAATGTTAGAAAGATACATTGGGTTGCTTGGGATGTTGTAACGACTCCTAAGAAAAACGGCGGGTTGGGTGTGGCGAAATTATTAGAGGTGAACTTGGCGTTGCTCGCCAAATGGGTTTGGAGATATAGGGTGGAGTCCCATTGTTTATGGCCCAAGATAATTGATAGCTGTCATCGAAGTAGAAAAGTTTGGAATCTCCTTCCTTGTAACAAGAATATTTCCGGAGGTTGGAAGGCCCTTGTTTCGAGTTTAGAAAAACTGGATCAACAGGGGAATTTTATTAGCGCTCGGATTAAAGGTGTGGTTGGGAATGGGGTCAATATTCGTTTCTGGGTAGATAGATGGCTTGGGACGACCCCCTTCAAAGAGTCTTATCCTAATCTTTTTCGTTTGACAGTCGACAAACAAGAAACGCTGGCTGCTGTTTGTAGTTCAGATACGAATATGCCTAACTGCAGGTGGAAAAGCCCGGTCTCCTCGGATCTAGAAAAGCAAGAGCTTGAGGCGCTGATTTTGGTTCTGCAGGGGGTAGTTTTGGGAGAGTCTGCTGATTCTTGGAAGTGGGATTTAAACACGGAAAGTTGCTTCACAGTTGCTGATTTCAGAAAACAATTGATTCTGCAGAGAATTAATAACAGGCCGTTTCATTTGAGTTGGGTTACTTGGGTTCCATTAAAAGTTAAAATTTTCGCTTGGAGGCTAGACATGGATAGAGTTCCTACGCGAGTTGCCCTTCAAAGAAGACAACTTATCATTCCTGATCTTAATTGTGTTTTATGTGAATCGGAGGAGGAGTCGGCTTTGCATTTGTTTACCGGATGCTTTTGGTCTTTTGGCGTTTGGTCGGCTATTGGGGCTTGGTGTAAACTAGGTCCTATTTTCGCTTTGGAAGTCAAAGATTTGTTGCTTATTGGAAAAGATAATTGTCATAAGGAAGCGCGTAAAATCATTCAAGGTATCGTGTTGGTGACGATTTGGATTATTTGGATAACTAGGAATGATAAGATCTTCAATAATAAGGAAACTAATGTTATTGAAGTTATGGCAAAAGTTAAGTCGTCTTCTTTTCTTTGGCTTAAAGCTAGGTCTAAGTATAAGAATTTGGTGTGGAAAGATTGGTCGAAATATCCGATGTATATGTTGTAATCCTGTTTGTTGGCGCCGGTCCTTGTTTTGAGGCCCGGTTGCGTGTTTAATGAAGTTAACCTTTCAAAAAAAAAAAAAAATAAAGAGAAAATTGCTCGAATAGTCCCTGTGGTTTGCTCAATTTTCACCTATAGTCCTCAAGTTTCCAAAATTACAGGCTTAGTCCCGAAACAGTGAACTTTTTGCACTCGGATAGTCCCTGGAGCTAACTGACGTTAAATAATTCAGTTAAGTGGGTGTGAAATTACTAAAATACCCTTACTTTAATAAAAATAAAAAAATCAATTAAATTATAAAATAGAAAGAGGACCCACATAACCCCTTAGCCAATCATGTGTCTCCAACAATCCTTAGTGGGGCCTACACACTTCATCTTCCCCACCCTATCACCTTCATCTTCCCCACCACTACCCTCACCACCACCCACCTCTCTCTATATAGGAGGAAAATTTTCCGTTATTGTACTATCATTGACATTTTCAGCATCCAAATTTGCGCTTAATGCAAATGTTGACCAGCTTAAATTCTTCAAATCAAATGACTGTCACCATAACCAACTATTAGTGAAATACTGAAATAACTAACAAAAATAATAATAATAATAATAATAATAATAATAATAATAATGGTGACGATGATGATGATGTGCTTGCTAGAATGAAATTGGTTTAGTATACATACCTAAGCAACAAATGATTCAAAAACTGATTACCTAGTGAGATGATGTGCTCTTCTTCTGGAAGGTCTTCCATAAAAACAGGGCCCTTCTCTGGAGCCTTTACAATCTCATCAGCAGTTCCCACCATCATTAATTTTTGACCCTACACATAATACAAGAACATTAACCACCATTTTCAACAGTACAAGACAATCAAGAATGTCAAATTTAATAGAGATTATTCACCTCTTTCAACCCCAACTTTGACCAATCTGAGTCATCCTGATTAACAAATGAAAAACAGAGTGATTAAAACATAGCATATGAACAAACAAACATGAAACATAGCTTAGCTGTGAGTCCAGTTCCATCGATTCCTTTAGTAACATCTTCAGCTGTAGAAGAAGCTGCAAATCCGGAGGAGAGAGAAGGAATAGGAGGCGACGGCGGTGGATCCAGCGGTGGCGCCGCCTTCGTCACCAGTGGTATTACCCCAACTCAATATTCCCCTTTGTGGGTTTGTTAATAAACCATGGTGAGGTTATTGGATCTGAGAGATGATACCGGTTGTGGATATCGGTTGTGAAAGGACTGTGGGCTATTATGGTTGCTGGTGATTGGATTGCGATGGTCACAGAGGGTTGTACCTAACCTGCTTATCCTAAGAAGTCATCCAAAAATACTTTCGCTTATATATGTTTATTTATTTGTTCAACCTTACCTTGGGTATTTACTTTATTTGTGCATGCATGTTCTATATTTGGAAGCACAATAGGATAGATTTACGTCTATGTGGCGGTAGCTTTGTTCAGTCACAAACATGCACACGTACGATACTTGCAAGCTTGGAAAGCATTTGATAAGTGTGAGGATGATATTATTAGTGCCAATCAAGGGTTTTAACAATCGGTATATGAATTATGAAGCCATGTATCCGTCTCAGACGTACCATTAACAAACTTCACTAGAATTTTCAAGGATATTTTCGGTCATTAATTAATTAATGTTTATTTTGGGATAATATACGTACTTTAACATGAGGTGCTACATTTCTCAACAACTAAGTTCATGGCCCCAACGTCAACAAACATGAGGACGATTTCCTAACCATGAAGAAGACAATCTTGCTAGGCAAGTAAGTTGAAGTCTTGACAACCTGAATGCATGAGATTGTTGTAGAGTTTTAACCGAAAGCAAGAAATCCAAATGAAAACATTACCATAATTTATTATTATGTACATAGCATTTAATGTAGAATCATGACCGTACATATCATGAGTTGAGCAAGTTTCCTCAAAATTATCATCCTTACACTATTTTAATATTTGATCAATAACCATAATATCTTATGAAGCATACTTTTTTTTAGATAGTTGTGTTGTCATTTTCTCTGCCTTTGTCTTTCTCATCATTGTACATACATATGACAAGTTTTATTTGTTTTTCTCTTCTCGCCGTCATGGCACTATAGTCGTTGCTCATATCATTCATATTATCTTCTGTCTCCACGACCTTGTCATCATGCGCCACTATGTCCCGCGATCCATAACCTCTATCCATGTCCTGCCACAAAAGTTTTCTTACTATTTATGTATTGCCACCACACCTCTTGCAATTGGCGCCAATGCCACACCACCTGTTTCCATCACCGACCTCTTGCTACCACAGTCGTAGTTCGTGTTGCCTCATATCCCACCACATACCCTGTTTTTCTTTTACACTCATACGGCCATGCTGATTTTGTGGCGAGCTTTTTGGTGATTTGCACTCCAATGTGAGTATTAGAGCATCTACAATGCTTGGTCAAACAAACCACTTCAAACCGCCACGGCATCATGGCACATCATTTCAAACCATTCCAAACCAAACCCCACTTTTTTCCTTCAACCCCAAACCATTCCAAACCTTTACCTCATCACCTACTTTTCCTTTTATTTAATTTATACCCCACAAAAAAAAAAAAAAAAAAAAAAAAAAAAAAAAAAACTTTTTTTTATTTAATATAAAAGTACCATGAGGGCCCCACCATTTCTCCCCTGGATCGGTTGAGCGGACGAACCAACCTTGGTCCAACAACACCAATGGCATCCACCTCTTGCTCAATCCGTCCATTTGTAATGGACCACTCCAAACCACTCAGTTAGAGATGCTCTTGGAAAGAAAATATCATCTAGGATTAATTGTGTACATAGCATAACATAAATTGTAATAATCTCAATGATAACGATACTCATTGTACCCATATAAATAATTGATAATAATCGCGTTCTAGAATTTTTTTGGGGGTTGAGCAGATTAAAGGTTAAGGTTGGATGGATTTGTTAATGTTATTGTTAGCAAACTCTCTCCATCTACAACTTCTTGATGATTTCAAATACCATAGTATTGATGGTTAACTTTTCGGTAATATTTGTTGAATAATAAACTATGAAATTGTATCAAGAACAAAAATCAAATGCTTTGAACTTTTATTAATGATGAAAACGAATAAGGAAATACAAGGAATTGAAAAGAAAACAAGTTAACCCTAACCATTGAAGAAGATCAGCTTATAAAGCCCTAAATCCCAATTAAGTCGTTAACCAACAGTTAAGACTTTCAGACTTGACACAAAGAACCCCTCAGCTTTTCAGACTTGAACCTTATTAGCTAAAACATATTATAAAGGAAACATACTTTTAGAAATGTCATAACTGGCCCTTATACTTTGCAGTTTGCCCGTCAACAACTAAACCATCTTAGACTATAATTGACCAGCCAATTTTGACCTTTATTGTTATCTTGACTTTGATTATGACTTATTATCCAACAATATTGTTAGCAAATTCTCTCCATCTACGAATACATGATTTGAGGGTTTACAACAATCACCATTTCCATACATGTAACTTTCTAATGAAACTGTTGTAATTGTTGTCAAACTGGTTATCATTTGGGGAAGAAAGTAGAGACTCTGGGCATACTCTTTGACGACGGATTCAAATCATACGCGTTTGAGATGTTTAGATTACACTCGCGGGCATCAGGACTGACTGAACTTGCAGACAGAAGGAATCAAGAAAGCACATTTAGTTGGAGTTGGATCTTTGCATACGGAAATAAATATGCATGCTTCTCAAACATGGTAGCATGTAAAAGAAGATTAATTTATCCTGTAGATTATCACAAGAGAAAACAGAAATGTGAAATTAAACATAGTGTGAAGATCCCAATTTGTAGCTGGAGATCCCAACTAACATGCTCATTTGTTCAATCCCAACATTATACTTCAATCAATTACATTTTATAATCAAACTTCAAGTCAAATTTTTGTTTTTGAATTGTTTATTAGCATTAGTTTAACAAACGCGTGAACAAAGTGCCTTAGAATAAATTAACATAGTTGATTCAATTTAATTATTATTAATATTTTATTTGTTAGCACAATAAAAAAGAGAGAGAAGAATTTTGGCTGCTAATAATATATGTTTCTGCCGTTCTGTAACAATGATAATATAGGTTTTTTTTTTAATGGCAAATTTCTACTCCTTAGGGTTTTTTATTTTTTTTTTATTTATTTTTTATTTTTTTTTTGAACGGCAAATTTCTACTCCTTATAAGACTTGAACCCATGACCTCCTCTTAGATGTTCATAGAAGTTTTGCTTCTACCATTGGGCCAGCAACCCCAATGACGATAATATAGGTTTCTAATAAATAGTTTAATTACTATACATGTGTATTTATATAGGTTAATGTAAATATGAAAAACCTTGTGAAATTGAATATGACTTTTCCTTTATCTTTTTATCCTAAAGGAAGTGACATGTGACATTCCTTTTTTCTTTTTTTTTTATAAAAAAACTTTCATATATTAAACATAATAATAATAATAATAATAATAATAATAATAGAAACCGAAAATATATTAAAGTAATTAAAAAAATAATTAATATTAAAATGAATATAAAAAAATTATATTCAAAATTTGAAATTCAAACGGTTACTGCTCCAAACAGTACAAACATCAATTTTTCCCACCCAAACGTTTAAATTTCAAAGTTTAAATTTGAAACTTTGAATTTCAAAGTCCCCCCCCCCCCCCCAAACGGTCATATTTCTAACCCTATAAATACAACACCAAACCCAATTCTCAGTCACACCTATTCCTCCTCCTCAAAGCAATGAAAAACATGGGTGCCGGTTTTCAACCAGGAGCTGTCGGATCGTCTAATATCCGGCAGTACTCTCGCCGGGTCCGGGGACGGGTCCGGGGACGGGTCCGCCCCCGGAGACTACCATTCACCTCCTCTACTCCTTCTACTGCTGCACAACCTCCTCTTTCTCCTCCTCCTCCTCCTCCTCCACAACATTGGTTATATCCCCCTCCTCCTGCTACTGATGCACAACCAACCTTTCCTCCTCCTGAAGCCGATGATGACTGGACGGATGAGGAAATGGTCTGGGCCATGGATTATGTCATGGCCCAGAAAGAAATGGAGCGTCTAATGTTGTCGGCCCCTACCCCCCGGACTGCTGCTATCTCCAACCCCACCCCCACCCCTACCATCAGACTACCCCCACCCCCACCCCCTACCATCAGACTACCCCCACCCCCATCCCCTACCACCAGACTACCCCCACCCCCTACCACGTGACTTCCCCAACTGAGGGGGGACTTGGAAGCCCTCAGGAAAATTGAGGAGGAAGAACGTCTCTGGAGCCTTCCTTCCCCTCCTCGTGAGTACTGCTATTTCCCCTCGGATGTGAGATCCGATGGACGGGATAGCTCACGTTCCGTGTCCCCCGAGTACCCCACACTCGAGGACTGGGACAACTACTCTCCATAGTGGAGAAAATTAGGATTAAATAAGTAATTTAGGATTTATTTATGTTTAAATAAGTAATATAGGAATTAGGATTATGTAATGGTTGTTTAACTAATTATGTAATGGTTATTCAGTAATTTAATTATGTAATGTTTTTTTATTTAATTTTTTTTATTTAATTTCTTTTTTTTTACTAACCGGCCAAAACTAAATAAAGTATATGATTGTTTTTTTTTATATATACAAGACCCTACCCAATCAAGAAGTGCCACATGTACACAAACATTTGCCCCACGCCAAGGAATTGCCCCTGCCCCCCCCCCCCCAAAGTTTGGAAATCGTTTTCCTCAATTCTCCCATTCCACCTTCCTTTGTTTTATTATATACAGTTTGATTTTAAAAAATAAAAATAAAAATGGGCCAATCAAACAACTCGGGGGAGACGGTGAAAAACCACCGAAGTCACCGTAAGATAACCGGAGGGGGGGGTGCGCCTGATCGGTGGCCTTGCCACCTCAGCCCCACCGAGCTTCTCCCCGGGACCATGTCGTTTCGTCTTAAATTATGTATATATTTTTAATGATGTTAGCTCGATTATAGAAGTGTCTTTCCCAAAAAGGTCAAAACACTTATCAACCTCTATTTACCTCAACTTTAAATCCCTCCTAAAGGTGCATCCATATTTACAACTTACACATAGTAATAATCAAAGAGAGGAACCCCATGTAGAAAAAGCACAAAGGCAAAACCCCTTGACCAATTGGGCTATACCACACTGGAACCCCTCACATATAATAAATATGGCTTTTCGATCGGAGTTGAACTCTCAACCTTCACATGGTCTCTGCTTTAGCTTCCCCAATTTTACCAACTGAGCTAGGATTAATCGGCAAATTACGTATCTACTATCTAATACTTAAGACATAAAATATAGTTTCATAAAAAAAATCAAGATTTTTTTTTTATATTAACTAGGATAAATATATAATGTATTGTCCACAAGGTAATAACATTCTATGAAAAATGTAATCCCGATGCCTTAATTCTGTCACACATGACACTATAGCAGATAGGGATGAGCTCGGGACGATATCGTTACCAACCAATACCGATCCTAAAAACTTCCAAAACCCAATACCAATATCGATACCGAAAACATACGGTACAGGATCGGTATGGTATCGGTACCTCGGTTTGGGATCAAGATCAGGATGGGACGGGATCGGTATTCGGCGCTATGTGTTCATCCCTAAGACCATGTGTAGTGGTAAGGGGGAAAACATGATGGCCCTGATTCTGATTGGTCCACGTGGCAGCTGAGTCAGCATGGGGCTTGAGGTGAAAAAGGGGTGTAGTGATAAGGTGAAAAAGATAAGGCCCCTGTTTCTGATTGGTTGTTTATTTTATTATTTTTTTTAATTAATTAACTCAAAATAATTAAAATAAAAGACAAATAAATATAAAAAAAAATTCCAAATAATATTAAAAACACACAACTAATATTAAACTAAATTCAAACAACTAAACAAACAACTAAAAAAAATACAATAGCAAATTAAAAAAAAAAAAACGCATCATAAAAAAAGAAGCTAAACACACTAGAGTTTATATTTTGCAAGAATTTCTTGCCTATGAAGTTGTGCAAGGCGTAGGGCTTCTCCGTCGAGGTGGTCGATTGATCTGGACAAAAACTCATTGTCCTTTTCTCTTTGCCTCGCCTCTTGGATGTCGACGAACCTTTTATTCTCGACCACTCTTTGGTGCATAGTTTCCAAACGTCTTTGGCCAAGGTCGCGAATATGTTGTAGTCGTCGATTCATTTCCTCAAAATCTTCCTTCAACTCACCACCTCCTGCTGAAGACGACTCCGCCTTGCCACCTTTTTTGATTTTCTACCGGGTGGTCTTGGAAGATCCTCCTCCTCCTGCTCCTCCTAATCCTCCAAATTAATAGGATCACCTAAACTCACATAGCGAGCATCGGATGACGGTGTATCCGGATCTTGCGACGAGGAGGTTTTTGTCACACCCCGACTTTTCCCTCGTCGGTTGCGACGTTTGGTGCCTTTGCCAGCGCAGCGGAAAGTTGCATCTAAGACTCTTATTCCCTGAACGCCATTGCTAACCCTCTAGGATCCCGATCCCAATACGTCAACTACTCCAACCGTGCCGTTACCAAAGTTTAAACCTGAAAGACATACTTAAAAAGTCAACATAAAGCTGGTGAGTTCATAAGTTTTGCATAAATAATTCCACAAGTTTTTATAAAAGAGTTTCCATAAGTCTGAAAAGATCATTCCCGTTAATACTATGTCATAAGAACGTTAGCTAGACGTTAAGTGTTTTTACTACTACGGTTGGGAACCCATTACTAAACCGGTATAAGTGTTGAAGCCAGCCCAGACGGACGGGATTACCGATGCCTCGGCAACCCCAAAGTGTTAGAGACAATATGCACCCGCCCGGCTCCCAGCCGTCGGGTGGGGTTTGTAAGGCCCAATAGATCTATCCACATTTCCCCCGTTGTGCATCCCCGCACATTCATGGTTCCCCCCTGGGACTTTCTGTAAAAGCCGCATAGTACGTGAAATAACCATAGTATAACATGATCTATGATGAGTAATCAAATAAGTAGCATGTTTCTCCCCCGAAAGTAAAACGGTAAAAGTGGGGCTGTGACACTCACGCACCCATTTCATTTTTCAAAAACTTGTTCGTTTGGAATTCCTTAGGTTTTCATAAAAGAAGCATGTCTTCCACCCCGTAAACATTTATAAAACAGTAAAAAGTGGGGTCATGAACTCACCTTAATTTCCATGCTAAGCTAGCAAACAAGCCCAAAGCTTTGACCGACTTCCTCGTGCCCTAATACAACAAAGGACACCTTAAAGTCTAACACATATAAACCTAGCCTATTATCCGGCTAAAAGATAGTTTATCCAACTATCTAGACTCGCGTGTAACTCGAGTACTAATATGCTTTAACTCGACGAACCGATCGTGACTTATCTTACTTATGCGTTAACACACGACATAGTACCCAAGTTGCGCACTTGTCACTATTCGTGTACACACCACGTTGGACTATATTATGAAACGTATAACTTATCCCGAGCCGTAGCTCGTCTTATAATTATATTTTAGGAAAAATACTCTTTGATAAAAATATAAGTAAAGTTATTTAAAACCGATCCATAACAAGTGTCGCTTCTTTTCCTAAATCCGTAAGCCTTTAAAGGTTTCAAAATATTAACTTTTTGTGTAATTCTTTTCTCCAATACGCCGAGCGTTTTGTAATTCAAAACCGTTAATATAGAAATGTTTTAGTTACTAAAATCTTTAAAGGTTGATGCAATTGACGCTCAGTGTATAATATGCATTTGTTTTGGAAATAGCGTTCGACGTTTTTCTTTAAATGTTGAGAGAAATCGTTTGTCAAAAATACTCGAAGATTGTTGATAATGAAATATACAACAAATATCGCCTTCATTTATGCTTATAAATTTTATAAAATTTCGGCAGAGTTTCCTCTGTTTTCGTACAAACCAGGCAACACAAGTCGCCTACAATTTTCCCAAAAATCAATATCCAATACAAGACTTTATACGCTACGACAACTTTTGTAAATATACATATTTACATAAGTATTCATATTTATATAAATATACTTGTATGCAAATGATCCAACAATTTTAGTCCGACGACAAAACACAAGTCACGTTTTAATATACAAGTTTTCGTTTATCTTCGTAAATGGTTCGTCGCGAGTTAACACATCTTATTCGTTTATATTTATAATATGTTTTATAAATACAAGTTCAAAATATAACAATTAAATTATACCGAATCGCATACGTGAGACCCGACACGCCACTTTATCTCGGATGATGTGTAGACAGAAGCCGAGTCCGACCCGTTGACTGCGCATTTGACCGAACCAGTATGTTTGACCAGATCTGACCCGGGTTTGACTGAGTTGACCAGCTGTTGACCGAGTTAACTCGGTTTGACCAGATCTGAAACGAGTCCGAATCTGAGTTGGAACCAGACCCGAACCACAACAGAACAACAACCATAACCTTAACCTGACCCAGACCCGAGCCCCAATCAGACCCAATCGCTACCGGATTCGGACCAAATAACCATAACCGACCTGAACCCGAGCCCTACCAGACCCGAGCCAGAGCCGAACACCATCTGCCTCGCTGTCATCCTTCTGAATCAACACCAACCACGACCAATCCAGCCCTGAACACCATAATCGGACAACATGCAGCCCGAACCACCATCCTACTCGGCTGTCACCTCAACCCGCCGCCGTCGCCTTCCTTAACCACAACCATAACCTGGCCCAAATAACCAAACCACTATCATCTCGACTGCTCACCACCACCAAACCCGCTTCTGGTGATGTGTGTTGTTGTGTTTAGGGGTCGCCGCCCCTGTGTCTGCCCATTTCGGGGCTGCTGAGACACGCCGCCTTCAATAACCAACCCCTCCCCTTGATAATCATCGCGTCGCTGCTGCTGTTGTTTGTTGGAGTTGCGCCGCCACCACCCAAGCTTGGTGGTGACCGGCGGTTCTTGTTACAGGAGCGAGGGAGAGGAGGGCAGGAGGGAGAGAGAGACGAAAGAGAGAGAGGGTAGAGAGAGGGAAGGTGTGCGTTTTAGAGAGAGAGTAGAGAGAGGTTGCAGAGATTTGAGGAGGGGGGGGGTGTTTGGCTGCGGGAAGATGAAGGGGAAGGAGAAGAGCTCCCCTTTTATAGTTAGGGTTAGGGTTAGGTGGGTTATTACCGCGTATCGAACTCGTTTTAAACGTAAACATCTCGGTTTCATTCTAGGCCTGATAATTAATTATAAAAAGTAGTCGGTTTTGTTCGAAATACAAAACCGAGCAAAAATATAAATATTTTCGACGTCCGATGCGTGTTTTCAGAACACGCGTTTAAATCGCGTTAATTAAATCGGTCGCAGTTTGGATTGTAAAAACGGCCAGTAAACTCCCGAAACTTAATAATTAACAATATTTAGAATAAATTTTTAATTTTAATAATAAAAATCACGTCGGTGTAGATCGGAAGTTGTCGGGTGTCACATCCTCCCCATGTTACAGAAATTTTGTCCTCAAAATTTGAGGTAGGATATCATCCAAGAACCAACGGTAATACAACAAAACAGTCAACGAACTTGCCGATACAAATGGCACGAAATAAAGTTTCAGAACCAACTGGATGCAAAGTGTAAACAATAACTTTATCAACAAATACTATTGGCGTACCTCAAACGAAATAACTAGTGCACCAACATTCTCATTACACGCCGCAGGGTGTGTTTGGATTTAAGGTAATAACAAACAAGTTGATGAAAGTGAGACATGTCAATAAAAATCATTCATTATTCCAAGTCGATTGAATATTCACCGCAAGGTGCTGTATCAAATTCCAACAATTCGATTCAACTGAATTGTCGACTTCAAAGAAACTCATCGACGAAGTATCAAAGGATTCATTGCCCACAATGGCCTGACATAGCAAGACTAGAAGACGAACATTACGAGCAACGTAATGATAAAACAAATCATTAATGAGACAAATTTTTTTTTTGATGCGAAGCCCTACAATGGACCTTCACAGGTTTAAAGAATTCAAACATATAACAATTGACACGTGTACAAAAGGCGTGTCTAATTTGGTGAAAAGAATAAGGAATCAACAAAAATTAAATTCCTTTATGATTGAATGTTGAAGGCCACGAATACAAAAGAAGAGAGATGTAAATCGTACTCAAAAGATATAACTAGGTTCTACAACATGAACCTTAGAAGCTCAAGAAACAAGATCATCAAGATCTTAAACTGGTTTAGAAAAGCAAGGTCACAAATGACACGAACAGGGGAGAATTGGCAATCACGTCCGTACAACAAAATAATGAAAAACCCTTATCCATTATTTATATATATAAATATATATACAACAACCTAATAGTATAGATACCCTCACGATAGATGTCCTTAGAATTATCAAGTGCCTGTAAATTTGCAATAACGTGACGTCTGCGTTATCGAAAATTTACCTCACCAGATCATCCTATTGACCTCCATCATAAGTTATATCACGAGCACTCGTCACATTCATATAATAACACACATATATAACATAATATAATGTTCGTCGTGTGCGCCACCTTTCCCGATGCTTTTCTCGTTCGCATTCCAGCTTTGCAGCATCATCGGCAGAATGAGGTGCCTCATTAAGATATTTTCTCACCCAAGTCGACCTTGACGATATAGCATACTCCGAACCAGGGATGCGAGACCGCAAATGCTGCAACAATCCCTTTGCCAACTCGTCCAACAAACGTGACACGTGTGAGCGTTGTAAATACGTCCAAGCTTGAGTCGACAACCATTGGCGATACGTACTATATATACTTTACATAAATAAACATAGTATATAAACAAGTAAATTGTTCCTCATGCCAAGAAACAATGACTCAGCTAACTCTATGTGAATAACCACTCTGATATCTAAAACAATGACTCGCCAGTTACCAGTGAGGTATGCCTAACCACAGCGTGTTATTATCCTCTCTATATACCACTATAGAAAATACCGACTTCCTATTCACATAAGAAAAATAAATGTTCCTTGCGCCGAAGGAATGTACACTGAGCTAGTGTGATACACTAATAGTCATGCAACAGATTTGGCAACGGTTGGAATTCCAGTTCCTAGGCGTTCGTACTAAATATCATGTCTTAGAAATTTTGGCCCCAACTTCAAAACAAACTCAGGTTAAAGCCTAGATATCTACCCAGACACCTAGTTCGCTAAAACCTATGGCTCTGATACCAAACTGTCACACCCCGACTTTTCCCTCGTCGGTTGCGACGTTTGGTGCCTTTGCCAGCGCAGCGGAAAGTTGCATCTAAGACTCTTATTCCCTGAACGCCATTGCTAACCCTCTAGGATCCCCGATCCCAATACGTCAACTACTCCAACCGTGCCGTTACCAAAGTTTAAACCTGAAAGACATACTTAAAAAGTCAACATAAAGCTGGTGAGTTCATAAGTTTTGCATAAATAATTCCACAAGTTTTTATAAAAGAGTTTCCATAAGTCTGAAAAGATCATTCCCGTTAATACTATGTCATAAGAACGTTAGCTAGACGTTAAGTGTTTTTACTACTACGGTTGGGAACCCATTACTAAACCGGTATAAGTGTTGAAGCCAGCCCAGACGGACGGGATTACCGATGCCTCGGCAACCCCAAAGTGTTAGAGACAATATGCACCCGCCCGGCTCCCAGCCGTCGGGTGGGGTTTGTAAGGCCCAATAGATCTATCCACATTTCCCCCGTTGTGCATCCCCGCACATTCATGGTTCCCCCCTGGGACTTTCTTTAAAAGCCGCATAGTACGTGAAATAACCATAGTATAACATGATCTATGATGAGTAATCAAATAAGTAGCATGTTTCTCCCCCGAAAGTAAAACGGTAAAAGTGGGGCTGTGACACTCACGCACCCATTTCATTTTTCAAAAACTTGTTCGTTTGGAATTCCTTAGGTTTTCATAAAAGAAGCATGTCTTCCACCCCGTAAACATTTATAAAACAGTAAAAAGTGGGGTCATGAACTCACCTTAATTTCCATGCTAAGCTAGCAAACAAGCCCGAAGCTTTGACCGACTTCCTCGTGCCCTAATACAACAAAGGACACCTTAAAGTCTAACACATATAAACCTAGCCTATTATCCGGCTAAAAGATAGTTTATCCAACTATCTAGACTCGCGTGTAACTCGAGTACTAATATGCTTTAACTCGACGAACCGATCGTGACTTATCTTACTTATGCGTTAACACACGACATAGTACCCAAGTTGCGCACTTGTCACTATTCGTGTACACACCACGTTGGACTATATTATGAAACGTATAACTTATCCCGAGCCGTAGCTCGTCTTATAATTATATTTTAGGAAAAATACTCTTTGATAAAAATATAAGTAAAGTTATTTAAAACCGATCCATAACAAGTGTCGCTTCTTTTCCTAAATCCGTAAGCCTTTAAAGGTTTCAAAATATTAACTTTTTGTGTAATTCTTTTCTCCAATACGCCGAGCGTTTTGTAATTCAAAACCGTTAATATAGAAATGTTTTAGTTACTAAAATCTTTAAAGGTTGATGCAATTGACGCTCAGTGTATAATATGCATTTGTTTTGGAAATAGCGTTCGACGTTTTTCTTTAAATGTTGAGAGAAATCGTTTGTCAAAAATACTCGAAGATTGTTGATAATGAAATATACAACAAATATCGCCTTCATTTATGCTTATAAATTTTATAAAATTTCGGCAGAGTTTCCTCTGTTTTCGTACAAACCAGGCAACACAAGTCGCCTACAATTTTCCCAAAATCAATATCCAATACAAGACTTTATACGCTACGACAACTTTTGTAAATATACATATTTACATAAGTATTCATATTTATATAAATATACTTGTATGCAAATGATCCAACAATTTTAGTCCGACGACAAAACACAAGTCACGTTTTAATATACAAGTTTTCGTTTATCTTCGTAAATGGTTCGTCGCGAGTTAACACATCTTATTCGTTTATATTTATAATATGTTTTATAAATACAAGTTCAAAATATAACAATTAAATTATACCGAATCGCATACGTGAGACCCGACACGCCACTTTATCTCGGATGATGTGTAGACAGTAGCCGAGTCCGACCCGTTGACTGCGCATTTGACCGAACCAGTATGTTTGACCAGATCTGACCCGGGTTTGACTGAGTTGACCAGTTGTTGACCGAGTTAACTCGGTTTGACCAGATCTGAAACGAGTCCGAATCTGAGTTGGAACCAGACCCGAACCACAACAGAACAACAACCATAACCTTAACCTGACCCAGACCCGAGCCCCAATCAGACCCAATCGCTACCGGATTCGGACCAAATAACCATAACCGACCTGAACCCGAGCCCTACCAGACCCGAGCCAGAGCCGAACACCATCTGCCTCGCTGTCATCCTTCTGAATCAACACCAACCACGACCAATCCAGCCCTGAACACCATAATCGGACAACATGCAGCCCGAACCACCATCCTACTCGGCTGTCACCTCAACCCGCCGCCGTCGCCTTCCTTAACCACAACCATAACCTGGCCCAAATAACCAAACCACTATCATCTCGACTGCTCACCACCACCAAACCCGCTTCTGGTGATGTGTGTTGTTGTGTTTAGGGGTCGCCGCCCCTGTGTCTGCCCATTTCGGGGCTGCTGAGACACGCCGCCTTCAATAACCAACCCCTCCCCTTGATAATCATCGCGTCGCTGCTGCTGTTGTTTGTTGGAGTTGCGCCGCCACCACCCAAGCTTGGTGGTGGCCGGCGGTTCTTGTTACAGGAGCGAGGGAGAGGAGGGCAGGAGGGAGAGAGAGACGAAAGAGAGAGAGGGTAGAGAGAGGGAAGGTGTGCGTTTTAGAGAGAGAGTAGAGAGAGGTTGCAGAGATTTGAGGAGGGGGGGAGGGGTGTTTAGCTGCGGGAAGATGAAGGGGAAGGAGAAGAGCTCCCCTTTTATAGTTAGGGTTAGGGTTAGGTGGGTTATTACCGCGTATCGAACTCGTTTTAAACGTAAACATCTCGGTTTCATTCTAGGCCTGATAATTAATTATAAAAAGTAGTCGGTTTTGTTCGAAATACAAAACCGAGCAAAAATATAAATATTTTCGACGTCCGATGCGTGTTTTCAGAACACGCGTTTAAATCGCGTTAATTAAATCGGTCGCAGTTTGGATTGTAAAAACGGCCAGTAAACTCCCGAAACTTAATAATTAACAATATTTAGAATAAATTTTTAATTTTAATAATAAAAATCACGTCGGTGTAGATCGGAAGTTGTCGGGTGTCACAGTTTTGCTTCGTTTTGATGGTCCTCCTCCTCCTCTCCTGATTTTGCACCTATTACCGGACCCCATAGGAGGCACATCAGCCCACTTAGGACTTTTTCTTAACATCTCCCAAATCCTCAAATACGGGAACGCCCCACGGGTTTCTCTCATCTCATCTAACGCTCTTGCCAACACACCTTCATCACCTTCCCCACTGCCCCTGTTGTCGCTACAACGTTGGTAAACCTCCGCAAAGGAATGACATCTATTGTTTATATCCGTCCACTTTCCCGATATCGAATCGTTGTCTCAATACTCCCCTCGACCCATGGCGGCAAAAAACACCTCTCGAATTCTAATCCAAAAGAGCGGCTTGTCTTGATAGTTCGCTAAAAAAATATTATACGATTAGAAATATATATAAATACAAAAAAAATACTATATATATATATACACGAATAATTATATATAAATAAAAAAAATACTACATATATATATATACGATTAAAGATATATAAATACAAAAAAAATACTAACCAACTTCGGGATCCTCCGATATGTCAAGCCACGCCCGCACTAAAGCAAAATCCTCGTCTTTCGCCCAACGATCATACTTCTTTTTTTGACGAGGCGCGTTAGGATCTTTTTTTTTCTATGCCAGCGTCCCCCCCCCCCCCCCCCCCCCGCCGTTGAAAACCCTCGGGTTGACGTGGTTGGTTGGGCTCGCCTTGAGTTTCAGGCATGAGCTCGGGCTCCTCTTGAGAACCTTGGCCATAGTTTAGGTTCATGTTTTGCGCAAACCCCGTTGGCCCTTGAAAAAATTGACCCGACATGCTAAGAAGTTGAGCGTATACCATTGTATTCGCGCCGAAATTGCCCCAATTGGGTGGCAGTTGAGTAGTGTTTGGCCTCGTAGTGTTTGGCCCGTACCCGGGCGAGACGAGACCCCAAACGGTGAACCATATGAAAACATTTTTGTGTCGTGGCGTGTGTTTCATAGTTTGAGTAGGTTTGTTTGTGTTGTGGTGTGTGTTTTTTAGTTTGTGTATTGTGTATATATATAAACTTAAAAAATTACCGTTACAAGTAAATGAACGACCAACATTCATATTTTTTTTGACCGTTCAAAATTGCCCACCCCCCCCCCCCCTCGTCCATGTGTCAAAATGTGATTAGTTGGAACAAATTTCACCCGGCGTTAAAATTATAGCTCCCGACAAGATTTCACGCCCCCCATAGCGGTGTGGGGGGCGCTATGTTGCAAGAAAACGCCCAAATCACGCTCGAGTACAGGGGTCTAGTGGCAGAGACTACAACACAACATGGCCTTCATTATGTTTTGTTTTGACTTCCAATACACGATCTCTCTATCAATATCAATGATGTGAACACACACTTGATAGTCGAGTCGCACCCACGTTACCCCTACACAAATCTTGGCCCTACTCCAACCCCACCATTTATTTTCTCTATACCCAACATCCACATAATTCCTTTTTTTTTTTATCAACGTTTCAGTCCGTGACTCTGCTTGTTTGGACAACATTCAGTAAATTATTCCATTTTCTTAGCCTCTCTTTTACCTACTTACTTCATTTCATGCTGCATTTCCATTTTGTTAGATTACATTATAGATTTATTTGCTAGGAATATTTAGTTTGGAATTTTTCTTGGTGTTCTTGTCAAGATCTTGACTTTCTGTACTGTCTGTTTGTTCAAAGATTGGGAATTTAGGTTATTGATTAATAAATCATTATTTTGGTTTATTTGTAAATTGTAATCATTCTTGGTGTATATATATGTTGGAAGATCTTGTTAAGGAGTGAAGATATTAATATTATTGGTTATTGAGACTAAGGATTGGTGTTTACTGCTACATTTTCACATTAGTGATGGGATTTTAGAGTATGATTAAGGGTTTTGTTGACAATAGAAGTTAAATCCTGTTTAGATGGCTTCAACATCGCCTTCTCCGGGTTCTGCACCTTCATCGATTCCTCCTGCTTCTTCGGACCCTGCGTCTATTCCCCCTACGACTCTGCCCGATCAGGCGACTGTAACTCCACCGCCCCCTGCTACCCCTTCAGATTCACCTCCACCTCTTCAATTGCCTCCAGTACCAATCGTTGATTCTCCGCCACCTGTTGCATTGTCACCACCGCCACCAGATGCATTATCACCGCCTCCGTTACCAGATGCATCGCCACCACCGCCATTGCCAGATGCATCGCCACCACCGTCATTGCCAGATGCATCGCCGCCACCGCCATTGCCAGATGCATCGCCACCACTTCCACCAGATGCATCACCACCACCACCACTGCCAGCAGCATTACCTGACTCGCCTCCCCCATTGCCGCCTGCAGCACCATCTGCAAACACTCCTCCACCATTACCACCTCCCGTCGTTGCCCCTCCTCCAGCTGCTCCAGTTTTGTCTCCACCGCCACCATCGGGTGATTCCCCTCCTCCACCAGACCCAGACCCAGCCGCTTCTCCACCGTCTCCAACCCCACCTGACCCCACCCCTCCTCAATCACTTTCTCCTTCCCCACCACCTCCAGAAAACATTCCATCCCCACCAGCGTCCGCCGCCTCTCCCCCTTCACGATCAGCAGACCCACCCGAAAACCCTCCACCGAATCAGCACCAAACACCTCCTTCACCTGCTCCCCCTTCAAACGCCTCTATCACCCCACCATCGTCAACATCCTCACCTCCTTTACCAACCCCTACCAATTCATCTATCCCCACAACCCCTAGTTTACAGTTGCCCCCTTCACCCACTGAGAAACCAACCGCACGAGCAACCAACACTAGCACAAGTGGTAGACAAGACGGTACATCCGGCAAGTCCCCCGGTGGACCAAACACAGGCGGTGTAGTAGCAATCAGCCTTGTTGTCGGTTTTGTCACAATCTCTCTATTCTTGATGGCTGTGTGGTTCAAACGCAGGCAAAATAGACGAGATCGACGTCCTAACGTTAACTACATTATGCCTTCACCATCTGCTTCCTCCCAAAAATCAGGTAAGATATTAAACCACCTCAATACTATTATAACTCAACCACATTTTATATTTGATGTGCCTTTATTGTTGGTAGTTGGTTATTAATTTCTCTTAACTTTATGTGGTCTACAGACTCCCAATTTCTGAGGTCCCAACCATCAACTCACCCGTTAGCCGGGAGTCCATCATTAAGTAAATCCATGTACTCACCGGACCATGGTGGTGCGGGAAACTCACGGGGATGGTTCAGCTATGAAGAATTAGCCGAAGCTACAGATGGTTTTTCAGGAAGCAATCTTTTAGGTGAAGGTGGGTTCGGGTGTGTTTACAAGGGGCTGCTTGCAGATGGGAGAGAAGTTGCTGTTAAACAACTGAAAATTGGTGGCAGTCAAGGCGAACGTGAGTTCAGAGCTGAAGTTGAGATTATTAGTCGAGTCCATCATCGGCATTTGGTTTCTCTTGTTGGCTATTGCATCTCTGAGCATCAAAGATTACTTGTTTATCAATATGTCCCAAATGATACCCTTCATTACCATCTTCATGGTGAGTTTTGGATCTTTTAGTTAATTTGGGATAATGTTTTGGCAAATTTTAAACCTTTTTTATATGGATTTTTTTTTTATCCCTTTGTAGGTGAAGGCAGGCCGGTTATGGACTGGGCGACCCGAATTAGAGTTGCCGCTGGTGCAGCTCGTGGTTTAGCTTACTTGCATGAAGATTGTAAGTTCAGATTCTCAAGATTTCCTTCTTTTATAAATTATAAAGAAATCTCTAACTTAAATGTTACTATTGCATATCAGGTCATCCACGTATCATTCACAGGGACATTAAATCATCAAACATTTTATTGGATGACAACTTTGATGCCCAGGTATCTAACACTTCTCAACGTGATTTAGCAGTTGTATTTAGCACCCTTAAGCCTGTCTCTTTGTTCCATTAGACAAGTAATTAACTGTTTGAATCATTTTGCTTGGTTTTTCGTTGCAAACAAAATTGTTGGTGGTTGTGAAATTAAAAAAGAAGGATTAAAGAACATTACAGTTTACAAGAATGAGTAGTCTTGGAAAGAAATTGCCAAGCGCATAGATTACATTTACATTTTGATTTCTTCAGTTTGTGTTAAAATCATCCACTCTAACAAGTTGTAGTGTTCTTGTTGCATTTCTTCAAGAAAACCAAGTGAGATTGTCAAAAAAAAAATAAATAATAATAATTGATAATCGCATTTAAAAGTTATGACAATAATTGGCAGGTGGCAGATTTTGGGCTTGCAAAGTTAGCAATGGATTCAAATACACATGTCACAACTCGTGTCATGGGCACCTTTGGGTAAGTTACTGTTTCCAGTTAGTTAAACATACTATATCTTGGACTCGTGTCTTGACACTAAGTGCATTTTTTTTCTTTTCTTCTGAAAACCTAGATCTTATTAAAATAGGAACATGACCCTTTTGATACTAGTGTGAGGTTGTTGAAAATTAATAAAGCAGAATTTGGCTATTACTATTGTATGTGAACTGAGCTAATCCTGAGCTTGGTTGGCTCGTGAAAAGTTAGTTCCACTCAGATCTTTCCTTTTGCTTAACAAGCTTGGGCTAGGAATCTAGGATGCCTAAAGCTGGAGCTGTGATTAGATCATATAAGCTTGGTTCCTGTGAGTTGGTAACTTCGTATTAGCATTAATCTTGGTGCAGCTTGTCTTCAAATCAGTTTCTGCTGGTTGAGATAGCCCTGAGCCCTGGCTTGGCTGAAAAGGACTGTTTATATGAACTTAGTGCCATTGGAAGAAACCTGAGTAAAAATAAAATTACAAATAAACTTCATCCAAAGAATTACAGAAGTTGCACCTTAATGCTAAGATTAGTAACAAGATGTATAAATTATACAGTAGGTGGTGTGTGTAGCTCATTTAGTCTCATACATGATACTGCATGTCATACTTTTGGTTGAGCGGGCGCATCTTGTTTATGCCCCCGGATGTTCTTCCATCTGTTTAATTTTTTTATACATCTGTCAAAATGACATTTTTGTGATTTGCTCAGATATATGGCTCCTGAGTATGCTTCAAGCGGGAAGCTGACTGAAAAGTCGGATGTTTTTTCATTCGGGGTAGTGGTCTTAGAGCTCATCACTGGCCGTAAGCCTGTTGATGCATCTCAACCCCTCGGTGATGAGAGCCTGGTTGAATGGGTAGGTTTAATAGCTTATTATGAACTAATCGAATTTACAGAAATTGGTTTTTTAGACTTAAGTTCATTGTTCTCCATTATCATGTACTTTCAGGCCCGGCCCTTACTCAACCAGGCACTTGAAAACGAGGATTTTGAAGAACTGGTAGATCCAAGGTTGGAAAAGAACTATGTGCAGGTAGAAATGTTTCGGATGATCGAAGCAGCTGCAGCCTGCATTCGCCATTTAGCCCCAAAACGACCACGAATGAGCCAGGTAATAGTCATTCCACTATTGCTTCATTCAACACGACTGTCAGTTATTACTTTTGCGCAAAATGACCAAAAAGTTGAAATGATGCTTGCAGGTGGTGAGAGCGCTAGACTCGATTGTTGAATTCACAACAGATTTGTCAAACGGGATGAAACCAGGACAAAGTGAAATATTTGATTCGAGAGAACACTCTGCACAGATTAGATTGTTTCAAAGGATGGCGTTTGGTAGTCAAGACCACAGTTCTGAATTTTTCAATAATTCTCAGACCAGCTGGAGGAGTTGAAGAAACATAATACATTTTTTATAACGATATTATTTTATTATCCACTGCCGGCATAA
Source organism: Ambrosia x helenae (assembly GCA_030844895.1). NCBI lineage: Eukaryota > Viridiplantae > Streptophyta > Magnoliopsida > Asterales > Asteraceae > Ambrosia > Ambrosia x helenae. Next base: position 116,441,100 of record CM061233.1, read on the forward strand.
CTCAGTTACATGCTAGAATTGAGATACGCGATTTAAGGTTGTTTGTGTGATTTTTTTTACTCTATCAGTGTATATAAAATCTGACGAGTTTTAGCATGGTGGTTGCCATCTTGGCCATTCTTTATGGGAAGTCTTGTGACAAGTTTTCCATGTAAATTTTTTTTGCAAGAAAATATAAAGATAAAAGGTTATTTTGTAAGCTCTTTAAATCTAAAGGTGAAAGTTACAGTTTTAGATATACATAAATGTTGTTTTCTGTAATTTTGTGTTAGAATTATCCTCAACTTGCTTAATTGCATTATCCCTTCTGGGTATTGCACGTTCCTTAAGAAAATGCTCATGTGTACTTTATACGAAAATCTTTGATATACACATTCTTATATATTAGATGTAATAATTAAATTAGTGGTTATTGCATGTGGTAGAAGCATGAAGCCAACCTTCAACAAGCCAACAAGTGGCATGTGACAAGGAACAATAGAACATGATAGGAACTAATATATCGATCCACACAACGTGAAAATGATTTGTTTATTTCTTAGTTGCATAAATTTACTTCATTTTAAAATCATATAAATATTTGTAGTATGTATGGATCTCCAGAACACGAAGCGATAACATGACATTGACAAGTAGATTGTTTGAATATGTTCAGATATTTGTAATGTTTTACAGGGTAACTTAATTAATATACCACTGAAAATAATTTAATACAAAAGGTTTTATCTACTGGATACGATTTTTTGAGTTTATATATATAATTGAAAAATGATTTTAACACCACTAAAACTTTTGAAAAATTTACTCATCATTTGAAAAAAGAAAAGGATTGCAATAAGAGGTGACATTTTCATTTCTCTTTAAGCACTTTAGGCGCGTTTGTATACAAAAAAAGAAATGTCTAGTTGCTTTTTGAGCTTATTTTAAGGACAAGAAAACACTTTTATAAGCACATAGAAACATCTTTATTTTATTAGTAATATTCTAGTTATACAAGCATCAATTTTCCACTTACACGAATGTTCTATTTTTTTAATTTAAATTTTGAATTCAAACAACTATTTAGAGAAAATTACGCAATTAGTCCCTGTAGTTTGTCTTTAGTTTCACCTTTAGGTATCAAAGTTTAAAAGTTTCATGTTAAGGGTTTAAGCTTAGTTTTTGTAACATAATAGGGTATTAGCATTAACGGATGTTAATATTTAACTGAGTTTACCCTCACGTGACAAATGATAAACCACAAGGACCAAATGTGAAACTTAAGTGGGGCCCACCTAATACCCTATTATGTTACAATAACTAAACTTAAACCCTTAACATGAAACTTTTAAACCTTAATACCTAAAGGTGAAACTAAAGGCAAATCACAGGGACTAATTACGTAATTTTCTCTAATCTAAAATAAAAAATATTGATGTATGTAGTGGGGGTCGAACCCGGGTTGATGGCCGGGTCGGTCCTAAAACCAAATGGATCAACCAACTGAGCCACTTGTGCATTTGGTTTATTATTGAATACGTAGTTTTTTATACAACAGTTATCATTTTGATTTGGTTCCTTATAATAACCCACGAATATTATGTAACACCCCAACCGATGGCGGAAACATCGGGATGTCACGTATTGATGATTGTTCAGTAGCTCATGGTGAATAATAAATTTCATTAAATAATTTAAATGAATTACATACAATTGTTCTAGAATTTGTACATCAAATTGAATAAAGCTATACACATATCTTCAAGCATCAATTCAAACCTTCAAGCAAATAGAACCTGAAACATGTTAAGTTGAAAAATGTTTTGGGTCAACAAAAGTTGGTGAGAATTACATAGGTTTTGATAATAGAATAAAATTTGTTGTGCAATTCATGTGTCATGGCAAACTAGTCCATATGCGAAAACATACTAGAAGTAAATCGAGTGCATAATCAACCTTGTTGACTGTTGTAATTGTGGTACATCTCATACGCTCATGGTTCACTCGTTTATATTGCAGTAACAAACACCCACGTAACCTTTGTAGGAGGCACGTCTCCGGGTGGGATTGTCAGTCCAATAGATCTATCAATCTATACCGTTTGGTTGATGAATGTTTATGCTAGAATTGTGCTTACCCTAGTCATGTTCAAGACATAATGCAAGATAGAAATACACATAGACACATTTGATGATTGAATTGCATAAATATTGTTGTAACATGTTTCACCCCAAAAATGGTGATAAATAGAAAAGGGGTTATGTAAAACTCACCTTGGTAAAATGTTATCTCTTGAAAATAGTGTGTTGCCCAAATGTGTCAAGTAGCACCCTATAATAAGGTAATAAATATGTCTAAGTCTATCTAGTCTACAAATGTATATGTTCTAGGGCTTCAAATTGGGGATAAGTGCTCGTTTGATTAATATTAAAAATATTCGCCAATTGAGAGAAATTTAGTAAATAAATAGTCAAAAATCTTTTTATGAAATTTTAAATCCAAGATGGTCACAAGAATATGTTTAAAGTATAAAAATAATTTTTATAAAATTATTTTCTTTAAAATAGATTATTAAATCTATTTATTACAAATTGTCAAACTTTAACTTTAATAATTAAAAATTACTAAAATTAAAGAATTATCATTTTAAAAATTATATTTCTGTTCTAAATGATCAGAAATAATTTGTATAAAATTTTGGTGCAAAAATATTAAAAATTGGATTTATTATGATTTAATTATGATTAAAACTAACAAAAATTGATTAAAAATATTAAATAAATGATTTTTCAGAAATAAAAATCATTTCTGAAAAGATTAATGTTATAAAAACTCAGGATAATTTTTGTGGAAATTAATAAGATCGTTTTGATATTTCTATAGATTTTTATAAATAAAATAGAATAAACTTGATTTAATTATTATAAATATTAAATGAATGAATTTCAGAAAAATAAAAATTGTAGATAAAAATTTGACATCAGATTTGTTAAAGATAATTTTTTTTGAATTTATAAAAAGGTTTTAATAATTAAAAATGAATTTACAAATTTAAATGTAATATATATATAATTTGGTTTTTAAAAAAAGAAGTTAAAAGAAGTGGAAAAGGGACGCCCAAGCTAGGATTCGAACCCGGGTGCCCTTGTTCACAAGCAACGATCACAACCACTTGGCCTAGGCCCGTGGTTGTGATTAATCTCTGTTTTAATAATATAAATATACTGTATCGATCCAGTTTATCCCCAAATCCAATTACGAGCCCTAGCTTTTCCAATCAAGCAATCCACACATCTTTAACCCGATTGATGTTAGGGTAAATAATGTGTAGATGCCGATTAAGAATTCCCACAAAAGAAATCACACTTACAAGAATGTTTCGATTATGAATTGGCCGGTCAAAGTAAAAGTCAAAATGCGATCAAATAAACAAATCTGAGTATAATTGTGAAGAAATGGAGGTTGAGGGAGATGTATTGGCGAGTGTAGGAGGTCCACTGATGTCCAATTTATACTATAATGGTCTGGTGTTCGAATGGAAATGATTGACCGAGTTTTAATGTTTGACGCGCCATTGTCACGAAATTGGTAAGAATTAAACGCTAATAGAACGTGCAATCAGTGATGATAGGCCGGTAATCACGTCTCCGAGTCAACCCTTGATCATCACGCGTTAAATAAGCTGATTTGATTTGGTCAAGGGTTTGGTCAACAACAGCTGTTGCTGTTCGTCGAGCAGAGAACAAAGAAGGGGGTTTTATTTGTGTATTTAGATAAAACAATCTGGAATGATAACAATATAAATGTGTGGCTTAGATGGTTGGTATTTGTAGGTTGTACTGAAAGGTCTCCGGTTCGATTCGCGTGGGCAGCATCCCTCTTTTTTTTTTTTTTTTTTTTTTTTTTTAAAAACAGTGAAAGGGTGAGTCTGATGGGCCGGAGAAGGAGATGGGCCGAGTTAAGTGGGCTGGACCGGATAGGGAGGCTGCTGGGCTGGGCCTGGGTGTTTGGGCTTGGGAAGGTTATTGGGTTTAAGGCTTTAGAGTGGGTTTGGTTTGGTTTGGTTTGATCCCAAAATGAGTATGTTATTTTTTTTTTATTACTATTATTATTATTATATATATATATATATTTATATATATATATATATATGAATAAATATCGTTGTATTAGGGTTCAAAATATCACCAAAAAAATAATACTAAGGCTTGTCGTTGTAATCCGTAACGTACGATTTAATGCGAAATGTTACATATTAACCCTCAAACCCACCTGTCGAATTCATTGTATATACCACGAATTGAGAACTGAAACACATGTATATATGATTGTCGATCCTTTATGTATAAAAAGATTCCATTAAAACATTCAAATCAAGCTCCATTCGACGAATTAAAGGTTGACGTCATGCGTCTTTAATAAGCCAATTAACCATCGATTCGAACATGTTAGTTCGATTATTTTACATGGTTTTGATCAGAATTCAATGTAGATTAATAGCCCTATGATTTCATTCACAGCCGTGGTCTAATTCGATGTCAATCGAAATGGGTTTGAGGGTTAAAATCCGTGGGTTACTATAAGGAACCAGGTTCGATCTGATAATTGCTTTATAAAAAAAAAGTTTCAATAATAAACCAAATATACAAGTGGCTTAGTTGGTTGATCCATTTGGTTTTAGGATTGACCCGGCCATCAACCCGGGTTCGACCCCCACCACAAACATCAATATTTTTTATTTTAGATTATTAGGTGGGCCCCACTTAAATTTCACATTTGGTTTGCCTTTAGTTTCACCTTTAGGTATTAAGGTTTAAAAGTTTTATATTAAGGGTTTAAGTTTAGTTTTCGTAACATAATAGGGTATTAGGTGGGCCCCACTTAAATTTCACATTTGGTCCTTGTGGTTTACCATTTGTCACGTGAGGGTAAACTCAGTTAAATATTAACATCCGTTAATGCTAATACCCTATTATTTACAATAACTAAACTTAAACCCTTAACATGAAACTTTTAAACCTTAATACCTAAAAGTGAAACTAAAGGCAAACCACAGGGACTAATTGCGTAATTTTCTCAAATATTTAACAAAACAAATTGGATGAAATCAGTAAATATCAATATTGGAGCACTGGACCACTGCCCACTCATCAGTCTAATCGAAAATAGTAACAATGAAGAATATGTCTAGACATTTCTACGATTTTCCGAATATCCAATAGCAAAACTCTTTATACAAATACAGTCTTATATTTTTTTAATCCTTATAAAAACCGAATTTAAATAAAAATAATAAAAAAACACCCCAAAGTAAGTAACAAGGTGCACGTTTGTCACTAAACACTTAAACCAATTAATTAACGGCATACGTTAGTTAACTGTATCGGTTACCCATTAAAATTTAAACCCGGACCAATTATAACAACAAAAAAAAAAAAAAAAAAAGTATGAAATGACTCCACCATAACATAACAAAACAATGCCATATAACAAGAAAAACAACAACAGAGTAATTTGCTTTCACGTAATTAACCTTTATATACCAATCAATACTTTGTCCTCCATCCATATTCATCATTCATCCATTCATTCATTCAAATCTCTTCCTTCGGTAAACATATGAAAACCTCTGATTCCTTACGCTGTAGAACCACGCGCAGAATCTCCGCCAATGGTTCGCCAGCGAACAAGAATTATCCGTGTCTGAGTGGATCACAATCGACGTTCAGTCGCGACATAGGACATGCTGCTACTGAAACTTATTTGATGTCTAGCCTTGCTTTTACTCTCCTTCGATACCTTGGGTACATATATATCTTTTCATCTACAATATTGTTATTAAACTTCTTTTTGAATTGTATATATTTCTAACAGGTTAGGCCGCCGCTGGATGCTCAGGCTTATCGCCTTACTCCTCTATGCAATGCTTTTAATGCCTGGCTTCCTCAGAGGTTTGTTTGCTGATTGCTCACTTTATACATATAACATTTCGATCGTTTGCAATCTAATCATTATACATTTTCAGTTGTGTATCAATTTTGTGTTTCAAGACAAGTCCGTAGAAGCATAGTTTATGGCGATCAGCCGAGAAATAGGTAATGCTGGTTTGTTATTTGTGTGGGCATCACATTATGTTTCTATATGCATTTAGCCTAAATTAACATATCAGTAGTCATCAGTGAATGCATATTTATAATTCTTTAGGTTGGATCTATACTTACCAAATAATATAGATAGCCCAAAACCGGTAGTCATCTTTGTAACCGGTGGAGCATGGATCATAGGGTATAAAGCATGGGGTGCCCTTTTAGGGCTTCAATTAGCACAAAGAGATATTATTGTAGCATCTATTGATTACAGGTGACTTGATAAACTCAACTGTCATTTTCCATTAAATCTTTTGAAGACTAGATATTTTAAACCGAAGATTTGTTTTGCGTAAATCTTTCATGTAGGAACTTTCCTCAGGGTACAATTAGCAATATGGTTGAAGATGTTTCTCAAGGAATATCTTTTGTTTGCAAAAATATTTCTCAATATGGTGGTGATCCTAAGAGGATTTATCTAATGGGACAGTCAGCTGGCGCACATATTTCTTCTTGTGCGCTCTTTCAACAGGCGATCAAGGAATTTAAGGGGGATAGCGTCTCTTGGAGTATCTCCCAGATTAAAGCGTATTTTGGTTTATCCGGAGTGTAAGTAATATCTCATAACTAATCTCATTTGCCAAATAAATCAAGATTCGCACTTGTTGGATTATAAATTATTATTTTGTGCAACTTAACAGGTACCATCTACCCAATTTAGTTGAACATTTTGAACGACGAGGTCTCCACCGCTCTATATTTTTAAGGTACTTCACATTGTTTATTTTCCTCAAATGCTCTATTAGCATACTCTTTGAATTGGTATGTTATGGTCATTGTTTTCACACATCTTAAAACATGTTATGACAGTATGATGGAAGGGGAGGAATCCTTGAAACAATTTTCGCCTGAAATGATTGTTGAGGATCCCAGTGTTAGAAATGCCTTTTCTATCCTGCCCCCTATTGTCCTTTTTCATGGTACCAAAGATTTTACAATACCGCCATACGCAAGGTTTGACTCCCTCAAAAGTCAAAACCAGTATTTCAGTTATTACTTTTAATCTTTAACACATGATCAACTTTTAATTTTTAGCAGTACAACGTTTGCGGAGACTCTTAAGAGAGTTGGCGTGCCAGCTGATCTAATACTATACAAAGGAAAAACCCATACAGATTTATTTGTGCAAGTAAGTTTTCACTTATCGCGCGTGAAATTGAAGTTTGGAACATAACTGTTTTTTTTTTTTTTTTTTTGACAACTTTAACTAAATTTTGGTTTTCCGTCGAACTGTACAGGATCCCCTAAGAGGTGGCAAAGACGAGCTATTTGACTATATAGTCAATTACATACATGCTGGTGATGTTGATGCACTTGCTAAGGTTGCTATGGCACCTCCAAGAAAACGACTTTGTCCAGAACCCTTGATCAAGTTAGCCGGCATGGTGAGCCCCTTTTAAGCCAACCCAGTTTGTTGATTTAACACCGAAGCTGCTGCAATCGGCCACCACACCTCTTAGTTCAATCCACAATCTACTGAAGTGAAAGCGCGCCCATATGATATTATAGTCGATTTATAGTTTGAAATGTTGTATATACATTGAAATCACTTATTCATAAATTGAAATATTGGATGCTTTACTTCATTATAAACAATTTTAACAATTAATATTATACAATTTTAATTGAACTCTTCATATTGAGTTCCTCTAATAGAATATTAAAATGATTACCATGTTGAGTAACAAATATTTTTTTTTTATAATGCAATTTATTTTTAATAATAATCTGTTGACAAAAAGGGTAAATTACATAAGGATTAGGTAGACAGGTAACAAATTTAAAATTTTAATGTAACAAATATAAAATTTTCAATGTTGAGTAACAAATTTAACATAAAACATAAATCAGTATGTTAAAAAATGAAAACAGAGTAGTCTACTGTTTTTTTATCACAAAATATTGGTATATAACTTGTGGCAGTTAAAAAATAAATAAGTTTTTTTTTTTTTAACCCTCTATGAATTTCCCGCCATTTAATGGCAGTTTAATAACCGTTTCCTCTTTTTAAAAAATATTCCAATGAAAACCCTAGAAAATTTTTCAATCTTCATAAATCATGTCCCAGATTATTAAAATTTTGATTCAAATTCTTACACTTTACATGATGCTATTAATCTCTGCTGCTTCAGATGACTTCCATACATATCAACACTGGATTACAGGTAATTTTCTCTTTTTAAAATGTTGATACAATTTCTTTTTCGTTTTACAAATTTTATGGTTTTAATTAGGTCCGCCGCGCGTTCCGAAGCCAAATACTAATATCTCAAACCCTTTGATCACTGATGAAGGAAAGATATATACATGTCTGGACAAGACTATGCTGGTCTTTAATAACAATGGTTCGCTTATAAATAGAATATCTCTCAATCACACATGCAGTCCTGGTATGACACCTGTTCTTGGTGCTTCAAGAAAGGTAGTACATTGTTAAGACTTTAGCATAGTTATGATTTACAGTTGTTACTGATGAATGATTATGATTGTTGTTAATTTGGTAGATATATATGATTGCGGAAAATCGAGTATTGAAAATTAATACTATGAAGATACAAAGTAATGAACCTGGATGGGAGGTGTTCTTGGGCCCGGAAACAGGTGTCCAAGGGTTGAATAAGATTATTGGGCTTGCAGTGAGCATATCTAATTCTTATGTTATCGTTACGATAGAGAGAAGGGGGCTGTTTGGTTACAGGTTTGATGGGAAACTGAAGTGGAGTGTAGGGCCTGCGATTAGTCGAGGGGGTTACCGTCAAGGTTGTAGGATGAATTACATGGGATGTTTTTTTATTTCAGTTCCTGTGATTGATCAGTGTGATGCTAATATTTATGTAAGCATTGTTGATCTTCTTTTGTTAGTGAACATTGGTATTAAGTTGTTGTAGAAGTGTTCATGTTTTTACTGTTGCAGGTTGCTAATAATCAAGGAGAACTTTATTCAGTGTCGATTCGCAGTCGTCATTTTAAGTGGATTCAGGATTTGAGCTCATTGGAAAGGAATTTCACTATAACCGCTGGAAACAATGGTCGGCTTTATGCCACTGTGCAAGAAAGATCCCTTATTGTTGCTCTAGATGTGGTGACAGGAACCGTTTTATGGCAGCAGATTATCGGGCCGTTAAATACACAAGACTCTGAACCAGTTGCTGATAATAATGGTAATTTAAGTTATTAAGCATATATGACATAATGATATATCCTTCTGTTGAATGAGGTTTATTTATTTATTTTTTGTATTTTGGTTGACTTACAGGTTGGATATCTATGGGTTCGTTAGATGGATTTCTTTACTCGATTTCACCATCCGGGATTGTAAATAAATTCCCCCAAAGAAAGAATCTGGATACTGTGGTTCAACAACCGGTTCTTGATTGTTCTGGCTATGCAGTTTATGTATCTCAGACAAAATTTGATGGAAAGATTAGCCGTAGTACTGATGAAAACACTTACGTTTCAGCAATGACACCGTTAAAGACTGTTTTCACGTTGCTGGTTCCTGCAACAGGATCTGTTATTTGGTCTGAAAGTTATCCTGGTGATCTGATTTTCTTACAGTAATCAAAAGTTTGACTTGTTTTACAAACGTACAACTGACAATGACATAATTTGACCTTTATTATTCAAAAATCGAATAGGTTCAGTGGTGTCAAGTTTGTTTCCTGAGAGTGATTTAAGGCAGTTTATGATGGACGAAGAAATGCTTCTCGCTTTTCTTTCTATTTCAAGTAAGTTTCGTCGTTCTTAAGAGATCATCTCGTTGAATTAGTATATGATGGAGCTTACAACTTTATTCTTTTCAATCCGATGCAGAGACGGGGAATCCGCTTCCATGCTTCAGCACACGTAAGAACGCTCATAAATTATTATTATTATTTGCTCAATTAATTTGAATATTGTTTTAATCGTTTTATTTCAACAGGTCAGAAGCTTGCATCAAGCTGTTCAATAATGGACATCAAGAAAATTAGCATCTACACAGGTTAAAACACTACTCAAGTTCATATTTTACATCCATTAGATTAATCAAGACTCACGCTTCATTTTTCATAGGTAATGAGAAAGCAATCAAATTGTTTCTCTTCTATGAAACAATTCTGTTGCTATTACTAGCAGCACTGGTGCGGTTTTGCTGCGTATTTTGGAAGAAAAAGAAGCTACAAAATCAAAATCTTGGAAACTTTTTGGAAAAGAGAGTAAGCTCCTTTTTCTTTCTCTTTCCATTACTAGTGTTAGGATGAATAATGACCGTTCGATCATATTTTAAATGTAAATTCTACGCAACATCATTAATAACCATCATATGTTGTGTTTGCAGTGTTCGCTTCGGCTACAGAAGAAGGTATGCGATAGAACAATCACCGAGCTGGAGAAAAAAACAGCAGAGGGATCATCAACAAACGAAATGATAGAAAAACTCGGGGATTTGGTTAAAGAACGAGAAGTTATAGAGAGAAAGCTCTCAACCACATACAGTTTGGGAAGAGATGCATCAAGCCCACAATCAGAGTCACTAATACCGCTCTCTGATAAGAAAACCAAGAGTTTTTCTCCCAAAAGTGGGCAGAAAGAAAGTGCAGCTATCTTCCATACAGTTAGTGACACTTCTTTGGAGGACTATAGCGGCAATGAAGAAAAGACAGAATCAAAGGGGAAGGCTTTAATGGAGCCAGAAAGCTCTAGTGACGATGGTATTGATCATGGGGCAATAGTTGAAGAACAAGGAGTGATGATTGTTGATCAGGGAGATGATCTGCAGACTGGTGGCACTAGTATGCGAAAGAGATCGATTTCATTAAACAGGAATGTTTAAGTAAATGTTTTCTGCAAAGCGTTTTAGGATGTGTTTTTTGTCAAGTATATAACAGCATGATCTTGCCTGTGAAAGTGAGTTTTAAGGGATCTATTGAACACTTTCTCTGAATCTCATCACACTCTCAGTTACGTTAATCTTTGTATTTACACACCTACAAGTCATGTTACATGACACTGTCCCTGATTCCCTGCTATTGTGTTTGGGGACCAAACCTTCCAAGTCACACTGCCACGCTCCCTCACACGTCACCCTTGTGCGACTGCTGCCACCTGTTTCATCGATTTCCACAGTCTCCCATGAATCGCCAGTCTTTTCCCACCCTGAAAACCGTCGCTAGATTTGCACAAACTAGTCTCTTCCCTGCTTGACTCACTGAGTTAACTCGCACCAGCTCTGGCTCAGGTCTCAGTCTCTGACTCCTAACGAGTTCTTCATGGTTTTGCAAATCTGGATCGAGACAGAGAAAACGAGGTGTGGCGAGTTTATCTTGTCATCTCAAGTAGCAACCTTCTGTTGTGGAAGTTAGCATCCAATTCCCAAACAGATTCGGGTGTTGCTTCTTCATAAACTAACGCCTACACTTTATTATAATTCAACAAACTTCAACTGCCATTTTATAAAGTATATCATTCATTTTCTATAATCATACCTATGGGTGGCAAAATGGGTAGGTTGGGTGGGTTTGGTTGTTGGGTCAGGATGGGTTTGGGTTAGGATAGGTATGGGTAAAGATGGGTAGATTAAAAAAATGGGTTAGAATGGGTTGGGTAAGGATGGGTTTGGGTACGGATGGGTTTGGGTATGGATGGTTTGGATTAAGATAGGTTCACATTAAAATAAATTAACATTTAAAAAAAAAATTAAAATAGCAATAAAAAATTTAAAAAGTAAATAAAAAAAATTAAAAAAAACAAAAATAAACTTAAATATAAAATTTTAGGGGATCTGAAGTATTTCATTTTGAACCGGACCGGTTCGACCCTATCGGGCTGGAAAATAACCCGGACCGTTACGACCCGGCCAGGCCGGGTAGCGACCAGAACTGTTTCGATCTGACCCGGACCGTTACGACCCTATAGGGTATGATTCATACCCTATATCACATAATCATCGTCAAATAAGCTTCACTGTCACATAAATCCATGTAATTGTCACATCAACTATCAGGATTAAGAGTTTAATATCGCTTTTAAGATTCCTTCTGAAACATCATATATTCATATTTGGGTTAATCTTGGATTTCAGATTTTATGGTGTCATACATATTTAGAGTTTTTTTTATTATTTGTTTCGAATGCATGCATGCGTATGGCGGTAATGGTGTGGGTGGTAGGGAGATAATGGTGGCGATGATGATCATGAGTGACTGAGTGTGGCTGGTAGGCACGATGCTCGTAGTGGTTAGACTACATGTAGTCATGCTCTTCAAGGATGTATGGATCGATATATGGCATCCATTTCAACGAAGGTGGAATTCCCTAGGAAAAAAAAGCACGGGGTGATGGTGACGTGAACGATAGCCGGGTGGCCTCCATGTCACGTAGGTTCCTTTTTCTCTTGTTTTTGTTTTAAATTAATAAGTAAACTAGTAAAGTAAATAAACAAACATAGCATTATATAAAAACACTAGCTGATTACTTCGGGATTGAAAAATCTAATTTTACGTGATAACCTATTGCAAATGGCTCAAGTTAACTAACCACAAAATCTCTCAATCATTGCATGTTCATAGTATTCTAATCAGTAATAACTTATGTTTCCTAATCTAAAACCTAATCAGTAATCATCTAAATAATCACTTATGTAAGCTGCAACTATTAAAAAACTCATCACATCTCTCTAATTTCTCACATTCTGATGGCTCTTATAATTCCTAACCTAATCAACTAAACAAACACTTAAGTTGGAAGTTGTAATCATTGCATCTCATTATGCCATGTGGCATAATCAAGAGATGGTTGAGGCCACTATTGAACGCCACGTCAGCAACTATCAATTCTTTCCGGGAGCGTCCCGGGGTTGAAAAATATAACCATTCTAATAATACTAATACTAATAGTAATAATTATTACTCTTGTAATTAAATAAATAAAAAAATAACCTTGTTATAAGGTGACACCATGTGTTGCAGTGTTGCGCGATTCTTTCTCCTAACTTCTCTTGATGAAGTATACCTAGTAAAATTCCAATGATAACATGGCGATTGGGTTGATTTTCAACATCGTAGATAAGAACCTGGTTTAAAAGAAAAAACATGATTAATGAATAACATGAACACTTTGTGTGTTTATTTCCTGTATGAACGAAACCCCACAAAAAAATAGTCGATTTTCCTCCGTTTTTTATATAGGACTATGGTACTCGTTGGAAAGATAATAAAACGCTCGTTAATTTGGTGTAATTTTTTTCTTTAAAAAATCCCGTATATAAAAGATATAAACGTTTAAAAATTATGGGAGGAAACATGAGAGAAAAAATGTTAAATTTATTTTTAAATTCTTTTTTTCCTAAAATAACTCAATTTAATTTAGGGTTTTATGTTTATTTATTTATTTTAATTAAAAAAGGAATTAGTTTAAAAACACTAAAATCTTTCAATTATGATGCCACGTGGCACTCTCAAGGGGAGGTTGAGGCCTCCATTGCACGCCACGTCAGCATATACGTTTTCTTTTATATATATAGATAGATAACATTGCATAAAAATAAAAAAAACAATACATAAAATAAAGGGGTATTGAATTTAAATAATCTAAAGTTTGGGCCATTGATCTATAATAATCCGAACTTTAGATTATTTAAATCCAATACCCCTAAAATAAACGTAACTTAATTTAAACGTGAATAAACATAAAAAAAAAAAACTAATTTAGTGTCGGCCTCATCATTTGCCATACCGATATGTGGGGAAATTCACGACTGTACCAAAATTTGTACTCGATTTGCGTGAGTGCAATGGCCTCGTGTTCGGGGGTATTGGCGGGTACTTGTTGCAAGGGTGTTCGGTGGTGAACCTCGAATAGCGCGCACTTGTTGCGAAGATTGATCCACTTTTGGTTGAATGAACCGGTGGTTCGGTTAGAACCAACGACTAGGAGCTTGAATTCATGAAGGATGTGTGGCCAAATCATCCCACGGCCGGGTGGAGGGCTGTTGTTAATTTCTGTCCAAGCCCTCTCTAATGCGATCTCCTCCTCCTCAGTCCAACATGTCATGATTGATTACTTGAATTTTGGGATAAAAAGAAAGGTGAATGAACGGTAGAGAAAATGGAGGAGAAGAGGTGGAGAAAATGATAGAGAAGAGGTTGACTCAAATAGTTAAAATTTGAATTCAATGGTAATTTAAAAAAAAATATTATATTTATGGTTGGCAAACGGTTGCTTTAAAGGTCCAATCAAGAACCGCTATGTCACCCCCTCACTTGTATCACGCCGATGAAAATCTTCACCGAGATTGCCCCACGCCTGGCTTATGTTGGCCGGTGTGAGTGACATATATTGTCGGGAGATTCTTTAACACCAAAAGTATTTCCTGTAACATATCGAGAGACTATGGACCAGTCTTCATATATGCCTCTGTTTTCTCCATCAAAAATAACATAGAGGCACATGAGGCTTGTGGCTTTGGGTTTCACTAGCCAAGGGGCTACACGGTTCCGACCCCCGAGGCTTCGATTTTTTTGCTTGAAAAATTGGCTTGGTGAAGCCAATTTGGCTTAATGCATCTCTCTTCCACCTCTCTCCATCTCTCTCTTCCACACCTCTCTCTCTAACAAAAAATATTCTGGCTACTTTGGCTAAGCATTTCAGTGTTAGAGTTACTTTAGGGTAAAAATGACGTAACATTGTGTGATTGGTTAGAATGGACTACATAGTGCTTGTGCCCCTTCCCCCTAAAATGATTATTAAACGTTGTTATGTGAATGTTATTAAAGTTTGTTAATAAATGTCGTGAAATTTGTAAAATATAGTTTTAAAAGGCACAATCAAGAACAACAAATCTAAAATTAGTTTAAAATGTTATTATAAATACCGATATAAAAAACTATCTTTCAAACAATGAAATAAGGGTAGGGTTAAGATCAAATACAAATGAAAAAAAGGAAGTCGTAGGAACTAGAAAGGGTATCAAACAGGGTCTGATTGAGCTCATTCAAGTGGCATTGGAACCGTCTCATCAAACTCTACGATATTTGCTTTCAGGTTTTTGATTTTTTGAATTTTAGCTTCTAGTTTTAGAATTTGTGTTATATCATTGTGTTTTTTATGTTGCATTGTGTATTTTCTTTATTTTCGTCATTGTGTCATTTATGCGATGCATTGTGTCTTCTTTCCTCGACATTGTGTTATATTTGTGACTCATTGTGTTATATTTCGTGATTCATTGTGTTTTTTTATATTTTTCTCACCATTCTCATTTTTATTACGGTGTATAAGATAACTTCACCCATGAAAATAATTCCTAACTATATTCTTTGCTAAATGAAATTATTTTCCAATCAATTACATTAATTAAACTAATTGTTATTATGTCACATATGTAGTTTTATGTAAGAAAAAAAGGTCAATAATGTTACATAGGTTCAGGTTGGCTATACGCCTATACCGATTGATCGAGTTTTAGTTAATTCATAACTTTGGAAAGTTCAATGTTAGTGACATAATAACTTTAACTAAACTATTTACCATAAATAAATAGTACTCAAATTTAAAAAAAGAAATTTTTAATCAGGAAGATGATACATTGCCCATCTGCCGTAAAGCTTGCATGGATAAATATGGAGAGCACGCAATTCATTGCAAAGAGCTCACTGGGTTCAAATACCGGCATGACTGGGTGATGGACGTTTTGTGGGAAATCCTGAGAAGAGCTGGGATTTCTGCCAAAAAGGAGGCCCTTGTAAATTTTCTCACAAACCCTGCGGAAGGGAGATCCACCCTGCGACCGGCGGATCTGCTTGTCTTTGGTTGGGAGAGGGGGAAACATGCTTGCGTGGACCTCACAGGGGTATCTCCTTTGGTTGGGTTAAGGGAAACAGGGTTTGTAGCTGGGCAAGCATCGAGAAAGGCGGAATTGAAGACAGTAGATAAGCATGCTTGTTGGGATCAGTTTGCTCTTTTTGCTAAGTAAGAACTTGCTATCTTGACACTTAAGTGTTTAGCAAGTCCTTGTAAATCAGATTATAAGCACAGCGGAATGTATAAGTTAAAGCAACACTTTTTATGCTAAGGAAGAGTTATTACTCCCCCTTGATGATTGAAACTAATAAATGACAAGTATTTATTATGAATCCAAGCAGTAAATGAGAATTAGATACTTAGACAGATTCACAATAAATACTGAAATGGAATAGAACAGTTGAGAGTGTTTGAAGGATTTTTCTATTAAAAATCAATGTCTAAAATAGAAGGTTGAAGCCTCCTATTTATAGACGTTTACATACATGTATCTTGCCCATAAAGCAAGTATACAAATATCAGAAACAAGTTGCACAAGTTGCAACATTGAAACAAACAAATACAGCTAAAAGTAATAATAAACAATAAAACTACTGATGCAAAAGGCGGTGGAAAATATCTGATGCTAAGTGCTGATGAATGACAAACTACTGATGAGTAGTTTGTCTTCAGTACTTCTGAAGTGAACTTGTCTGGTTTGGACTTCAGAACTTCTGATGCAGTTTCTTCTTCAGCACTTCTCTTATCTTCTCTTCAGCAGTTCTTTGTTTTCTTTTCAGTACTTCTATACTTAGCCAAAATGACAGAAGTGAATTAGACTAAGGTTTCCAAAAGTGGTTTCACCAATCCTCTTTGTCCTAACAATCTCCCCCTGGATTGATGAAGCCAAAACCTTACTAATTCCTTATGTTTTTCTTCTGTCTTGAACAATCTTCCATATCTCTTTGTACATGGTGTTCTTGAGCTGGTTTAACTGACCATCAGATAGAGATCCTCTCTGTGGTTCCAGATGTTGAATTGTGAGCAAGTCTTGTGTTGACAGTTTCTTCAGATCACTGATCTTCTTGTAAGCCCTGCTTGAGAGGTCTCTTCTTGTCAACAATACTGAGTTGTTATCAGTAAGTGACCATCTGATGATAGGTATCTTTGATTTGTTAAAGTCAGAAGAATAGGGAACCAGACTTGTCCCTTGGGTTGATGGTCCTGAGTGCTGGATGCTTTCAGTTTCAGTTAGCCTCAGGTGGGAGTCCCTTCCTTGTTGTTGTTGCATATCAGGCATCTGAACAGTTGGGAGATGGTGTTCAGTCACTACTCTGGTATGCAGCTTTTCTTTGATGGTCTTTTGTATTTGGTAGGCAAAAGTGGAAGGATCCCTGAATTGTGTTAACAGAGGTTTCTCCTCAATGTCAAAATCTGAATGGACTATTGAACTTCCTTCAAGTAGTACCATTTTGAAGTCAGTTTTGACATTGTCCTCTGCCTTCTTTCTCTGAGTAGCAGTTCTTCTTGATACACCAGAAGTTCTAACTACTGATCTTGAAGGATCAGTAGTTTGAAACTTCTCTGGATTTGCAGCCTTGGCAGCCAAGTATTTTCTGTAAGTATCCATTAGTCTTTCTTCTTTCCATCTGGATACTGAGGCTTTTGAACCATAGCCCTCTGCTACTAACTCTTCTATTATTTGGGCTCTCTTGGCCTTTCCTTCTTTGCTTGTGGCCATTTTGTCTGCAAGCAGTTGTGCTCTTCTTGTCAGCTCTTGCATAGAGAGTCCTTTGAGTGTAAAGGCTTTAGTCTTGCTGTTCTTGGTAATGTAAGACACCAGTTGTTGTCTTTTATCTTGTTCAGCAATCTCATCAAGGCTAGCCTGCCTTTGTAGTTCAGCTTCATAAGCCTGAAGTTTTTCTTCATGGCTTAAATCTAAATCATCCCTGTCACACCCCAACCGATGGCGGAAACATCGAGGTGAGACTTGTGATAGATTGTTCAAAGACTTCATGACACTAGAATTCGTGACAATATGATTTAAAGATAAAATTCATTCATAGCATAATTATCGTCTAAAAAGATAATAGAATACAAATTGTTTTCATGAAAAGAGAAATACGACATCAAAGTATAGAACTTAAACTAGCGTGAGTTTCTAGTCCAATCCTAAGTAGATTTCTTGAATATCTTGCATCAAACATTTCCTGCAACATGTATAAAATATCCGTCAACACATAAAGCATTGGTGAGCATACTAGTTTTAGCTTACATACATAGTATTTTAGAATGGTTTACTCAAATCTCATACTATAGCATTGCACATACCTATCATACAAAAGACATAACTCAAACCCGCGAGTACCACAGCGTATACCTAACATATTCATGTTAGGCCGTTTAAATCTTAACAATGACCCATAAAGGGGGCGGTGTGCTAGTCCTATAGCGCTATACATGTTAAGTGGGCTAATAATAGTTAATGATTTATGTCTAAGTATCTAAGAATCATAAGCATGGCAAGTAGCATATAAGTATGTTTAATAGATTGAGCATGTGTGTTTATGAAAGCATTAGTGTGTTTTGCATATGATACATGTTTACACCCCAAAAGTGATAAAGAGAAAAAGGGGACAAGTATGAACTCACCTTTGGGTGCGTTTTAGCAAGGTTCCAAAAGAATGAGTCTTGGGGGATTAGTTCCTTAGCCTTGGTTAACTAGAATTAGAAAAATAAGAGTCTTAGGTTTGAGTTTAGATTATAGATTCACGAGAGTCATGCAAGCCTTTTAGGCGAACCAAAACACAAACCACCATGAAGGTGATTCGGATGGTCATAAGAGTCAAGCAAGCCTTTTAGGCGAACCAAAACACAAACCACCATAGAGGTGATTCGGATGGTTATGAGAGTCAAGCATTGGTAAGGTAGGGATGTATCCACAAACCTTTCCGAATTATTAAATTAGTAGAGTTTATATAATTTAGTATTTATATAATATAACTTAGAAAGTAGGGTATGGTGACTTAGTTTGGATGAGCCTTGGCCTTCCTTTTGTCAACCATGAACCATAACACAAGTCCCTCCATCATTGAGTTGTTGGTGAACTTGGTTGGTATTATTAACAACCTAGTGCATAAAAGATAATAGAAGATGACCACATTTGAGGCCTCAAATTGGTGCCCTACTCATGTTTATTTGCCATGGCAAATAGGAGAGAGGTCCTAGAGGTTTCCTCAAAGGGTTTGAAGAAGAGGAGAGTGAAGAAATTAGAAGAGAGGTTGAAAGTGAAGTGAGAAACTCACTTATTCTTGAGAGAATTCTTGAGAGATTAGAGAGGATTTAGAAATGAGCAAGTGATTAAGGTGTAGAGAGGGGTGTATTTATAGTTGGGGTGAAGGGATTGGGTATTTAATGAATTAATTAGGGTGGTTAGAAGTTAATTAGTGGTAAATATATATTTAAAAGAAAAGAAAAAAAATAAAAATAAAAATAGAATCATACAAAAAAAAAAACGTACGGAACATTTTGAAATGTTGTTACAAAAGTCAAATGGCATTTTTTTCATTTTTTTTAAGTATCATTAAATAAATATATATCTATATATATATATATATATGTTTTATTAATAATAAGTATATATTAAGATCTTAACTAAATAAGTTTCTTGTTGTAACGCCCAAATTGAATAGGATAAAATATAATGGCGACTCGTCATGAATTGGTATGAGTAACATAAAAGGCGCGAGTAACGGCAAGCTTGGAATTTGTTTAAATGTAGCATTCATAATACAAGAAAATTAAGAATCACGCGACGCTACATAAAGTTTGCGTCACGTAGATTTTATAGATTAAGATTAAATGAAATTGATAAAATACTTTTCCATTGATCATAAGCTCGGGATTACAAGGGTACAAAATGGAAAGATACAAGAATACAAGGACTAGAATAGAAAATATGAAAAGTACAAATGTTACAGTCTCCCCTACTTTAGGAAATTTCGTCTCGAAATTTATTCAAGTGGCTTGACTGAAAAGATGTGGGTACTTTTTCTTCATTTGCTCTTCATGTTCCCAAGTGAACTCGGGTCCATTCTTCGATTCCCAACGAACTTTGACTAGTGGGATACGTTTTCGTTTGAGTTGTTTGACTTCACGATCCGTTATTTCCACTGGTCTTTCGACGAAATGCATAGTCTCATCAATTCGTACGTCATCAAGAGGAATGTGTATGTTCCCTTCGGCTAAGCACTTCTTCAAATTTGAAACATGAAAGGTGGGATGGACATTGTTGAGTTCTTGGGGTAACTCGAGCTTGTAAGCCACTTTCCCAATTCGTTCAATGATTTTGAATGGTCCAACATACCGTGGAGCCAACTTTCCTTTCTTTCCAAATCTGACTACTCCTTTCCAAGGAGACACCTTGAGGAGTACTTGATCACCAACATTGAATTCAAGGGGCTTTCGCCGCTTGTCAGCATAGCTTTTCTGACGGCTTCGAGCAGCTAAGAGATTATCACGGATTTGGATGATTTTGTTGGTCGTTTCTTGGATGATTTCGGGACCGGTGATTTGTGCTTCACCAATCTCGTGCCAACATATAGGAGAACGGCACTTTCGGCCATAGAGAGCTTCGAATGGAGCCATTTGGATGCTGGTATGGTAACTGTTATTGTAAGAGAATTCGACCAATGGTAGATGAGCATCCCAATTTCCACCAAAGTCGATTACACAAGATCGAAGCATATCCTCAAGAGTCTGGATCGTACGTTCAGTTTGACCATCAGATTGAGGATGAAAAGCTGTACTAAGATTAAGCTGAGTTCCCATGGCAGCCTGAAATGTTTCCCAAAGACGGGAGGTGAATCGACCATCACGGTCTGAGATGATGTCTAGAGGAAAACCATGACGACAAATTATTTCCTTGGTGTAGATATGGGCTAGCTTCTCAACTTTGTAATCTTCACGAATGGGAAGGAAGTGAGCTGACTTGGTTAAACGATCAATGATTACCCAAATGCTATCATGACCGGATGATGTTCGAGGGAGCTTGGTAATAAAATCCATAGCAATACTTTCCCATTTCCACATGGGGACTTCGGGCTGTTCAAGCAAACCCGACGGTCGTTGGTGCTCGGCTTTTACTTTGGAGCAAGTGAGACATTTGGACACAAAGAGAGCAATGTCCTTTTTCATACCGGGCCACCAATAATTACGACGGAGATCTTGATACATTTTATCCGCACCGGGATGAATGGAGTATCGGGATTTATGCGCTTCATTCATTATAAGAGTACGAAGGTCATTACGACTGGGAACCCAAATACGATCAAGGTAATAAAGAATCCCATTTGCCTTGGATTCCAAGTGTAACTCGGCACCACAAGACATTTCTTCATATAGAGTATTTTCATTGACCGATGTATGCTGTGCGTCTCGAATACGGTTGAAGAGATCATTTTGAAATTGAGAGCTACGAAGACGGTCGATTTCTCGAATGTTGCATAGAACTGCATGACTTTTTCGACTAAGAGCATCGGCTACTACATTCGCTTTACCAGGATGATAGCGAATTTCGCAGTCGTAGTCGTTTAACAATTCGACCCATCGTCGTTGTCGTATGTTAAGATCCTTTTGATTAAAAATGTGTTGCAGGCTTTTGTGATCGGTAAAAACAACACATTTCGTACCATAGAGGTAATGTCTCCAGATTTTTAAGGCAAAAACAACGGCACCAAGTTCAAGATCGTGAGTGGTGTAGTTCTTCTCGTGGATTTTGAGTTGCCTTGATGCATAGGCGATGACTTTGCCTCGTTGCATAAGAACGCAACCAAGACCTTGATTCGATGCATCACAATAAACCACGAAATCATCATTCCCCTCGGGAAGAGCTAGAATAGGAGCATCACAAAGCATAGACTTGAGGGTTTCAAAGGCTTCTTCTTGCTTAGGACCCCAAATGAAAGGTTGGGATTTTTGAGTCAAAGCGGTGAGTGGTGTAGCAATTTTGGAAAAGTTGGAGATGAACCGACGGTAGTAACCCGCCAATCCTAGAAAGGAACGAACTTCGGTAGGAGATTTTGGTGCAATCCAATTTTTAACGGCTTCAATTTTGGCAGGATCAACATGAATACCCCTATCGTTCACAATATGCCCAAGGAATTGAACTTCTTTTAACCAAAATTCACATTTAGAGAACTTGGCATAAAGTCGTTCGGCACGTAGGAGTTCTAGAATCAAACGGAGATGTCGTTTATGGTCGTCTTCGGATTTGGAATAGATCAAGATGTCATCAATGAAGACAATCACAAAACGATCCAAATAAGGTTTACACACTCGATTCATTAGATCCATGAATACCGCGGGTGCATTGGTTAAACCGAAAGGCATCACCATGAACTCGTAGTGACCATATCTTGTGCGAAAGGCAGTTTTTGGAATATCTTCTTCGTGGATTTGAAGTTGATGGTATCCAGAACGAAGATCGATCTTTGAGAAACAAGTAGCTCCTTGGAGCTGGTCAAAGAGATCATCAATGCGTGGGAGAGGGTATCGGTTTTTGATAGTAAGCTTGTTAAGCTCACGATAATCGATGCACATACGGAAGGATCCGTCTTTCTTTTTAACAAACAAAACAGGAGCACCCCATGGAGAAGTACTCGGGCGTATGAAGCCTTTTTCGAGCAGTTCTTGGAGTTGACTAGCAAGTTCTTGCATTTCGGAAGGTGCGAGACGATATGGAGCTTTTGCAACGGGTGTAGCACCAGGTATGAGATCAATGCGAAGTTCAACAGAACGAGCAGGAGGAAGACCGGGTAGATCTTTGGGAAAGACCTCGGGAAAGTCACAAACGACAGGTATGTCCTTTATGCCTTTTTCCTTGTCTTTGGTTGTTACCACATGAGCTAAGAATGCAACATATTCCTTACGGAGATACTTTCGAGCTTTGGTACAAGACATGAGTTTGAGTCCTTTGGAGGCTTTCTCACCATAGATTTGTAAAGTGTCACCGCTAGGAAGCGGTATACGGATAAATTTTTCGAAGCAAACAACTTCGGCACGATGTTTTGCAAGCCAATCCATGCCTACTATGATGTCAAAACTTCCCAATTGCATAGGATTTAGATCTATGGAGAAATCATGGTCATTAAGACTTAAGGTGCAGTTTTTGATAATGAAATCAATAGAGATGGGTTCACCATTTGCGACTTCAACGGTGAATGGTTCCGATAATTTAGATCGTGCACAAGCAAGTAAGGGTTCAAATTCTAGAGACACAAAACTCTTATCCGCACCAGTATCAAAGAGTATAGAAGCGTAAGATCCATTAACAAGGAACGTACCGTTCACAACATCATTTTCAGTTTGAGCTTGGGCCGCATTGAGGTTGAAAGCGCGACCCCTTGGTGGTTGATTTTGAGCCGGAGCTTGAACTTGGTTGTTGCGGGTACATTGAGGAGCAAAATGATTAGGATCACCACACTTGAAACATGCACGCCCATTGCCGATGGCTAGAGGAGGTTGGTTAGCAACTCGGGGTTGGTTGACAACTTGAGGTTGGTTGTTTTGGGTTCTAGGGCCGGTTTTGCAAGTTTGGACAAGGTGCCCATAGCGGTTACAATTGGTACAGAAACGGCAAGTAGAGGTTGGTGGGTGATGAAAATGGCACGTGTTACATTTTGGGAAAGAGCCGGTGTAGGGTTTCTTGGCAGGCACTTGGTTAAGAGGAGTTGGAGCTTGAGCTTCGGTGGATGGAATGGTAACGGCATAGTTTTGGTTTCGGGATTTGCGTTTGCGGTTATTGCTATGGGTTGATGGGGTTTTGGCTTCCTTTGGTTTGTCGGTGGGAATGGTGGTGGTTTGATTGACGGTTTTGGTGGTGTTTGGGATAGTTAAGGTTCCATCTTTCACTTGGTTATCCGAGATTTTGGAGGCTAAACGAATGGCTTTTTCTAGGGTGGTGGGTTCGGCTCCTTCAACGATATCACGAACACTCGTTGGGAGGCCTTTGAGATACTTAGCTATGATTCTCTTAGTGGTGTTGAATTGGTGAGGTACAAGGACAAGGAGTTGCTTGAAACGATTGGTATAGGTTGGGTTATCACCACTGTTTTGCTTGAGTTTCCAAAACTCATCTTCGAGTCGCTCAATCTCTTGTGCGGGGCAGAACTCCTCAATCATGAGTTGCTTGAGTTCCTCCCACGGTAGAGTTAAAGCGACTTCGTTTCCACGGGTGACTCTCTCGCTTTTCCACCACTCGAGTGCCCTTGATTTGAAGACACTAGTGGCGTGACGAGTGCGGAGATCGTCAGGGCATTCGCTATTGATGAAGATTAGCTCGATGTGGTCGAACCATTCGAGCATAGCGGTAGCACCATCATTTCCCGTGAAAGAGTCGGGTCGATGTAGGTTAAATTGCTTAAAGGTGAAGGAGGTAGCTTTGGAGGATTCGGCTCTTGAGTCAACTGAACCGTGAGGGCTTACGGAGGCTTGGATTTTGCTAACCACATCGGGTATGACCTTGGCCATTTGCTTGGCCATGAAAGATAGCATTTTCTTGTTGGTGCTTTGCTTAGAGTTCTTGCTTGACATACGGTTTGACATGGAAGACATCTATAGAATAAACAAAAGGATTATGAGCTTTGATCAATGGTTTATTTGTATAAAGATTGCATTTTGTCTTTGTTTTTAGATGTGAATTAAGCATACAATGCACATAGTGTCAAATAGTTCAAGTAGCATGTAGTTTCACATTGTTTTACAAAGCATAACACATAAATATAAGCAAGTATAGTGCATTTAGACAATATAAAGGAGCTTTAATTAGTGTTGGTTTGCGATTATTAGTATTGTTTGGAGATTGCTAGAGTACTAGAGATGCGAGTCTTGAGAGCCTTTGCGAGTAGTGAAAAAAAAAATCGAATATATGTAGTGAAAACATAGCATGAAAACATCATTGAAAATAATATTAACATAAAATGAGGGGCTTGTTTTAAGCAAGCCATTGGAGTGTTCCGGAACGGAACTTAGACTAACCAAAGTGGTTCGAATTTACCTTTGAGTTTGAAAACATGCTTTGGCCTAATAGGTGGAAATACTCTCGCCGACTTGCGGTTAACGGTATTCACCCTTCCAGTTACTACATGTTTCTTGTCATTAGTAAATTTGAGACTTTGGCGAGATTTAAAAAAAAAATATATATATATATATATATATATATCAAGGATTGAAACTAGTCGCTAAGTTGCGGATTTCACTCCTATCTTAGCGAGGTCGTTTCTTTGAGTGTGGTTTGTACACTTTGTCCAACGTGGTAAGAAAATTAATTCTAACTTTCAATTGGTAAGTGTCCACTAGAACGAGAATTGTGAAATTTCCACCAAGGTGAGGATATCACTCCTATCTTGGTGTAGTTTCAAAAACATAAAGAATTTACGCGGATTGAAAGTTATCACCAAAGTGAGGGTTTCACGCCTATTTTGGTGATTTCCTTTCGTTTGTGTTATACGAGCGTCTTCGAGTGTAGAGTAATCCACAAATAGGAAGGGAAATTTTTTTTTTTTAAGTCCAAATGAATGGAGTAGAAGCAAGATAAGGAGAACAAGTATTTTAAGCATGATAAAACGAATGGTCAAAAGGGTTCTTAACTATAGTCTAGGTCAAACATGGCAATTTTTCCTAATTCCCTATAGTCATGGCTCTGATACCAATCTGTCACACCCCAACCGATGGCGGAAACATCGAGGTGAGACTTGTGATAGATTGTTCAAAGACTTCATGACACTAGAATTCGTGACAATATGATTTAAAGATAAAATTCATTCATAGCATAATTATCGTCTAAAAAGATAATAGAATACAAATTGTTTTCATGAAAAGAGAAATACGACATCAAAGTATAGAACTTAAACTAGCGTGAGTTTCTAGTCCAATCCTAAGTAGATTTCTTGAATATCTTGCATCAAACATTTCCTGCAACATGTATAAAATATCCGTCAACACATAAAGCATTGGTGAGCATACTAGTTTTAGCTTACATACATAGTATTTTAGAATGGTTTACTCAAATCTCATACTATAGCATTGCACATACCTATCATACAAAAGACATAACTCAAACCCGCGAGTACCACAGCGTATACCTAACATATTCATGTTAGGCCGTTTAAATCTTAACAATGACCCATAAAGGGGGCGGTGTGCTAGTCCTATAGCGCTATACATGTTAAGTGGGCTAATAATAGTTAATGATTTATGTCTAAGTATCTAAGAATCATAAGCATGGCAAGTAGCATATAAGTATGTTTAATAGATTGAGCATGTGTGTTTATGAAAGCATTAGTGTGTTTTGCATATGATACATGTTTACACCCCAAAAGTGATAAAGAGAAAAAGGGGACAAGTATGAACTCACCTTTGGGTGCGTTTTAGCAAGGTTCCAAAAGAATGAGTCTTGGGGGATTAGTTCCTTAGCCTTGGTTAACTAGAATTAGAAAAATAAGAGTCTTAGGTTTGAGTTTAGATTATAGATTCACGAGAGTCATGCAAGCCTTTTAGGCGAACCAAAACACAAACCACCATGAAGGTGATTCGGATGGTCATAAGAGTCAAGCAAGCCTTTTAGGCGAACCAAAACACAAACCACCATAGAGGTGATTCGGATGGTTATGAGAGTCAAGCATTGGTAAGGTAGGGATGTATCCACAAACCTTTCCGAATTATTAAATTAGTAGAGTTTATATAATTTAGTATTTATATAATATAACTTAGAAAGTAGGGTATGGTGACTTAGTTTGGATGAGCCTTGGCCTTCCTTTTGTCAACCATGAACCATAACACAAGTCCCTCCATCATTGAGTTGTTGGTGAACTTGGTTGGTATTATT
This sequence comes from Ambrosia x helenae, assembly GCA_030844895.1. NCBI lineage: Eukaryota > Viridiplantae > Streptophyta > Magnoliopsida > Asterales > Asteraceae > Ambrosia > Ambrosia x helenae. The sequence goes on from CM061233.1 coordinate 116,467,866, forward strand.
AACAACCTAGTGCATAAAAGATAATAGAAGATGACCACATTTGAGGCCTCAAATTGGTGCCCTACTCATGTTTATTTGCCATGGCAAATAGGAGAGAGGTCCTAGAGGTTTCCTCAAAGGGTTTGAAGAAGAGGAGAGTGAAGAAATTAGAAGAGAGGTTGAAAGTGAAGTGAGAAACTCACTTATTCTTGAGAGAATTCTTGAGAGATTAGAGAGGATTTAGAAATGAGCAAGTGATTAAGGTGTAGAGAGGGGTGTATTTATAGTTGGGGTGAAGGGATTGGGTATTTAATGAATTAATTAGGGTGGTTAGAAGTTAATTAGTGGTAAATATATATTTAAAAGAAAAGAAAAAAAATAAAAATAAAAATAGAATCATACAAAAAAAAAAACGTACGGAACATTTTGAAATGTTGTTACAAAAGTCAAATGGCATTTTTTTCATTTTTTTTAAGTATCATTAAATAAATATATATCTATATATATATATATATATGTTTTATTAATAATAAGTATATATTAAGATCTTAACTAAATAAGTTTCTTGTTGTAACGCCCAAATTGAATAGGATAAAATATAATGGCGACTCGTCATGAATTGGTATGAGTAACATAAAAGGCGCGAGTAACGGCAAGCTTGGAATTTGTTTAAATGTAGCATTCATAATACAAGAAAATTAAGAATCACGCGACGCTACATAAAGTTTGCGTCACGTAGATTTTATAGATTAAGATTAAATGAAATTGATAAAATACTTTTCCATTGATCATAAGCTCGGGATTACAAGGGTACAAAATGGAAAGATACAAGAATACAAGGACTAGAATAGAAAATATGAAAAGTACAAATGTTACAATCCCTTTCTTCCAGAGTTTTCCAAATCAGATCTTCTCTGGCCTTCTTGTTGGCTGCAACTAAGCTCTTCTCTAATAATTCAGCTGATTGAGAGATAGGAGAAGGGTTTAGTACAGTCATTGTTGTAACAGTTGTAGGCCTGATGGGATCAGATGTTGGTTGAATGGGAGCAGTGGTTCTGGAAGGTTCAACTGTTTGAGGTTTGGAAGTGTTAACCTCTGATGGGTTGACAACTGCTGATGGTTTGTCAACTACTGAAGGATTGTCTTCAGTACTTTCTGATTCTTCATCAGAAGTTTTGCCATCAGAAGTTTCTTCATTGTGCCTTAGGGATTCTTCAGATGTTTGGGTCTCATCTTCTTTTTCTGCTGCTTCAATTTCTTCTATTGAGACACCAAACTGTTTGGCCAGTTTTTCTTTCCTGGCCTGATCTTTTTGATCTCTTTCAAGGATGGCCACTCTTGCCCTTATCCTGGCTTGGAATGACTCCTTAGGTTCCCTGAACTTCTCCCCCTTTTTGGATTCATCAATTTTAACTTTTGAAGTTGAGGGTTGGGAGAATTGTCCTTGAAGATGAGCAATCTGTTTGCTGTTGAAGTCTATTTTGTTGGATAGATCATTCATCTTGGTCTTGATCACTCCAAATTGATTCTTGATAGACAGCTCCAAGTTAGCTGTGTATGTTTGGAAGTGATTTCTGATGAGAGTATTCATCATGTGGTACAGGGGACCCTCTGGGCTGCATAGCTGGTTCAGGTCTATGCTTGTTTGCCCAGGGAATTGGGTAGGCATTTGTTGTGAAGGGGGTGTTTTTGGGAGATCCTCATGTTGTACAGAGGATGCCACTCTAGGGGTTTTAGGGATTGAGTGGGCTTTAACCTGTGCAGGGGTGACTGGCTTCTTGAGCCTGGATACCCCTGAAACAGGACCTTCATAATGTGCCGTCAATTCAGTAGTTTGTGTTTTTGAAACATCATCCAAATTAATGGAATCATCTGAATCCCTGATGTTGTCCTCAATGAGGACTGTCTCAGTTAAATCATGAGCTGAGCCCAACTCAGTTCTCTCATGAACCTCTTGTTCTTGGTTCTGAGGATTTCCTACTTCAGGCATTAAGCCTTCATCAGTAGTTGCCACATCTGAGGTCTTAGCTATGTTACTTCTATCCTCAGATCCACCACTGGGTGGTAACTGAGTAGTAGCAGCCTCAGATGCCCCAAGAGTCTCTAAAATTGGGCTTAAAGACTCTGGTCCACCCTCATCTCTTGGGATAGGGCTAGAGATGTCCACATCCATGTCTGATGTAGTGGTTATGTCCCCTGTTTGTTGTGGTTGTAAGGGACTGACATAATCAGATGGGACCTTCTCTTTTAGCCCAGAGAGAAGTTTGGCAATTTCTATTGCCTCTTGTTCAGAAATTTGTGGGGTTGGTTCAGTAGTTTGGGCAATAGGTGAAATTTGTTGTTCAGCAGTTTCAAAAGAAGAGTGTGTTTCAATAGTTTTTCTAAGTCTTTTTCTTTTGAATAAAATGGTTATGGGTGCTCTTGGTGGGGTTTGAGATGGATGAGACTGAGAGGGTGTTTCAGTCTCACCAATTTGAAGAGCAGAATGCTCATGAGCATGTTCAGGCATCTCAACCTCCTGAACAGCTTTTCTTTTGGGTTGGTGGGTTGTTGTCTTTGTTGGCTTGGGCTTTTTGGCTTTTGGTGATGTGAGTTTGGAAGATGTGGGTTTCAGGGGGACTTGTTGTTGTTCTCACTGATCATCTTCTGGCCAGGCAACCGGTTTGTTATGCCTTGAGTATGCTTGTGATGTTAAAGGATTTAAAGTTGAAATTTTTCCCACAAGCACCTCATTACCCAGTTCCCCTATTATGCATTGCATAATGAACCTTGGGTACAACAAAAACTTTTTCTTGGTATTATTATGATGTAACACCAACTCATTAAAAAATAGTTTTGATGCCCTGAATTTAGTTTCATTCACAATGGAATGAAATATTGGTTGAAAAGTGGAGGGCATCTGGTCATAAGACCCTGTTTTTGGACTCAAACACATAATAATATAATGAAACAAAAGCTTGTATTTTGGTTCAAAATATTTTTTGAAGATAGTAGCATGGGAGAGAGTACCTTGATAACCACACTCAGTCATGGTTAGGTGAATATCAGAATTAGCAACATGGTCAGGGGCAGTTACATCATCCAGACCCAGTCTTGTTGCCAGTGTGGCCGGTGTGATGGTCAGTGGTTTCCCTTTTATTCTTGAGTTGAGGGAAATGACTTCATCATCAGCCGTCACCGTCTCAGCATTTGCCCAGAACTCATTCAGAGTTTCAGTGTGAATTGGTGGGTTTATAGTGAGAGCAGTAAAATATTGGGATTTTACGACAAGATCAATGATCTCATCGTATTGGGACCAGCCTTCTTGTTTTTCAAGAAAGGCCCTTTGATTGTGTCCCTGCTTTAGAACTAGAGCCATGTGGTTTGGGTTTTGATCGAACAGTGGATTTGCAGGTTTAGGTTATTGAGAGAGTATTTGAGAGAGAAGGAGGGATATTTTGAGTTTAAAAGGATAAGTGTGGAGAAAAAGGTATTTATCAGAAGTTTTAACCGCTTGAATCTTCTTTATTAGAAGTTTTTGAACCGCCTTTGGTTAAAAATCTTTTTATCAGAGGTTTTAAACTGATTAGGTCAAACCTCTGATGATGGGAAAAGTCAGATTTGCCCTTTTGACTTAAACTGCTGATGAAGGATTACTTCATCAGTAGTTCCCATTTCCTCTTCAGTAGTTTTAACAGCTGATGAGAAATGTTTTTATAAATACTTTTATTCATAACTTCTGAAGGTTATTTTATCAGAAGTTACACACTTTTCAAAAAATTATCCCCATACTGATGGTTGTTCATCAGTAGTTTCTCTCTTTTCAGAAGTTTTGTTTCAGACTTTTTGTCTGTTTTGTAAGTGAAAAATGAAAAATTGCAAAATAAGAAAATAAACACTTACAAATTAAGCATCCCAAGCATGGATACTAACTTCTGAAATGTTGATGTGTCAAGGGGTTTTGTGAAGATGTCAGCTATTTGATTAGCTGTTGCTACATGCTTCACCTCAATCTTGCCTTTTTCATAGCAATCTCTTATGAAATGGTACCTGATCTCAATATGTTTGGTTTTTGAGAACTGTACCGGATTTTGAATGATGCTAATGGCAGATTTGCTGTCTACAAACAAAGGTGTCTTGGTCTCTTTGATTCCATAATCAAGAAGTTGATATTGGAGCCATTGTATCTGTGATGTACAACTTGCAGCTGCAATGTATTCAGCTTCAGCAGTTGAAGTTGCAACAGATGTTTGCTTCTTTGATTGCCATGACTAGGGCTGTAAACAAACCAAACGTTCAGTGAACAGTTCGTAAACCGTTTGGCGAGAAGTTCGTTTGTGTCCGTTTGTTTAATAAATGAACGAACACAAACAAAAAATTCCGTTTGATTAACTAAACAAACAAACACGAACAAGTGTCTCGTTCGTTCGATTGCGTTCATGAACGTTCGGCAATGTGTTTGTTTACGTTCGTTTATTTATATCCATTCGTGTATGTTTGTTTATGTTCGATCACTAGTTAAAACTTAGGATAAATATGAACTTTTGAATTAGGAATATCATGTATTCATGTCTATGCCTAAGTAATTTTAGATAATTATGTCTAAGTTAGTACAATTTGACTTATCGACATCGTTTACTAGATGTACTTTGTCTAACGGTTAATATTAACAATGTTTTTTTTAGTTAGTTGCATATTAAATGTTTGTTTGTGTTCAAGACCCGTGTTCACGAACAGTCCGCAAACAACTGAATTTCTTAACGAACAAACACAAACACGGAATTATGTTCGTTAGTGTGTTCGTGAATGGTTCGTTTGTCCAAGAAACCTTAACAAACAAACACGAACAAAGCTTTGTTCGTGTTCATTTGGTTCGTTTACAGCCCTAGCCATGACACTAGACAGTTACCCAGGAATTGACAACCACCAGATGTTGACTTTCTTGTCATCTTACATCCTGCATAGTCACTATCTGAAAAAGCTGATAACTTGGTATTGCTTGAAGCAGGATACCAAATTCCAAGTGTTGGAGTTCCTTTCAGATATCTGAAAATTCTTTTGACTGCTATAAGGTGTGATTCCCTTGGTGCTGATTGATATCTAGCACAGACACATGTTGAAAACATAATATCTGGTCTAGAAGCAGTTAAGTATAAAAGGGAACCTATCATGCATCTGTACATGGTTTGATCAACCTGTTTTCCTTGATCATCAGGTTCAACTTGTGTGATTGGTGTTATGGGAGTGGAACATGATTTACAGTCATTTAAAGAAAATTTGTTCAATAATTCTTTAACATATTTTGATTGATGTATAAAAGTTCCATTTGTTTGTTGCTTGATCTGCAGTCCTAGAAAGTACTGCAGTTCTCCCATAGTACTCATCTCAAATTTTGATTGCATGAGTTTCTTAAAATCATCACACAGTTTTGTGTTTGTTGAACCAAAAATGATATCATCAACATAAATTTGAACAAGTAAGACATGATTTCCAACATGTTTAATGAAAAGAGTTTTATCAATGGCACCTCTTGTAAAGTTATTTTTGAGTAAAAAGGTGGAGAGTGTATCATACCAGGCTCTTGGAGCCTGTTTGAGCCCTGACGGGTGGTTCAAGGAACAACCCGTTATAGTGTTAAAACGCATATATTAATCACAATTAATCATGATATTGCTTGGAGTTGGATAACTGCGGTTGTTATGGATGCAGGTATGATAAGGGAACTAAAATGGCGGAAAACGGGCTTTTGGAACGGATCGGAAGCATTGGAACGAGGTGGAAAGAAAGAAGAAAAAAATCAAGATTTTCAACAAGCCCACCGTAGGCCTACGGCCTGGGCGTTCCCCTACGGTGGCAGCGGACACTTTTTTCTCACCGTTGGGCAGTGTAAAACAGCCGTAGGCTTTCCACTCTCCACCGTACCCCTACGGCCATGCCGTAGGGTTACGGTGGCCCTGCATTAAAAGTGTAACTCATCCATTTAAGGGCAATTTGATGGAGACTTATGGCATCTCTTTCATTAAAAACGGTTTCTATCAACTTTTGGGCGAATTTTGGCTGCAACTTATCATTGGAAACATTATCTAATCATTGTTTTGATGTTTGTAATCCTCATGAACAATTGCTTGAAGATGATAATGATCCACCAAGCTATGTTAGGCTAAACAATTGGTGATCATTCGTGGTGAAGGTTTTTCTACAACTTTTGTGTGTGTTTTTCCTATATTTCTAGAATAATAATTTGGTACTTTGCTTGATGATTATGGTGTATGAACAATTGTTTGTAGTATGTTGGTTAATTTGCTAATTCTTAGTCTTTATCGTTCGTTCTTGGTGTTGCTAACAACCGAGATATCACGGGAAGGATTGGGGTTGGTTATTGATTAATTGGTCATCGGGAAACAACCTCGCGTTAATATAATCCGAGTACTTTGTTCCCTTTTACCACAACAATTGCTTTTACATGAGTTATGTCTATGTAACTCTTTCTAGTGGAAATTCACACATGTGTTTAGAAAAACCGGATCCTTGAATGATCATTATTCCATAATTTGAAGAAACGCTTCTAAGTTTGAATTGAAAATTAGTCGTTAATTTAGTTGAAACCAAAACAATCAAAAATCATAATCATTTACTTTTTGTTGAGTAGTTTAATTTTAGTTAATTAACAAAGCTAGAATTTACACATTTTCCACAAACTCCCTGTGTTCGATACCTTCTTACTACTATACATTAGTTGTAATTGGGAAATTTAACGTGTACCACGACAAGCACGTCAAATTTTGGCGCCGTTGCCGGGGAGTAGTGCGCAACGTGTGTTAAGCTTTTAGTTTTGTTTTGTTATTTTCGGGTTTACACTGGTTGTGTTTAGTGTGCAGGTACTTCAAGTGTATGCATACTAGGGGCTCTCACGAGTCATCACCACTTTTGTTTGATCCGGAGATTGAAAGAACCTTGAGAAAGAACCGAGTTTTAATTCGAAGAAACAAAGTCATTGATTCACCTACTTCACCGTTCACCCCAAGAAACATAATGCAAGACCCTCACATACCAACAACGGGTCAAACGACTTCACCATTCATGCTTACTTCTTCACACATTTCACCCAACACCACATTACCTAACTTGTCCACCAATCCTGAGACACCAAGCCATACCACCCAACCGAGTTCCACCCAAATTAATCCAAACCTTAACTTTAATCCATCATGTACCATTCCACCATTTTTCCATTTTTTTCCAACTACGGGTCAATCATCTTCTACCATTCCACACCCACAAGGACAAGGTTCAACAATTGTCCACACCACATCTTCTTATCAACCACCTAATCAATCGGGTTTTTACCATTCATCTTTTCAAGGTGGTCTAAATTCAAGATTTCAAAGAGATGTGTATGACGAAGGGTACGATGATGAGGAGCTTAGTGGGTACAATGAAGAGGGTTATTACTATGGAGGACAAGGTGCATATGTGGGTTCGCAAGCTCAAACGGGTCAAACAAGTCAACCACTTTTACAATATCAAGACCCGTCAAGACTACCGGTTGGTGTGCAACATGTTAGACCACAAGGATTGCAGTTTCAGCATCCCACGCCACTAAATCAAATGCGGCCTCCAAATATGCAAGCTCAACATCAAAGGCCAAATCACCAACAACAACCGATGCATCCGAATCAACATCAACAATTTGCACCACAAGGTGCAATGCAAGGGCAAATGGGTCAACCAAGAGCGCCATTGGGAGCACCTAGAAGACTCCACCGTGATGTTGTACGGGGAATTGAGGCACATTTTCGGCCTATCATCACTAATAATCCATCACCCATACTGATTCCACAAAATGCAAATGGAAGAACCTTTGAAGTTAGAACAACCGCACTTCAAAGTTTACCAAAATTCAAGGGGCTAGCAACGGAAGAGCCTTATTTCCATTTGGAAACTTATGATTCAATTTGCAACACTATTGGGGGCCAAGGATTTACTCCGGATGATGTCAAGTTGGTACTTTTTCAATTCTCATTGGAAGATAAAGCAAAGAGATGGTTTCACACTCTACCATCCGCATCAATTTACACATGGGCCGACATGCAACAAATCTTTCTAGATGAGTTTTATAGTTCGCAAAAGACTAATGATGCGAGACGAGGCTTGAGGAGTTTCCAACAACAGTCGGGAGAGATGTTTCATGAAGCATTTGAGAGGTTTAACATGATGCTACGAAATTGCCCTCACCATGGTATCCAACTATGGGAATTGTTAAATGCTTTTCATGAAGGTTTGACATCGGAGGATGCACGGGATCTTATGTCCATCACAAATGGTACTTTTGGTACAAACTTTGAACAAGATGATTGGGCATATTTAGAGCAAATGGCGGTGACTTCAAAAAGGAAGGCCCAATCTTCAAGAAGGGCGAGACATGTGATTCAAAGACCACAGGTACATGCGGTTGAAGGTGGTAATGTGCAAAATACTAATCAATTATATAATGTTTGCAGCACTTGTCAAGAGATAGGTCACACGGCAGAAGTTTGTGGAGTGGGTGGGCAAGAAACACCGAGTGAAGAAGTGAATGCTATTCAAGGGGGTGGGAGAAATTATGACATGAACTCCAATACTTACCACCCCGGGTTACGAAATCATCCCAACTTTAGATATGGGAATGCTTCTAATCAAGCTAACCCGAATTTTCAAGCTGCTCAAGGTAACTTTGTGCCTCGTCAACAATACAACCAAGGGAATTATAGAGGCGGATACAATAGTGGCTATCAAGGGCAAGCTCAAACTGGACAACGAAATTCGGGTCATGATTCGTCAAGTGGAAATGAGGTCATGGAGATGCTTAAAGCTATGCAACAAGATATGCAAAGGCGGAACCAACTTGATGAAGCACGGATACAAAAGGATGAAGTTCGTGATAAAAGCATTCAAGCATTAACAACTCAAATGGGTCAATTGGCAACCGATGTGGCGGAGTTGAAGAAAGGTAAAGGCAAACTTCCTAGCGATACGCAGGTAAATCCGTCACATGGCTCGTCACGAGGTAACAATGTTAATGTTAATCTTGTAAGTGTTTTGAGAAGTGGGAAAGAATTTAAGGCAGACTTGTCACCAAGTTCTGTCGAGGGGGTGGTTGAAGATGTCACGGGTGAGGAAAGTGACAATGATGAAAGTACACCGGTTTTACAAAAAGAAATAAATGTTAAAAAACCGGAAGTGAGTGAGAGTGAGAAAATTGAAAATGAGCCGAATCAAGTCCCATTTCCATCGGCTCTACTTGACCCGGGCAAGAAAAACTTTATTGCATCAAGAGGTCCCCAAAAAGAAGAGATGTGGGACATGTTTAAACAAGTAAAAATAAATCTTCCTTTACTTGATGCAATAAAACAAGTACCCGCATATGCAAAATTTTTGAAAGAACTATGTACACAAAAGAGGCAACAAAAGAAAAAGATGCCTAAGCGGGTAAATGTCACGGGTCAAGTGAGTGCAGTTTTGAACGGGGAGCTTCCTCCTAAGCTCCAAGATCCGGGCACGCCATTAATAAACATTCAAGTTGGAAATTTTCAAATGGCAAAGGCGTTGCTAGATCTTGGAGCCGGGGTGAGTATTTTACCGGGTGGGTTGTATGATCAATATGACTTTGGTCCATTAGCTAGGGTGGAGACAACGGTTGTTTTAGCCGATTTGTCTCATAAGTTACCCCGGGGGATGGTTCAAAATGTCATTGTAAAAATTGATGAATTTTATTATCCGGTTGATTTTTTGGTATTGGATTACTCATCCGCCGAGTCAAAACAACAACAAAATGTCATATTGGGTCGACCGTTTTTGAACACCGCACATGCGGTAATTGACTGTAGATTTGGCACGGTCGACATGACATTTGGAAACCGGAAAATGCGTTTAAATGTTTTTACTAACAATACTAATGATTCCGGTGTTGAAGAATGTTTTATGGCAGATGTTATTGAGGGATGCAATCCAAGCGAGTATGAGCAAGATGGAATGGAACTGTGTGCTTGTAATTTTTCTGAACAGGTACATGCTTTGGATTTGGAGATTGAGGAAGAAAAGCAAGATGTGCTAGCCTTGAAGGAGGGTCGACCACCATGGTCTCACCAGTTTGATAGTTTGCCAGTGGAGATTGATTCGGGCACCAAACCTTCATTAGAAGTGCCACCGAAGTTGGAGCTGAAGGACTTGCCAAGCCATTTGAAGTATGCTTTTCTAGGGGATAATGACACATTACCGGTCATTATTGCCTCTAATTTGGAGATGGCTCAAGAGCAAGCTTTGTTGGAAGTGTTGAAGGAGAATAAGGAAGCTATTGGGTGGTCGATTGCCGATCTTAAAGGAATTAGTCCATCCATTGTTATGCACAAGATCATTACCACCGAGGATGCAAAGCCCACGAGAGAAGCGCAAAGAAGGTTGAACCCGAACCTTAGGGAAGTGGTAAAGAAAGAGGTAATTAAGTGGTTGGATGCGGGAATTATTTATCCCATTTCGGATAGTGCTTGGGTAAGTCCTACTCAAGTGGTCCCTAAGAAGTCCGGCATTCAAGTAATTAAAGACGACAGTGGTGACCAAATTGCTACCTGACCCGTCACCGGGTGGCGGGTGTGCATTTATTACCGAAAGTTGAATGCCGCCACTTCCAAGGACCATTTCCCACTCCCATTTATTGACCAAATTATTGAAAAACTTTCGGGTCAAAAATACTACTGCTTTTTAGATGGGTATTCGGGGTATAACCAAATAGCAATTCACCCGGATGACCAACACAAGACCACCTTCACTTGTCCTTATGGTACTTTTGCCTTTAGGCGGATGCCATTTGGATTGTGTAACGCTCCGGCAACTTTTCAACGATGTATGATGAGTATTTTCTCGGACATGGTTGGAGAGTCGCTTGAAGTGTTTATGGATGATTTCTCAATATTTGGCACTAGTTTTGAATCTTGTCTCAACGAGTTACAAAGAGTTTTAAAAAGATGTGTTGAGAAAAATTTAGTGCTTAGTTGGGAGAAAAGCCATTTCATGGTGCAAGAGGGAATTGTGTTGGGTCATGTGATTTCAGAGAGAGGTATAGAGGTGGATAAGGCAAAAATCCGGGTTATTTCATCATTGCCACCACCAAAGAATGTGAAAGGGGTAAGGTCATTTTTGGGACATGCGGGCTTTTATAGACGGTTTATTAAAGGTTTTAGTGTCATTACCAAACCTTTATGTAATTTGCTTTTGAAAGATGTTCCATTTGATTTTACTAATGAATGTTTGCAAGCTTTCACTGTTTTGAAGGAACACTTGGTCAAGGCTCCTATTTTGCAACCACCGGATTGGTCGAAGCCATTCGAAATAATGTGTGATGCAAGTGACACTACAATTGGAGCAGTTTTGGGCCAACGAGTTGACAAGAAGCCGGTGGTAATTTACTATGCGAGCAAAACTTTGTCCGAAGCGCAACTGAATTACACCACAACCGAAAAAGAACTATTAGCGGTGGTGTATGCTTTGGACAAGTTTCGTTCGTATATTTGGGGGAGCAAGGTGGTGGTATATTCGGACCATAGTGCGGTTCGATATTTGATGGAGAAGAAAGACGCCAAACCAAGATTGATTAGATGGGTTTTGTTGCTCCAAGAGTTTGATTTGGAGATTCGGGATAAAAAAGGAAGCGAAAATGTTGTAGCGGATCACTTGTCTCGAATTCCGACGGAAGGGAGTGACGATATGACTGAAATAAATGAAAGATTTCCGGATGAACAACTTTTAGCCATATCAACCCAAGCCGCACCGTGGTATGCTCATTATGTTAATTATTTGGCCACAGGTGCTATTCCGGATCATTGGACCAAGAAACGACGACAACAATTCATGGTCCAAGTGAAACAATATATTTGGGATGAACCGGATCTTTTCAAGATTGGACCCGACCAAGTGATTCGAAGATGTGTCCCTGAGGCGGAAGTTAAAGAAATTTTGACACATGCTCATTCTTCCGCGTGTGGTGGGCATTTTAGTGGGCATAAAACTGGCTACCGGGTGCTTTCATGTGGGTTTTATTGGCCTACAATTTTTAAGGATGCTTGCCAGTTCGCCCGAAATTGCTTAAATTGTCAAAGGTTGGGGAGCATATCAAAAAGGGATGAGATGCCAATGCAACCGATTTTGGTTGTGGAAATATTTGATGTTTGGGGCATCGACTTTATGGGGTCGTTTCCTAATTCAAACGGGTTTTTGTATATTTTAGTGGCGGTGGATTATGTCTCAAAGTGGATTGAAGCAGTTGCTACAAGGACAAATGACCACTCGGTTGTTTGTAAATTTGTTCAATCCAATATTTTTGCCCGGTTTGGTGTGCCTAGAGTGATTATAAGCGATGGTGGTTCACATTTCAAAAATTTTAATTTTGGGAAGCTATTGAAGAGATATGGTGTGAACCACCGGATTGCTACACCGTACCATCCACAAACAAGTGGACAAGTTGAAGTGTCCAACCGTCAAATAAAGGAGATTCTAATGAAGACGGTAAGAGTTGATAGAAAGGATTGGTCGGGGAAATTGGATGATGCTTTGTGGGCATACCGAACGGCCTACAAAACTCCCATTGGTACAACGCCTTATCGGATGGTATATGGAAAGGGTTGTCATTTGCCAATGGAGTTAACGCATCGAGCGCATTGGGCAGTAACGACGGTGAATGCGGATTATGATGAGGCGGGCAAAACGAGGAAATTACAACTGAGTGAGATTGAGGAAATTAGAGATGAGGCATATGAATGTGCATCGGCTTATAAAGACAAACTCAAGAAAGTGCATGATGCCAAGTTGAGAAAGAAAACCTTTGAAGTGGGTCAAAAGGTTTGGTTCTACAACTCAAGACTCAAGATGTTCGCGGGGAAGTTGAAAAGCAAATGGATGGGTCCTTATATAGTTTGCCGGGTTGGTGAGTATGGTGATGTTGAAATTTTGGATGAGAATACTGGTAAGCAACAAACGGTAAACGGACACCGCTTGAAACCGTATTTGGAGGGCAACGATATCAACTACTTGGAGATGGATAAATCGGGCTACATTCTAAGCCCGGTTGAGGAGACGTGATCAAGAGGCCCAGGTTTGGTAGTGTAAATAGTAGATTTTTACTTTATTTTATTTTATTTTATTGCATACTTTTGTTTTTGATCGAAGCCCGTGTTTGAAACAAGTGTGTGGACGTTTCGGTCGCGACACGGTTCTAGCACTATGTTGAGGACAACATAGGTTTTTCGAGGGGGTAGGGTAATTTTTATGATTTAAAAAAAAAATTACTAATTTTTGAGTGTTTTTTTAGTGTGATAAAAAAAAAAAAAAAAATTAGCCCAGGTCTACCGTAACCCTACGGCTGGGCCGTAGGGGAACGGTCCAACATCAAAACCAAACGGCCACTAGCCCCTGCCTTACGGCTAAGAAAATGTGGCCTTGGGCCACCGTACCCATACGCCCAGCCCGTACCCCTACGGTGGGCACGGCAGAACAGCAGCGGGTTATATATATAAAAAAAAAAAAAATTATTAAATTTTAATACCCACATGAACCGTTTTTTTTTTACTTTTATTTCTTTCTTCTTCTCCTACATTTATTTCTTCTTCTTCTCCAAACCCACAAGAACACATCTTCTTTTCACCTTCAAATCTTCATAAAACATTCAATCCTTCATCAAAATCAACGATTCTTGGGTCTATCTTGGCTAATTTTTCATCTAGTTTCTGATTTTGGGGAGTAAATTGGAAGATAAACACGTTTTGGGGTCCGAATCAAAACCCTAAAAACCGAAAATTTGGGGGTTTTTCTTGTTTCTTGTTTTCTTGTGTTCTAACATCTTATAATCTAAGGTATGCTTCTTATTTCTTAGTTTTTAATGCTACATTGTAAGATTTTTAGGTTTTTGTTTTGCTTAGTTGATACCCCACTTGCTTGTTAATGTTATAGTATGTAAATAGGTTGTTTGATAATGTTGTGGTAGTAGATGTGTGTTGAGATGGAAAATATGAGTTTTTGGTAATGTTATGATTATAGAGGCGTCATGCCCAAATTTTGTCAAACCAAAGAGGACTTGTATGTTTAAAAACATCTACTACCATAGTAACAAGCAAGTGTGGGGAGGTTTTGTCATGTGGCTAATGGTTTTGTTTTGTTTGTTTTTGTGTTGTTTATTGTTGTACATTGTATAGGAAATGGCACGTACGGGAGAAGCTGCGGGGTCAAGTTCGTCTGCTGCAAAGGCTAAGGGAAAGCAGCCGGCTCAGCAGTATAAAAGAAGAAAGTATGTTCCTCAGAACAATGAATCTGATGTGGAGATGGAGCAAGCACCTCAAGCACCTCAAGCACCGGAGGCTCCAAGGCTAGACCCGGCTGAGAAGCCGGAATGGAAGACTGGGCCATTGAATGCAAAACCAAGAATATGGCAAGCTACGTTATTTCATGATCAACTCAAAAATTTGAAAGATCGAGCTGGGGCTTTTATCTATGAAAGGGAGGTGAGCCGAAAAGATTTCGAGCCATTTGGGGTTTTTGACAGGTTTAAAGCGCTAGGATGGGAAGTTGCGCTTTATTGTTATGATCAAGAAGAAAGAAGGGTATTTTTGGACGAGGTAGAAGAATGGATGGCGACACTACGATGTCCGAGATTTGATTCACCTTCAAAGATGAAGCTGATTGGTGAGGTAAATGGAATAGAGGTGGAAATGTCTTACGAGACATTACGAAGGCTTGCAAAGTTTGACAGTTTACCGGCGAAGGAATATAAGAATCCGAGCATTGACGAATTGTTGCTTAATCCGGACAAGCATCCTCGTTGGATGGACATGTTGAGTGATCTATTTTTGCCGGGTACTTATCATGGTACGTTATATCAAAGAAATTTGAAGATAGAGCCTAAACTGTTGCTGAATTTTACCATCTTGAATATATTACCGAGACGCGCTGATAAGGAACAAGTGCGTTTTTCTGAGGTTCCTATTTTATATGCGTTGATGCACGGTGGTCCAAAATTCTCTTTTCGGTACTTGGTCTTGAATCATGTGTGGATATGTAGAAATTCACCGGAGAGAACAATCATTCCTTACTGTCGAATAATTACTGGATTGTTGAAGCAACAAGGTGCAATCACTGCTGAAGATGAAGGAAGAAAGAGGAAAAAGTTTAAACCTATTGATCTGGCAATATTGGGTTCTGGTTGGGTGTATTCTGAATCTGAGAGGTACCATAAATTGAAAAGTGGAGGTCAAAAGTGGAGGATGTTAAAGAAAGATGCACGGGCACTTTTGCCCGGTGAGGAGGATGACCCCGAAAGTGGAGCTGAAGCGCCACCAAGTGATGATGAAGAATATGAAGATAACCCGGCGGGTGGACATTTGGATATTGGCCAGGGGAGTTCGAGCGGATATCATGGTGGAGGATTTTATGATTTTACCGAGAGGGCATTTGTGGATGGTTGGGCCTTTGGGGGATCGATGAATGAGGTGATTGAAAGTCAACGCCCCCCAGCTTCGGTGTTTGATACTTGGTCGGGGTCGGAGCGAACATTATTTGATCATCAAACGATGATGGGAGCTAGCATGGAGCGGAGAATGCAACAAGGTTTTGATCGCCAAGAATTATGGAACCGTGGACATGCTTACGCTCAGCAAGTGGAGATTAATCACAGGTACATTAATGATCAGAACAGGAGAATGAATGATGATTGGCACGCGGGAAGGCCCGTAGTCGCAAATCCACCACCGGTGGATTATGGGTCCCTACCGCCATATGATGGAAGCATCTCCTATCCGACTCCACCAGTCCACCATTCCCAATGGGTCAACCCTCAGCAGCAGCAACCCACAGATCAAGGAGGAAGCAGTGATGGAGCATTCGGCTTTGGTGAATGGAATGATTTGTTCACCTCGGTGTTTGGGCCGCCGCAGCCGCGCTACTATTGATCAGGTCGTGCTTCTTGTACATAGTTTTATATTCTGTTTGTTTATGCTTGTGTTTTTATCTTTGGGTTTTGGGTGGGTGGGTGGTGTATTGAATCATGTGAATTGTTGATGAGTTTGGGTTGTGGAAGTTGGATGTGTGTTTGTGTTTAAAAAAAAAAAAAATTTACAAAATGAAAAAATACAAAAAGAAATTTGTGGTTTGAGTGTACGAGCGTTTCTTTCCAAAGCCATGCATTGGGACAATGCATCCCAAGTGTAGGGATGGGAGGAAATTTTTGGAGATTTTAAAAAAAAAATTTGAGGTCAAGTGCAATGTTGTAAAAATCGGAACACCTTGATTTAACCCCATTAGACACATCGGCAACCTCTAATACCCGTTTCTTTTTCTTGGTGAGAGTTGAAGCCACACATGTAAATAAATAAATTCTTCTTTTGTGAGAGTGGCAACGGGTGGGGGTGCACTAGAACTTGTGCCTGAATACAGCTTGAATCCTTGATTGAACATGAGTGTAAAAATGATAAGGGCATTAGGTAGCCTCATCATGTGAGTGCGAGTGTGGGTTTTGGGGGGTTGGACCTCATACATTACAAATATGAGCAAGGTAGCGAGAGGGGCGGGGTTTGGACATTTAGTTGCCCATCTTTGAGCCTAAAAGCCTATCGATTGTTAACCCTTTAGCTAGTTCCCTAAATCAATACCCAACTTGACCCGGTCTTGTGTGTTTGAATAGAGTGTTAGTGTGTTATTTTAGTATTACAAGTTGAAGTGTTAATTGAATGTGTTCGTATGTGTATGTATTAGTGATTCTTGATGTATTGGAAAAAAGAAAGAAAAGAAAAAAAAAAAAAAGGGGGAAGAAGAAATTGAGAAAAATGATGAAAAGAAAGAAAAAAAATAGAAAAAAAAAGTGAAAAAAAAAAGAGAAAAAGAAGAGCAAGTTAAGTTATGTTTGTGTTTGTATATAGTAGTGTTTCTTGTTCGCGTGAGTTTGTGTTGAAATAAAAGACCGGGTAAAGTTTGCGCTACTTATATGTATCCTATTCCCTACCTTCACACCTAGCCAAGTTACAACCGTCAAGTCCCTTTGATTTATATTCATGTTCATGTTAGGAGGATTATTGATTTAGGTACAAGCTTATGGTTGTACAACTACCGTTTGCCTTTTGTGTGTCTAGCGTGTCTTTGCTAGAGCTTATTTGATACCGAGAGGAGAGATATTGTGAGGGGTGTTATTGGAGGTTTGCGTGTCAAAAAAAAGCTTAAAGAGGACTTACAATTGTGTGTCATCTTGGACTTACAATTGTGTGTCTAGCGTGTCAAAAAAAAGCTCTGTTGGGCCATGTTATTGGAGGTTTGCGTTTGACTTGGGCTTGTTAGTATTATTGTGTTAGTTAAATTTCGGCCCAAGAGATCCATGTAACTTGACCGCCCTATATTCATATAAATAGGGGGTTACTTAGTTGTTTTGGGGTTGCTAGTCTATTGTTCTTTTGCTCTATTATTCTCGGCTAGTAGGTGTACCAGACGGTTCCTTGAAACCGTGTGCACTTGATCAATAAAATCATTCTATTCAAAGTTTCTTTCTTGTTCTTCACCATTCAATCTTGTTTTCCGCACTCGATTGTTTGTTTGATACCCGGTAGAGAAGGTCTTGGACTTACAATTGGTATCAGAGCCTAAGAAGTCTTTCGAAGGCTCGGTTGTTGGTATCAAAGGAAGAAGATCAAGGAAGTTATTTTCACAAACAAAGGTTGATTTTCGTATTTCAGTTCATAATATTTTCGTTAATTGTTATTCTAATTGATTTCGTGGCAGATGAATTTTTGGTGGTTTGATCCATCTTGGAAAGGCTCAATGTGTTTGCTACAAACAAGGAGATTTGTTTAGAACATCTATTATGATAATTTGATTTTTAAAATTTTTCAAAGATATCTACTCCCATTTTTTGTGGAAAACTTGTTGCATCTTAGCAGGTTTAGCTGAGTTCAACCAAATAGCTGAGTTCAACTAAATAGCTGAGTTCAACCAAACTTCTGAGTTCGACATCCTGAGTTCAACCTTGGGGGAGTTCAACCAACTTGGCTGAGTTCAACCTATCTGAGTTCGACATCCTGAGTTCAACCTTGGGGGAGTTCAACAAACCTGGCTGAGTTCAACCTATCTGAGTTCAACGTCCGGAGTTCAACCTTGGGGGAGTACAACAAACTCGGCTGAGTTCAACCTTGAGTTCAACCTTGAGTTCAACCCTGAGTTCAACCTTGAGTTCAACCTTGAGTTCAACCTTGAGTTCAACCTTGAGTTCAACCTTGAGTTCAACCTTGAGTTCAACCTTGAGTTCAACCTTGAGTTCAACCTTGAGTTCAACCTTGAGTTCAACCTTGAGTTCAACCTTGAGTTCAACCTCGAGTTTACTCTTGAGTTCAACCTCGAGTTTACTCTTGAGTTCAACCTCTTTGTTGGGCTGGACGTTCCAGACTTTTGGGCTGGGCCTTTCAATTATTATTGGACTGGACACCTTTAGATTGCTGGACCTTTTATCTGTTTAAATTAACTCAAACTAATAACGTTAACTCTTATTTTCAGAAATGGATCAAATTGTTAATCAGGCTAACTTAAATGGACTAAACACTGACCAGCTACTTATAGCTGCACAAGTAGACAAAGCCATGGAATCTGTCATTGGCACTCATCAGAAAATCCCTGTTCTTCAACTCGGAATGTCTTATTCTGAGTGGAAGTTCAGATTCATTCAAGTCATGAAGATAAAGGATGCAAAAGCTCTCAGATCTATTCTAAATGGACCTTGTGTGATTACCTACGTGGTAAATGAAATAACTGGAATCACTGCTATCAAACCAAAGAGTATGTACACTGATGAAGATCATGAAAAGGCTGATGTTGATGAAAGGGCAATTGCGCTTCTTCATCAAGGACTCTCACCTGAAGTATCAATTGGAGTTCGTGACAATGCCACGGCAAAAGAACTTTGGGAAGCTCTTGAGAATCTGTATGAAGGGAACGAAGAGATGAAGGAGAGCAGGAGGGAGATGCTGAGTCAGAAGTTTAACGCTTTCAATCACATTCCGGGAGAATCACTTGAAAGTCAGATACAACGTTTCGTGGCCTTAGTGAGTGAAATGAAAGCAAATGATATGGTAGTAGACAACTCCGTCATGAATAAAAAGCTGCTCAATACTCTTCCAAGAAGTTGGGATTCAAATGTCACCCTCATCAAGAGAACTAAAGATCTAGCAAGACTCACTCTTTCTGAGACCATCTCATTAATCAAGTCCTATGACCTTGATGACAGACAGCGTTACATGACTCAAACTGCTAGTTACAACAATGCCATTATTGCAACTCCCAGCAATGCTTTAATTTCTCAGCAAGAAACTCAACGGCCATCACTGTACTCTTATCCAGCAAGTGGGTCCTCGTATCCACCCATGTTTGCCCCTAGTGCCTCAAAAGGGTCAGCTGTGCTCCCTTCTTCTGCAACCACCACTGCTGGATCTTCGTCATCTGCTCCACCTCCAGCTACATCTATGGCAGCAAAAATTCCCAAGGAGCTTGAAAGTAACCTAGGATTATTTGCTGGATTTATGAACTGTTATAATGCATTTCTGACAGGTCAACTCACTTCAAAAGATGTTGGAGCATGTGATTTAAATGACGTTAATCAAGATGATATTGAAGAGATGGATCTGACTTGGCAGATAGCTATGGTTGTGCACAGAGCCAACAAGTTTGTGAAGAAGACTGGTAGAAACGTGTGGGAAAACCCAACAAGGAAACTAGGTTGGGACAAGATGAAGATGCGCTGTTACAACTGCGATGAACTTGGTCATTTTGCTCGTGAGTGCACCAAACCGAAGAAAGAAGGAGAAAACTCTACTCCTGCAGCTGCGTCTTCCAATAATGCTCAAGGAACTCAATCGGCGCCTGCACACACTGGAACCGAGTCCTCTAACTCTAGCCAAGCCATGGTTGCTCAATCAGGAGGTGGATGGGATTGGTCTTCTCAGATGGCAGATCTTAAAATTGTTGAAGATACAGTGTATAAGGCTCTCATGGCACAGATGGATGATGACTATATTCCATCAGCAGCTGAGGTACATTCTGAAATTTTAGCTGAATCATGCTGCACTGAAAGGTGCAAACTCAAAATAAAAGGTTTTAGGGAAGAAACTCTCTCCGCATTCAAACAGCTTGAATATGAGAAAATGGCCTCTTGGGACATTAAAAAGAAATTCAACTCTTATAAAGAAATGGTTGAAAAACAAAAACTTGACATCAAGCGTTTGCATCAGGAGGTGAGTGATCATAAATGTCGATACTTGCACTTCAAACGACTTTCTGATACCTTGACCACGGAATTGATCGATTTAAAATCAAAATTTGAAAATGCAGATTTTCACTTTAAAAAATTTGACTGCTCCAGTCCTAAAATTGAAAAAATGATCAATACCCAGTTAAGGTTCAGACCAAAGGACGTGAGGAATAAGGGAATTGGATTTGTGGAAATACCTCCACCTTTCAATGAAAACTATTCTTCAATTCCTATGTCAGATGAAGAACTATTGGCTCTTCCTTTGAAAGGATATGGTCCACCAATAGAAGAGCCAACTATTCGACCATCAAGGGATCAAATTGAAATTACTAAACCTGCATCGATCCCAATTAGAATCTCTAAACCGAAACAAAAACATTCTAAACCAGAGATGGCTCCATCAAAAACCTTTGTCAAATCTCAGGATGCTTCAAAGCAGACTGAGACGTTAAATTTTGAGAAAAATAAAGAGGTGGACAGAGTTTTTGAGGTTAGCAAAGATGAGGTTCCATCCTCATCTGAATCAGTTGAATTTGTAGGAGTGTCTAGAGAGTCTAAACATGAAAACTTAACAGAGAAAGAACAAATTTCTGATTCATCCACTCAACAAAACTCTAGCGTGGACTATGAGTTTGATTTCATGAAGAAAATTAGAGAACTGTGTCTAAAGCAAATAGCAGAAAGTGAAAATCAAATGAGTAACTCTGAATCAACAGGACATTCAGCAGAGCCACAACATGTTTCTGACTTAAGTGGCTCATCTGAATCAAATGTTACACTCTTGACTGAGCCAGAATCTGAAGAATCTGTGTGCTCAAGGCCAGTCAAGGTTAAACAGGAAGGTAAGGATTCATCATCTTCAGATGATTCAAAGAAAACTGCACCTGAGTCTGAATCTGATTCAAACTCAGAAAAGACCGACTCATCTAGTCATCAGTCATGTGAGATCATAGAATCATCTGAAGACATGCTAAAAGACAGTGAATGTAACTCTGTGTTCACTTCATGCTCTTTTAGTTCAGCACAAACATGCCCAATATTTTCTGAATCTTCCACTTCTTCTGTGGATGAAAATTTTTGCACAGAAAATTGTCTGAATGTTACTAACAATGAGAACACTACTAATTCTGTTAATTCTTGTGCAGAAAATGTGATTGTTGAGGATTGGGTAGATGATGGGGAGGAAGTTGCTGACACTGATTTACTTGCATTAAATAATAAAAATCAGAAAAACGATTTCGAAATTTCTGATAATGACAACAATATTTGTGTGGGCTCGTTTGTTTTGAGCATAAAACCTTGTGACTTTTCATCTGATTCGTTGTTTCTTCATTCAGATTCTGTTATTTTGCCACATGCTTGTGATAAAACTAAAAATCTTTTGGTTAAACAATCAAGTCAGGGCAGGACAGAGAAATATGTCCCACCAAAACAGGTTTTACCAAAGTATAAACAGAACCTTTCAAAACAAAAGCCTCATTGTTTCAAAACTGATTCACACAGGTATAAAAGTGTCTCTAAGCTTTCCGAGTCTGGAAAGTATGCAAAATCTCAGGGGGATCCACATGTCAAACGTCAAACTTGTTACACATGTGGAATCCCAGGACATATTGCCAGAAATTGTCCAACAAATCAACAACATCTTGCAAGCTGGAAACATCAGAAGGCTCCAAACGGGAATCATAATCATACCAAGCCTATACGGGTTGAAAAATCTAAGGCAATACGTAATGACAACTCCAAGGTGAAGCCTTCTGATGGTGATTGGAATAGACATAAACTGATCAAACAATCTAATAAAAGATTATCTTCAAAATTCAAATCGTACTGGAAGCCAAAATGTTCTATTCCAATCTCTTCCCCGTCTGTAGGCTCCTCGTGTTCTGTGAATGATAAATCTTATTATTGTGCAAATGTTTCAAACGTTGATATGCAATGGATCAAAGTCCAATATACAGATGCCAATGGTGCACCCAAAATGACCATGGCCTGGGTACCTATGACTAACTGATCCTGCATCATGTGCAGGAACGGCTGTGGAGGACTATCATTCGTCTCTGGTACATTGATAGTGGCTGTTCGAGGCACATGACAGGAGACTTGTCCCAACTAACTGAGGTTGAATTTTTCAATGGTGGATTTGTCTCCTTTGCAGGAGGTGAGAAAGGTCAGATAACTCAAAGAGGAACGGTGAGAAATGGTGCTCTTCAGTTTAATAAGGTAAATTATGTTCCTGAATTAAAGCATAGTTTGCTTAGTGTATCACAAATCTGTGACAATGGCTACTCAACTCATTTCACTGATAAAGGATGTTTGATATTGAAACCTGGAGTAGTCATTCCAGATGAATGGGTCTTACTGAAATCGGATCGTCGAGGTGATGCTTATGTCATTGACATGAACAAACCCCCTTCCGAAAATGTCACATGTCTTTTTTCTAAAGTTTCTCAAAATACTGCTATTCTTTGGCATCGTCGTCTTGGACATGCAAATGCTAAAAATCTGAACAGAGTAGCTAAACTGGGATTGGTAAGGGATTTGCCTGTGCGTGATTTTATAACAATTGAAAAATGTGTTGCTTGTGCGAGAGGAAAGCATCATCGAAAACCACATTATTCCAAGTTAGTAAACTCTATTGACTCATTACTACAGCTACTTCACATGGACCTATTCGGCCCAGTGAATGTACTTAGTATCTCTCGTAAAGCATACTGTTTGGTAATAACTGATGACTACTCACGCTTTACCTGGGTTTTCTTTTTGGCTAACAAGAGTGAAACTGCAGAAATAGTCAAACATTTTATAATTTTGATTGAGAATCAGACCAACTCGAAGGTGAAAGGTATTAGGTGTGACAACGGGACTGAGTTCAAGAATGCTGAGTTGAACTATTACTGTGCTCAAAAAGGAATTGCCCGTCAATTCAGCTCAGCAAGGACGCCGCAGCAAAATGGAGTTGCAGAAAGAAGAAATCGCACTTTAATTGAAGCTGCCCGCACAATGTTGTGTGACTCACAACTTCCAACTTTCTTTTGGGCAGAGGCGGTCAACACAGCTTGTTATGTGCAGAACCGCGTTCAAGTCAACAAAGCTCGGATGAAGACACCCTACGAAGTGCTGTTTGGTACTAAACCCTCCGTCAAGCATTTTCGTGCTTTTGGTTGTCCATGTACACTGCTGCACTTGGATGCTATACCAAAGTTTGATGCGAAAGCTGACGACTGCTATTTTGTCGGTTATGCTGGCAAAACTGCATATAGGGTCTATAACAAACAAACTAGGCAAATTGTAGAGTCGTTTGACGTGCGTTGGCTTGAAGAAAATGCAACAGATGCTAGAGTGGGCCCCGATTGGTTGTTTGACTATGAGTCTCTCTTTCGATCATTTCATGTTTTTGATAATCTCTCTAGCCATGTGAATACAGGTTCTGCAGATTCCTCTACTTTCAATGCTGGACCCTCATCCTCCATGACTGATGATGCACCAATTGAGGGGGATGGTGCATCCACATCTCAATTACCACAGCCACTTCCAGCTCCTGTCGATCCATTCATTCACTCAGAAGATTCTATGCCACAGGTTGATGATGAAAATGTGTCTGTTGAAACTTCGATTCCCTCATTTCATGACCCTATTCCTACTGACTGCATGGTGGAGCATACTAATGCAGTAGCAAATGATCATGACTCTATGGAAGAGCCGGCAGTAGGCAGTGTCACCGTTCTCCCGAGAACCTCCTCAGTTCCAGACATTGTTATTCCCACTAGCATTCAACGAGATCACCCTCTGGAGAACATCATTGGTCCTGTAGATGCAGGTGTTCTAACAAGGAGCCAAACTGGTGACATCAACAGATGTCTGTATTCGTGTTTCATCTCTCAAATTGAACCAAAGTCTATTGCCACGGCCATGAAAGAAACAAGTTGGGTGGATGCAATGCAAGATGAACTGAACCAGTTTGAGAAATTAAAAGTTTGGAAGTTAGTTGAGTTACCTCCAGGAAAACGACCACTTGGCACACGATGGGTCTACAGAAACAAAAGAGACGATAGCGGAGTCATTGTGAGAAACAAAGCTAGGTTAGTCGTACAAGGGTTCAGACAAATTGAAGGACTCGACTATGATGAAGTCTATGCGCCGGTGGCGAGATTGGAAGCAATCAGAATTTTTCTCGCTTACGCTTCATTTAAAGGGTTTACTGTCTATCAGATGGACGTCAAAACCGCATTTCTGTATGGAACAGTGAAGGAAGAAATTTATGTTGGTCAACCACCGGGTTTCACAAATCCAAAGTACCCAGAGCATGTGTACAAACTTGACAAAGCGTTATATGGTTTACATCAAGCACCTCGTGCTTGGTATGCTACCTTAACTGAACACTTGCTTGTGAATGGATACACTCGTGGTGTCATTGATCAGACTCTATTCGTCAAGACAGTAAATGAAGATCGTATACTGGTGCAAATTTATGTGGATGATATCATCTTTGGCTCTACTAATGATGCTCTGTGTAAAGAATTTGAGGAGGTGATGAAAAAGCAATTTGAGATGAGTGCTCTTGGTGAAATGACCTTTTTCTTAGGTCTGCAAGTTCGTCAAAACTCCAAGGGTATCCTGATTCATCAAGGAAAATACGTGGATGACATTCTTGCAAAGTTCAGCTTCAATGATATCAAGCCAGCCGATACACCAATGTCTGAAAGACCAGGTCTCACTCAGGATCTGGAAGGGGAGGCCGTAGAAGAAACACTTTATCGTTCAATGATTGGTTCGCTGATGTATCTGACAGCTAGCAGACCAGACATCATGTTCGCAGTGTGTCAATGCGCACGTTATCAGGCTAATCCTAAAACTTCTCATTTACATGCTGTCAAGAGAATCTTTAGATACCTTAAAGGGAAACCTAGATTCGGTCTTTGGTATCCTAAGGATTCTCCTTTTGATTTACATGCTTTTTCTGACAGCGATTTTGGAGGTTGTGACATTGACAGGAAATCTACTTCTGCGGGGTGTCAATTCTTAGGCGATCGGCTTATTGCATGGCAATGTAAGAAGCAGCAAACAGTATCCGTTTCAACAGCAGAAGCTGAATATGTGGCTGCCTCCGCATGCTGTTCTCAGGTTATCTGGATACAACACCAACTGGTGGATTACGGTTTGAATTTCTCTCTTACTCCCATTTATTGTGATAATGATGCAGCTATTCAAATTGTTAAAAATCCAGTTCAATTTTCTAAAGTAAAACACATTGCCATCAAAGAACATTTCATCCGCGACTCGTTTAACCAAGGTTTAATTGTGCCCACTCACATTCATACTGATGACAATGTCGCAGATCTTTTTACAAAACCTGTTAATCGAGCGCGTTTTGAAGCTTTGTCTGAACTGCTCAAAATGGTCCTTTTCGAGGACTGAACTGGTCTTTAAAAAAAAAAAAAAAAAAAAAAAAAAAAAAAAAAAAAATTTCATGTTCTTTTCTTAGTCTTTGATTTAAAAAATTTGTTCTTTAAAATTCTAAATTTTAAGCACAAATTTAGGGGGATGTATCCTAAGAAAAGATCAAAACAATTTTGGTCTCAAAACGAGAGATGAAATTAACTTTCACAAGTTGGATTAAGGCTGACACACATAAGACGTGTATCGAAACAGTCTGGCTCTAATGTGATTTGTTGGTAGGCTTAGTCCTGAAGGCTCAAATGTTAATGATCTTGTGAAGCACTTAAAGATAAAGACACGACCTCAGTAAAGAACATCACTTAGAATCAGGTACAACTTCTATTTGAATGCTTGTGTGATGTCCTGAAGCATAACACTGTGGTCTAGGTCTGAAACCTTTTCTGAAAAACTCGTGTATCTCCTCTGTTTTGCGTAAGCAAGGACCTGGAGATGCTAGGCAACGAAAGCTTCTGCTGCATCCAGATATATGCTGACCTAGTTTTTCGTTGTCGTGCTTTAGATCATCCCTCACCTAAAAAGAGACCTCAGTGTCCAAAGATGTCCTGACTGCTCCTCTGCTGCATCCAGATATATGCTGACCTGGACACAGTCAGGATGTCATAAAAGAGACCCTCAAGAGTCCAAAACCCAAAGGCCTTGTTATTTGAGAAATCATCTGACTTGTACTTTAATCCAAAATCTCTTACTGATCTATTCTTTTCTTTTCTCAATCTAGTCCCAGTCAAGGTTTCAGAATTCTAGAACAGATACTGTGAAAAATATGCTGTAGGGAAACTGCTGGCATGATAGAGTGTACCACTAAATATTCTAGGATTTGGTTGTGACTTGCTTGAGTGTTCGTACAAACATACCAAAACATGATAAATAATATCACAGATCACTATACGAGAAGGCCTAAGGTAATAAGTTTAAGTGGACAAATATACTGGCAATTGCTATGACCAACTGGAGTATATTAGAGTTGATAAGTGTAGCTCGGCCTGAAACACAGTGATTTGATCTCGTTTGAATAGATTATTTTTTTAATATTTTATTTCAATATTTTTTTAGTTTAAGTTAAGTCAGTTTACGATTTGATTTGGACCCGGTTACAAAATTTATCCAAAATTGCTTTGATATGGGCATTGGGATGTGAGAGGGGCCCACCACACGTTTGGTGGGCCACCCAAATCTCGAGTGAACAAAAGTGGGGGGCGACGGTTAAGTTTCATCATCACTATTCAGAATTTACTTTTTCTTTTCTCTCTAATCATCACACACAACCATCACCGTGTTCTTCAAAACATGTCTTCTTCAACGAAATCAAAGAAATCAGGTAAACAATCTTTGCTTTGTGTGTTTATCTTTAATAATGTTGGTGGTGAGTCACTTGCAGGGATGATCGCCGGTTGAATCAAACGTTTTTGAGTTCATTGATGACTTGAGAGGATTTTGAAGAGTTCAGTCGGCGGCGCGTGTACCACACGCGCCTAGAACTTCGAGTTCGAGGTGGCGCGTGACTGTCACACGCCTGTGAAAAGGAGAAAATTACAGAAATGTCCTTGAACTCTCTTAACAAATGACCCTTCTGCCCTTGAACTCCAACCAGTGTTATGAACACTTTCAAAGAATTACCAAAATGCCCTCGAACTCATTGTCTTCACTTGAACTCAGACAACAAATTACCATTTTGCCCTCGAACTCATTGTCTTCACTTGAACTCAGACGACAAATTACCATTTTGCCCTCGAACTCATTGTTCTTACTTGAACTCAGATGGCAAAGGACCATTCTGCCCTCGAACTCGTTGATGTCACTTGAACTCAGACGACAAATGACCTCTTTGCCCTTGAACTCATTGAGTTCACTTGAACTCAGATGGCAAATGACTACTATGCCCTCGAACTCAAATGGAAAAGACCAACATGCCCTCGAACTCTCTGTCTTAACTTGAACTCATATAACAATTGACCAAACTGCCCTCGTACTCAGACTGACTACTTGAACTCAGATGGGAAAAGACCAAAATGCCCTCGAACTTAATTTTGATCATTGAACTCAGATGTGTTTTTACCTAATTAACCCTGAGATCACATGAAAATTTACCAAAATGCCCTTGAACTCTCTCGTGGAGTTCGAACTCAATTTTTTTTGGGCCCGTCAATCTTCTGAAGCCCATCTGAGTTCCTGTTCCTGCATTTATTTGGGCTTGTTGATTCATATGATGTTTCTAAACTGTTTTAGTCTAATTGTTCTCTAACTTAGTTTGTTTCTTTTTCAGGAAAAACGACTCCTCACGTGCCGACGTTTGAAAACAATCACAATGTGGTGTGCTATCTCGCTGATCCCCCTGAAGAGCACAAGCAGGAGTTCAAGTCACTGATTGTGGGTCTTAACACGTGTAGGACTGCACATGCAATGCGAGAAAATCCAGTAATTTGTTCTGACTGGATTAAAGATTTTTGGGATAACGCAGATGCCAAGAAGGAAGACAAGCTGATTCGGTCTAAAGTTAGAGGAACTGATGTGACTATTTCCGAACAAGATATAAGAGATGTGTTGCTGTTTGGTGACTCTCCAAATGATCCAACCAGCTTCACAAAGGAGAAACTCAGTCCAGTATTGAGGAAGATGGGATATGAAGGTGAACTGCTCATACCACCATATTCGAAGAAACTATTTCCAAGTTACTGGAGGCTTTTGGTTCACATGTATCTGGCGAGTCTGGGAGTCAACAGGAGTGGTTTAGATCAGATGGGATTAAAACATGCTTCTGGAGTGGTTGCCTTGATAGAAGATTGGGATTTTAATTACTCAAGATGTGTTTTTGAAGATATGATTGTGAACGTGAGAACCCTGAACAAGAATTATTTCTACAAATTTCCTAGATTTGTGCAAATGATTCTGGAGTCCAAGTATCCAAATATTGAGAAGACGGTTGCAACCTATGACAAGAAGTGTATGGCTCATCAAATTTTTGGGTTGATTAGACAGGTTCGTAAAGATTCAAGGCAGATTTTTGAAGGTAGATTTCCATTAATCAAGTTTGGGAAATTCAGTGAAATAGTTGAAGAAGTACCGGTTCCTCCATCTGCTATAGTTGCTGAGGATCATGACGTTCAGATTGTTGATCCTCCACCAGCTGAACAACGATCTCCTCCTGAGAAAGTTGACTTGACTGAGGTGGAAAGTGAAGATGATGTGGAGAGTGAGGATGAAGAGGTAATGAAAGATGATCAACTGACTACAGGAAATGAAGATGATCAGTTTGAGAACTTTGAGTTTGATGATCTGAATGATGATGAGATAGATGACTTTATTCTTGAGAATGCTGAAATAAAGTCTGTGACTGACACTGAAAAGGAGATGATAGAAGAAGAAACTGTGACTCAAGATGCTGATATTATCACTTCTGCAACAATTATTCCTCAAGCAGAGGTGTTATCTAGCATCTTAGAAACTGTTCGAGAAGCTGAACAAAGGGTTCCTCCACCCATTGTTGCAGCTGAGACAGTTGTTGGTGATGAAGGGGCTATAGATCTGGGTTCTGATTTACGACCAAGAAAACGAAGTAAGAGAGATCCACGGATGAATGTTGTTGTTGAAGAGACTGTTTCTGCTGCTGCTGATGACATTGCTATGACCGATACTGATCCTTCACCTGACATTCCTACTGGCACTATTAGTTCTTCTGTCTCACCAGTGATTGCTACAGAGGCTTTCTCTCAGTTCATGAGCAAGGCACCTATCACTGGGAGACTTAGTGAGGAAACTGGATCCTCAGGTGCATCTGGCACTGGAAAGGTTTTGTTTGATGAAGAAGCCTTTCAGAAAGCTCAATTGGCGTTTCTTGCAGACAAAGAACAGGGAAAGAAGGTGGATGTGGAATTTCTGACAACTGAGGAAAGAGAGAAAAGTCAAGAAGAGGTTGAAAGTGATGAAGATTTGTTTGCAGAAGTGGACGTTCACAGATTACAGTCTAAAGTGCTGAAACTGGAGACTGAAAATGTTTGGTTGACAGCTCAGGTGCAGAGTTTGATGGAGACAGTTACTGAGAAGGAAAAGAAAATTGCTGAACTAGAGACGGGATTAGGAGATGTTTCAGCAAGATTGCTTAACTTGACTCAGAAACTTGAGAACAAGTTTGGAAAGGAATTCTCTGAGACATCTTCTTTTGTTGACAAGGTGTTGACTCCAGCTGAACGTGAGAGATCAGAGAAAGAGCATGAAGAACATATGAAGAAGTATTTTGAAGATCAAGTTCCCAGAGTTAGAGATCGTCGACCTGGAAGTGCATATGTTCTCAAGAATTTAGCTGAACCGTCTATTGATCCAATGGAAGAGCATCCTGAGCGATATGTGACGATTACCAGTGATAGGTATGATACGTATGGTAATCGAACTGGGATAGAGTGTTGGAGGTATAATGATGATAAAGGAGTATTCGTGGTTCATAGAAAGAATGGAGCTGTTGAGTATTATGCTTCTACTTCAGCTTTCAATTCCTGGACGAAGATTGACTTGGCTGAACTTGCTAGATCTCCTTTTATCAACCAAACAAGAAATCCAAGGAACAAAATAGGTCTCACGTTTCATAAGAGGATTCAGGAGCAGGCAAAAGTAAATTTCAGAGATATGAAGACTGCTAGCTCGATATTGGTGGAATATAAAGGCGTACGAGGAGCTGATGGAA
Organism: Ambrosia x helenae; assembly: GCA_030844895.1. Classification (NCBI taxonomy): domain Eukaryota; kingdom Viridiplantae; phylum Streptophyta; class Magnoliopsida; order Asterales; family Asteraceae; genus Ambrosia; species Ambrosia x helenae. Next base: position 116,498,252 of record CM061233.1, read on the forward strand.
AGCCTTTTAAGACTGTGCAGTGGCCACCAACTGAGAAATTGAAGACTATCCCCTTGTCCAAGCCAATGGATAGAGGTTGTTTAAAGGACATGAGATTTTGGGTATATGATCCTACCTCTTCATCTGCTGTTATTGTGTGTGATACGGATGAGTTCAGGATTTCTGATGCTAGAGATTTAATGAGTTTGCATTCTGAAGATATTCAAGTTTTGGCTAGGCATCAGATTCAATGTGACCCTACTTATGAAGTTTGTGCCAAATCATTCACTAGTGCGGTGGCGCAAGTGGATAGACTGGGATTGGCCTCTGACAAGAGAGGAAGGGTGGAGACAGAATTATTTGGACCTTATGTCGGTAAATCACCAGAAGAATGGAAAAGGGCAATGGAAGCAAAGAAGAAAGAATCAAAGAAGCGCAGCAAAAGCAGCAAGAAGCGCTAAAGTAATCACAAGTCAACACAAACCTAGGGGGATATTGTTGGGCCATGTTATTGGAGGTTTGCGTTTGACTTGGGCTTGTTAGTATTATTGTGTTAGTTAAATTTCGGCCCAAGAGATCCATGTAACTTGACCGCCCTATATTCATATAAATAGGGGGTTACTTAGTTGTTTTGGGGTTGCTAGTCTATTGTTCTTTTGCTCTATTATTCTCGGCTAGTAGGTGTACCAGACGGTTCCTTGAAACCGTGTGCACTTGATCAATAAAATCATTCTATTCAAAGTTTCTTTCTTGTTCTTCACCATTCAATCTTGTTTTCCGCACTCGATTGTTTGTTTGATACCCGGTAGAGAAGGTCTTGGACTTACAGCCTTTTGTGTGTCTAGCGTGTCTTTGCTAGAGCTTATTTGATACCGAGAGGAGAGATATTGTGAGGGGTGTGTTGATTGGGGTGTTGAGAATGGGTTAGTACGAGGATTGCACATTTAACTTGACTTTAAAATGATTGTTTTTGTTAGAAATAGAGTTTTGGTAGATTGCTTGGGACAAGCAATGGTTAAGTGTGGGGATGTGACGGGTGGTTTAAGGAACAACCCGTTATAGTGTTAAAACGCATATATTAATCACAATTAATCATGATATTGCTTGGAGTTGGATAACTACGGTTGTTATGGATGCAGGTATGATAAGGGAACTAAAATGGCGGAAAACGGGCTTTTGGAACGGATCGGAAGCATTGGAACGAGGTGGAAAGAAAGAAGAAAAAAATCAAGATTTTCAACAAGCCCACCGTAGGCCTACGGCCTGGGCGTTCCCCTACGGTGGCAGCAGACACTTTTTTCTCACCGTTGGGCAGTGTAAAACAGCCGTAGGCTTTCCACTCTCCACCGTACCCCTACGGCCATGCCGTAGGGTTACGGTGGCCCTGCATTAAAAGTGTAACTCATCCATTTAAGGGCAATTTGATGGAGACTTATGGCATCTCTTTCATTAAAAACGGTTTCTATCAACTTTTGGGCGAATTTTGGCTGCAACTTATCATTGGAAACATTATCTAATCATTGTTTTGATGTTTGTAATCCTCATGAACAATTGCTTGAAGATGATAATGATCCACCAAGCTATGTTAGGCTAAACAATTGGTGATCATTCGTGGTGAAGGTTTTTCTACAACTTTTGTGTGTGTTTTTCCTATATTTCTAGAATAATAATTTGGTACTTTGCTTGATGATTATGGTGTATGAACAATTGTTTGTAGTATGTTGGTTAATTTGCTAATTCTTAGTCTTTATCGTTCGTTCTTGGTGTTGCTAACAACCGAGATATCACGGGAAGGATTGGGGTTGGTTATTGATTAATTGGTCATCGGGAAACAACCTCGCGTTAATATAATCCGAGTACTTTGTTCCCTTTTACCACAACAATTGCTTTTACATGAGTTATGTCTATGTAACTCTTTCTAGTGGAAATTCACACATGTGTTTAGAAAAACCGGATCCTTGAATGATCATTATTCCATAATTTGAAGAAACGCTTCTAAGTTTGAATTGAAAATTAGTCGTTAATTTAGTTGAAACCAAAACAATCAAAAATCATAATCATTTACTTTTTGTTGAGTAGTTTAATTTTAGTTAATTAACAAAGCTAGAATTTACACATTTTCCACAAACTCCCTGTGTTCGATACCTTCTTACTACTATACATTAGTTGTAATTGGGAAATTTAACGTGTACCACGACAAGCACGTCAAGCCCATAAAGAGCTTTGTCCAGTCTGTACACCCACTCAGGATGAGAAGGATCCTCAAACCCAGGTGGCTGACAGACATACACCTCCTCTTTTATTTTTCCATACAAAAATGCACTTTTCACATCCATTTGATAAACTTTAATTTTGTTGGAAATGGCATAGGCCAGAAATAACCTGATGGCCTCAAGCCTTGCAACTGGAGCAAAGGTTTCATCATAGTCAATTCCCTCTTCTTGAGAGTACCCTTGAACTACCAGTCTTGCCTTGTTCTTGATTATCATACCAGCTTCATCTTGTTTGTTCCTGAAAACCCATCTTGTGCCAATTTGCTTGTTTGGAGGTAAGGGACAGATTTCCCAGACCTGTTGCTTGTTGAACTGAAGCAGTTCATCTTGCATAGCTTGCACCCAATTATTGTCTTTGAGGGCTTCCTGGTACTTCTTTGGTTCCAACTGTGAAATAAAGGCTGAAAATAGGCAAAAGTTGGAGAGCTGGTTTCTGGTAAGAACACCTGAAGCTATATCACCCATGACTTGATCAAGTGGATGATCTCTGTGTTCAATCAGTTGTTGTAAACCACTGACAGGTGTAGGTGGCTCTTGTTCTTCAAACAAACTACTGAGGTCTATAATATCTGGTTCAACAGTTTTAGCTTCTTCAGTAGTTGCAGGTGCTGAAGCAGATGTTTGAGTTTGGCTTTCAGTATTTGTTGGATCAGAAGTTTGTGAAACTTCTGATGGTGTTGAAGTTGACTTAATGACTGTTTGAGGAGTCCATGGTGTAGGATCCTCATCTTCAAACCTTTGATCACCATAATAAGTAGGTTTGGAAGGAGTAACAGTCTTTTCAGGTCCAAAGTGGAAGTTGTCAAGGTCAAAGAGTTCAGCAGGATGTGCTGGAATAAGAGTGTGTTTTGACTCATTGAACTTGACATTCAATGTTTCTTCTACTATCCTGGTGTGAGAATTAAAAACCTTGTAGGCTTTTCTAGTTGAAGAGTAACCAAGAAAGTAACCTGAGTCAACTTTGGCAGCAAACTTTGAAATAGATTCCTTGATGTTCAAGATGAAACATTGACACCCAAAAGCCCTGAAAAAGGAGATAAGGGGCTTCATGCCATGAAGAACTTCATAGGCAGTCTTGGAATGTCTCTTGACCACAAGAACTCTATTCTGAACATAACATGATGTGTTAACTGCTTCTGCCCAAAAGTACAAGGGCAGTCCAGAATCAGCTAACATTGTTCTTGCTCCTTCTATCAATGTTCTGTTCTTCCTTTCTACTACACCATTTTGTTCAGGAGTTCTGGGAACACTGTATTATCTAATAATCCCTTTAGACAAACAGAATTCATCCAGAGTTTTGTTCCTGAACTTTGTCCCATTGTCACTTCTAATGGTTTTGACAGATAGAGAATATTGTTTCTCTACTTGTAGAATGAAGAACTTGATGATTTCAGCAGCCTCATCCTTGGAGAATAAGAAGAATACCCATGTGAATCTTGAGTAGTCATCAATGATGACTAAGCAGTACTTCTTCTTACCAAGGCTCATAATCTTGACAGGTCCAAATAAGTCCATATGGAGTAGTTGAAGACATGCAGTTGTTTTTGATTCTTCAATAGACTTATAGGAGGACTTATGCTGTTTTCCCTTTAAACAGGATACACAGTGTTCTTGACACTGGTATACTTTCAAAGGTAGACCTCTGACCAAGTCCATTTTTGTGACTTTATTTATGGTTTTAAAGTTCACATGGCCAAGTCTCCTGTGCCAGAGATCTGTTTCTGAAGTTGATGCCCTTGAGAAGAAACAGGCAGTGTTGTTCAATACTTTGTCTTTCTCAATGTCCACTGCATAGACATTGCCACATCTTTTGGCAATCAGCAAAGTATGATCTTCAATGATCTTCTCTATCAACTTCTGGCCTTCTGGTGAGATGATCTTGCATGCTGTCTTTGTGAAAAAGGAAGAATATCCTTTATCACACATTTGTGACACACTCAGCAAGTTGTATTCAAGGTTTTCCACCAGATTGACCTTGTCAAACTGTATTTTGCCAGAGGAGACATTGCCATGTCCTAGCACATATCCCTTAGCATTGTTCCCAAAGGATACAGATCCTTCTCTTTGGCTGATAAAGTTGTTTATCAGGTATCTGCATCCAGTCATGTGCATAGAGCCTCCACTATCAACATACCATATGCTGTTTAAGCCCCTGGAAACTCTCTGCACATAAAAGCAAATTAGTTAGATCTAGGAACCCAAGCCTGTTTGGCTTTGGGTTTGCTCTTGAGAACAGTTACAGTTTGTTCTTGACCAGGTTGAGAAATCCATGTCTTTTTGGCAATGGATTTTTCATTAAGAACCATGGTGGTATCCTTTTCAGGACCACCATCAACCTTGGTCATCAGTAGTTGTACCATGTTCATTAGATTTTGTATCTCAGCAGTTTGTGAAACTGCTGATGATCCAGGTCTAACTACTGACAAAGAATTTTGAGAAAAAGATTTTGGTTGAGATTTTATCTTTTTCTGAGAAAAGGTGTTTTCAGGTTGTTGTTTATTGGGTTTAAAGATTCTTTCATAATCATTTCTGATTTGATTTCCCACAACTGTTGTTTAAATTTTTTATTGAACTGAATTCCTTTTCTGTATCTACAAAATTCAGTTTCGTGGTTGAACAGACCACAAATTTCACACTCTTTTGCATTTTGTTTTTGGTCTAAAGGCAAATTTCTGACATTTGTGAAGAGATTTTGCTCATCAGTAGTTTTCAGGGTCTCAACTCCTGATGTAGATGAAACTACTGATGGCTTGTTGTCAGATTTAGTTAATACTTCTGAAGTACTTTCTTTGAAAATACCAGGATTTCTGTTTAGAAAGTTTTCATGGAAAGATGTGCACTCTTTCCCTTCAGAAGTTTCATTTGAAACAATTCTTCTCCCATCTTCAGTAGTTTTGGGAGAAAAATCTGTTGGTGTTTCAACATGATGGTATCCTATGCCAAACTTAACATTTGAAGCACTTTGTTTGTTTAGCAATAATTGATACCCCTTACAAGATTCCACCCATTTTTCACATGTGATCCTGGTGTCAGCAAGCTCTTGTCTGACATCTCCCAGGTCATTTAGCATGATTTTAATTTGTGCTTGGGTTTCAATAGCTGAGTCAGTTAATTTAGAAACTTCTTTTGTTTTAGCACACAGTTTTCTTTCTAAATCACATTTTATCTGTGTGTATTTTCTTTCTAAATCATTGGCTTTACCTTGTAAGTGCAGATTTGTCTCTCTTATGAGAGCAAAAGTTTCTTTGCAAGAATTTGAGCAAACTTTTGTCAAAGATTCTTTTGATACCTGTGACAATGCAGATTTTGAAGTACATCCTTCAAATGCCATTAAGGCAAAGTTCTTTCTGCCATTGTCTGGTTCTCCCCAGTTGATGTCAAACACTTTGTTGTCTGCATCAGGATTGCACTCTGTGGTGTCAAAAGGGAGACTGCTCCAGTCAACATACCCTGAGGTAAAAAGACTTTGTTGAGAGGGTTGTTGAGGCTGTGGAGGATGTTGAGCAGCTGGAAAGGGAGGGATTGATTGTTGGCTCTGCATCTGTTGAGCAGGCACTTGAACATATTGTACTTGTGGCATGTATTGCTGTTGAGGAGCTTGTGCCTGTACAAAATGAGCACTCCCTTGAGTTCCATTATTCCTATTATAATTGGGGTTATAGTTATTTCCAGATTGTGATTGGTTAAAGCTAGAGCTTCTACACTCTCTAGCAAAGTGTCCCAACTTCTGACACTTGTGACATCTTAATTTAGATTTGTCAAAACCAATTTTTGTATTACTGGTCAATCCTGGAAATTTCCTTCCTGACCTTTTATAAAACTTGTTAGTTTTAATGCTTAGCATGGCCAGTTGGTGTAATATGTCCATTTCTTCTAAGTCATCACTGCTAAAATTTTTCAAATCATCCATGATAAAACATAGATTATCAGCAGTTTGACTTTGGTCATTATTGTCATAACCTGGGAAAGATCTTTCTGATGAGATCCCAGTTGTTATGTCAATATTGTCATAAGATCCATAGGAACAAGTTGGTGAATCTTGTCCCAAAAGTGCTGTACTACCTGGTAGGTAGTCATCAGCAGTTTTACCAGATGATTGTAATTTCTTCTTTTGATCAATTTCTCTCTCAAAAGTAAGAAATCTCCCATGGAGTTTTGTAAGAGTGAGGGAGCTAAAATCTGGTGAGGATCTTAAAACAATGGAGTATGTTTCCCATTTGTCTGGTAAAGACCTTAAAAATCTATGTAGCATAGACACTGTTGTATAGGTCTGACCATTTAACTTTAGCTCAGATATTAATGAGGAGAATCTTTCAAATTGTTGAGTTAAAGTTTCCCCATTAATATGAGCAAATGTTTCATATTGTTGAGCTAAAATCTCTCTGGTGTTGGCAATCACCTCTTCAGTTCCTCCAAACTGTTCTTTAAGACAATCCCATAGTTCTTTGGCACTTTCACAATGTAAAAGGCCAGAGTATATCTCATTTGGGAGAGCCATTGCCAACATAGAGAATGCTTTTGCATCTAGCTCAAGTTTTAGGAAATCATCATCTGTATATTCTTTAGGGTCCTTAGGGACCTTAACATTAGTTTCAAGATTAACATTTACTGGTTTGTGAGGACCATATATCACAGATCTCCAACAACCTGTGTTGGTTTGTGACAAGGTATGTGCCATTCTCTTTTGCCATATGTTGTACTCATTTCTCACAAGCATGGCAGGTTTAGTGGCAGAACCAGTATTATGTGGATCCATTTTAAAGAGTATAGATTTGTCAGATGACTCTTTTAAGTGATGGATGTTGATAAAAAGTGAACTTTTGATCTTTTTATTGAGTATCAATAAGAGCTTTGTGTCTGATTCTCAATTTGTTAGATTGATATGTGATCAGATAAACCAATGCTCTGATACCAATTGTTGGGATCAGTTTGCTCTTTTTGCTAAGTAAGAACTTGCTATCTTGACACTTAAGTGTTTAGCAAGTCCTTGTAAATCAGATTATAAGCACAGCGGAATGTATAAGTTAAAGCAACACTTTTTATGCTAAGGAAGAGTTATTACTCCCCCTTGATGATTGAAACTAATAAATGACAACTATTTATTATGAATCCAAGCAGTAAATGAGAATTAGATACTTAGACAGATTCACAATAAATACTGAAATGGAATAGAACAGTTGAGAGTGTTTGAAGGATTTTTCTATTAAAAATCAATGTCTAAAATAGAAGGTTGAAGCCTCCTATTTATAGACGTTTACATACATGTATCTTGCCCATAAAGCAAGTATACAAATATCAGAAACAAGTTGCACAAGTTGCAACATTGAAACAAACAAATACAGCTAAAAGTAATAATGAACAATAAAACTACTGATGCAAAAGGCGGTGAAAAATATCTGATGCTAAGTGCTGATGAATGACAAACTACTGATGAGTAGTTTGTCTTCAGTACTTCTGAAGTGAACTTGTCTGGTTTGGACTTCAGAACTTCTGATGCAGTTTCTTCTTCAGCACTTCTCTTATCTTCTCTTCAGCAGTTCTTTGTTTTCTTTTCAGTACTTCTATACTTAGCCAAAATGACAGAAGTGAATTAGACTAAGGTTTCCAAAAGTGGTTTCACCAATCCTCTTTGTCCTAACAATGCTAAAGCTTGTGTAGAGAACCAACATGTCTTTATCCCCTTGGCCTTTGATACCTTTGGCTCCCTAGCGCCATAAGCTATTCGTTTCTTGACCATGGTCCAACGGGTCGTCCACAGCAATAGTTCATCTCCAGGGGGCAAGGATTTGTCT